>CM066566.1:34612250-35212250 GCA_033816785.1 Picus viridis
ATACAGAAATCACATCTCATATCTATCTTCATCTTGTTAAGCAAATAAACAGTTTTAGTCCCTTCTCATGAAACAGGTTCTTTGTTTACCAGTTATCTGTCTTGCTTTTATTTGCAGCACTTTCTGTCTTTAGAGAAATAAAAGATTTCAACAATGAAACAAACCATTACCTACCTCTACGGTCATTTTTATATGCATAGGTTACTAGCATCTGAATACTTACATGCTTATAGTATTTATTGTTGTTATACTCCTGGTTTTAATTTTAAATATTAAATATGAAGAAGTTGAGGGCTCAGAAACGCCAGTATAGACTACAATCGTTCAGGTATCCATGGGCAAGTGCTCTCTGTCACTAACACAAATTTCACACCTGAAAGAACATCAGACTTTTTTTGTACGAGTTGAGGCTTTGACACAAGCAAAGTGTCCAGAAAGCCACTGAGGTTCTGTTTAAGCTGCCAGACAACTAAAGTTTGTCTACTCTTACTACATGAAGATCAACAATGCTGTTGGGCACACAAGTGTGGTGCTTCCTGGAGGCACACCACTTTCTGGGCAGGTTTTAACATAAGCAGGAGAAACTTTTGCCTCTATGCACAGATCAGTAGCATGTGTACTGCAAAACTGATGCATCCCTAAACATCAAATTTACCAAACATTGCCATCAGATATCTGCCTAGCAACCAGCACCAGAACAAGGGGACACAGTCTCAAGCTGCGCCAGGGGAAGTTTAGGCTCGAGGTGAGGAGAAAGTTCTTCACCGAGAAAGTGATTCGCCATTGGAACGGGCTGCCCGGGAGGTGGTGGAGTTGCTGTCCCTGGAGGTGTTCAAGAGGGGACTGGACGTGGCACTTGGTGCCATGGTCTAGTCGTGGGGTCTGTGGTGACAGGTTGGACTCGATGATCTTCGAGGTCTCTTCCAACCTTAGCGATACTGTGATACTGTGATACCCAAAAAAAAATCCGTAGTCACCTGAAAGGAACATGGACATGTTCCCATACATTTTCCACTGAAGTCAGCAATTGCCATCATGAAGAAATGGTTCAGTACTGAGAAGTCATTTCAGAAGTCTAAATACGGTAATTTGTTACCTAGATGTTTTTGCCACCTCAACTAGTTCTTCAAGTTTTCTTCAGGTTTTTCAATATTTTGTCAGATCTCATTACTTGATTTTTTTTCTGTAATTTAGTACATCTCTCATCACCTCCATCATCATCACCATCACAGTTACTATTACTGTTCCTATTATTTCAAAAGGCTGTTCCTTACGGCTTACCAACCTTTGATTAATTGCTACATAGAGATTGCATCTACATGAGCTGGTGCTCCAAGTCTTCCTGGCAATGGCAGCATGGAACAGAGGGTGGATATTTTAAAAATCTGCAGCATGAAAAACTAAGAGTTTTGAATCACATTGGCATGTTACATCATCTATGTAACTTCTTTAAGGAGCAGATTTTTAAGGACTGTGCTAATTAACATTGGCAATAAGTATTAGAGGTAAATCAAGCCATTTAATTCCGGGTGAGAGCTATATTTTATAAGTACCCTCTCGTGAAGACTGTTAGTACTATTGGTATTGTTTCATATATTTTTTTGGCCATTAACACATCTCTTTTCCTAAGGCCAGGAAAGATTTCAGAGAGATGTCAATTTTTTACCCACTTTCTCTTTTAATTATCACTTTCTTTCTCCCTGTGTCCAATGGAACATAAACTGGGACCTGGTTCTGCCCAGGAGGATTTAGTAGCTTTGTGATATTTTACCGAACTGTTCCTGAAGCTTGGTGAGAATTGAAACCTGTGCCACAAGGGAAAAAGATCTCTGTGACGCTATCATACTCCTTGGGTAGTTCAGGAAACCAAATTCGGCTTTATGTCAAAAATGTTCTCACATTTTTGAGGTTTCTTTTTCAAGTTCTGTGCTACACTTTTCCACTTTCTTTATGTATTGTTTGTTCTTAAGTGGGACTGACTTCTAAACTAGCAGCCAGATCTTGAATTGGCTGTATAACTACCTGAGGCTGTATGTTATAAAATGACTTTTCCAGGATGTGAAGGAGCTATTGTATCTTGTAAGATACCCTTCTGTATGCTGCTACATATAAGAATTGCCTTCTGCATTGCTTACTCTTGTGATTATTCAATTTTTCAACCTTCCACTTCAAGTGGAACTCGTTCTTTTAATACACTAATGCCATGTGACAGAGCAATGTTTTGGAATCTTTTAATAAATAGCAAGTCTATGGTTTTAATAATTTTCTGCACTTAATAAGCCCCTCCATGTAGATGTTCAGGTCAGACAGCTTTCTCTGACTCCCTGGAAAAGATGAACTGCTGGCAGCAAAATAGCTATTACACTTTGTTCCCAGAAATGCTGGTTGAAGGAGACCTCTGGAGGTTATTGGTTGAACTTCCCCACCAGACAGGAGCTATCAACAACATCAGATCAAGTCAGCCATGACTTTAGGCCAGTCTAGAAAATCTCCAAGGACTGGGATTCCATATCCACCCCAAATTATTACTTTTTTACCCCCATCCTTTTCAAAAAGCTGTAGGCTGCTACTTTTGCCTTATCTCTGTCAGAAAAAAACAACACCACTCTTGTCAAACTCTCCACATAAGTTATTTGTCCTGGCCAGTAATCACCTTGACAACTATCTGCAGCATACACTTCAGTTTCTCCCTTTTCATTAGAGAGCCAAAACTGGACCTGTTATTCCAAGTGCAGCCTCACTGGGGTTAAAGAAAAGAAAATAAAGATTTTGTTTAATTTACTGTCCTTATGGAACTCATTATGTAGTTTTGCTGTATTCCTTATGCAATGCACTGACTCATACTCAACCTGATGTTCATGACAACCCCTTGGTCTTTTTTCAGTATCTTTCATTCACATCAGTTGAATTCTGCTGGTCTTGGTCATGCCACAGTTCAGTTATTTGACAACCACCTTTTTGGTCTTGAGAAGTGCAATCTGATCACTTTTGCTTTGATTAAGGATGCTGTTTCCCCTAGACTTTCTCTAGAATTGCTTTTTTGTTTACTTTTTTTTTTTTTTTATATATAGTCTGTTTCCCTATAGATACTCCTTCATTTTCTCCTGCATAGCCTTAAATAAAGTCATCAATGTTTAGATTCAAGGATTTTCCTGGCATGTCAATTATTCCCTGTCTCTTCACCATCTAAAAATGTCCACATTCAGCAGTTACATACCATTCTTTCAAAACACACTTTTATGCTCTTTCATCTGATGTTCTTCATGAATGGCAAAAGTTTCTTGCAAAGCCCTGCAAAATAGTAGAATGCGTATTTTTTGGTGTGGATATATATACACAAAACTACAGAGATATCGATAGTGTGTTAGGGATCTCAGTTTGATTGCGCAAATGGCACATAAAATTTGGGTAATGCCAACTGAGGATGTTAGATTGGAAAAACTGTCTGGTTCTGAGTCCCACTCCTCTCTACCTCCTTAGTCTGTCCATATCTCAGTTTGGTTTCCTGTTTCATCCTGAGATGATAAGCACTATTGTGCAGAAGCTGGTTTTCTTTCCTCTGTATATTTAGACACTGCCTAATACAATTTAACCTGCTGCTTGAGCAGGTGTCCTGTCATTATCATCATAATGATGATAATAATAATAATAAACCTAAATAAGACTAATTTTAGCAGACACCTGAGCTCAGCTTTCTGAAGATTGGTCTTTCAAAATTCTAAATATCTCACAGTCTGTCTGTTTTCTCTTTGCCACATGTAAAACAGCGATAAAGTACTTATTTGCTTCCCTGGAGAGTAAATATACTAAATAGTGCTTTTATATATGACAAAGACAAGGTCTTATAATTAAGAATGCAAATGAGACAGCCTCTTTCACACCAAGATATGTAGGCTAGTCCTTTCTTCTTTAGCATGAAGTGAGAAATCTTATCTGCTTCCAGCACTTCCTGGAGCTGAAGAGAAGATGGAAAAATTTACACCTTGCTTAGGGAAGTTAAGAGAACAAAATACAACACAGAATATTGCAGGCAGATTTTGGTTTTAGATTATCTGCAAACACACCAAAACGTATCACACTACGTTAAGTATTCCTGCTTTATTAACTTGGATTCCTCTCAGAGCTATCCTTTGGCAGGAGTGTGTTTCAATAGCCTTTTTCTCTAGAAAAATTCCAATTCCCCACCAAGAAATGTGTAAACTTTTGGAGCAAGCATGCAGCCTAAAGAATATAGATAGGCACTACAAATATATCCCACGAGCAGTCATGAAAGCTAGAAGAGAGAAACACAGAATCATAGAAAGTTTTGAGTTGGAAGGGACCTTTAAAGATTATCTAGACAGCCCCTGTGCACTCAGCAGCACATCTTCAAGTAAAGCAGGTTTCCCAGAGCCCAAACCAACCTGACCTTAAACATTTTCAGGGAGGGGACAACCACAACTTCTCTGGGCAATCTGTTCTGATGTTTCACCTCCCACATTGTAAAAAAAATCTTTCCTTATATCTAATCTAAATCGACCCTCTTTCTGTTTAAAACCATCACCTCCCTGTCCTGTCACAACAGGCACTGTTAAAACTGTTAAGATATCTGTCCTCAGTTTTCTCCAGGGCCCTTAAAATACTGAAAGGCCCTGATACAGTCTCCCCAGAGCTTTCTCAGAGAGTACAGCCCTGTAAACATTTTTTTGTTGCCTCCTCTGCACCCACTCCAACATGTCCATGCCTTTCTTGTGCTGTGGACTCCAGAGCTGGATGCAGCACAGTAGGTCGTCTCAGCAGAGCAGAGGGTCAGATGCATGTTTCTTGACTGGCTGGAGACATACCCTGTTGAATATAGTGACATGGTGTCATAAATATTGTAATTATGAATGAGCAGCAGAGATATTAATAAAAATATTAGTGATTTCTTGATGTACAAACAATGCCAAAAATTATTTGCAGTTAATATTTACAGGTACAGGTATTCAGTGGCTCCTGCTTTTCTCGGAGTAAAAAAATCCTGGAGCATTCCAGGGGAAACTTTCGGAGACTTTTGCATCTTAGTCCATGGGTCGCCTTGCCTGAGAAAGGGCTTCCCGCTTTGGGGGAAGGCCTTGCCGCCGGGGGTTTGCAGGGCACGGCAAAACGGCTCCTCAGCGAGGATGGCAGTCGGGCTGACTCCCTCCACGGCTCGCCGTGTCCGGCCAGAATGGCTGCCGGCTGAACGAAGCGATGTCTCCTCTCGCGGGGCTGTAGCAGTCCGGGATGAGTGGTGCACACAGGCTACCACAGTTCGCTTGCTCGGCGACAAGTCGGGCAGTAGCTGGCTCCGTCAGCTGTCCGCGGAGCCTGCACCCAGTACCGCGTTGCCCGTAGCCAGGCAACGGCTAGCGGCCGCTGAACTCGTGGCCACCAACAGCATGGCAGCGCGCGCAAGCGGCTTTGTGGTCCTAAGCGAAGCTCTTAAGAACCTGGTTCGAATCTCGGGACGAATAGTTCGCAGATCGCGGGCAAAACTGACTTTCTGGAAACGTGGAGTGTGGACTCAACACGGCACAAGCATGGGCACTTGTTTACCGAAACAACCCCAGTTTAGCATTTGCCACAAGGAATACTAGACCAATAGCAAACTTTTACACAGAATAATTAACCAGTAATGTGGTGTTTTACCAAATATAGTATATTCATATGCAGTGCACAAGGCAAGCGCAAGTATATTGTGTGAATCTCATTTCCCACAAAGGTGGAAAACATGCCCAGGCAGGTTGTTTACCTGGACTCAGTGACACCTCGTTCCTTTGTTAATTTGGTGCCACCGTCCCCCCTCCCCCCAAGAGAGGGTTTGAGAAAAATATGTAGGGGCATGTCCTGGCAATACTTGGGGCATAATTTTGGGCATAAGCATCCTTCACCACACATGGTCTAGTCGGTGTGGTGGTCTTAAGTCATGGGCTAGGCTTGGTGATCTCAGAGGTTTATTCCAGCCTCAGTAATTCTATGATTCTGTGAATGTAACTGGTATTTAGTGGAGGTTGTAATAAAACATAGGCTTAATTCTCTTGAAATTCTTCTTACCCAAAGATATTTTTAGACCTAAACTGAGCCTCCAAAATCTCTGTGAAGCAAATAAGCACTAGAGATGGAAACAAAATTTTCAAAAATCGTCTTCTTGAAATTTGAGCTGAAAATAATTGCCAAGGAACTGAAAGTTCCGGAAAACATCACAATTTGTGAATGTGTGATTTCCTGCCACATTTCCTTGCCTTCTTTTGGAAGTCTTGTGCAGTGAGAAAAATCAGTTTGTACCTCTGGCTACCTTTCCTTCTTCCTTAAAGCAGTTTAAAATCTTTTTATTGATACAGTCAAACCTTAAATTCCTATAGATTCAATTCAGTTTTACAGAAAGAATTTAAACACATGTCCCAATGAGAACATGAACTGCAGCATGAACTCAGCAGTCATATGTTGCTTCGGCATCCCCTTGTTCACAAGATACTGGTCCTCACTGGCCATTAGCTTGTGCCTGTTTTAAAAGCAATCGCATTTTACAGCATAGACATTAAATTAATAATCACAGGCAGAAGATGAGACTGTGTATATCTGAGGAAATTATGGACAGATGACGGTGCTAAGGATTATTTTTAGGCAGTAGATTTAAGAAACAAATCTCTAGAAAATTCTGCTTTCTTTGTTCTGTGTCCCGTCAGCAGTTTGTTTTCTACTGTCTTTTGCAATCTGCAGAACTGAATTCATATTGGAAGGCAAAAGCTTGGCATTACTGAATTAAAACATTAAATTTCTGTTTAACTGATCCAAAATGTTTTGCTTCAGCTGCATTTGCATTTTAATTTGGGTTGCCTGTTGATTCCGTCTTCCACAGAAGATTGATACATGTGGTGGGTTAATGCCCATTCTCAAAACAAGGTGGAGGGCTTGCAAGTGCTTTGCCCTCCCAGCAGGGTGTTTTCCCTCTGGGAAACTGAGTCTGTTCCACTCCCCCTCCCTGCCCAGATAGGGTATAAAAAAGCAGGACATTGTCGTCATTAAGTCTCCTTTTTGGCTCCCGCCTCTCCTGGGCAAGAGCTACTGCAGCTGCTTTCCTGCTCTTCTGCCACGTGGTTGGCCCTGATTCTTCTCCCTGCTGCCTCCGTGCCACTTCAGAGAGACAGACTGGTTTTGTATTCTTGGTTTGTTTTTTTTTTCTCTGCCTCCCATCCATCCTTGTTCCTTGCCCTTGTGAACCTTACCTGTTATTGTTATATATATAATGTGTTTTATATATATATATATATATATATATATATATATATATATATATATATATATATATATATGGTGTTTAAAGAAAATTCTTTACCTCTCTACTTCCAGGCCAACTCCAAATTATTGCTTGGTGGATTTGCTCCTTTCCTTTCTTTTTTTCCCCTCTCTGTTGGGAGGGAGGAGGGGGGAGCAGGGGAGAGATTCTCAGCCTTGCTCCCATCTGAGCTCTTAACTCCCAGTTAAGGCTCAAACCACGACAATGTAACAGCTACTTAACCTATTGCAGTGCTCCTCTGTACGCAGTGTTAGTGAGAACAGTGCTGTGTGGCTTGACATCATTTAACCATGCATTTAAGGTGTAACCCAAAAAACCTACCAGCCCCACAACACTTCAGGTGAACCCAAATTTAGTTGCCTGTAGGCAATTACACAGTAGGCAGTTTGAAGTCTCTTGGACTGCACTTTGTCAGACCAAGGGATGAACATATTCCTCTGTAAGTTAAATTGTTTCACATACAACAATGTCATGTCTCCTACTATTTTTTTTTAATTACAAGAAACCATGTTTTTATAAAAAGAAAATAAAAATTCCAGATGTGAACTCTCCTGTAGCCCTAATCAATAGACTGAGTCTATTTGGTAGGTGAGTTAACTGAGACCATAATCATATCCCGATTTCACTTTCATTGACGTAAAGTGAAAGTGACTCCATTAGAATCAATTGAGTTACATCAGCGTAAAGCATCTTTAAAAGATATTGGAATTGGGCCCAAAAAGAGCTTACTTGCTGCTAACCTGCTGCTGATAGATCAGGATTGCAATCAAGGAACCCAGTCTCACAAGCTATTACTTTAACCATTGATCCATAACAGAACTCTTCAGGTCTATTTCCCTTATTATAATTATGAAGTGTATATATATCTAAACATATACCTTCTGTTCAAAGAAGATAATTCCTTCTCAATCACACTCTTTAAAGTCCTCTTCTACTTTCTAGTTATAGAAACCTGTTTCACAGATATTTTTTTCCCCTTAAATTGCTAACCGAAGGATACAAATGTTCTTTCATATTATTTGGCAAGTAACATTTGGGAAGGCAGAAGCACAGTGACAATGTTTTATACGTGCCCAGGAAGTAAGAGGTGATATTATAAAGTCTAAAAAAGCTAAAAATGGGCACTGTAAATCATGAGAAAGGAGATGTTTAATATCAGGGACCATATTGTGTGATTTACAGTCATAATAGATTAGTTCAGTTGAGATATTTGAAGGTTTCAAATTTGGAAATAATTGTTGTTAACTATTTATATTCCCAAACTACCCACTGACACTATAGGCATCCACAAAAGGAGACAGGGTCAAGCAGGTTGGTGGCTTCTGGGATGCCAGAAGACACACAGATCCACTCAGGGACAAAAAAAGCAGGGCCTCAACTGCCAGGGTTCATCCCATTACCCCCAGCCTGGATCAAACACATCCCAGTAATGTTCAGACAAGTCTCTTCAGCGCTGAAAATAAGCTCAGGATATCCAAACTGCCTAAGCAAAATGTCCCTTGAACTGTGCTTGATCATGATCAAGGCCTAGTAGTTGCCTGGAAAGATTGCATGGGCACCATGCTGACAGCAGAAGAGAATATTGTATACCAGTATTCAAGTCTGGATATGGCGGAATGGCTGTACCCATACAACCATGCTGCTAGTCAGGGATGATTTTAGGATGTAGCTTGACCAGGGACCTTCACCATCTGCATGATGATAGTAGCTCATTGCCAGGCTTAGGTCACCATCTTCAGGATATGTCCTCTTGAGTTGTTGCTCATCATGGGCAGATGGTATTGAGGCAATATCAGTGGTGTAAATATGGCTTTGACCTTACTTGTGCACTCATCATGTGTGTTACTTTATCCCAGCAGTTAGGGCACCTCTAAAAAGGGAGAGATATCCACTCTGATTTCTTCTCCAAAGAAGTTGCATAGCCATCAATGACTAGTGTGAAATGCATAGCATGAAAGCAGCTAATGCCCAGGAAGTATCTAGTCATGTGCTTGCTCTTTTGAAAAAAGTCAGTGATGCCAATTACAACTGCAAAGCAATACTGATATGCTTAAAGATGATTTACTGAAATACTATTTACCAATTTTATATGGCTATGTTTGCTTATTGTTGGTGGTTTGGTTTGGGTTTTGTTTTGTTTCTTCAAGTACTGATGATGTAACCCTGAACTGGTCCAGAAACAAACATTCAAAGCTGGTTTTTATAAGAAACTGACAAACTTGAAGTCTACTAGGAATAAATTAGCAGTTTCTGGCAGTCAATGTCAGCCCTGGATAAAGCTGAACCTGTGTTAAACATGTTTCAGTCAGATGAGGAATTACACAAAGTATCCAGAACTGCAAAACAGAATTCTGCTTCATTAAAAACTGAATAGTATGCTTCTCTATGCAGTGTACTACTGTGTATACTTGTGGTTAAGCAGATTGTTCAGTGTCTATTGATGTGTTCCTCCTATCCTGATGTAGAAAACTATGTTAACTTCTTTAGGACTGCATGAGAAAGCATTAAGAGCAGATACCTAAGTGCAGCATTATCCTGTCTGAAGTAGGGTCCAAAGTCTGCTCATTGAAGCAACTACACCATACTTCACAGGAGGCCCTTAAGCTGGCTCTGAATAATCACAGGAAGATATTCTGTCATGCCTTCAGCCTTCCTAGAAAGGTAACAGTCATTGACAAAAAATCTTTTGGAGCTTTTGGGAGCTTTAAAATATTATATTCCACACTAAGTCTCTTATTATTTCTTCCCATCTGGCTTCAAGGTTTATATGCAGTTAAAACAACCTTTGTCCTTTGCAAGCAACCTACTTTTGCCAGTAATTCACTCTGCTTCTCTGACCTTATTTGCTGATGGCATAATTTGTCTTGCAACCCTACATAAATATGGTACATCGATAACATTTTCTCAAGGCTAATTTCCCCTGAACCACACAAGAGTAAATTGGTTATTTTTCTTTTCAGCAGAGCAACAGACAACATTATAACTTTCCTGGTAAGGATCTAATGTAAAGCAGACATGCAGACAAGGTTTATTTTGTTTTTATTGCTATCTTTAAGACAAGAAGGTAAACTGCAGCTATATTTTGAGGCCTTTTTTTAAAATACGTGCATGACCTTTTTCCATTCCCATTTAGTTTGCACAGAGGAATAATTCCCAAAACAGTGTGGGAAGGAACAATTAAAGTTAAATGTTAATTTTCAAAAAGAAGACCCAGCCTGCCTTCTAATTTCTGAATTGCCCCTGGAATACAATTGAAGCTCAGCCTCTGGGGGAAGAGCATTGGAAATGAACCACTGGCATGGCAAGGAAGAAGTGGAATACTATCTTCTGAAATCAGACTGCTCTTTCTAAATAACTGTGACATACAGTAGCAGAATTCCCCTTCAAAGGAGATATTGTGGACTATGGACTCCCACGAAAGGGCCAAATCCTGCACTCCAGATGGCAAGAGCAGAAGACATTAGAGTCTATTATCTTTAAAACTACTGGTACTTAGTATATACCCTTAGTAAGGGGAACCAGATAATAGTTTTCTGAGGAAAGTCACCAGCCTCAGGGTCATCCAATGCTGTAGAGGTCTGTACCAAAACCTGCCCATTGGCTATACCACACAGTACTTTCTTCATTAATATTGTTGTTTAAAAAGTCCTAGGTTTAGGCAGAGCTTTCCCCCAGTGTGGGACCACAAGGAATCAGGACCAGAACCACTCAAATTTTGCATGCTCCAAAGTGAGAGCCTGCGCCATCTACCATGCTCTCAGTTTTGTGTGCTTCCACGTGTGCAGCACCTGTCAGATCAAGTCATACCTGGGATCTGCTGCCTGCAGCTGAAAGACCTCAGCCTCCAGCTTATCATGTTTTACACAAAAAGCATGTATAAGCTGTAAAAGTGGTGTCTTTAATAAAAGTTCAACAAAATTTTTTGTTCACAATGAGAGGCAATCTTCCAAATCAAATCTGCAAATGCCAGCTGATCAATAAACACCATTCATAGATTTTGGTAGGTTTAAGGCAACACTGATTTTGCAATAAGTTCAAGCCATAGGAGTGGCATGCACTAATTCCTGCCTAAAGTGTAATAACCAGAGCTGAAGTGAGTCATGTGGTGTCTTATGAAACAAGCGTAGATTGCTGGCTTTACAGTTTCTAATGATGGAGACTTTCTAGAATCACAGAATGGTAGGAGTTGGAAGAGACCTCCAAAGATCATCTAGTCCAAACCCACTGCCAACACAGGTTAAACCTAGATCATGCTGCACAGAAACACATCCAGGCAGGTTTTCAAAGTCTCCAGAGAAGACAATTCCATAACCTTTCTGGGCAGTTCCAATGCTTCATCACCCTCAAATAAAGAACTTTCACCTTAAGTTCAAGTGAAACCTCCTGTGTTCTAGTTTGTACCCATTGCCCCTTGTCCTATCACCAGCCACCACTGAAAATAGTTCCAGCCCCATACTCATGACCTCCACCCTTTAGATATTTGTATGCATTCTTAAGATCCTTTCTCTCAGTCTTGTATTTTCCAGGCTAAAGAGACCCAGGCTCCTCAGTCACACCTCATAAGAGAGATGCTCCAGTCTCTTCATCATCTTCATGGCCCTCTGTTGGACTTTCTCCAGTAGTTCCCTATACCTCTCAAACTAGGGACACAGGTGTGGAGACAATACTCACCAGCACAGAGTAAAGGGGGAGGAGAACCTCACTCAGCCTGTCCACATTCTTCTTAATGCACCTCAGAATAGCATTGTACTTCTTGGCCATGCAGACATACTGCTTGCTCATTGTGAACTTGTTCATAATCATTCCCATGTCCTTCTCCACAGAGCTGCTTTCCAGCAGGTCATCCCTTTTCTTGTAATGATGTATGGGGTTATTTCTTCCTTCACCATGAAAGCTAAAAAGTGATTCCACTGATTAATTCTCTTCATGGTTTATTTTACTTTTTTACTGATGAATTGTCTTTCCAATATTGGTTTTGTTTTCCCTTAGTATTCTGAATTTAAAGGACTTCTACTAAGTTTCTTCTATACTTAAGAAATACCATCAAGTCGCCCTGCAGTTTTCTTCTTGAAAAGATGGAGTACCTCCTGTTCCTCAGGACACCATGCTGCTGTGCAAGTTTTAGTCACTTCCTCTGCTCCCCTCTCAGTTCTTTCCAGGGTTTTCTCTTAGCACACTGATACCAGAAATGGACAGATTATTGCATTAATGGTTTCATTATTGTCAGGCACAGACGTATTATGATCTCATGACTCCTACTCAATATTCCATGCTTCTATCCATTGTTCCTTTTGGCTGCAGTGTCACCTGGGAACTCATTATTCGCTGATTATCCACCGTGGCCCTAAGTACTTTTCAGAGTCACCATTTCCCAACTAGCAAATCCATACCATTATTGTAGCTTATAGTCTCTATTCCTATGTACATATTGTAGTTTATAAATTTATTGGCTGGAAATAGGATAAAATATTAATATTATTTATTAAATATCAGGTTCATTTGCCTGGTCGATGACAGGTTGATTACACACGATAGAAGGCTAATAACCAGTAGAGTAACAGTCTAGAACAATCATAACTTGGAATACAGAGGAACAAACTAGAACCTCCCTATGCACACAAAACCAAACAGCAATACTGCCTCGGGTGGCACAGACGAACCACCTTCGAGTTCACAACGGAGCTAACCAAGGGGTAACAAGCTATAAACCTCAGAAATAACCATTATTAATAACTATTATAAATAACCAATAACCGCTGAGCTGCTAACTACCAAAACCTTTGCTGGATGAAGAAACGTTTAGGTTAATAGTTATAATCCAAAGGGCAGTATCCACAGATTTAGAGGAAATGAGAGGGCAGGCCACTGTAGTGGAGGCCCAACTCGAGCATTATGCCACTAAAACAAAAGAAGCTAATTGCTCGGAAGGTAGGAGCAAATAGGGTGCTTGTCGCCCTCTCGAATCCATTAACGAACGAGGGAGAGAGATAAGAGAGTAACGAGCATGCAAGCTATGAGTGTAACGAGCAATGAGCAAAAAGTATACAAGATCTTCCACTATAAATTCACTTTTCAAAAACTGAACAGCCCAATGACACATTAGCCATTCAAATCCCGCCAATCAATTCACAATGTGGCGAGTAAACTGCACACGCCTTCTCTCATGGTGTCTGACACATGCAGTGGCCTCTCTGAAACGTGAGGCTCGGGGATCAGGTTCAGCTTCCACTCCCCTCCAGGCAGCCTTAACGGCGCCTGTCTATTAGGCTCCTCGACCTCAATCCGGACCCTGTAACAGAGAGGGAGGAGAGAGGGGCAGTGGCTCAAAACAGATTTAGCTGTCTTGTTAAATGCCTCATCCAGGACACATATCCTGTGGCCATACTGAAATAGATACTGTTTCAGTGAAATCAAACTCTATATAATTTCTCATTAACCACTCTTCTGCCTTTCATATTACCAACAGACTTTTCTTACTATTAATTTAATTTTCCCAATCATTCTTAAAATTTCCAAATAGCATAGAGCAAGAACGCGCTGTGATGAACTCAAGGGAAACACAGGTACTCAGATACAATTCCATATTAGTGAGAAATTTTTCAAACTTATAGTTTATGCAGTGTTTAATGTTTTTGCCATAGGTCACGGGGGTTTTATTTTTGTCATTTGAATGCATGAAGCAGGATTTCTCATGATACAAGTCATGGCTTTCAAAAGTCCCATTTATTTGTAGAATCATAAAATCACAGAATGATTGGTATTACAGTGAGCCAGGACATCTTCAGCTACAACAGGTTGCTCATAGCCTAGTCCAACCTGACGTGGAATAGTTCCAGAGTTCCATTTACCACCTCTCAGGGCAATGTGGGTGAGTGTATCACCACCCTCACTGTAAAAATGTTATTCCTTATATCTAGTCTAAATTTCCTCTCTTTCAGTTTAAAACCCTCACTTCATGTACTCTTGCAACAGGCCCTGGTAGAGTCTGTCACCGTTTTCCTTTTATGTCCTTTTTAAGTCTGAAAGGCTGCAAGAAGGTCTCCTGGAACCTTCTATTCTCCAGGATTAAGAATGCATACTGTCTCAGTCTTTCTTCACAGAGAGATGCATTCCATCCATCTGATAATTTTTGTGGCCCCCTCTGGACCCACTCCATCAGTCCTGTGCTAAGGGACTCCAGAACTGGACACAATACTCCAGCTGAGAGTACATATATTATGTTATATATTACATATTTATTGCATATATTATACAATACAATACACCAGGTTGGAAGAGACCTTCAAGATCATCGCGTCCAACCCATCAACCAATCCAACCCACCCAACATCTAATCCATGCAGCCAAGCACCCCATCAAGTCTCCTCCTGAACACCTCCAATGAAGGTGACTCCACCACCTCCACGGGCAGCCGATTCCAATGGGCAACCACTCTCTCTGTATAGAACTTCTTCCTAACATCCAGCCTAAACCAGCCCTGGTGCAGCCTGAGACTGTGTCCTCTTGTTCTGGTACTGGCTGCCTGGGAGAAGAGGCCAACCTCCACCTGTCCACAACCTCCATTCAGGTAGTTGTAGAGAGCAATAAGGTGACCCCTCAGTCTCCTCTTCTCCAGGCTAAGCAACCCCAGCTCTCTCAGCCTTTCCTCATAGCGCTTGTGTTCCAAACCCCTCATATGCTATGTATATTGCACTAACAGTATTTTTTTATCAAACTCATTTAAAAAATCTAAGTATAATAATCAAAGTCAATTTTCTATAACATGTCCATTAATTGCTTGTTTGAGGTTGGGGGTTTTTTATTGTTGAGTTCTTTGTGTAAATTCATTACAATATAGAAATTTTTTTTTTTTCTGATTTGGGTTTACATTTTTCCCTCATATAAGGAAATAGCTTTAAATTAGAATATTAGAAGAAAATAAAATTAGAAATGAGAAGGTCTATTCCAACCCAAATGACATTTTGTGTGCTTCTTACTTCACATCTAAGCTAATGTGATGATTATATAAAATTATTATTATTTTAAAATAAATCTTCCAACAACTCTTCATATACTTCACCCAAGTATTCTACTGGTCATGTGGGTCATGTGAGTAAAAATATTTTCTTTTGCTTGTTCATTGTTTTGTCTTCGATGGAATATCTTAAAACTCCTAAAATAAAAAACAGAACTGAAATATTGAAAGACTAAAAAGATACAAACAAACCAAACCAAACTACAAAGTTTGTGAGATTTTAATTTGAGATATTTGTATCTAGGAAAATGTCTTTCTCTGGGAATATGTCTGTACCCATGAAAACAGATTTTCTGCAAGGAAGCAGTGATTAAAGCATGTTAGTTTCAGAATCCTAAATACCCAGATATTTAATCCATACTGATACTTCATTAACTGGGTCTAATTATTGCTAACACTAAAAGAGTCTTCAATAATAATAATAATAATAATAATAATAATAATAATAATAATAATAATAATAAATATCAGTGAATTGATCACATTTTTCAATAATTCTGATCATTCCATATAATTTCACCTGGAAAAAATATTTTTGAGAACACCTACTCATGTCAGCATCGTGACCTTTTATGTCAGTGTGAATTCCCTGTCCAAACACTGAGATGCCCTATTCCCTCCGTCAAGATCTGTTGAGAAACCAGGAATTTCATTTGTTTCCTTAAGTACCTGGGTCTTGTGATAAAGCATCCTTCTTCTCCACAGAAGAAATGAATTCAGGATTTCAGTGTTTTGGGGTTTTTTGTTGGTTTGGTTTGTTGGTTTTTATTTGTTGGTATTTTTTTCCCCCTAAATTAATCTTTCTCTTCAAAAACAGTACAGTGAGGGTGGAATTAATCTGACATCATTATATGCATCCCCTCAACAGATATTTTAATCTGAGATTATTGCCCTAGCTTCCATATGGAGTCGATGGAGGTGCTTTTAGGGCACAATTCATCTGACTGAGTTCAGAAGTCTATTGTAGGAGAGATGAATTGCATTTTAGCAGGGTCTGGTTTTCTCACTGATGGGAAAAGTAGTCTGGGGTTACTGGCTAGAATGCAACTCTATCCACTACATGTTATCTCATATTAGATGAGGTGTTTTGCAGAATGACTATTATTGAGACTACACACAGTATTATTTTTCTTGATCTTCTTAGTCTGAGAATGACTCTGGCATGCAGAAAGGGAGCTCTCTCTTAATGAAATCCACTAAGAGTTTAATTAATGTGGGAAGACAATCTTTCTTGTTAAATTTCTCTAAGTGCACATAGATAAAAAACACTCTTTTTTTGAGTGATGGAAACTTAGACAACTCATACTACCTGAAAAGAGGTTGTTGTCAGTTGGGGGTCAGCCTGTTATCCCAAGAAACAAGTGAAGAAAAGAAAATAGACTAAAGTCACACCAAGGGAAGTTTAGGTTGGATATTAGGAAAAAGTATTCACAGAAGGGGTTGTCAAGCACTGGAGCAGGCTGCCCAGGGAAGAGGTGGAGTCACCATCCCTGGTGGTGTTTAAAATAATGTGTAGATGTGATGTTTAGTGACATGATTTATTGGTGGGCTGACACTGTTTGGTTAACTTTGGACTTGATGATCTTAAAGGTCTTTTCCAACCCAAACAATTATATGATTCTATGATTCATTATCTTTACAGTCCCTTTGGGTTACCCAGCTGAAGAAAGGGAAATATAATGAAATCAAGAATCAGCCTTAAAGTGGAAAAGAAACTGATTTACACCAAGCCATCTCCCTTTAGCAAATATATGCTAGATAATATTAAAAGGCAGTAATTGTGATTTCTCACAGCAGAAAAGTATTACAGATGGAACATGTGTCTGGAAGTTGAAAGTACACAAATTCAAAATAGAAACAAATAAAATATATTTAATGTGGAATTGAATATATTATTCTAACAATGTTATGCCCAAATTGGATTTAAAGGTTATATTCTGGTATAATGACAAGTGACTCACTGAAGCTATTACTGGATTGATTTCCATTGTGTGTTTATGCAGATTATAGTGGGTGACTATACAATGGTGTTTTTCTTATGCAAAGACCTAATCTTAGAGCAGTCTTTGACAGAATGCCCATAATGTTCATTAGGAGCAGAATTGTAGTGTCAGCCTCTATTATGCTGTACCTGAATGTCTTACAATATCTGGCTTCTCAGTGAGTTTTTCAAGGGTGTGTGTAGTTTAGAGATGGCTTTATTTTATACTTTTGAGCTAATTATGAATGCTGATACCTGGAGAGGGTGCTAGAATGTGAATACATAAAAATTGCTAATATCGTGGAAACTCAGCTGAAGGGAAAAATAAGAACTACTGAGCAGCATGAACTGCCTATTGCATTCAGTAAACTTACAGCATTATATAAAATGAAACAGACTGCATAGAATTTAAGCAACTTAAAATTCATCAGTTAATTTTCTATCCATTTACGGAATGCACAAGTCACTGAAGTGTGCATTTCTCAATAACCTAAGACCCTATGTGCATAATTAAAAAACAGTATATATTTCTGTGATTTTTCTGAATATCCATCATTTTCGATGAAGAGGGAATTAGGACACATTAGCATACAGCATAGCATGTGTTTGTTTCTGCCTGTCATGTTGATTGGTATTTGTCTTCAAGCCCACATGGAGATGGTTTCTTTTTTTGAGAAGAACACAAATGTTTTATATTAAATATCATCAGGTGTCCAGGGTTTCACAGAATAGTCAGTTTTCTAACTATGAGGAACAGGGTTTGGAAAGGAGTTTCCACTTTCTTTATGAACATTAAAAAAAAAAAAAAAGTATTTTAAAAAGTTGGTTGTTTTTTTTTTTTTCCCCCAGTATATATATTTGAAATTCTACCATAAGGGAAATGTCAGGATTTTCTGAATCAAGATAGAATAACAATAAGCCCCATCCATTTCTAGTGAAGGCAGCTGGTTTATTTCCATGTATGCATAGAAAGTGGATTCTATATTAGCACAACATTCATAAAATCATTTGAGCAGACTTTTTCTAAGTTCTTAATTATACCATATACACCAAGCCTTCCTTATGGAAAAAGAGGGAGAAAAATGAACACAAAAAACACCACAGCTCTCCTCAGTTTGGTGTAGTGTTCGTAATGCCACTCGAACAGCCTTTCCCAAACTTGTTCATTACTTACATATGTTGCAGGCTTTCTTACCGATGAAAAGACAAAGAGAGTTACCTTTGTTGTTTTGTTACCTTGGTTTTCTATGTAGTGGGGGTGTCCTTGAAATGGAGGCTTTACTCTTTCTTTTTTCCACGTGGAGGAAATTTAAACAAGTCTGATTGCACTGTAATCCAGAAAGAAGTAAACCATGACTCCTACCCTGACTTGTGTGACAGTAGGGAAAAAAACTCCAAAACCAATACTGAACTCAGAATAGCTGACCTGCTCTTAACCACAGAATTAACCAGGTTGGAAAAGACCTTCAAGATCATCAAGTCCAACCTGTTGCCCAACACTATCTAATCAACTAAACCATGCCACTATGTGCTTCATCCAGTCTCTTTTAAAACATTTCCAGTGATGGTGACTCCACCACCTCCCTGGGCAGCACATTCCAATGGCCAATCTGTGAAGAATTTCTTCCTAACATCCAGCCTAAACCTCCGCTGGTGCAGCTTGAAACTGTGTCCTCTCATTCTGTCACAGGTTGCCTGGGAGAAGACATCAACCCCCACCTGGCTACAACCCCCTTTCAGGTAGCTGTAGGAAGCAATAAGGTCTCCTAAGCCTCCTCTTCTTCAGGCTAAGCAACCCCAGCTCCTTCAGCCACTCCCCACAGGGCTGTGCTCGAGACCTCTCAGCATTCACCACCACTCTCTGGGCTCAACCCTCCAGCCAGTTCCTAACCCAGCACAGAGTGCTGCTGTCCAAGCCACAGGCTGCCACCTTGGCCAGGAGTTTGCTGTGGGGGACAGTGTCAAAGGCATGCTGAAGTCCAGGTAGACTACATCCACAGGCCTTCCCCACATCCACCAGGCAGGTCACCTGATCATAGAAGGAGATCAGGTTGGTTAGGCAGGACCTGCCCTTCCTAAATCCATGCTGTCTGGGCCTGATCCCTTGGCCATCCTCTAAGTGCTGTGTGATTGCACTCAAGATGACCTGTTCCATAACCTTGCCTGGCAGTGAGGTCAGGCTGACAGGCCTAGACTTCCCTGGCTTCTCCTTCTGGCTCTTGTGGATTCGCATGACACTGGCCAGCTTCCAGTCATCTGGGACCTCTCCAGTGAGCCAGGACTGTTGAAAAATGATGGAGAGCAGCTTGGCCAGCTCATCTGCCAGCTCTCTCAGCACGCTAGGATGGATCCCATCTGGTCCCATGGACTTGTGGGGATGCAAGTAGCTGAGCAGGTCTCTAGCTGCTTCCTCCCAGATTACAGGGGGACTATACTGCTCCCTGACTCCGTTTTCCAGCTCAGGAGGCCAGTTGTCTGGAAAACAACCTATCCTGGTGTTGAAATTTGAGACAAAGGTATTAAGTACCTCTGCTTTTTCCTCATCTTTTGTTACAATATTCCCCTCCATGTCCACTAAGGAGTGGAGGTTGTCCTTGTCCCTCCTTTTGCCATTAATATATTTATAAAAACATTTTTTGTTGTCCTTCACAGCAGTGGCCAGTCTAAGCTCTAAATGGGCTTTTGCCTTCCTAATTTTTTCCCTACATGACCTAGCAACATCCTTAAGCATTTAATAGGTTACCTCTCCATTTTTCCAAAGGTGATACACCCTCTTTTTTTCCCTTAATTCATTCAGAAGCTCATTGCCCATCCAGGTCAGCCATCTACCCCATTGGCTCATCTTCCAGCACATTGGGACAGCCTGTTCCTGAGCCTGAAGTAGGTCCAGCCCTCCTTGTCCCCTTTGTTTTTATGTGTTGTTTCCCAAGGTACCTTTTGAGTTAGTTCCTTAAGTAATCTGAAGTCCGCCCTCCGGAAGTCCAGAGTGGAGGTTTTGTTGCTGCCCCTCTTAGCTTGATTGCATATTGAAAACTCAATTATTTCATGGTCACTGGACCCCAGACAGCCTCCAACCACCACATCTCCCACCAGCCCTTCTTATTTGTAAAAAGAAGTTCAAGCAAAGCCTTGCCCCTGGTAGGCTCACACATCTTCAGTTGATCAGATTTTTAACAGATTATTTGCTTTTTGTTCTGATATGGGAGAAATCATGCAGAAAGGCTATTGTGTTTGAACACTGGGAGGACTGATGCAAGATTCTTTGGCAGGTGATAAATGATCATTAATATCATCAAAGAATCACAAGAAGAAGGATTATAGAATAAATAAAAAATAGAAATCAGTGCAAAACTAATTGTATAAAAACCCAAGATCCTGGGCTGCATGAAGAGAAGTGTGGCCAGCAGGACGAGGGAGGTGATTCTCCCCCTCTACTCTTGTGAGACCCCACCTAGAGTACTGCATCCAGTTCTGGAGCCCCTATTACAAGAAAGATATGGACATGCTGGAATGTGTCCAGAGAAGGGCCACAAGGATGATCAGAAGGCTGGAGCACCTCTCTTATGGAGACAGAGAGAGTTTGGGCTATTCAGTCTGGAGAGGAGAAGACTCCAAGGAGACCTTATTGTGGCCTTACGGTATCTGAAGGGCAGCTACAAGAAAGCTGGTGAGGGATTTTCAGGGATGCTGGGTAGTGATAGGACTAGGGGGAATGGAGTAAAACTAGACGTGGGTAGATTTGGATTGGGTGTTAGGAAGAAGTCCTTCACCATGAGATTGGTAAGACATTGGAACAGGTTCCCCGGGTAGGTGATGGAAGCCTCATCCCTGGAGGTTTTTAAGGCCAGGCTGGATGTGGCTCTGAGCAACCTGATCTAGTGTAAGGTGTCCCTGCCCATAGCAGAGGGTTTGGAACTGGTTGATCCTTGTGGTCTCTTCCAATCCTGATAATTCTATGATTCTAAGAAATGTGGGTCATTCCCACTCCTGTCACAGTATCACAGGAATGCAGGAAGGAGTTGGAAGGGGCCTGTGGAAGCAGTCTCCAGGCTCGGAGAGGACAATGGCCAGCACTTGAGTGGGTAGCTAGGACATCAGTCTTACTTCAGTTTGATTCAGACGTAAGCAAGTATTCTGTGCTTCAGTATGGCCATGCTGACTTCATTAACCTGGCTGATCAAACATCAGTTAAACAAATCAAAAAATTAAAACCCTTTCATGATATTTTCCAGGTTGTACTAATACACTTTCTTAAAGCAAAGGGAGAAGAAGGGAAAAGAAAAAAAAAAAAAAAAAAAAAAAAAAGAAGAAAACAAAAAGAAGCAGCAGCATCCTGTGAATTTCTAGGTAATGAAAGGGATTGTAGTGGCTTCTTCAACTGATATCTGATTCATCTGGTTTATTAATCACTGCATTATACTGGTGACTGAGAAGAATTTAGCTCTTATTCAGCACTCCATTAGTAATGATTATATTTTTTTTCTGTGTAATGGTTTATAAACCTTGTAGGTATTTTCAGTCAGTGTCATCTAACCAGCTATGAAATTATGAGGTGTATTGCATCAAATCCATTCCAATTTTCTGTTACTTACTGTGTAATAAGAAACTGAAAAATGACCTTTTGAAGTATTTAGAGTGTTCTCTACAATAACTAACAGTATTTCCATTCAGGTTCCACTTTCTCTAAAATCTAAGATATAAAGTTAAGCTCTTCTGAAATAGATCCTCAATTAAATATAACTAATTATGGGAGATCTTGAAAGTGGTTGAAAGCGTAATGGAGTCCTGCGGAGCATAATGCAAAACAGAGTATTTCAGAGTTCATTTAGAGAAGAACTCCTCATAAAACCTTACTTATATGGAGAACCGCCTGCATCCCTTTGCCTTTTTGCCCCACTCATAAATCTGAGGCTGTGCAAATTTAAATCCAGTTTTACAGTTTAAAAAATATTTTAGCAAGGAATAGCAAAGCCAAATGAATTTGCAATAAAAACAGGTTTTGCATGAATGCAAAAATGTCGTGTTAGAACTGATGAAAATGCCATTTGATTCAAGATTGGTGGTCTGTGGGAATAATTTATTGCTTTTCTTTTGAAACTGCATATATCCTTGGTGTCGAGCAGGCCTTGTGGATGCTTCACCAGCGGTTCCAATTTTCTTGGTGCATGACTCAAGGAGAAATACTAGCTGTGTGGTACAAGTCAACTGTGGAAAAATACAGTCTAGGAACATTTTAAGGATTCCAGCTGGGGCAAAAGTGGCTATCGTGGGGCTTGTGAAAGGCATTATGGTTAAGTTTATTGATACAATTAACACCTTGGTTCTAACACAATTCAGTGAGCCACAGATACAACTTGTGCAAAAAACCCTGCTCCTTCAGTAATTTGCAAATCCCACAAGAATATCACTCTGTCAGCTATGGCTTCTTTGTAAACAGCCTTCCAAGTAATCAGCTGCAGGAAACCTGAAAGATATATTACGACGATACGTATTAATTTACCAGGCTCCTTAATAAGCTTTAAATAAAGTTATCAAGCTAATTAGCATTCAGGGGAAAACGAGGTTCTTTGAATCTGAAGTTCTGATACTGGTTAAAATCCTCTCAAAAAAATAAGAACATTCAAACTATAGTGAACATTGTAGTAGGAGTACTACTGTCCAGTAATCAACAGCGAAGGAGCCCTATGTTAACTGACCTAAGAAGGT
Source organism: Picus viridis (assembly GCA_033816785.1). NCBI lineage: Eukaryota > Metazoa > Chordata > Aves > Piciformes > Picidae > Picus > Picus viridis. Next base: position 34,635,249 of record CM066566.1, read on the forward strand.
CAGTTCTCCCAAGCAACAAATGATAGGACAAGAGGAAACAGCTTCAAGTTTTGCCAGGGTTGGACATTAGGACATTAGGAAAAATTTCTTCAATGAAAGGGTTGTCAAGCCCTGGAACAGGCTGCCCTGGTAAGTGGTGGGGTCACAATCCCTGGAGGGGTTTAAAAAGCATATAGATGTGGTGTTGAAGGACATGCTTTAGTGGTGACCCCGCAGGATCAGGTTAACAGTTGAACTTGGTAATCTTAAAGGTCTCTTCCAACTAAACCAAACCTATTATTCTGTTCAGTGATTCTAAGATTTGTGCAACATTCTTTATAAAAGTCAATAAGGGCTCAATTTTTTTTCTAAAATTAAGAAATCAGAGCTATGAAATATGTTTAAGTAACTTTCTGAAATCAGTGGTCATCACTGATTTAAACTAGTGCAATAGTCTCTAAAAATTCCTTCAAGCTCAGAGATGCATAATATTCTCTTCAGATACCCTGAAAACATCAGCCTCCACTTGCTTTTCTACATCTTTACAGGTGTACTTGCACAGAATTGCAACTGAGATGCAGATATCTATGTCAGAATATCTTAGGCTTCTGATCCTCCTTTGATGGTTAAGCACTATTGTCTTCTTCTCCAGCCTAAGCAAGATAAGTATTTCAAAAGGTTTTGAGTCCCCAAAGTATTACAGAAGTTGTGTAAGTACCTAAAATAGATAAAAAATATAATAGTGTAAACAATGAACTTGTTTATAAAATACACTGTAATGTCTGAATACTCAACCAATTTTTGAGAAACAGAAAATTTCTTATGTCGCTTTGTGTAGCTACACTGAAATAAAGGAGTTCAACTTTTCCACCAAACTAAAAATAAATAACCAAATAACCAAATACATAAATGAAAAATAACTACAATAATGTTGTGTACGGATATACAAACATTAAAAATGCCAAAAGTAGTTGTTTCTTGGTTTGTGCAGTTAGCAGCTGTTTCTACTGAGAAATTATGTACTGCTGCAAGTGGGCAGTGGGCACAGGGAGAAATCAGTACTCTGTCCAGTTCTGGACCCCTCAGTTTAAGGACAGGGAACTGCTTGAAAGAGTCCCGTGCAGAGCATGGAGAGAGTGAGGAAGCTGGGGCTCTTTAGTGTGGAGGAGACTGAAGGGTGACCTCATTAATGTTTAGACATATGTAAAGGGTGATTGCTAAGAGGATGGATCCAGACTTTTCTCAGTGATGCCCAATGACAGAACAAGGGGCAATAGGTGGAAGCTGAGGCATAGGAAGTTCCATGAGGAAAAATTTCTTCCCTGTGAGGGTGACAGAACACTGGAACAGGCTGCCCGGGGGCTATGGAGTCTCCTTCTCTGGAGGTATTTAAAACCGTCCTGGACACATTTCTGTGTGATCTGGTATAGGTTATCCTGCACTGGCAGGGGGGTTGGACTAAATGATTTTTCAAGGTCCCTTCCAACCCCTAACATTCTGTGATTCTGTAAGGAGGAAGGAAAGCTCTTGGGAGCTTCTTGAAAGAAGTACCTGGCAGTTGTGGAACTATTTTCTTGCATTGAGTAGCAGTGCAATGGCATTAAGACACTATGAGTGGGGTGTAATCTTTCTTAGATTTCTTACATAGGATGTCTGCTCTCTTTTTGTCATCTGTGGGCATATAGCACTATGTCAGTGCTCTTCCTCCTCTGCTGTTGTTAGGTCCTCCTGGGATGTCTGCACTCCTATTAAAGCCCCTATGAAAGGCAATGAAAAAGTAAGCTTACAGGCACTATCTTTAACTTTACTATAAGGTGACCCATATCCCTGCTGGAAAAATGAGCAACGTGCTGAAAACTGAAGGATGTTGAAGATCATATCTCTGGAGAGAAGAGAGTCATCAACAATCTCATTTATTTTCTGATTTAAACACTCTCCTGTGTCTAGACACCTGTTAGGTTCATTACAACATGGATCATATTCCCACTAGGCTTTTATTTATTTGCATTAATGATGGCTTAGGATTCTCTATCTTACAAAGACAAGAAGTTCTATCCTAACCCTGCACTGACAATCAACTCCTCTACTGATCAACATTTGTGTGTATTACCTCCCCTGTGAGCGGTCTGTAAGGGGCAGTCTTTCTTATAACAAAGGTGATCCCTGCTTTGCTCCAGAGGTGTCCTATCTGGTCCCTGGTTGTAACTTGTTTGATGATTGCTTCACTGATTCATCCCTTTTGTTCTCGTAAGCAAATAGCATAGTAATAAAGGATGCTTATGTACTAAAATCCCTAGAAAACATATTTCAGGGGAAAAAATGGCTGCATTAACAGAGCTAGGACATAAATTAAACATAATTGACATTATAAAACAGAAAAAAAAAAAAAGCAATTATTTAATATTTCACAAATCACTGAGCAGATTCTTGTGCATATGCCTTCCCAAAAGTGACTCCTCATGTTTTCTTGCTCCCTAAATCAAGCAATACTTAGTAAACAGCACAAGGACTGAATTTCTTTCTGCCTTCCTGACATCTTCTCTTTGAAGATTTTTGCACTGCTGCCTGAAGTCAGATAAATTCTGTTTCTTCATGATTCCTAAAGGAAATTAAATCTGCTGGAACAGGTTCTCAAATTATTGCTGTCTACAACTACCTGCAGCCAGAAGGGGGATTACTTTCTTCTCCCAGGGTTAGTCTCTTCTCCCAGGCAACCAGCACCCAAACAAGAGGACACAGTCTCAAGCTGCACCAGGGGAAGTTTAGGTTCAAGGTGAGGAGAAAGTTCTTCACAGAGAGAGTTGTTGGCCATTGGAATGGGCTGCCCAGGGAGGTGGTGGAGTCACCATCCTTGGAGGTGTTCAAGAGGGGATTGGATGTGGCACTTGGTCTAGTAGTCATGATGTCTTGGGTGACAGGTTGGACTTGATCTTTGAGGTCTTTTCCAACCTCGTTGATTCTGATTCTGTTCTATTCTATGATTCTATTCTATTCGCCAATATGCACTCAGATCTCACACCTTGTCAAACACCAGTGATGCCCAAAGAGATGAGAATAAGCCCATTATAATTTAGTTGTGATATTTACCAGATTCCCTGACTCTATCACCCTGCAAGCAGATGTAAAGGAACAGATGAAAGCATGTATATTGCTTACATGTTTTCAAAGAGTATGAGAATTGTTTTTCCATGAAAAAATAATTCCCAAAAATTTTCTGTAAAGGCCTAGATTATTCTTTCCTTGAAATTCATATGTACCACTTAAAAACATTGGTACTTGCAAAACAAGTCACCTTCTTTCTTCTTATGGTTGGACTCAATGATCTTGGAGGCCCTTTTCAACCAAGAGAGTCCTGTAATTCTATGATTGCATTAATGACATCTCCATTTAGCAGTGGAGATTCCTGGCCATGAAATGGACATCAGTCATGTAGCAGTATAAAGGTTAGATTAAAAAAAAAAAAAAGTTAAAAAAATAAAACACACTTTTAATGAGCCTGAACCACAAAGACCACAAAGAGAGGACCACAGCTATGCCCAGGGATACGCATGGTAGAAACTAGTTTCTGAGTAGGGTTCCATAAGGATCAAGTACCATTACTTCACTTGAGCTGGGTCCACAATTTATGCTGCTGCTTTTGGGACTGCATCCCCTCCAGAAAAGTTATATCACAGAATTTAAAAGCAGAGGCTTATAGACTGTTTGTAAAGCAGTAATAACAGATTGACGTGAGACTTCTTTTCAGGATTTCAAAAACATACACACTGGCAGTGTCTAAAAAGCACACCACAATGCAGAGCTGGTAATAGACCAGATGCTGCTACTTCTTACCCTTCAGCTATGCTTCTTTAAATTTTATTAGAACATAATAAGCTCAGTTAAAAATATGCTTTAATAAGTCTGCATTAGTTAACAGCCTGGTAGGAATTCTAATTATTATTGAGTTTATCATGAAGTACTACAATATGCCCTTTCTTTACATTTCTAGAGACCACTTAAGCTGCAGATTGCTAGCTGTATAAATATTTGTTGATATTTAAGATGCATAATTCATTTGTTTCCCAAAAAAATGCTGTGTAGCCTTTTCTGAAATTCTGTTGAATGTTGTTATTTTAGTGAAAGCTATGCCATGTAGCCAGTGAAACCTGTTGCAGTTCCAGCAGGTAGATGAAAAGCTGGAAATCTGGAGCTTGAAAGATAGCTCTGATAATGCTTTCTAAAATTATTCTGGGATATCCACCCAACTCGTTGTAAAATATAACACATGGGATTAATAATTGACTAAAACATGTAAAAATATCAGTTGCAATGATTTCTCATCCAGGGTTTTTCTTCATAAGGCTCAGTTGTACTTATGATATTTTCACTTTTTCCTAATGTACTGTAGGAATTCTGTGAGATATTATTGATCAGGATTAGACCAGGAACAGAGAAATCATGTGAATCTGCATCTGCCTGACAAGCCAGCCACTCTTCTCATCTTATGCAGCTCACTGTGGTCCACAGTTCAAATGTGGACGTAATTAGCTACTATTGCCTTATAAATAACACATCAGTTAAATATCATAAACAGATTAACATAACTGCCAATCATTCTTAGTGTCTTTTTTCCACTGATGCATGTAGTTTCCCTTATTCTTTCAGCCTGGGCTTATAATTTTCTTCTCAGTTTATAAAGATTAATTCAAAATATATGTAAATTGATTTTAATTTTTCTTCGAGTCCTACCACCCTTTGACTAGTGCTACCACCTGATCCTCCTAACCTTTACCTTAGCTACTGAGTTCCAATCTTCAGTTACTGTGTCGATGTCATCATCAGCTTGTGGTCTCATGGGGTGTGGCAATGCCAGCACGAGCAGGGTAAGCAATCTGGTAGTGTAGGCTTAGAGACTGACATGGTGGTAGGCCATGCTCAGCATAAGTGCAAAGGCAGCTATCAGTGTAGCAAAACAGTGCTGTGCCTGCACCATGTAACTAAAGCAGGACACTGGCAGCTATAAACACAGAAAGTTATCTGGGAATAACAGGACATGCACCTGCATCAACAACTTTGCGTGTTAGTAGTAGCTTGACCAATAATCTATAATAGTGTGATGTGTGGTCACTCATAGGGAACCAATGAAGCTATGCCAACGATGCTCTCCGAGTTTATATAAGTTGTAGAAGTTCCCTTAATATGCACTCCTTTTTCCCTTCCTTTCCGTTCACTTTACTTTGCCGTGTTATACTCACTATGCCTGCACTATAGCCGTACAATACTGGAACAATAAAGGAACAATACTAGATCATATTGGTCGTCCGTATTGATTCCAGTCTCCGTCGCCGATAATGGGGTTGTCGGGGGTTGACTTTCTCTCTTGTACCTGGAAATGTGTGAGATAAAGCTTCTTAAAAGAAAAAAAAAACACAACACACACACACACACAAACAACAGACAACCAACACACACACACATGCCCTCAAAACTAAATCAAACTAAACCATATTAAAAATCAACCAAAAAATCCAACCAAATTAAAAAAATCAAAACACAAAACCTAACCAACCAAACAAAAGATGAACAAACAAAACCCAAAAGAACCCAAACAACAAAAAACACCAAACAGTTAAGCAACCAACCCACCAAAGAAAGAAAGCCCCACCAGAAAAAACAACACCACAAATTTTCCAGAATTTCGTTGTGTACAGCATCTGTTATTTCATTCCAATATACTGTTCTGATGCAGAAGTTGCTTGCCAGATATCTGAGTCTTTAATGTAGAAAACAACAGTGGTCTAACTCTGACTCCTTAGCTTATTTTCTATATTATTATCAATTCACTGTCTGATGACTGACCTCACTGGCTCTTCCTGTCTCAAAAATTGTATTTTCATTTCTTTTACACTTTGTAAAAGTACCCAATTATATTTTTAAAAATATAACTTAGCATTTATGTCTTCTGCAAACAGAAACTTTTGCAGGAAACCAAACCAAAACAACAAAGGCCACACCAAAACTAAATGGAATGTTTGCTCATTAGCCCTCACATGTCAGGTTTCTAATCCTGGCTTTTCCCTACTCCTGGGTTTTCTTCTCTGTTGAGTGAAGTTTCATTAACTATTTATTGCTCTTTCTGTCCATATTAGCAAATTTCTCTTTCTCCACTTCAATCCTATCAACTTTCTTCTGTTAGCAAGACCTGATGTCTTGCTCCTTGTATGATAAATTGGAAAATTCACCAAAGACAAAAATGGAATGTGACGTGAGTGGAGATGAATTACCAAAGGGAGGGAGAAAAGAAAAAAATTCACTAAATATTCCTCTAATGAAACTTGTCATTTCCTAATGAAAAAAGTTGAAGGAATTTCTCATTAAAAACTGTTACCTTTACTTCTGAATGCACATATGAACTATTATTTAGGGGCAAAAGCTTCTCCCCTGTATCCTACTTTTTATACTCAATGTTTAATTGAAGTTTACTCTACTTCCTTACTATCAGTCTATTTATTTGTTTATGTATTTTCTTTCTTTTGATGTCCAGTTTTAATTCCTCCCTCACTGAAGTACTCATTTACTTGTCTTTAGCTGGTTTCACCACATTACTGAGGTCTTTCTGTTTTCTTCCCACCTTTTCCTGCTTTGGTTTGTTTGTTGGATTTTTTAAAAAAAAAAATTATTTTATTTGGTTGGTTGGTTTAGGTTTTGTATTCTTTTGTGTTTTGTTTCATTTTGTTTTTCTCTCCTCCTGGTCATCCGCAAGGCTCTGGTTTTCATCTCTTAGTTTCTTCTACATTTTCTTCTTGGAAATATCATAAATTTGCCCCCACCTCATGCTGAGAAATGATGGATTAAGACTTTTGTCTGTCCAGATAAAACCTAACTTCCAGATTAACATGACTAGAGGAGGACACTCCATGTTTCTTTGAAAGATATATTCATATCTCTTATTGAGACTCCACAGCCTCCCTGGGCAGCCTTTTCCAGTGCTCCATCAATTTCACCATAAAAAAGTTTCTCCTCATGTTGAGGTGAAATCTTCAATGTTCAAGCTTGTACCTATTGTTCCTTCTCTTGTTATTGCACACCACTGAAAAGACATTGCCCCCTCCACTTGACACTCACCCCTCAGATATTTATAGACATTCATCAGATCCCCTCTCAGTCTTCTCAAGACTAAACAGCCCCAGTATTCTTAGTCTTTCTTCGCAGGGGAGGTGCTCAAATCCCCTAATCATCCTCATGGCTCTCTGTTGGATTCTTTCCAGGAAGTCCCTGTCTCTCTTGAGCTGGGGAATCCCAACTGGACAAAGTATTGCAGGTATGGTCTCACCAGTGCAAAGTAGATGTAGAGAAGAACCTCCCTAGACCTGATGGACACACTTCTTGATTCACCCCAGGATCCCATTGGCTCTCTTGGCCACAAGGGCACATTCTAGCCCCATGGAGAACTTGCTGTCCACTAGGACTCCAAGGTCTTTCTCCATGGAGCTGCTTTCTAGCAGGGCAGCCCCTATCTTGTACTGGTGCCTGTTATTATTCCTTCTCAGATGCAGGATCCTGCACTTGCCCTTCAACACAAGTGGAAACTACTGCCTGACATTCAATTGACTGTCCACCAGGACTCTCAGGTCCTTTGCAGTAAAGTTACTCTCTACACAACCAGGTCCTAGTCTGTGTTATTGTACAGGATGATTCCATCTTGGTTCCGTGACAGCACATTTCCTTTGTGGTGAACACCATGAAGTTCCTTCAAATCCAGAAATCCAGCCTTTCAAGTTCCCCCTGAATAGAAGCTCTGACTGTGAACTTATTAGAGTGCTACACCCATCAATTTCATTTCATCAAAAATCCTGTTGAGTTGCACTTTCCCCCACTGCCTAGATCATTAAGATTGACTTTAAGCAGAATTGCTTTCAGAACAGATCCCTGAGGAGCACCACTAGCAATCAGCAGTTTGTTGGACTTCATGCTGTTAATCACAATTGTTTGACCATGCATTATCGTGATGTTTGAATATTCTATTGCATCTATTGCTGGTCAGTTCTGCAGAAGTCTCTGAACAGAAAAGCATTAACCAGTGATTCAGTGTGATCTTCTAAGAAATTCTTCTCTGTCGTATGATTTAGTGTACTGTTGAATAGATTTTAGTCTCTGGAACTACAGATTTTCTAACCAATAGGACATGAAGAACTATTAAAATAATGAGTAAAATGATAGAGGAGAAAAAAAAACCCCACAAACAAACAAATAATGAAACAAAACAAAACAACCCACCAACGTTCAGGTCTTATTTGCTTTCTCAAACTACAACTAATGTTTAGGTTTGGTTAAGGTCTGTGAAACTCTTTCTTACCATGAAATCTCAATAAGCAAGAGTCTTGGCAAAATACTACAGCCAGCCTCTGTCACAACTGAATTAGTGTGATTTGCTGCTCTGCCCCTGCTTGCTATAGTATTGCTGTGCAGTATGCTTTTGACAAATCAGAGAGATCAGGTTATGAGTTTTTTGACAAACCAGAATTGGAAAGTGTTTAATTCAGAGAAATTCATGCACTTAATATAATATATTACATTTTAAATAACAACTGCTTCATTGCTCTTGAAATAATGGTTAAAAGAATAAGTTAAGTGTGTTATTTAGGTATTCTACAATAAAAATGGTAAACACTCTGAAAAATATAATTCATGAGCATTATTGTTTCATGTGAGAAATGGAACAATTTGATCATTTTGCCATTCTCTCTAGTAGTATAAGAGCGGGAAGTAGTGTGTTAGTTCAAGTGTTCTACTGTCATTATGAAGAAGGCATTTCTTCACATCTTATCTGCTGCAGAATCATGTGAGGTAGAATTTTTGGTGTCTGGGGCTTGGGTTTTTTTTGGTTTTGTTTTCTTTATTCCAAGTAAGCAGATTGTTCAGCATCATTGCCATGAATAACCTTCCTGCCATGGAAGTTTCACTTCAGTTTCATTTAGTAATATTTCTTGTTGTTTTTTATTAGTATGCTTATGGTAGTGGGATTTGAGAATATAAGAAGCCTTAGCTGGAGTGTCAAGTAAGGGAGATTCTACACTGAGAACAGCTTTTCCAAGACACAGGCCAGATGGTAGCGTTGGGACTTAGAAGCTGAGAGAAGTAGCTGGAGCTGTGTCAAAATAATTTATTTTTTTTTTTTTAAAAAGGAAAAAAAGGAGTAGAAAAAAGGAAGCAAAGGAAGCAAAAGAGATTGTAAAGTCCAATCAGCATGAGTAACAACTCATGCTACCATTCTCATGTCTGCATGAAGAGATATATTGCTCACCTAATAACCTAGCAAACAAATCCAAAGCAAGGACCAGGAACATGGTGAGCATAGTCATATGTCTAGTGCTGTACAAATATAATGCACTGCATTTAGTGAGATACTGTCAGTCCATGACCTCATAACACAACTTTGGATATTTCCATCAAGTTTAAAGAAAGAATTGAATCTGTTAACTGTCCAAACGTGTGGGGTAGAAACTACACACATATGACAGCACCAAGACAGCACAACACTTTGAAAGGCAAGTTATCTGTGTATATAGAATGCTCATACTCTGATATAACAGCACAAGTCTGAAACCTGTGCTGTGCAACGTGCACTTTTTTATGTATTTTTTCAGTTCTGACATTCTCAACTCCACCCACAGAAATTAGCCAGGATTGCCCAAAATTAAGTTTCTTGCCTAGATGTGTAGCATTAACCACAGAGTTACAGGTTTATAATCTTCAGCAACAGCTAACTGCAGTCAAACCATGACAATTCTAAGTTAGCTGTCATTGCACTGTACCATCACAAAGAAGAAAGATCTATTGATCTCCTTATTTCTCACAAAAAGTGACACAAAATACTGCTATAGATATATATAAAGGAATTTTATGGTTCAAGCCAGATCAATACGAATCAGGTGTAGAGCAAACACTTTCGGTAGCAGGCCCTGGAAGCAAGGAGTAGCTGTTGTTGAATAGTGTTCAAAGCTGGAATATGTTGTTTCTGCCATGAATTGATCTCAAAACTAGTGACAACTATTTTTCATTCTTAAAGCATGTTCTTCCTGGAGAACACATTCCAGAATAACAAGTTTTGCAACAATTTATGGATTGAGAGAGAGCTGAAGCAGTCTGTAGGGCTTATTGAAGCTAACTGTAGCTCTTAGATAATTGTTTAACATTCAAATTCTGCCTGAGTTCCTGAGAGAAAAGAATAGTAAAGGTGTGTTTATCTGCCTTGCTTTGGATAACAGAAGAGGATCATAGTTTCCAGAGTGAGGGAGCTGGATGTTTTTAATATATAGATATGTCAAACCTCTAGTATTTAGACAATATGTTTCCTATCCATAAAACTGGAAGGGGAAATTCCCTTGTTAACGGATGATTGAACATTACTCTCTGGAAGGGAGCCACAGAATGGATTTTCTGAACAGGATCTTCAAAACTCTTTGAGAAAGCTTAACTGCTTCTGTCCTCAAAAAACAACTGGTGCATTTGGGAGCTTTTGGAAAACACCCTGTTAGGCTCAGGAGGCAGGAAGGGAGGAAGAACTTTACAGCTGAAAAAAGGTAAAATCATGTCTCTCTTTTCTGAAATGTACTGCAGGCTGAGAAAGTCCCTGTGTTCATTGACAAGGTGTATGAGAAGCTATTTCAGTCTGCAATTCGGTTTCCACTCTGTGTTATCCTGTTTCAAGAAAGCACTACCATTTGTGAATATTTGGTTTATGATGCACTAGAGAAGTTATGAAAGTCTTTAGCGAATATACTGGTATATTTGCTACCTAATAACTCCAACAGGCAGTTAATGTATATTAAGTAGATATAGTAAAAATTCTCAATTTATTTTATAATGAAATTTAAGTCGTGATTTTTATCATGGTCTACAAGCACTTAAGTGAGGAAAGCCATCTGATGGTAATGGCTTTTTAATTTACTAGAAATTCATAATGAGTTTCTGTGGGTAAAAGTTGATGCTAGATAAACCCAGCCTAGAAAAAAAATGGTCCATATACTAAGTAAAAATAATTATGTATTGGAATAGCTTTCATAGATGTATGATGGATTCCTTACCACCTGAAGTCTAAAAGTTGAGTCTGGATATCCTTCAATTAAGTTTGTCATAGTTCAAACAGAATCTGTAAATTTGGTACAGGAATTAGTGACTGAAGTTTTTTGTCAGATATGAGACAGGTATTTGAATGGTCTGTTCTGACTTTAAATCCATGAAGACTAGGAAAATGTTGAATACTTCCTTTACATTATTAAGAAACTCCCCAGATTCATGCACATAATGAGATTGCAGAATCAGTTTTGTGCAAGATCACTAGTGTTAGACAAATTGTACCAGACAGAAGTGATGACACATTTCTACTCTCCTGAGCTTGCTTTCCAACACGTTTCAAGACTGTTATCTGGAATACTAGGATTAAGTCTGTTCTTGTAATGACTCTCCAGAGTGTAACAGAGATATACGAATCTTCACAATACAGAGGGTGAATGGAGGAATCCATCAATATTCATTTCCCACTGCTACTTGATTCATTGCTGAATTTAGCTCTGGACATTGTTGCTGTATCTTAGACTATAATTCCTGCCATGTTGTCCTTTTTTTTTTTTTTTTCACTTAAAGAAAAAAATGTTGTGAATGGAAAATGTAGATTTGACACAGAGAATAATGATTGAGGTTTTTATTACAAGGTCAGGACCTATAAGCCTACAGGAAGGCTGGGGAGGGACTTCTCAGGATCTCAGGTAGTGATAGGACTAGGGGGAATGGAATGAAGCTGGAAATGGGGAGATTCAGGCTAGATGTGAGGAAGAAGTTCTTCACCATGAGAGTGGTGAAGCCCTGGAATGGGTTATCCAGGGAGGTGGTTGAGGCCCCGTCCCTGGGGGTGTTTAAGACCAGGCTGGACGAGGCTCTGGCCAGCCTGATCTAGTGTAGGGTGTCCCTGCCCATGGCAGGGGGTTGGAACTAGATGATCCTTGTGGTCCCTTCCAACCTTGACTGATTCTATGATTCTATGATTCTATAAGTTTGTACTTTTCCTTCTTGTTTTATTTCTTTTTCTTGTTTTGTTTTCTAATCTATCCCATCTAAAAAAAATACAAACAACAGCAAAACTCAACCAAAAACCCCCAAACAAACAAACAAACAAACCCAAACAACTAAGGGACTTCTGAGGTTAGTGCTGGAAATTCTGGATGTGTACAGAGTCTCAAAGTGAATACTAAATTGATAGAATTAGAAATCAGAAGCTTTCCTTGCTTTTCACTGAGGTATCTGTGCAAGAGTAAAAGAGATGGTAGATCTTTTCTTCCCACAAGAATTATCATCAGAATCCATCCTAATAATTTCTTTTAATAATATAATACAGTACTTTTGAATTTTGCTCAGCTGATACACAAATATTCTGACCACTTAATTTACTCTTTATTTCTCTCAGAAAGGATAGAGAGCTTAGATACTCACCTGCATGTAGAAACAGGCAATATTATTTAGGTCCATTTTGAAGATTCAGGAATTCATCCATCTAACTTAGATTTTAAGGATGCTTTGTAAAATGTCCAAAGACATAGCCTTACTTAAAAATCTAATGAGAATTAAGGTCATTGTTTCTTCTTAATGAGTCACAAACATCTTTTAAAAAGGTCGGATCTGAACTGGCTATGTGGAAATGTATAGAACTTCCAATATAGTGTCAGTATATTCATGAGAACCATTAGCAAATATGACATGAAAAATCAATTTCATTTATTTAGCTACATATTATCATTAAGCACTCATCTGCGTTTAACACAATCTCCTTATTTTTCTTAACTATTGTGAGAAAGCTTGACTTCAGAGATGCATTACTGCATGCACAAGTCTTAGGGGGAGAAGCTGAGGGAACTGGGTTATTAAGCCTGAAAAAGAGGAGGCTCAAGGGAGACCTTATCATTCTACAACTACCTGACAGGAGGTAACAGTGAGGTGGGGGTCAGTCTATTCTCCCATGTAACAAGCAATAGGACAAGAGGAAATGGCCTTTGGTTGAGCCAGGTGATATTTAGGCTGGATATTAGCAAAAATGTATTGTCCATCCCTCAAATAGGCTGATCAGGGAAGTGGTGGAGTCACCGAACCACGAGGTATTTAAGAGACATGTAGATATCATGTTGAGGGACATGGTTTAGTGGAGTTGGCCTGGCACTGTTGGGCTAGCAGTTGAACTTGATGATCTTAAAGGTTTATTCAAATAAAACCATATTATTTCTATGATTCTATCTATGCTTAACTTGGCAGCTGATACTGAGTAATATATGTATACCGTGACCAATTTGGACATATAGAAGTAGGTTTTTTATATCAATTTTTAAACACCTAGTATCTGAGCTAGTAACCACTTTCCAGTTATAATCAAAGAAGAGAAACAGTGGATTTTAGGGTGAAAAGCATGTCACCTTAAAGAAAAGGTCTAAAGGAGACAGATGTCTTGTACTGTAACAATGCTATTCACTCTTGTTGACTGGAAAGGGAGCCTGGGGTGACAAGCTCAGATGTGAATGTCTAACTTAGGTGTGATGAATCTCTCCTTAGGGTCTCTACTGTCCCTCCTTGTTAACTGCATAACAAAGCCTTCTTCAGGTTGAAAACCTTTGGAAATAACCCTTTTAGGAAGCCAAATATCTTCATGGCTTTAAAATATCACAATGTTTCTGCCATCTCAAACATTTGAAAGAAGTTGTTCAAGAACTTTTGAGCTGGAAACCACACTGCTGTAGACTGTTGCACTGTTGCCCTACTCAGGAATTCCAAGATTTTTTCATTAGATTGGATATTAAGTTGTTTTGTGATAATACTCTTTTGGTTTTATTCCCATTTTCAGTGCTTGGGATGCCAAATAAAATAAAATTAGAAAAAAAAAGATGCCCAGAGACAGATGTAAATTGCCAAGATTTCCTCAAGTCACTAAAAGCTTCAGTTCAGTTTCCACTATATTCATGGGCATCCTTCTCTTTCTACTAAGATTTTCAAATATTGCAAATTAAAATTTTTATCTTGCCATTTCTTCCAAGTTAAAACCTCATATCCTGGACTAATTTTGATACAAGTATAAACCACAAAGTTTAGTTTATTGAGAGGAAAATTAATGCAAAAATTATTGCAAAATTGGTTTTTTTGAACCTAAGAAATGTAGACTTTGGATTTAATTTTGTAAATATGTATAATAGGAGATAAGAAGCTTTATTTCCTTCTCTTTCCAGCATGTGTCAGGTTTCTAGCTATTGTAACCCAAAGCCTATTTTCTGCAAATGCCTTTTGTGAATGGATTGGTGTTAAGTGACTCTAGCAGTGTAATAAATGAAAATCTGAATGATAGTAACCAGATCCATCATTACATGCATATCTATACTGCATTTGGGAGAAGATCTTAACTGCTTACAAGGAACTCCAGACTCTCTCTTTAAAGCACAGATGAATCCTGGAAATTAATATATGATCCATCACATTACTAGATTTTTCAAATAAAATAAAATACCAGCAGCACAAAGAAGGCATTTCACAGACTACCTGGGTATTGTTCTTCACCTTCCCAAGTGTCATATTTAGAATTGTGTAGTAGGTTTGGTCGGAAGACACCTGCAAAATCAAGAAGTCCAACTGTTAACCCAACACTGCCATATTCGCCACTAAACCATGTCTCTCAGAACCGTATCTCCCAGTTCTATTCAACATCTTTATTGATGACTTGGATGGGGGGATTGAGTCTACCATTAGTAAATTCACAGATGACACCTGTAGATAAGCAGAGGGCCATGGGTAGCTTTAACCTTGACAAAGGCTAGCTCTGCCCTTGAATCAGGAATGTAAACAAGGGAATAAGATCTGTGAAAAACAAAGGAAGACGCAAGAAAGCTCCCCAGCCTACCAAAAGGAGGAGAGAGCCAAGCCTAAACCAATCACTTAAGTGCAAAGGGCATGTGGATACAGAAAGAATATATAAGCCATGATGTGTGTTAATAAAGTGGCTGATGCTTGAGCACATCTTAATGTCAGTCATTTTTCTCTACTGCCAACAGACACCAAGTAGGGGGGAATGTCTATCTGCAGGATGATAGGAAGACACTTCAGACAAACCTGGGCAGGCTGGGTTGATGGGCTGAGGACAACAGTAAGAGGTTTAACAAGTCCAAGTGCAGTGTCCTACACTTTGGCCACAATAACCCCATGCAGTGCTACAGACTGGGGGATGAGTGGCTGGAGAGAGGGACCTGGGAGTGCTGGCTGACAGCTGGCTGAACATGAGCCAGAAGTGTGCCCAGGTGGCCAAGAAGGCCAATGGCATCCTGGCCTGTATCAGGAATAATGTGGCCAGCAGAACTAGGGATGGAATTGTGCCCCTATACTTGGCACTGGTGAGGCCTCACCTCGAGTACTGTGTGCAGTTCTGGGCCCCTCACTTCAAGAAAGATATTGAGGTGCTGGAGCAGTTCCAGAGGAGAGCAACAAGACTGGTGAAGGGACTGGAGAGAAAGTCTTATGAAGAGAGTCTGAAGGAGCTGGGGTTGTGTAGCCTGGAGAAGAGGAGACTCAGGGTGGACTTTATGACACTCTACAACTACCTGAAGGAAAGTTGTAGTAAGGTGGTGGTCAGGCTCTTTTTCCAGGAAACTTGTGACAAGAGGGCATGGCCTGGAGCTGTGCCAGGGGAGGTTTAGGTTGGATGTTTGGAAGCACTTCCTTGCAGAAAAGGTAATTAGACACTGGAATGGGCTGCCCAGAGAGGTGGTGGAGTTGCTGTCTCTGCAGGTGTTTAAGGAACGATTTGATGTGGCTCTTAGTGACATGGTCTAGTCAATATAGTGGTGTTAGGTCATAGGATGGACTTGATGATGTCAGAAGGCTATTCCAGCCTCAGTAATTCTGTGATTCCATGAAACACATATACACATCTTTTAAGTACTTCCAGGGATGGTGACCCAAACATCCCTGGGCAACTAGTTCCAGTGCTTGGCAACCTTTTCTGTGAAGACATTTTTTTCCAAATGTGTAACCTAAACCTCCCCTGGTGCAGCTTGAGTGCATTTAATTTTGTCCTAATACTTACTACTTGGGAGAAGAGACTGACCCCCACCTCACTTCCACTGTCTTTCAAGTAATTCTTGAATTACACATCCAGGTGGATGTGTGAAAGCAAATGCTTATCTTTCCGAGTTGTCCAGTCCCATTTTTTTCGATAGCTTTTGTAAGATCTTCTGTGTAAGTGTTAGCTCAAGAAGCAGCATCCTTAACTTTGGCCTTTGATAAAACATAGACATGTCTAAATGCAGGCCACCTAGACAAGCAGTTGAAGCACAGTTTGACGTTTCAGTGTAGTGGATACTGAAAAAAAAGTAATGCAGTGATGATTCAAGTGCTGAGTGCTGCTTAATATAGCCACCCTGCTGTTAAAGTGGTACTTTGCAATACAATTGTAATAACCTGAAAAGAATGGATGCTACTGTGCAGAAGTACTGAGAATGCCAGCAAGAGACCAATTTTACGTGGTCTGTATGTTTGAGGTAGGTGTTTCTTCACAAGAGAATTGACTGAGGATGTCAATTAGTCCTAAAATGATACTCTTTGGGGGACAGTTAGAAAAGCTAACAAAAGTTAGTATCCTAATCTGAATCACTCTCTGGAGGATCCGTTCCCTGAACTGACGGTAATGGAAGCCTGGGGAAATTAGTTGTCCCCGTCTTAAGTTAGCCTTTGTGAATATCCCTCTGTGAGCTATATCACAATAATATGTGTAAATACTTACTGTTAAGGTCTTTAAACAATGGCTGCTCCTTCATATCATGCCTAATGTACTACATAGGTAAAATGGATGTAAACATAAATTTGTTTTAAAATTTGTAGAGTTCCAGTATTTCCTTCATCTGCCAAAGAACCTGAAGAGGAATTGAAGTGTGAGTGACCTGGGTCTTTAGAATGACAGTGGATAGTTGTATGGAATAAGGGAATTCAAAGCCAAACTTTCATTTCACTACATCTACTTTAAAGCTCTAATGTTTCTAATGTTTTTTGTGCTGTGTTCATAGTCTGTCTTCATTTTCCCCTTCTTCCATGTGTGTGATTTAATAAGAAAATGGATAGGACAAATCAGGTGCCTAAGCAGGAGAATGATCTATACATATGAGCATGTTGATTTGCCAGGTAATTATTTCAACAGCCTTTCAGTTTCATTAGAGATTCTGGTAAAAGTCATAATGTCACCTATTTTTATGTAAAGATTACAAGAAGGAAAACAAGAACTGACATCTTCTGTAGCAGGCCTGATTTATCAAGTGTCTGTATCTCCAATGTTGCTCCAAGCTACATTAGCTCAGTTTTTGTCACGTAAGAGATCTTTACAGTACACTGAGAGGCAGTGACTACATGCTTTGCCTTGCTCTGTGCTGCTTGTAATATTTTCCTGATTTCCAGTTATGCTTCCTTAATTAGGCACTGTGAATATAGAAAAGTTTTGTACATTGCAACACCACCTGTAAATCCTGAGTCATCTTGATGCCCGTGATTGTTAACTCCATCCTAGAGAAAAACTACACTCTGATATGTCATTAAAAATTATAATAAATTACAGTACAAGTGCCAAAGACAGGACAGGCAGCCAAACCATCATGCTCCTCCTGATTAAGGTGCTCTAGGAAAGCCTTTCACTGAGTTGTTGCTGTCTTTTTGAGAAAAATCTTCATATTATTTGCATCATTTAACACTAAACTGAGTTTGAGTTGTTTCAACTCACATTTCCAAGCAGCCACTTATCATGTAAAATGTTTTGTTTAGCAATGATATCATGATTCAGACTTTATCTATTCATCCTTCCAAATCTGCTCTATTCTTCTCCACATGGCAAAATGAGAAATCTTTAGTAGAATTCAATGTAAAATAATAAATATGTTCCACACAACAAGTCCTAAGGATTCTTCTAGTTATGTTGCTATAGCTATTGAAATTCATGGCAAAAGTTGTGATTTGGTTGCTTAGTTATGACTCAAAACTCACTTTTACCCCTTTTTGGATTCCACTGGGCTACATTAGTTGTTATTTAAAGCCATTGGTGTAAATCTCCAACTTCTGTGAAAGTCAGAGGTACTATTTTAGGAGGATGGCTTTCTATTCTGTGAGTATTGTCATAGACAATGGAAAATGGCAGCAGTTTTTGTTCTCAGTGGGATGTATCTGTAAGTAATTATTAAGGGAGACTAGAACTTAGTATGGTTGATTATCTCTGCTTTTAAGCCTATAAATAAAAACTGAGAGCAATTAGGGCTAAAGGGCAGTCTGGATGTAATTTGTGTGCAATGTCTAACACAGCAGGACTCTAATTCAAATAGTGTTACAGGCAATGGTATGATATTCCCACAGTTCCATAATTCCTGAATTTGAGCAAGCCTGAAAATGTTCAAATATTATAAAAAGTGATTTCTAAACAAAGTGGATATCTGGGAATGCTTGAACTGCATGAATCTATTTTTTTTGTCATATGTGTCTCAGGTTCCCTCATACAAGGCTTTCCCAAAGCTCTGCCAAACATGGTTTTGTCATTTCTTTATCCCAAGTGAAAAATACATCTGCTTTAACACTGGCCCAACCAGAAAATACAGTCACCAATGCAAGGCAAAGGGGACAAAAATAACGTATTTAAAAATTAATTCTCTTGAACAAAGCTGTAAGACTGGCAAGAAAAGTAGAATATAAAGAGGTTAGGAAACCCTCCAGCAACAGTGGAAACACTAACAAGGATTATTTATCATAAATAAAAGACATTCAAGATGACGTGTCAAAGCACAATAACCATTAGTTGTGCAGGGACTGGGTTACCCAATTATGCAATTCAAATTGAAAACAAATGATATCTTTTAATGCTCATGACATGTTAGATACTTAATCCTGAACTGCTAAATGCCTGACTTCTTACATTTGAAATGCAGCTGTGTCAATTAGTGCTTACACTTTTAGTAGTACAAGTGGGGAAAAAAACCCTAACAACTGCAATAAAAAAAGATAGTAAGTATGCAAATGTAGACCTGTTGATAGAAAATTTGTGTACATTTGTGGCCTGCAATTTGTCTTCAATTTAAAATGTAGAATGAAAAAAACCCTAACAACCAAACAAATCAGAACCTTCCAGGCATATTTGCATGTCTAACAGCTCTGCAATGGCAGAGATCACTCTTGTTTCACTCACTGTTCAGCCGACATACTACTCTTTGTAGCTTGTTTACCTCATTTTTACATATATCAAGCAAATCATAATGTTTGGAGATTGGTAGATGTGGATCTGTTTTTTCGATCCAGTAATGAAACAGCATTTAGATCAACTTCTCACTTTTTCACCAGAAAAGCAAAAGGCTTTCAATAAGTAATTTCAGGTTGCTGAAATCTGTGGTGGTTGTGATTAATTTCTGAAAACACAGGAGCAGGTCAGTTATCTCAGCTGCCTCAGCAAAGCTTCAGTTCTAATGTTCAGGATGAGGTATGTCTTCTAACGTCCCATTTTATTCCATAATGCCTGTCACAAACTGCCTGATAAAAGCACATCCTAAAAAGGCCTTAGTGTGTCTTGTTCCTTTGGGTTTGGGCTTGATGCATTCCTTAACCTACAATCTCAGGGAGGAGAGAGAAATGAGCTATCCTCCTTAATTTGAAATCTGTCTCATATTTTCTCTTCATCTTTCTTTCCTCTCCTCCATCTAAAGCTGACTGCCATTACTTCTTGCCTTTTGTCTTCAGAGTAGATAACAATTCAGCCTGCATCAGTGCAGTGAGTCTGTTTCAACAGTCACAGTTTTAAGTCTTTTCTCCCAATTCATTTTTTCATCTTGCTCATTCCCATCTCTGTATATAGTTCATCAAGCTTTTATGGCCAAAGTCAGGCACACTTCTTTTGTGCAAGCATTGTAAAGCTTTATGCACTTTCCAGTAAGCATGAGGAAACTTTTTTTTTTTTAATCTGAAATATATTCCTCAATTTTTTAAATACTTACAATCAATTCTGTGTAATTTCATGAATATTCTTAACTAAGAGAACAAGAGTTGTGTCTAAGGTGCAATTAAGCAGCATCTCAAGAAAGGTAGAGTTGAAGTCTAGTCAGTTCAGAAAGCTGGATTAATATATATTTTAAAGAATTACATCCATCTAGTCCTTCATTTGAATTCAGTTTTGGGCAAGGCCTGAATAATATTCAACTCCTTGGTTCAGAGTTCTTGAACTACTATTCTTAGATGTGACTTCAAACACTAATTTGCAGTGTTTGTTCCAATTTGGAATCATCACCCTAAAGAAAGCAAAACAAACAAACAAGTAAAATCAAACAAACACCAAGAAACCAAACTGACCAACCAACCAAAATCACAAAAAAGCCCCAAAATGTTAAAATTCAATCAAGCTAACCAAACAACCCACCCCAAATTACTATCATTAGGACTCATTTTGATGAATGGCATAGATACCATATTAGACATCAATGGAAATGCTGAAAGCTAGGCTGCCAATCTACAGGGGACAAGGTGCTCAGAGATGGACAACTACAAGGCAAAAAAACTGTACAAGATGTTCTGCCTACCTTTATCATACCTAAGAAACCTGACTGTTTTAGATCTTCTAGTGCCTGACAATGTCTGGGTCTTTTCAACAATGTATACAGGCAAAACATGTATATGGCCTCCATACCACACAACCATAATTAGTGCAGGTAATAAAAGCCCCTGCCTTCACCAAAAGTTTGAAATCTTCAGAGTGTTCTCAATACCAAGAAATCAAAATACTCTGTGAAAGGTTTTTGGACTTTATATATCCCTGGCCAGATTTCTGCTTTCTTCAACTCTGAAAACTGAGTGTTCTGACAGCTGCAATGCCCTTCCAATTTTGTTCTGGAAAGGGATGGAGGTAAAAAATACATATACTTCTTTTCCTAACTACTGACTGGTTGGTGCTGCTGCTTAGATCTGCCAATGGTGATGATCTGAGACAGGACTGGTATGCTTTCTCTAATTTATTTTGGCCATCTGTTTTTCCTGCTTCTAATTGGTGCATGTTAAGAGGGAGAATATTCTTAAAAGAGCATTTAGGCTGAGGATGCTCCTGGACTCACTAAAAGCAGACTGAAATGTAATATTTGTTCTTTGCTGGGCAGATCAGGCTGTATCTCAGCAACCATCTCATATTTGGCAAGATTATTCATTTTACATAAAGTGGTTAGATGTGCTAAGGTTGTTATGATATGAGGGATGCGTTAGTAAAAGTGAGAGAAGATCCTTTTTAGCAGGTTCTGCACACTTGTAAAATATTTATGTTGTATGTTGTGTATACTGCAGTTGCTTTGTAAATATTCAGCTCTATGTGTCTTACTAATGCTTAAGATGTGAAAAGTTTATTCGTCTCGGGGTCTTGAATAGAGGTTTGTGTAGTGATTCCTTGATCTGGAATAGCAGCCTTAAGGATGGTCCATTTACTTCTCTTGTCATCTCAGTGCAGACCTTGAGAAAGGTGTCTGAATTCTAATGTGCAATACTTTTCTGATCCTAAAACCATGATTTTGTTCAAAGAGAATTAATTTTATAAAACCTGAACACTCATCTGAGAACAGAACTTCATAATCATGCCTCTTGAACCACTAACACATCACAGATTGTAGGAATTGGAGACAGGTAAACATAGTTGAAATAAAAATGGACAAATTAATTTATATTTGTTTGCTTTTCTTGTCTCCCTTGTACATCCCCAGTGGGATCCATGTTCAAGTTAGCTAGCTGGCAGTGCAGTTTGAACTCACCACCTAAACAACCTGTGTGCTGAAAGAAGCATTCCCATGAGTGACCTGATTTGCTCTCAGAGGTGCTTCTCTTTCTCTACCAACTTCAGAGGAGAGTCTAATAGCTAGCTGAGGCTTAGCTTGAAGGAGGTAAAGCAGAACAACAGAAATTACACCAGATTTTTTTTTAATTGCTTTGAGTTTTCTAATAAAATTGCCATTGGATTTTCAATCGGCAACTGAAAAATCTTTTCATTCAAGTATATGGACACAATGTAGTTTTTATCCATGTCATGATCATGTTGTGGGGGTTTTTTGGTGTTTTGTTTTGGGTGGGTTGGGGTTTTTATATATATATATATATATATATATATATATAATATAGATTTGTCAACCTTTTTTGATGAAGCTAAACATATCCACCTGGCAGTAATTTGCTCTGTTATTCTGGCGTGTCGCTTCCCCCATGAGTTAAAATGCCTTGTAAAAATAGCTACACTCTGCTAGTTGACATGCTGTAAGATTTTGGTAATAGACAGTAGTTTTTACTAATAATGTACTTGTATTTCATTTATAATATTCCTCAAAGACTTATGATGGTTTTTGTCTTTATCATTTTATAGGATCCTGGTAATCACCCATGAATTCTGTTGAACATATAGTACAAGTATTGGATGAAATATTTACCTAGAAAACAGCCTTGCTGGTAAGACACTGATGTATTCTTTCTTCTATTCTGCAACATTTCATGTTGGGCTATGCAAGTGAAGGCTTATATCATATTCAATTAGGTGGTTTATCAAAAACAAAGGATATTTTAAATATTTACAGTGTCCTTTAGCAAATAACTTCAGTATGACTACATTATATTTCCACCCTACCTTGAGAGAAATGTTTTCAGTTTCTATTTGATGTCATTGTATATCATGAAACTTTGTAGACCGTTTTATCTGCAGATGCTCCTTCATAAGAACTGTGTAAAGTTTAGTTTCATAGGCAAGAGTGAGAAAGCTTATTTCTGGCTTTTTTCCACCCTTTTTTCTGGTGTTTTTTTTTTTTTTTTTTTTTTAATTACTGGACTCTTCTGGTTGTATACACTGTAAGTGCTGTGATTTTGGTTTATTGTTGATGCTAAAGAATGTGCTGTTGTAAACATCAGTGCAGATTTTATTCATAGCTGATTAATGCATGTCAGATAATAAAAGCATTTAAATAGAGACTATCAAGAAAATCACACACTATTTAAAGGATTAGTTATAAGGTCAGTGACCAGGAACACCTGAGCTCTAGTCCTATTGCTACACTTGGTTTATTGTATGACCTTGAGTGAATAATTTTTGAAGAGGGGAAGATGTGTTTCTGTGACGAGATATAATAATGCATGAATTGAATTACTCTTCTTTACCTAATTGGAGAGCTCATTAGGTAGCTGTTAAGAATGACTAAAACCCATTAAACCTAATAAGACTTATTTCTTTAAAAAAATTAACAAAAATGAAAAAATATAAAATATAACTTTAGTTTCTCATGGAGTTGTTTTAACTCTTGTATTTCCAATACTGTCTTCAGTGGTGTTTGCTACTTCAGTCAAATAGGTGTAAAATATGCACTCGAAATGTAGCATCTCAATGAGACTTCTCTGTTAAGTTTTTATGAGGAAGAGACAAAATACTGGGAAATATATCTGTCATGTATTTTCACATGTTGCATGGCTATGAACAACTCCCACAGCAAGCTCACGCAATCAGACTTGCTGTTGAGGAAAAGGTCCCTTCCAATATGATTTATTCTAAGGGTCTGTAAGTCTGTGTATTTAGGTCATATGTATGATGAATAGACAACTCTGAAATTATGTAGACACGTGAAGGTACTTAATCTTTCAGAGAAATTACACGGTTTAACATCCAATGGATGAGATTGATTGAACTCTAAAGATGCTGAGGGAAGATAGAGAGCCAGAAAAAAAAAGGAGGTATTTCTTTATCAAGGTTAGGATCCAACTGTGGGAGATAATTAGCTACCTAATACCATAGGTGTGCATATAATTTGTCCTGTGGTTTTCAGATTTTCTTTTAAATGCTTTTGTTTTAGAGTATGACTTGATCTCAGAAGTCTCTGTGATCACTGACTGCTTTGATCACTGGAGGGTACAGATTTTACATGCTGGGCTAATCTTATGATCACTTGGGGAATCATGATTGATTTTACAGAGGGAACTCTCTGTCCAGTCTCCTTAGCAGGGGCTTATAAAACACCACAGGTGAATGAGTGAAGAACACTATGCTTCTGTAAAAAGACCATAACAGCACAGCCTGCAAAATGTAAAATAATCCTTCTGCTCTGCTTTGCTTAGTATTGATACAACCTCAAAGAATGTCCATCATGGGACACTTCAGGAGAGCCGTGGGCCAGCTGAACATAGACCTCAGAGGAGAAATAAGAATGAGCTATGAGAGGTTCATGAGTGAAACCTAAAAGAAAGGTGGAAGTGCTTGAGGTATTTTACAGTGAATTGAACTTGAGATTCAAGTGCATGCCAGGCTGAAAAAGAAATGGATATTTTCTTCTCTCTGTTGTATACATACTGGAGAGAACACAAAGTAAGGAATTCAAACTGAAGAGAATTCAAGGAAGTTAGCAGCAGAATACTTGGACAGGTTGGGAAAACAAAGTGCTGGAATAAGCTGCTAGGATGTGCTGTGGAGATGGTCATTGGATGGCTTTCAGAATAGGCTGAAGAAACTTCCCTCAGGTATAACTCAACTTTATTGGAAAGCAGGTGTTGATTTAGTCATCTCCTGGGGTGTCTCCCATCTCTGCTTGCGTCTAATTAACTGCCACTGGATCTGAAACATGAATTACTAGATAAAAAAAATATTCTTAAAGGAAACAGTTGTGTTGAAAGGGTGTTGAAGACTGTGGATAGGCTCACCTGTAGAATATAGATTATAGTGGACATACGATGCAGTTTTCACCAGGTAAAATCTACACTGTGTAAATTAGGAGCAAACAACATCAACTTATGTTTGGGTGGAAGCTGAACTGCTGACAGGAGAATCTCATTTTCAATCACAAAGGTTTCTCAGACTGCACTCACAACATGTTGAAAATATAAAGACAATATCTGGTTACTGTTTACTTTAAAATGGTGTAGCTTAGATACTCCAACTGAAATCAGCCATACATATATTCCACACATCATATACAGCACTTGACGTATCTCTGATTTAGGTTGTAGATTGATGCTTTTAGCAGCAAAATACTTCCACACTGGGGATCTGAAGGCTTCTGAACATAACACAAAGTAGCTGTGATGAACATACACAACAGCTGTACTACATGTGTGGGCACAATATTGTTTGGGCTACACAAAAATTTAGCTCTGTTGCTGCAAACAAAATTATGAGTAACTCAATAGATCAATTAAAAGGAGTAGCAGCTCTGTTTCCAAACACTACAAATGATAATCTCTGTAGCAAATAATCATGTTGTTTATATGCCTTCCTGTTAAGTATATGAACTGACAAGTGACACACTTCTCTGTATATCTCAGTAGTATAGAACTATAAATTCTTATAGTAGTCCTTTTCTGTGTAACTAGTAGAATCTGAAAGTTCTTTGAAACGGGCACTTTAGAACTGAGCTCCAGCTTTTCATTTTTGTACTCTTTATCTGTACTTCACTGGCTTGAACACCAATTAGAGCTGCTGATGTACAGTCACCTTTTAATTTTCTGCTGCTCATGCCTTAACATTCTCACAAATTTGGGTGTTGACTGTTCTTCTGGATTGCTTGAATAAAAAAAATCAATTTAAGATAAAAATAAGTGTTCTTTTTGTCTTCAAAATTTCTGGCCTCAATACCCTTGATGCTCATCTAACACAGGTGCTCTACTATGTAATTACTGGAAACAGCTTGAAGTAAAACACTGAAACAGGACTGGTAACCTTGAAAATATTGCCATCACTTTAGGTAATGGCAGTTGCAAGATTGCCTATGCATCATGTTCTGGTCTTCCACTGTTTGAGGACTGAAACTGTAGAAGTAGTTCTCACAAAGAAAATAAAAATTCAAATATCCGTTCAGAAAAAAATTTCTTGAGTTGCAAGTGATTGGAGAGTGGAGCTAAAACTGGAGATCCACTCTGCAAAAATCAGAGTCAGCCACACCTGAAAGCCTTTCAGGCCTGAATCCATTGATCAAAAATGCTTTAAGCATTCACATTTCCTTATGAGTTAATAATAAATATGTAAGCAAGCCTTCAAATACAGCTGGAATATTTTCAATAGGACTTAAATTAATAGACAATACAATAGAATCATTACAGTTGAGAAAGACCTTTAAGATCATCAAATCCAGCCATCACCTCAACACTATCCTGATCACTAAACCATGTCTCAAAGTGTCACATCCATATGCTTTCTGAATAATTCCAGGCTCTACCCCTTCCCTAGGCAGCCTGTTCCAATGCCTCACTGCTCTTTCAGTAAAGATTTTTTTTCCCTAATACTCAATTTAAACCTCCTCTAGCACAACTTGAGGTTGTTTCTTCTTGTCCTATTGCTCATTACTTGCGAGAAGAGACCAACCCCCACCTCACTACAGCCTCCTCTAAGGTAGGAGAAGAGGAGGCTCAGGAGATACCTTATTGCTCTCTACAACTACCTGAAGGAGGTTGTAGCCAGGTGGGGGGTCAGTCTCTTCTCCCAGGCAACCATCAACAGAACAAGAGGACACAGTCTCAAGCTGCACCAGGGGAGGTTTAGGCTGGATGCTAGGAAAAAATTCTTCACAGAAAGATTGATTTGCCGTTGGAATGGGCTGCCCAGGGAGGTGTTGGAGTCACCATCACTGGAAGTGTTTAAAAAGAGACTGGATGAGGCAATTAGTGCCATGGTTTAGTTGATTAGATGCTGTTGAGTGATAGGTTGGACTTGATGATCTCAAAATTCTTTTCCAACCTGGTTAATTCTATATTCTGTAATTATCAAGAGCAATGAGAACTACCCTCAGAGTCCTCTTCTCCAGTCTAAAGAATCCCAGCTCCCTCATGGGCTTCTCAGAAGACACATTCTCCAGCCCCCTCACTGGCTTCATTGCCCTTCAACCCAGGGCACAGGCAGAGCTCTCACCAATACTTGAACTTTACAAACTAGTTCCTATGTAACAGCAGACCTCAGATCAACGGGAAGTGATTAATCCTGCTTTTACTGTAACGTAAGGTATAGTCTATACCTGGAAGTGTTTAAAATAGCAGTTTTACTTTAGGAAAGTTAAATTCATTATCACTGCTGTTTTTCTGATATGGATGCATGGTCACTTGCTGCCCTCTGAAGAACATTGACATTCTCCGGTCCATGAAAATTTGCTTGGATTTGGACTTTTCTTACAGTACTATTGGAAGCTGTTTAGGATCAAGCCCAGAAGCTCTTTCTGGTTTTGCATTGTGCATCGTATATTGCCTGCTAGTAAAGTATTCTGTTTGCTGTACATCTATACTAAATACAAGTTGTGATTTTCAGTTTGGGTTAGTGAAAAATATAAGAGATATCAGTTAAAGCAACACTGCATGCTCCTATTGAATATTTCAGCATGAATGTGAATATAAATTGTGTTGTGGTAGACAAAGGGGGCTGACAGTATCAATGCTGAGTTCAAGCTTAAGCAACAATAAGTTTTTGGCTATTTTTCAAAGAAACTTATTTTATACTTTCTGCCTTTTACCAGCTACATGTCTAGTCACACAAATCCTGCTTATCAAAGAGTTTTCATTCAGGTTTAATAAAATTAGACTTTTGTATATTTTTTTCCCAAGTGATAGTGAAGACAATTGTACTATGTATTAAAAACTAAAACCAAACAACCCTCAACTATTGTCAGTCTAAGATGAACACTCATCTTTACAAGTGTGTGTCTGGATTTGTGTTTGGGTCTTCTTGAAAAGCAATAGTTTGTTCAGCTGTAATCGATAAAGTGATTAACAAAATAAATTCCAAGAGTCTAGTAAGTTACAGGTGAGGAGGTAATGCATAGATTTCCTGACTCTCCTGAAAATAAAGTAGGTCAGACTTAGCCAGACTTGAAAGAAATTGGAGCATTCCTTTAAGGAGATCTGAAATAACACAGTTATGAGGTCATTGCCTGTCTAGTGATATGCCCATTGCTACCCTAGGAAGAAAATCTAGACAAAGAAAAGGTGATTGTATCACACAGTAGTTCACATCCATGCACATGGTTAGAAGAAACTATTTCAAGATTCATTTAGAACTGTGCTCATTCAAACACCATTTTGTGGAGCATATTCCACAACTTGTTAATTGGAGAAGTAGAAGCTTTTATAAAATACATAGTTCTTCTCCATCTCCTCCTGAATAATCCTCTAACAACAATGAGGAGAGAAAAGCAAAATAAAAAAAAAAGGAAAAAAAATATGTAGTCCACCCAGAGAAAAGCTTTTTCTGTATTAACAGAAAAATCAAAGAGTTGTGCATAAAATCATGGATAAAAGTGGACCAGTGGTATGTTGGTTTTCTGCAGTATTTTAGGCATCAGAAAATTTTTGCTGAATTTTTGGGTTTTGGTTTAGTTCATAAAGCAAGGATGGCTCAGTCTCATGACACATCTGTTTCTGGAATTAAAAAGCCAACAAATGCATGATGCCACACTGCTTTCAATCTTTACTTGCTAGATATTCATGATTCAATGAGTTATGCATCTTAAAATCTATGAGGGAACATGAAACAATTACTAGTTAGAACTTTTTGTAGCAACTTTTACTTTTATCCAAGGATTTCAAAACATTTTACTGGCTTTAATTAGGCCTCACTCTATGCAATATCCACCTGGAATAGTGAAATGATATTTTTGTCCCTTCTGTATACAGAGGAACTTGAGAAACAGAGGCTAAATAACTTGACAATGATCATGTAAAAGCAAATACTAACGATAGGAATAAATCCCAAAACTCCTGATTTCCAGTCCCATGTTTTATTAGCCCAGTTTCATGCCTCTACATTGAACTCAAAGCTTTTTCTTATCTACCCCATAACATGTGTGATTTTGATTACAGAAGCAAAGCGCAGCTAATTAAAGACTTTCACCTTTCTAGAAAGAAAATTTTAGAATAAATATATAAATAATAAAAAACCTTACCCAAACCCAAACAATTGAAACAAATCAGTACAATACTACTTTCCTCTCTCAGGTCGAGGAAAAACTGTTCCCATTTACTGCATTGACATCCGTGAGACATACAGAAAAGCAGATTGCAGAGATAAACATGCTGACTTTGAAGACAATCATAGAATCACAGATTCAAAGAATGATTTGGGTTGGAAGAAACCCTATAGATCATCTATTTCTAACTCTCTGGCTATGGGCAGTGACATCTTCCACTTGCCCAGGTTTCTCAAAGCTTCATCCAACATGACCTTGAACACTTACAGACATAGGACATCTATAACTCCTCTGGGCAATCTATTAGTGCTTCACTACCCTTACTGTGAACAACTTCTTCCTTACATCTAATCTAAATCTAACCTCTTTTTAGTTTAAAAATATCATCCCTTGTCCTGTCAAAACAGACCCTGCTGAAAACTCTCTCCCCATCTTTCTTATAGACTGCCTGTAAGTACTCAGAGGCCACAGTAAGGTCTCCCTGGAACATTCTCTTTTCTGCGCTGAACAACCACAATACTCTCAGCATTTCCTCATAGGTGAAGTTCTTCAGCCTTCTGATCATTGTCATAGCCCCCTCTGGACTTGCTCCAACAGGTCCATGTGTTTGTCATGTTGGAGGCCTCAGAGCTGAACACCATGCTCTCACCAGAGCAGAGGGGCAGAATCCTCTTCCTTGACCTGTTGCCCATGTTGCTTTTGATGCTGCCTAGATTTCTTTCTAGGCTGTAACACACATTACTAGGACGTGTTGAGCTTCCCATCAACCAATAGTCAATCATGAAAAAGGATTTGTGTTTCTGCCCACCACCAGGAAGAATAGTTCTGGGTTTGGGGTTTTTTTATTGTAAATAGTATAAAATGCAAGGATCATGTCTGCAGTATGCTTTGGAATTCAGCTTCACACACACACACACACACACACACACACACACACACACACACAAATAATCTTAAATCTGTGAAGGGTATAATCTCCTGGGAATAGATCAGAGAAGCTGGGAAATGTTTCCTAAGAGACACAGGCATCTATCTACTCATGCAAACCCTTAAATGCCAGAGTTCTCAGCAAGAAGCAGAAAGGAGGTCAATATGATTAAATTAGGAGATAATGGAGATAATTCTGTTGTTGTGTCCCTAATAGAAGGTTGAATGAAGTTATTAGATCAGATAATATGATTTGTATCTTGTAATTTCAGGTGCATTCTGAAAATGGTAGGAGAGAGGAAATCAGCAGAAGAACTAGGTTAACGCTACTAGCCTAGATAGAAGCTGTGTTCTTTCCATCCTCGGTAACCTAATTTCAAAGAGCCTGAAGTTTTTATTTCTATAATTTGTCGCTCATCAGATGCTGATAATAATAATTGACTAGAGAAAAACCCACTTTAGACCTTACACAGATAAAACACAGTGGTTCATGAAAATCTGATTCATTGGTCTCACTAGAAACATCTATGCTTAGCTTTATGTCAAAGTCTGGAATCTTGAATCTGTTGCTTTTCTTCCTGGAATTGATTCTCACTAATTTCACCATGATAATCACACACTGAATACTTGAGTTGATCAACCAGAGCAAATATTTTTACATTTTTTTCAGCACCAGAAGAACTTCTGTGCTGACATAACATGGAAAGAAGTTATACTGGACTTGATTATCTTAGAGGTCTTTTCCAACCTCAGTGAATGACTATATGAAATGTTCAGTCAAATAGAGAGTTTAGAATAAATATTGAAAGACTTGCATTGATTGAAGTATTTACCATTCAACTAATCTTGAGCACTGTTACACAGTCAGGGTGTAACAACCTTACCCAAGCAAAACAAGTCAGCATGTTCTCATTTAAGAGGTGATGCTGTGAATTAATTCACAGGGGTTTGTTACCGAAAGTTACTTGCCAAATGTTCTTTGGAAATAAGCTAAAAGGTATAGGTTGGGAAATTAGAAACTACTTGCATTCCACTTAGAGACAGAAAAATGATGGCACAGAAGTGATTTCACTGTTCACACTTCACAAAATCTGCTGAACATAGACTTGACTTTTAAATAAATAACCAGTCTTTGCAGTTATCATCATGGATTCTAAAAAGGCAGATGCAACCATTGCAAATGATTTTGTTCAGTGTTACATTTGTCAAAAGCTGTCATAATGTAGTAAAAAGGTGTTTATACAGAGTAATATGCTGCTTGAACTCCTGTATGTCTCCTAGACTGGAGATTTTAGAGTGCTAATTTGTAAGAGCAAAAGAGTTCCAAATAGGCCTGCTATTTTCTGGCTTGAGTAATTTATATATGCTGCACTTTACACATTTACATGTCAGCAAATTACAGCCAGTACTCAAGGCCTGAAAAAGGAATGTAATCAGATAGAAAAAGACCAATCTGCCTCACAATGAATTATAGGTGTATAGTTGGTAGGAATTGTGTACAAAATAATATTTTACCCATAATTTTGCATACCTTTAAACACGACTAAAAGAACTTTGTTCAAAAATGGGTTGCTGTCAAGACAATCAACATC
This sequence comes from Picus viridis, assembly GCA_033816785.1. NCBI lineage: Eukaryota > Metazoa > Chordata > Aves > Piciformes > Picidae > Picus > Picus viridis. The sequence goes on from CM066566.1 coordinate 34,666,702, forward strand.
CTTGCATATGCTAAAGCATTCTATATTGTGTCTCTGATTCACTCATCAACCTTACCTGATCTTCAGAAAAAGACAAGAAGCAAATCAAAGCTGCCAAGTTCCATAAAATAAACCAATTTAAAATGAAATTAAAAAACAAACAAACAAAAACCCCCAAACAACAACAACAAAAAAAAGCCAAAACCAACCAAAAAAAAACCCCAAATCCCAAACTGAAACAACAAAAAAAAACCCCACCCAGTTTATTATTGTATTTTTATAAGTAGCAGGAAATATATACCTGGAAAACAGGTACAAAACATAAATCCTGGTGAACAGGTGCACGCTGTTTGGTCTGGTTGGTGACTAAATGAATACTACAACCAACACATAGTAATACAAGTTTTATTTACTCCATTTTTTTGGGGAATGTTAGTAGCTTCAAATTATTTAAGAGTTCTGTAAGCTACTGGCAAGCAAACGTGGAAAAGAGAAAAACATTGTCAGGAAGCAAGAGAGTACTTACTATTATATTTGGCCATCTGGTCTAGTTACATTCATAAACATGCTAAATAAGGAATAAACTGGTGAGAGAAAATGATACCTTCAAGATCATATATGGCCAAGTCTTGTTTAGTGTGAAGAGCATTGAAGATGTAGCAATGCTTGGAAATCAGTCTTTCTTACGTGGGATGAATTATACAAATGAAGATTTTAAAAAGTTTATAGAAGAAGGACCTGTTAACACATTTTTTTGTCTTTCAAAATGCGGAGCAAAGGAGAAAAATACATTTGTCTTTTTATAAACGCCAAAGACACCACTTGATTGCCCTAATTTTTCTGAGAAATCCTTGGTCATGTTGCAGGGGCAGGGAGGTCTCAGAAGTCCCTGAACTACAAATTGCAAGATATTAGGAGCTTAATGTGAGAGGAGTTCCAAATATCATGATGGATCTGCTCTACTTTTATACCTCTGCTTTAACTACGGTATGACAGATACTCATTCTCCATTGCAGAAATTAAGACTGCTTTTCTTTTGAAACACTCATCATTTTCCTCATTGCATTAGAAGTTGGCAAAGATTGCATACTCCAAAGTTTTCTTTTTAGGAATAAATTTCCAAGGGAAGATTACTTTCCATCATAAGCCCTGTTTGGAATTCCATAACTATGCTTGGTTTGAATTTTACACTTTGAAATTCCAGAACTGGATGAGATATGGAAAAACAAACAAACAAACAAACAAAACAATGTATCTTCCCAAAATTACAAATCTTATTTCATTGCACTGAATTTGGCTAGGTAGAGTTACTTTTCTTCAGAGCAGATACTACAGGGCTGTTTTGGATTTGTGCTGAGAACAGTGTTGATAACACAAGCATGTTTTGGCTATTGCTGAGCAGTGCTTACCCGGACTCAAGGCCATTTGTGCTGCGCACACCACCCTACAAGTGAGTAGGTTGAAGTTGAGAGAGGACACAGCTGGGACAGCCAACCCTAACTTATCAAAGGGATATTCCATACCATATGGCATCATGTTCAGCAATAACCTAGGGTGAGGTTGATGGGGGTGGCCACTGCTCAGGGATTGCTGAGCGTTGGTGGTGAGAAATTATTTTCAGTTACTTCAGTTGTCTTTGATGGGATTTATTTCTCCACCTTACTTGTTTCCCTTCTCATGACAATTTAAAATAAATATTAATAGCAATAGTTGTTATTATTACATTTCAATTATTCAACTGTTCTTATCTTAGCCCACAAGCTTTTTTCAGCTTTACCCTTCCAGTTCTTTTCCTCCCTTCTGTAGGAGGGAGTAAGAAAGCAGCTGTGTGGTATTTAGTTCCAGCTGATGTTAAACCATTGCAGTGATACACACAATAAACCTTCTGAGATTCTGAAGATTCATCTTTATAAAGAACAGCTATATTTCATACTTTGTCTTCTACCATTGTAATAATGTGGGCCTTTACAATTTCCCAGGTAATTTGTGCAGTGATTGCATTTAAATAAACTATTTTGAGCTTGATAGTTTTTTTGTTTTTATTTGGTGTGTTGTTTTTTTGTTTTGTTTTGGTTTGTTTTTTTTTGCCATGGCACTAGGTTCTATGACAGAGGATGATAAATAACATTCTTAAAGAGAAATTAATGATAAACAACCTCTTCAGAATTTCTGTTATTTTTTTTTATCTTTAATGCCTGCACTACTGTTCATAGCCTAACTCCCTGTAGGGATGTGACTTGGCTACACAAACTTCTTTCTGCATTTCTACCTTCCTTGGAAAGAAACTGTGAGTGTACAATTAGAGAATAAATTAAAGCATGATCTGTAGTCTGGAGGGCATGGGTACCAAGACTCCAAGTTACATTGCAGATTAAGGCAGCATATCTTAACGCAACATCTCACATTCAAGATTAACGCTGCCCAACCATAATGATTTTTTAAAATGTGAAAGTACTAAAATTCAATATTATATTCCATCTTGGACTCTTCTTTCACTGTCAAAATCAATTTTGACAAGTTCTAATCTCTTACAAAGTCCTTGTGATAGTGTTCAGTTAAATCTATCATTGGGGAATCATTAACACTTTACATATTTATGATTAAGCTATGGGTTTCAAAAGGAATCACTTCTAGTATTAGTTTAAGTATTCACACACACACACAACCTCTAAAGCAGGAGTAAGCAGTATAGATGATTTATATGTATATTTCCATGCTTTTAAATAACAATATTTAACTTCCCTTTAATTTTGGGTGCTGAAATGCAGAACTTTTATTAAGCTGAAGCGCCAAAGATATTTAAGTTCCCAGTTTCTATTGAAAAACTTGAAATCTTAGTTCCAGAGAGGGCTTTTAATCCCTTCAATGCAAGAAAAGAAGTAGTGGATGGTAGATCACACACATGTGACAGAACTGATGGGCTGAAAACAATTCCATTTCAGGAAATAAGCGTTAGTAAGGCTCAAGGATCCTCGATATTGATGCAGCAGTTGAACTGGACAGATAGGGAGCAACTACTCTATGTGTGCCTATGTAACTGCTTCGTCTTTCTACAACCAATGGCAAACAAATAGAAATATGATGGAACGGAAATCTTCTGAGCACTGGAGCTGTAGGATCCTAATGTTTGGGGAACATTCACAGTTTGCCGCCAGACCTATGATATCCACATACTCCTCTCCTCCACAGTAATAATAACAGATTCTCATCAGTGATTTGCTATTGGAATGGACTGCCCAGGGAGGTGGTGGAGTCACCACCACTGGAGGTGTTTAGGAAGAGACTGGATGGGGCACTTAGTGCCATGGTTTAGTTGATTAGATAGTGTTGGATGATAGGTTGGACTCGATGATCTCAATGGTATTTTCGAACCTAGTTAATTCTATTCTTTCTATTCTATTCTATTCTATTCTATTCTATTCTATTCTATTCTATTGATAATTTATCCATTTCTAATTTCCTTGAACATGATAGAAAGATCTCCTGAGGTCTGAGACTGCTGTTGTCTGAAGGAAAACATATTGCACCAGTTATGGCAAGAACACAGTCAAATCCATCAGCTGGGTAAATAATTACAATAGATATTCAGCATAGCAACCCCTTAGTAATAAATTCAATCTGAAATGTTACTTATAATGGTACATTGTTTCTGGGAACACTAGCTACAGAAGATAAAGCAGTTCTTGCTAACTGAAGAGACTGTATGATGCAGTATGGTCCTTTTTTTTTCATGTGCTCACTAAACATGTCAGCCTATTCAGCTCTACGCACAGTCTCTCTTTATTCATTCCTTTGAAGCCTCAGTAGCACGTTTAGCTCTAACGTGTGTCTGAAACAAGATGAAAGTATAAGACATTCTTGATAGAAATAAAAGCATGATTAAAGAGGTAGTGCAGTAACTGTCAGTCACATTTTGTAAAGTCATTATCCTGTTGCAGACCTCTGTTTGAGAGGCCTATTTCCTCACCAAAATACACATAGTTATTATTATTGGAGGAAAAAAAAATATAGCGGGGGGGGGGGGCCTGTTCGCTCTTCTAACTCTAATTCATGTGTGAGGTCCCAGATGACTGAAAACTGGCCAATGTGGTCCCCATCCACAAGAAGGGTCGGATGGAGAAACCCGAAAACTACAGGCCAGTCAGCCTGACCTCAGTGCCAGGGAAAATGATGGAGCAGATTATCCTGGCGGTAATAACTGCACACCTGCAGGATGGCTAAGGGCTCAGGTCCAGCCAACATGGATTTAGGAAGGGCAGGTCCTGCCTCTCCAACCTGATCTCCTTCTATGATCAGGTGACCCACCTGGTGGATGTGGGGAGGCCTGTGGATGTGGTCTACCTGGACTTCAGCAAGGCCTTTGACACAACATCCCCCACAGCAAACTGCTGGCTAAGCTGTCAGCTCGTGGCTTGGACAGCAACACTGTGCTGGGTTAGGAACTGGCTGGAGGGCCGAGCCCAGAGAGTGATGGTCAATGGTGCCACCTCCAGCTGGAGGCCAGTCACCAGTGGCATCCCCCAGGGATCAGTGCTGGGCCACATCCTCTTCAATATCTTCACTGATGATCTGGATGAAGGGATTGAGTCAGTCATCAGCAAATTTGCAGATGACACCATGTTGGGAATAGATGTTGGTCAGTTAGAGGGTTGAAGAGCCCTGCAGAGGGACCTCGACCAACTGGACAGATGGGCGGAGTCCAATGGGATGACATTCAACAAGTCCAAGTGCTGGGTGTTGCACTTTGGCCACAACAACCCCATGCAGAGCTACAGGCTGGGGTTGGGGTGGCTGGAGAGCTCCCAAACAGAGAGGGACCTGGGGGTGCTGATCGACAGCTGCCTGAACATGAGCCAGCAGTGTGCCCAGGTGGCCAAGAAGGCCAACGGCATCCTGGCCTATATCAGGAATAGTGTGGCCAGCAGGAGCAGGGAAGTCATTGTGCCCCTGTACTCAGCACTCGTTAGGCCACACCTTGAGCACTGTGTCCAGTTCTGGGCCCCTCAGTTTAAGAAGGACATCGAGACACTTGAACGTGTCCAGAGAAGGGCAACAAGGCTGGGGAGAGGCCTCAAGCACAAGCCCTATGAGGAGAGGCTGAGGGAGCTGGGGTTGTTTAGCCTGGAGAAGAGGAGGCTCAGGGGCGACCTCATTGCTCTCTACAACTACCTGAAGGGTGGTTGTAGCCAGGAAGGGGTTGGCCTCTTCTCCCTAACAACCAGCACCAGGAAAAGAGGACACAGTCTCAAGCTGTGCCAGGGGAAGTTTAGGCTCGAGGTGAGGAGAAAGTTCTTCACTGAGAGAGTCATTCACCATTGGAATGGGCTGCCCGGGGAGGTGGTGGAGTCACCGTCCCTGGAGGTGTTCAAGGGGGGATTGGACGTGGCACTTGGTGCCATGGTCTAGTCATGAGGTCTGTGGTGACGGGTTGGACTCGATGATCTTCGAGGTCTCTTCCAACCTTAGTGATACTGTGATACTGTAACATCTGTCTTCTTCTTTATTCACTTTTCTTTCCTTCATGATGTAGCTGGGAATGCAGTCCTCTAAACAAACCTAGCCAGTCTGAGAATGAAAAATATTCTACCAAAAACTAACCGGTGAATCAGAATTTATGGTGATTGGTTATATATTTTGTCTATTTCAGCTGACGGATTCAATTTTTTAAAAAAGGAAGTCTGGGTAAAGGCTGTTTAGAAGGGCTTATAGGAATAGGATGAGGGGCAGTGGTTTTAAATTGAAGAGATGTAGATTTAGGTTGGACATTCAAGATTTAGGAGACATTCAACATCAGAGTCAATGTGGCTCTGGGCAGCCTGATTTGGTTAGAGGTGTCCCTGATCACTGTGAGGGGGCAGGACAAGGTGACCTTTGAGGGTCCCATCCAACCTAATGTAATCTGTGAATCTGTAAAAAGATTTTTAAAATAATAGAAATACTTTCTAAAATATTGTGCAAATGTTATTCAGTCTGGGTATTTTGTTGGACTAATGAAAAAGGTATCGACTTAAACCTGTTAAAATTAAATCAGTTGTGTTCAGCTCAGTGTAGTATCTGCCTTAAACTGCAGGAGCAGTACTTATTCCATATATCAGCACCCTCTGTTACCTTCGCTGAAGTCCTACCACCCTTGATAAGAAATAATATGCATATGGATTCTGCCTTAGGAAGGGGTACAGTTCAAACCTTACCTACAGTAGGAGCAGGGAGGTCATTGTGCCCCTGTACACTGCACTGGTTAGGCCACACCTCGAGTACTGTGTCCAGTTCTGGGACCCTCAGTTTAGGAAGGATGTTGACTTGTTGAAGCGTGTCCAGAGAAGGGCAACAAGGTTGGTGAGGGGCTTGGAACACAAGCCCTATGAGGAGAGACTGAGGGAGATGGGGTTGCATAGTCTAGAGAGGAGGAGACTGAGGGGTGACCTTATTGCTCTCTACAACGACCTGAAGGGAGGTTGTAGACAGGCAGAGGTTGATCTCTTCTCCCAGGCAACCAGCACCAGAACAAGAGGACACAGTCTCAGCCTGTGCCAGGGGAGGTTTAGCCTGGCGGTTAGGAGGAAGTTCTATACAGAGAGAGTGATTGCCCATTGGAATGGGCTGCGCAGGGAGGCGGTGGAGTCACCGTCACTGGAGGTGTTCAGGAGGAGAATTGATAGGGTGCTTGGTTGCATGGTTTAGTTGATTAGGAGGTGATGGATGATAGGTTGGACCCGGTGATCTTGAAGGGCTCTTCCAACCTGGTCTATTCTATTCTATTCTATTCTATTCTATTCTATTCTATTCTATTCTATTCTATTCTATTCTATTCTATTCTATTCTATTCCACACTGTCTGAAAAAAGCTGAACGCTAAATTAATTTTTTAACCAGAACTCTATATTTTACTAACTTTTGTTTTGTTCAAACTGTCTTAGTTTCTACCAACAACATCATTCAAAAGTAGGGCAGAAAGGTTGTTTTACTCTTTCCATAGTAGAAAATATGTCTAGAATATTGAATTTATCCATCTGCATTTCTTTGAGAGAAAGGACTGCAGAGGGAAAAGAAATATTGTTTTACATATCAATCTCACACAAATTTCAAACTTCCACAAACAGTTGCTCAAAATGACAACACTGTAAATGTCTTATAGTTAGTAGGTTAGAACCACTTGCAGTGCAAAGTGAAAGTGAGAACTTCACAGTTCCCCTGGTAAATAACAGTCTGCAAGGAAGCTCCCTTTCCCTACTACTCACAGTATCACAGTATCACAGTATCACAGTATAACCAAGGTTGGAAGAGACCCCAAGGATCATCAAGTCCAACCCGTCCCAACAGACCTCACAACTAGACCATGGCACCAAGTGCCATGTCCAGTCTCCTCTTGAACACCTCCAGGGACGGCGACTCCACCACCTCCCCGGGCAGCCCATTCCAATGACGAATGACTCGCTCAGTGAAGAACCTCCTCCTCACCTCGAGTCTAAACCTCCCCTGGCACAGCTTGAGACTGTGTCCCCTTGTTCTGGTGCTGGTTGCCTGGGAGAAGAGACCAACCCCTTCCTGTTCACAACCACCCTTCAGGTAGTTGTAGAGGGCAATGAGGTCACCCCTGGTCCTTCTCTTCTCCAGGCTAAACAACCCCAGCTCCCTCAGCCTCTCCTCATAGGGCTTGTGCTCAAGGCCTCTCACCAGCCTTGTTGCCCTCCTCTGGACATGTTCAAGTGTCTCGATGTCCTTCTTAAACTGAGGGGCCCAGAACTGGACACAGGACTCAAGGTGTGGCCTAACCAATGCAGAGTACAGGGGCACAATGACCTCCCTGCTCCTGCTGGCCACACTATTCTTAATACAGGCCAGGATGCCATTGGCCCTCTTGGCCACCTGGGCACACTGCTGGCTCATGTTTAGGTGGGTGTCGATCAGAACCCCCAGGTCCCTCTCTGTTTGGCAGCTCTCCAGCCACTCTGACCCCAGCCTGTAGCTCTGCATGGGGTTGCTGTGGCCAAAGTGCAGCACCCGGCACTTGGACTTGTTGAATGCCATCCCATTGGACTCCGCCCATCTGTCCAGTCGGTCGAGGTCCCTCTGCAGAGCCTTTCTACCCTCTAACTGACTAACATCTATTCCCAACTTGGTGTCATCTGCAAACTTGCTGATGACTGAATCAATTCCCTCATCCATATCATCAATGAAGATGTTAAAGAGGATGGGGCCCAGCACTGATCCCTGGGGGACACCACTGGTGACTGGCCGCCAGCTGGATGTGGCACCATTCACCACCACTCTCTGGGCTCGGCCCTCCAGCCAGTTCCTAACCCAGCGCAGAGTGTTACTGTCCAAACCATGAGCTGACAACTTAGCCAGCAGTTTACTGTGGGGGACGGTGTCAAAGGCCTTGCTGAAGTCCAGGTAGACCACATCCACAGGCCTCCCCACGTCCACCAGACGGGTCACCTGATCATAGAAGGAGATCAGGTTGGAGAGGCAGGACCTGCCCTTCCTAAATCCATGTTGGCTGGACCTGAGCCCTTGGCCATCCTGCAGGTGTGCAGTTATTGCCGCCAGGATAATCTGTTCCATCACTTTCCCTGGCACTGAGGTCAGGCTGACTGGCCTGTAGTTTCCGGGTTCCTCCATCCGTCCCTTCTTGTGGATGGGGACCACATTGGCCAGTTTCCAGTCATCTGGGACCTCTCCAGTGAGCCAGGACTGGAGGAAAATGATGGAGAGCGGCTTGGCCAGCTCATCTGCCAGCTCTCTCAGCACCCTAGGATGGATCCCATCCGGTCCCATGGACTTGTGGATGTCCAAGTGGCTCAGCAGGTCCCGAACTAATTCCTCATGGATTTCTGGGGTACTACACTGCTCCCCAACCCCACTACCCAGCTCAGGAGGCCACTCATCCTGGACTCCTACCTTGCTGTTAAACATCGAGGCAAAGAAGGCGTTCAGGACCTCAGCCTTTTCCTGATCTTCGGTCACCGTGTTCCCCTCCAGGTCCAGTAAGGAGTGGAGATTCTTCTTGCCCTTCTTTTTAGCATTGATATATTTGTAAAATTGCTCTTTATTTTCTTTCACAGAGGTGGCCAGTTTCAGTTCCAACTGGGCCTTTGCTTCTCTAATTTTATTCCTACATAATCTAACCACTTCCATGAACATACCTCGAGAAGCCTTCCCCTCCTTCCAAAGGTGATACAGCCTCTTTTTTCCCTTAATTCCTCCAGGAGCTGCTTGCTCATCCAGGCCGGTCGCCTTCCCTGCCAGCTCATCTTTCGGCAGATGGGAACCGCCAGTTCCTGTGCCTTCAAGAGCTCCTTTTGAAGTAGGTCCAACCCTCCTGGACCCCTCGGTTCATGAGGGTTGGTACCCAGGGAACTTTACAAATAAGTTTCTTAAAGAGGCTGAAGTTTGCCCTCCGGAAGTCCAAGGTGAAGGTTCTGTTGGTACTCCTCCCTATCTCCCTGCATATTGAAAACTTCACTATCTTATGGTCACTGCACCCTAGGCAGCCTCCCACGGTCACATCTCCCACCAGCCCTTCCCTATTGGAGAGCAGCAGGTCAAGCAGAGCCTGTCCCCTGGTAGGCTCGCTTAACAGCTGCGTCAGGAAGCAGTCCTCTATTCGCTCCAGGAATCTTCTGGACTGCCTTCTCTCTGCTGAATTAAGTTCCCAGCAGATATCTGGCAGGTTGAAGTCACCCACGAGGACAAGATCTGATGATCTTGAAACAGCCTCCAGTTGTTTGTAGAATAATTCATCAACCTCCTCATCCTGGTTGGGTGGTCTGTAACAGACTCCAACCAGGATGTCAGATTTGTTGGGCTGCCCTCTGATTTTAACCCACAGGCTCTCAATTCCCTCATCTTCCACCTCAAGTTCAGAGGCAGAAAGTGTCTCCCTAATATACAAAGCCACCCCTCCTCCTCTTCTCCCTCGCCTATCCCTCCTAAAGAGCCTGTAACCCCCCAGTGTAGCACTCCAATCGTGCCTGTTGTCCCACCATGTTTCTGAGATGGCAACTATATCATAGTTGCCCTGGTGGATTAGGACCTCCAGCTCATCTTGCTTATTGCCCAGGCTGCGTGCATTGGTGTACATGCACTGCAGCTGGGCTCCCGACCTCTCAGTTGACCCTACCTTGTGCCCTACTCTTACCTCTGCAGAGGGACCGATGTCTTCACCCACCCCCTTCAGACCTAGTTTAAAGCCCTCCTAATGAGCCCTGCCAACTCTAGTGCTAGGACTCTCTTGCCCCTTCTAGATAAATGTACCCCATCAGGACCCCATCATCAAATGTGAATTCTTTGAACCACAAAATCACAAATCACAGAACTGTAGAAACTGGGAGGAAACTCTGGAGATTATTTAGTCTAAGCCCCCTGCTCAGTGTTTCCATAGATAGAACATCTACCATCTCTCTGGGCAACCTGGGCCTGTGTTTCATCACCCCTACTGAAAAAAATGTATACATTGTATCTAGTCTCAATCTCGCCTCTCTTTTTAGTTTAAAACCATTAATCCTTGTCCTGTTGCAACAGGCCCTGCTAAAAAAGATTGTTCCTATCTTTCTTATAAGCTCCTTTTACATATTGAAAGGCTCCTTTTACATATTGAAAGGCTTGTAGTACTGGAAGTACTAGAAGTCAATCATCTTAATTATACCCCCTTACTAACCCATACAAAATTGCTTTCTTATGTATTGTCTCTTATGCATCACAGAAAGTCTAAAATTTATGACCTAGGCTCTCACAATGAAACTTGTTGTTCAAAACCCAGAAAGCTGTTGCAGATGCTTAAACACCAGTGTCTTGCTTTGAGGGTAGTGTACTGAACATTCAATAGAATGCAGGAACTATAAAAAGAATTGAAAAATTGGCAAATAACATGATCAAAGACAATGGGAGATAATGAAACAAGTTGTGTTTCCCAATTTGGGGCTGAGATGACTTCAGTTGGGGAACATTAGATGAATGATTCATAATGTAAATCAAAGGATTCTTACTTTCCCTAGTTTAAAAAAACAAAACAAAAAACCAAACAACAACAACAGCAAAACCCAAAACCAAACAACAGAACAAAAAAACCAAAACCAAACAACAGAACAAAAAAACCCCAACAAACAAAAAACCCCAAACATCCAACAAACCAAAACCAAAACCAACCAACCAGACAAAACTGTTAATATTTACTTAAATTAGATTGAGTTTTAAAAGTACCTTTGATCGTGGAAGAATTTAATTTATTGTGATTGTTATGAAAGACTGCAAGTAATTCCAAATGGTAAATCATCACTTAAAGTAGTGAACATGATGTTAGTGCCTGTACTAAGGTAGCCATGGCTGCTGTAATAGTTATAAAAGTTGTCTTGGAAAACAGCTTGAAGGGAGATATAAATGGAGTAGGTAGAGGGATGTTTTCACCTAATGAATAAATTAATCATAAGATCAGTCACATGATGGATAGAGAATAGGGCCACAAGGACGATCAGAGGGCTGGAGCACCTCTCCTATGAGGACAGACTGAAGGAGTTGGAGCTGTTCAGTCTGGAGAAGAGAAGGCTCCGAGGTGACCTCATTGTGGCCTTCCAGTATCTGAAGGGGGCCTACAAGAAGGCTGGGGAGGGACTTCTCAGGATCTCAGGTAGTGATAGGACTAGGGGGAACAGAATGAAGCTGGAAATAGGGAGATTCAGGCTAGATGTGAGGAAGAAGTTCTTCACCATGGAGTGGTGAAGGCCTGGAATGGGTTATCCAGGGAGGTGGTTGAGGCCCCGTCCCTGGAGGTGTTTAAGACCAGGCTGGATGAGGCTCTGGCCAGCCTGATGTAGTGTGGGGTGTCCCTTCCCATGGCAGGGGGGTTGGAACTAGATGATCCTGTGGTCCCTTCCAACCTGGACTGATACTATGATACTATGAATTGTGCAGAGAAAATTGGATCATTTTGAGGGTGATAAACAGAAGTGGGAGGAGATTTAGTAGTGATATACATGATTCTTTACGAACTTGGAACATGAAGTCTCGTTTTGACCTGGGCTCTTTTATCTGGAAGTCATAAGGAAAGTTTTGTTTCTGTCACTCAGTCATAGAATATGCCTCATGATCACATGAAGGAAAATATTTACAGTATCATCATTTGAAAATACAAATCCCTCTCCTAGAATATTGTGAATAGTTCCCCGTTAGGGTATCCATTTTCAGTGGTTTCCAATGCAATGCAGAATTGGTGAGGAAAAGACTATGCAAATACTATGAGGAACAGAGAAAACATTAGTTTGTTTTTTTTTTTCTTCCAAAATAAAAGCTGACATGGCATATTTTTAACCTGCAAATATGTAAAAAGTACTAGCAAAAGATAAGAGAAGATAAATATCTTCTGCTGATGAATTAACTTTAACTAAACTTTAGGAAACAAACAAAATTAAATCAAACCAAATCAAGCACAAACAAAAAAACCCAGCCCTTAGAAGAGCTTCCAGATACAATATCAAATAAAAATACTTAACTCAGTCTTCACTGGAAACCTCTCTTCTCATACCTCTTGAGTGGATGCACTGAAAGACAGGGACTAGAAAAGTAAATTCCCTCCCACTGTTAGAGAATCATAGAATGCATTGAGTTGAAAAGGACCTCTAGAGGTCACATAGTCCAACCTCCCTGCAGTAAGCAGGGCCATCCCCAGCTAGATCAGATTGCTCAGAGCCCCATAAATCTTGACTCTGAATTTCTCCATGATGGGACCTCAACTACCTCTCTGGGTAACTTGCTCCAGTGTTCCAACATCCTTATAGTGAAGAACTTCTTCTTAATGTCCCATATATATTTACCCTTCTCTAGTTCAAAACCGTTGCCCCTTGTCCTAGTGCTATAGGCCTTTGTAATAGTCTCTCTTCAGCTTTTGTGTAGGCCCCTTTCAGGTACTGGAAGGCTGCTATAAGGTCTCCCTGGAGCCTTCCCTTTTCTAGGCTGAACAACCCCAACCCTCTCAGTCTGTCTTCACAGGAGAGGTGCTCCAGGACTCTGATCAGGTTTGCAACTACCTGAGGAGCCTGAACATGCACGCAAATCTATGGGACCTGATGAGATGTTTCTCAGAATCCTTAGGGAATTGGCTGGTATAGTTGCATATTCACTCTAAAATTTCTGGCAGTCAGGTGAATTACTGATGACTGGAAGAGGCAGGAAGGAGGACCCCTGAAACTACCAACCTGTCAGTCTCAGTTCTGTGCTTGGCAAGATTCTCCTAGAAGCTGTGCTAAAGCACATGGAGGACAGGGAGTTGATTTGAGACAACCAGCATGGCTTCACCAAAGGCAAGTCCTATCTGACCAATCTAGTAGCATTCTACAGTGGAGTCACTGCATGTGTTGACAAGGGAAGAGCTAAGGATGTCATTAATCTGGACTCTTTTTCTCTAAACTGGACTGTTTAAAGAATAAAGAATTGGTCAGACAAGAAGTCTATCAGAGAATAATGGTCAATGGCTTGATGTCCAGATGGAGACCTGTAACAAATTGTGATCCTCAGCTTGTAACAAGACAAGGGGTGCTGGTTTTAATCTAAAAGACTGGAGATTTAAACTACATAGAAGAAAGTAGTTTTTCACAATGAAACATTGGCACAGGTTGCTCAGAGAGGTGGCAGAAGTCCCCTCCTTGGAAACATTCAAGGTCGGTTTGGATGGAACTCTGAGTGACCTGGTCTAGTTGAAGATGTTCCTGCTCACTATAGGCAGGTTTAACTAGTTGACCTTTAAAAGTCCCTTCCAACCCAAATTATTCTCTAACTGTGATTCTACAACCTGATTAGTCTGAGTGGATTGTGAAATAAATTGTAGAACAGTCCGACAGTGAAAAAAACAAAAACAAAAAAAAAACCCCAACACCCAACCAAAAACCCAAAACCCCAAAACCTTGATAACTGAGTCCATTCCTTATGCTTTTGAGGCAAATGGATCAAATACTTCTCTGAAGGTCATGTTGCACTTAGTTCACTGGAATTTGACATTCTTCTTGTCAGAAGTCCTGTCAACTGATCTGAAGAGTACAACATGAATGGACCACTCATTAAACTCATGTAATGCTTGTGAGCTGAATACATTTAGAAAGATTTTAGTAACAGTCATCAATGCTGCTTTACCATCTGCAGGGTCTCTTACAAACCTAAACTCTGAATATGATTTTGAGATCCACCAGAGCTATGGTTGATGCTGTTGACTCCCTGGGGTTATGGGATGCTTTTCCTACCCCTGATACACTGCAATGCAGTTCATCACACAGTAGACACTGATACAGTACAGAAAAGACAAAAGATGGAGGAGGGGACTGGAGGAAAGAGAATATTTTTCATGGAAATGACAGGCCTACACCTCTGAGAAGAGCTAAGGGAAGTCCTAACTGACCTATATTTGCACTGAAAGAGATCTTTTTATAATAGTTTATTGGCATATATCAGTGGACAATGACTCAGGCAGCAAAGCTCTATTATATCACTTGACTAATCTCTTTGCTAATGCTGTATTGTTCCCCAATGCACATTTATTCACCTTTTGTTCAGTCTCCTTTTAAATGTCAAGAAATGGGGGTTATATTATTCCCCTTTGGAGATTACTCCACAGATTAACAGGTCTCAATCTTTTTCTTCATCTTCTTTTCTCACATCTGCTCTCAACACTCAGACATTATTTTCCATTTCTCAATTTTATCCCATAACTCATAGGCCTACCCATTATTACACTAAATTAATTCTTACCTTTTTTTTTTTTTTTTTTTTAATTAAAACCTTTCAAATAGCTGTAGGCAGTTACCATTTCTTCTCTCCTCGTCTCTGGGCATGTTGCTATTCTTAAAAACAGGTGAACAGAACAGAGATGGAAAGCAGTCATTCAGTGAATACAGATCTCGGGTATGGGATCACTTTTTTTAGGTTACCACATGTAAACTAGTGTTGCAAACAAGAGATGACTTACATAAAATGTGAGAATAGGGATGATAATTGTTTAGAAAGGTGATTTATATAGTAACAATACAAAATATTGCATTTTGCACATCTTCTGCATAAAATCACCCATCCCATAGAAACCAGGTAATTCCTCTCAGCAATTGTGTCCCGACTTCATTGGTACACATGGCCTCAAACGAAGACTTCCTGAACTTTTGCACCTCCTCTTACTACCTGGTAATTACAGCATTTAAATTGCTTTGCTACAAAATCTGCTGCTACCATAAACTTCTTATTCTCCTGGAAAGAAATTTAAATAATTCAGTCTTAGTAAGTAAAATTCAGAAATGAGGAAGCAGAGAAAACAAACCACTACAATTTTGCCTAAAATGTAAGCAGTTTCTAAATACTCTGCAGACCAATTGCATTAGAGCCTAAAACTCTTTTCTTTCAAATAAAGTATGGGATGTATCAATCAGTGAAATCAATTAAAAAGGTATTTATCTTGGTTGTTTGGTGGTAGTGAATCTACGGTGTAATACTATATTGAATAAGCAGATAACACCTACAACAAAAGGCTGAAGAGGCTCTTTTTTCTACAGAAATCCCTGTTGACATTCAGGGCCTCAGGTGCTAAAATTCATTAATAGGGATGTCATATTCTAGTCTTTTTTTTAGGGAATTCAGAGTTTTTTTATTTGTTGTCTTAACTACCTTCTATAGAAAGATGATCAGAAGAGCCGAAAGAGCAGAACCAGACTGTCTATATATATTTATATACAAATATAGCTGTGTATGTGCTTGTGCATGCATATATATACACATATATAATGTAATAAAATATGCATTTTTAGCATCTGATTCTGTTGATTGTATAGGCCAAATCAGCCTCCTCATTAAATCAACTTCAAAGGGAAATGAATATATTTAAAGAGTGAGACATGTCTAGCATTTCTCTTGATGAGCTAAATCCATTCTATATATACCAAAGACATCAATGTTACTGTGAGGATGCAGTCTTCTCAGTGTTTGCACAGGATTGTGAATGTGCAGGACATTTGCTATGTATTTTTTCCTATTAATTACATTTACTCCTTTCCACTTGCAAATTCTAGAATACTCAGCTGTGGTCCACCTCTCAGAGATAATCCTACCTCTGTCTTGGTTTCTGTGGATTTGTGTGAAGAAATATAGAAGCTACATAAGCAAAATGTCTATTTAGGAACTGAATGAAACAAGCTTTGAACACTAGATTTTGAGGTTTATGACTACGAGTGAGATTATCTTTCTCCCCAAATCCTTACTCAAGTTAGTTGGAAAGCAAGAGTCTTTGTCCTTCACGTCTTATTCTGTAAGTTGTTAGAAGCTAGGCAGCTTATCAAAATGGGTGTGACATGTACCAACATTTGGACTTCAATAGATGTTCCTGGAAAATTCTGGTTAGTCTCATATATTTAGTCTTTGTATCTCCCCTGTAAAATCACCTTTTCAGGAATTCTGATACCATTTAGGAGCAATGTGCCCAAACATTTGAAGAGAAGAATCAGTGTTCAGAATAACTGATGCTTTGTCCAGTACTGCAGAAAATCAAAAATAATGTCTGTTTGACTCCCAAGATGATCTTGCAGTTTCAAGGTCAAAGAAACAACAGAGAGAGCGAGCAAAGCATGATACAAGCATATTTTTCTTGTCCAGATTAATAGCTATGACTCCTGTATTTAAGATGCTTAAAAGTTTGTATCAGGAGAGAAAAAAATACAAATGAACAAACCATACAAAATAAAGACAATTTAATATTATTTTTTTAAATGTTACTTTTCTAGGTGAGATGCGGCTTCAAACCTGCTGTCATTAGTTAGAGGAATAAATGCTATTGTACCTCCTCAATTTTATATCACATCACCTCCAGCTTCCCCATGTTAGTTCTAAACACAGTGACCAATCTAAACAGTGCCCACAGGGAGGGAGAAATAGATATTAAGTCCTATGCTTCAGTGAAAACTGGTGGCTGTGTGTAGAAAAGAAACTTTATAAAAGGTCCTCAACAAAGAAAAGTTCTGGGATGACTTCAGTGAATGTCCATTACATGCTCAATGTGGAGACTCATCCACAAACATATCTAAGCTAACCGCAACACCTGACCCATCAGCACTCAAGGGTAAGGGAGTTTTGATCATGGTGAGAAGATACCAAGGACTTTTGGGGGAACTGACACTTTATGTTCTGTAGTATTTCTCTGAAAGTACAGAGAATGCAACAAAGACCTATACAATATTCTAGTGTACTTTCAACAGATTTGTAGAAGACTAAAAACTTGGAGAATGACATCAAATAGCAGAGCTTCTGTTCAGAGTGGCCTAGAAAATCTTGAGGAAGGATATAACAAAAATATTATTAGATTTGGCAAGGAAAAGCGGAAAGATCTACACTTACATCAGAATGATCCTAAGTATCAGCACAAGATGGGAAGAATATAGTAGACTAATAGCCCTGCTGAAAAGGGTTTGGTGATTACAACGATCTCCAAGGTAAAATATGAGCCACCGAATGTATTCACATGCACTGCATATTGGGCCACTGAAAAGCACAACCAGCATATCCAAGTAAGTTTTCTTGCTCTTCCTAATACTGGTGAGATTGCATATTGATTAGCACTCCATTCAACTAAAAAGTAATGTGGAGAGTAGCTATGAACTTCATCAGAGTCCAAGGGCACATGGTTGGTCCACAGGTAGCAATACCTGGATATCTTTAGTCTAAAAAGTGGAAGCAAACAGGTAAGTCTAATACCAGCCAGGAACTACATGGAAAGGAGTTTCAAAGATCAAGCTAAAAAATTTTCAGAAATGATAAAAGGCAAAACAAGGAGCAAAGGTCAAATACTGTGGCTTAAGTGGTTGATATCAGACACACAACACTACAAAACAAAATTAAACAATTAAAATTTAAAAGTGAAATAAAATAAAACAAAATAAAAATAAAGTAAAATAATCACTGGGAAGGTAGTACAGCAGTGGAATAGGCTACCCACAGCAGTTGCAGAATCTTCACCTTTAGAGAGGTTCAAGACTCTCCTAGAAGAATTAGGTGGAGGGCTGCACCTGGTTATGAGAACACTGGTACTGCTTCAAGTATGAATGTGAACCAGACAACTCTAGGGGTCTTTTCCAGATGCCCTTTCTATGGATCCACTGAAATCATGTTTCTTGTGAATGTAGTGAATCTTAGTAGAAAAAATAGTCAAGTTAGCAATTTCCTTTAAGATGGAATCTTCCTGCTGTGATATTAGACCCTTCCCATTGTTAATACATACATATTGTGTTATATCTTTGGGTAAGGACATGAAAGCAAACCACAAAGCTCGTTTTAAAGATGTGGAAGTCCCACCTGTGAATATATTAATACATAAACTACCTCAGATAAGGTACAAATTGGAAATAAAAAAGACAAGGAAATGGTAGGGGCTTCATTAAGGAAAGAATAGTGCAGTACTTGGAGAATAGGGTCATAAGCTTTTCAAAGAAAAATAGCACACCTCTGACCTGTTTGGATTCCTTAAAAAAGTTAATAAAATAGTATATGAAGGTGACTCAACAGACGTAATTTACTCTGATACCCCTACATGAGGAATTCTCAGAGAGAATAAATCTCCACAGAGTAGGAAACATAGTATTGAGGTGGATTAAAAATCACTTAAGTGAAATAAAACATAATGAATGATTGTGAAGAAAAGGATTCTTGTGTTTCAATCACTGTGTATCACTCTCATAGGTCCTGCTGATGTGAGGGATGGAACAAGATCAAAAGCAAAATATTACCCTATTACACTAGACTATCTTGATTACTAAAATGTACTTGTGGATAATAAGAATCATATGGTGCTCTTAAGAAATATGTTTGCATTAACACTCATCTTCTATATAGCAGAAACCTCTAGTAGCCTTCTCTATTGTTACTTTCCTGTGTTAGAGCTTATGCAATGCAATATAAGTACAGTGCTTTCTCCAAGTAGGAGGTGGTTGAGGAGCCAACCCTGGATATGTTTAAAGATATTTGGGTGTGGTCCTTGGGGGTATGGTTTAGGGCTGAACCTTGTAGGGTAGGGTTATCCGTTGGAGTTGGTGATCCTGAGAGTCTTTTCCGACCTGAATGTTTCTGTGATTCTGTCTCCCCAAAAGAAAGGAGTAGCTTCAGGACAGCAGGTAAAACTCAATTTAGAAATGGTAAATATGGACAACTTTCATTCAGGTTAATTCTGGGCTTTAGACTGAGGATTTTCACAAAGAAAAGAAAGTGATTCTTCATTGCTTGAACCATACATTGTTTAGTGCATGGGAAGAATAGAAAATGGATTCAACTCACTACAGCCATGATTTGACTGTATTCTAGTGCTGCTTCAGATTGCCTGTGTAAGACCAAAGCAGGAAGAGTCCAGTCTCAAGAACATTGGTATCAGATATGCAAGGTCTTTTTGCTGAGTAGTTACAGGAAAGAATCCTTGTTCCAAATACTCAGCTCTTAAGAATACTGCTTTTCCTGAGTAAGCATGGTGATTGGGGAATATTCAGGCTGGACTTTTCTGTTTGTCCACAGGTCTATAAACAAAGACAATTTAAGTCAGCATCCTTATGGTCAGGACACTGTCCTGTTGATGCTAACAATATTCCAGTTCAGTATACATCAAAATACATTGGTCACATCAGCCAAAGACACAAATTTTGACTTCCATAAGACCCAGATGTGAAAAAGAGTCTGTTGCTCAATACTGAAAGAGAGATCACGTATTTTACAATACATGTGTATCCTAAACTTTGTCACTTCAGAGCAATTTTATTTATCCAAGTAGTGCTCATAAATAAATTGAGAAGAATTTCAAATCTATTTCTACTTCCTCCATTTCTGAATCATATTTGAAAACACTCCCAGTTTCAGACATTTGTGTGACTGGTTGTGCACAGTCAGAGGGTATCCATAATGGATGTACATTGACAGAGGACTTTCTTGAGGAGCATCAGGCTAGAGGGAGAATAGCTCTAAGACTTTGTCAAAATTATATCAAGTTGTAATTTGGAGCCTCAGACTAAGCTGACAGTTATCTATGTGTTCATGGCACAGAAATGGGTGTAGACACTGTAGAGGGGAGAAAAGAGAAAGTAAATTGCAATATTTACTTTTGCGCTAATATATTTATTGTATAACTTCAGATTTAACCAAGGGTAGGGTGTCTTTAAAGGCCTGGTTAATTTTATTGATTAACAAATGGTAAAAAAACCACTTTCCTTGAGCCTAATGCCTAAAAAGTGGTTGAGATGAAAATGGAATGCCAAGGCAATTGAAACAAGATCAACTTGTATCATGTGTTCAATTTTGTGTTCTGCTCTGTTTGCATTTTGTCTATCCTTCATCCTTTCTTTTTTCTCCTACTTTAAGAGGTTGTCATTTGCAGATTTTCCCCAGTGCAGCTGTTAATTGACACAATTCTCCAAGGGGCATGTAGTCTCATTGACTTCAATGCATAAGTCCATGTGTCTGGGTGTGGGGTTTGTTGTTGTTGTTGGGTTTTTTTTTATGTTATTCATCATTCCTGAATACGAAGCACTTGTTCCTTCTGGAGTCTTTTGCTTCCCAATTTCTGTCTTCCCATATATAAAGATCTAAGTCACACTGAGCTTTGCTTTGTCGTCAACTGAGCAATCTTAGATAGAGCTTAATAACCAACCTCATTCTAGAGTTATTGGCTTCCTGGGTAAGTAAAGAGCCACTTGCCAAATAATTTTTTATTTTTATTGGTCTTTCCTTTCCAGCATGGTTGCAAAACTCATTCTCTGTGCTCCTATTTCTTATATGTCTCCTATTCTCCTCTTTTCTTTTATCATATAAAGATTCAGAGGTTTAAATGAACTTTAGATAGTTCTTATGCAAATTAAGTAGCACTTTCCCTGCAGAGGTCAGTGGGAACTAATACATACCTCTGAAAGTTTCCATTTGCATGAGGCATCTCCCTCATTTCATTTTCTGTAGTGTTTTCCATTTGTGTACCGAACGTACACTACTGTGAAAACATTGCTATAAATTTATACCTGCACAAGCATGATAAAGATGAGGGAAAATCTGTGCGTGTTTACCTGAGGTTTTGCTTTGTCAAGTGATGGCACACACAGACCTTCTGTCTACCCAGAAAGAACAAGGATGAAAACTTGCACTCCTAAGTCCTCAGTTTGCATTCCTGAGAGAGAAATATTCATGTTGCACCATCAGGTGCTTTACTCAAGATCTAATTAACATGCAAAAATTATACTAAACTATCCCAGCTTTTAAAGAGTTTCATTTTGAGAGAAGGCAAAGAAGCACAGCACCTTCCTGCTGTCAGTGACTGAGAGTTCCAGTTGAACACAATTTAGATTATCTACTAGAATTCAGATTATTTAACTACATTTTAGACTATCTATTATTGATCAGTCATAGATCTTCCCATTCACAAAACAATTTCTGTTCTATTTCCATGAAATGTCTCAGTCTATTAAAATAAACAAACAAAAAACCAACAAACAAACAAACTAAAAAGTGTGGCTTGTAACTGATAAATTTGAACTACCTTTTAATCAAAGGGAGTCATTTCAGCCATCTGCTGAGTCAGGCTGAGGAAAAAATCCAAGCCAACAAGGGGCAGATTAACCAATAACAGCATAAGGTTAAACAGCATAAGGTTAAACAGCATAAGGTTAAACAGCATAAGGTTAAACATCCTAAGGTTAAACAGCCTAAGGTAAAGCAGCCTAAGGCAACGCAGCCTAAGGTTAAACAGCCTTCCCCTGGCATCAGGACTTGCTCCCTAAAAAAGAAAAGGAGGGTAATTGTTATTGGTGATTCCCTCCTGAGGGGAACAGAAGGTCCCATATGTAGGCCGGACCCATCTCATAGGGAAGTTATTAGCCTAGCAGGAGTCCAAGTTGGAGATGTTACCAGAAGGCTGCCCAGTCTGGTACAGCCCTCTGATTATTATCCCTTATTGGTCATGCAGTTAGGGAATGATGATGTTGGTACCAGGCCTCCCAGGGCTATCAAAAATGACCTCAGGGCCCTGGGAGATCTGGTTGAGGGGTCAGGTGCACAAATAATTTTTACATCGATACCGTTAGTTGCAGGAGGGAACACAATAAGGAACAGGTCAGCCGCTGTAGTCAACAAGTGGCTTAGGGGCTGGTGCAGACGAATGAATTTTGGGTTTTTCGATCTTGGGCAACTTTCTACTGCACCAGGTCAGCTGGTAACAGATGGAGTACATCTGTCCCAGAGGAGGGGAAAGGTCATAATACATGAGAATGGCCTGTCCCCCAAAAGTAAAAAGATTCTGGGAAGGGAATTAGCAAGTCTCATTGACAGGGCTTTAAACTAGCTTCGAAGGGGGGAGGGTCGGAAACCAGTGCCCTCAGGCAGGAGTCTGGAGGTGATAAGCTAGACCTAGAGGTGAAACCAGCAGCCCAGCTGCAGTGCATGTACACTAATGCACGAAGCATGGGTAACAAACAAGAGGAGCTGGAAGCCTTGTTGCAGCAAGAAAGTTATGATGTAGTTGCCATCACAGAGACGTGGTGGGACGACTCGCATGACTGGAGCGCTGCAATTGACGGCTACAGGCTCTTCAGGAGAGACAGGCAAGGAAGAAGGGGTGGAGGGGTGGCCCTGTACGTCAGGGAGGCACTGGATGCTGTTGAGATGGAGATCAGGGATGATAGGGTTGAGTGCTTGTGGGTGAGAATTAGAGGGAAGACCAACAGGGCAGACATCCTGGTTGGCGTCTGTTATAGACCACCCAACCAGGAGGAGGATGTCGATGAGACATTCTATAGGCAGCTTAAGGCTGTCTCAAGATCACCTGACCTCATTCTCATGGGTGACTTCAACCTGCCTGATATCTGCTGGGATCTCAACACAGCAGAGAGGAGGCAGTCTAGGAGGTTCTTAGAGTGCATGGAGGACAGCTTCTTATCCCAGGTGCTGCGTGAGCCTACCAGGGGTAAGGCTATGCTTGACCTCCTCTTCACCAACAGGGAAGGGCTGGTGGGTGATGTGGTGGTCGGAGGGTGTTTAGGCACCAGTGACCACGACATAATAGAGTTTTCAGTATGCAGCCAAGCCAAGAGGGGGAGCAAGAAGACCTCCACTCTGGACTTCAGGAGGGCAGACTTCAGGCTACTCAAGGAACTAATTCAGAAGGTTCCTTGGGAATCAGCCCTTAAAAACAAAGGGGTCCAGGAGAGCTGGACCTACTTCAAGGAAGAACTATTGAAGGTGCAAGAACAGGCTGTGCCGGTGTGCCGGAAGATGAGCCGCCGGGGCAGACGGCCAGCCTGGATGGGCAATGAACTTTTAATAGAACTTAGGGAAAAAAAGAGGGTGTATCATCTTTGGAAGAAAGGGGAGGCAACCTACAGAATGTTTAGGGATGTTGCTAGGTTGTGCAGGAAGAAAATTAGGGAGGCAAAAGCCCATTTAGAACTTAGACTGGCCTCTGCTGTGAAGGACAACAAAAAGTCCTTCATCAATAGCAAGAAGAAGGGCAAGGACAACCTCCACTCCTTGGTTGACACGGAGGGGAACGTTGTAACAAAGGATGAGGAAAAGGCAAAGGTACTTAACACCTTCTTTGCCTCAGTCTTCACTAGCAGGGCAGAACGTCTTCCAGACAGCTGGCCTGCAGAGCTGGCAGAAGGAGCCAGAGAGATGCATAGTTTCCCACTGCTCCAAGAGGAAGTTAGAGATCTACTGAGCCGCTTGGACCCCCACAAGTCCATGGGACCAGATGGCATCCATCCTAGGGTGCTGAGATTGCTGACAGATGAGCTGTCCAAGCCACTTTCGATCATTTTTCAGCAGTCCTGGCTCACTGGAGAGGTCCCAGAAGACTGGAAGCTGGCTAACGTGGTGCCCATCCACAAGAAGGGCCGGTTGGATGAGCCAGGGAATTATAGGCCTGTCAGCCTGACCTCAGTGCCAGGCAAGATTATGGAACGGGTCATCTTGAGTGCGATCACACAGCACTTCCAGGATGACCAGGGGCTCAGGCCTAGCCAGCATGGATTTAGGAGGGGCAGGTCCTGCCTGACCAACCTGATCTCCTTCTATGATCAGGTGACCCGCCTGGTGAATGCGGGGAGGCCTGTGGATGTGGTCTACCTGGACCTCAGCAAGGCCTTTGACACCGTCCCCCACAGCAAACTCCTGGCCAAGCTGGCAGCCCATGGCTTGGACAGGAGCACACTGCGTTGGGTTAGGAACTGGCTGGAGGGCCGAGCCCAGAGAGTAATGGTGAATGGCGCCACATCCAGCTGGCGGCCTGTCACTAGTGGTGTGCCCCAGGGATCAGTACTGGGCCCCATGCTCTTCAACATCTTTATTGATGATCTGGATGAGGGCATTGAGTCCATCATCAGTAAATTTGCAGATGACACCAAGCTGGGGGCAGCAGTTGATTTGCTGGAGGGCAGAGAGGCTTTGCAGAGGGACCTCGACAGGCTGGACAGATGGGCAGAGTCCAATGGCATGAGATTTAACACATCCAAGTGCCGGGTTCTGCACATTGGCCACAACAACCCCAGGCAGTGCTACAGGCTGGGGTCAGAGTGGCTGGAGAGTGGCCAGGCAGAGAGGGACCTGGGGGTACTGGTTGATTGTAGGCTGAACATGAGCCTGCAGTGTGCCCAGGCAGCCAAGAAGGCCAATGGCATCCTGGCTTGCATCAGGAACAGTGTGGCCAGCAGGAGCAGGGAGGTCATTCTGTCCCTGTACACTGCACTGCTTAGGCCACACCTTGAGTACTGTGTCCAGTTCTGGGCCCCTCAGTTTAGGAAGGATGTTGTCTTGCTGGAGCGTGTCCAGAGGAGGGCAACAAAGCTGGTGAGGGGTTTGGAACACAAGCCCTATGAGGAAAGGCTGAGGGAGCTGGGGTTGCTTCGCCTGGAGAAGAGGAGACTGAGGGGTGACCTTATTGCTCTCTACAACTACCTGAAGGGAGGTTGTAGCCAGGCAGAGGTTGGCCTCTTCTCCCAGGCAGCCAGCACCAGAACAAGAGGACACAGTCTCAGGCTGCGCCAGGGCAGGTTTAGGCTGGATGTTAGGAAGAAGTTCTACACGGAGAGAGTGATTGCCCATTGGAATGGGCTACCCGTGGAGGTGGTGGAGTCACCTTCATTGGAGGTGTTCAGGAGAAGACTTGATGGGGTGCTTGGCTGTATGGTCTAGTTGTTGGGTGGGTTGGATTGTTTGATGGGTTGGACGTGATGATCTTGAAGGTCTCTTCCAACCTGGTGTATTGTATTGTATTGTATTGTATTGTATTGTATTGTATTGTATTGTAATAAAAATGCCTTCATTAGGCTTTTATCAGGATAAATTCATTTGAGTGTTTCTGCTTTCCTTTTAATATTTGTTTCTGATAAGATTCTTAAACATAAATAAAAATGATAATTTAAATTGTAGGAACAGTATAGACTAAGTGAAACCATCCAACATTGGGAAGCAGATTTTGCTTTTCACGGTTAGGCTGATTACTTATACAGATATGTATCCTGTGTGATGATTAAAAAATCAACTCTATTTAGCTCATAGATATTTATTTATAATGCTAACTAGGACAAGACAGTTCTAGGTAACAGCATATTAGCTGCAGATTTTTAAAGTTCTTCTTCAAATACTGTTTCTTTCCTCCTTTTCTTTCTTTTTCTTCCCTCAAAAGTAAAATACAAAGGAAATATAAACGGCATATATCTCAGCTAAGGAGTAGTCAAGGCTGGAGAGCTTCACTTTGTAGCATGAATAATATCACAAATATTTCAACATTCGCTGGCTGAAAAGGACAATCTTTATTCCAGTTGTAGTACAGCTGCAACGAATCAGAAGGTTAAAAAAGGATTTTTGTTTGTTCACAGTCAAGGAAACATGCTGAGAGAAATGAACAACCCTTTGCAGCCAGGCGCTGCTGTATGACTTCTCTTTTCAGTGTAGGATGAGAGAACTGTTTCACAAGAGGCTTCCTGATTGACGTTTGAGTGGGAGCAACATAAAAAAATCCTTGCATTTAACTCACGGGTTGCAGTGTTGTGACAGACTTTGGATGTCTTCACCTCAGAAAGTATCTGGGCAGACAAGTATCTTGTTATATCTCTGGCCTAAAACTTGGTTCAAGATCCAATTCTGCTCTTCAGCACAGTATTGCCATCACTTTCAACTCAGACCTTACAAGGGATTTAGGTCTATAATTTTCAGTTGGATTCACAGGTCTTGGTGGAAACAAATATTTTAATATTCCGATGTCTATCAACTATTTTAATGCCTGCAAACTCAGCCACCAGCTCTGACAAGTTGATTCGGATTGCCCATGATGTCATCCCAAGTGAAATTCTGGAATTCAATGAAATTTAGTAGTAACCTTGATCTGCTCTGTAAGGTCCACCAGTCTGTCTAAATATCTGAAGTGCAACAGCTGTCTTCAGTCACTGCAAATTGAAAGCACCACATTTTCTAGTGATTTAAACACATGAACCAGAAACTTTTTAGTAGTAGTAGTTGCTACTGTTATTGCCATTAGTGTCAGTAGTAGTTACAGTCTGAGGTCAAGTAAAGGAGGCACTTCTTACATTTTTTTTTCCACCGTGGCTCAGTTAGTTTCTTTCTGAAATAAATGCCAAATGCTTAGAGTCCAAATAGGAACATTAATTTTAGGCTACAGGTAAAAGTGAAGTGGGAAAAGAGGAATACCTTCAATTTCTGCTCTTTAATCCATACCATAGTGTAATCAGGAATACAATAGGTCAAATAAAAGAAGAAAACATGAGGCATAGTTTTGCATCCCAAAGATAGGAAATACTTGCCTGGGAAATATCACTCTAGAGTTTTAGTATCTGCTCACAGAAAAGCTTCTATGTTTTACCTGAAGGAGTCACTGGATGAAATGCAGAATTTGTATATTTAGTGTGTTGCTAAAAATGTCCTTACCACAATCCAGAAACTAAAAATGCCCTTGCCTCAAGCTGTCTCTCTCTCATATCTGTGTGGCACACAATCATCTATAAAACCTTTTTTTAGACATAATATAGTAACTAGAGCCTGAAATCTCTAAGCCCCTCATCTGCCTAAAGGCCTGAAGTCAACTTTTCAAGATGGAGCGTGACCTTCATTCTCAATAGACATTCATCTTTACATAGCATCTTTACATCGCAGTGGCAATTGTTCACCATGGCATTCATTGTGGAGCAAGCGCGGAAGAGAATGTACAGTGTACACTGAAAAGGACCTTCACTTGTTCAGCCATGCTGGCTAAAATCACAACACAACACAGCACCCACTGTTGTCACAATTCAAACAGCTACAGGAGAATCTTTCTAAAATTGCCACACGACAGATCACAGACTGGTTTGGATTGGAAGGGACCTTAAAGATCACCCTTTCTTTTTTTAAAACTCACAGTTTCAACTTGAGGAAGAGTTTTGTGGTGGTTTTAAACTGCAATATATACATTGTAACTGAAAATGTCTTTTTGAAGGAGGTAGGGACCCGAAGTGATCTCCAAGGCAGTTGGCTCATGTGTGAGGTAGAAACTTATGGTTATGGAGAGTCACAGAGCCTGAAGTCCGAAAGCCCACTAATATA
Source organism: Picus viridis (assembly GCA_033816785.1). Classification (NCBI taxonomy): domain Eukaryota; kingdom Metazoa; phylum Chordata; class Aves; order Piciformes; family Picidae; genus Picus; species Picus viridis. The sequence continues at coordinate 34,694,250 of CM066566.1, forward strand.
ATATTTGACCCAAAAGTTCCTTTAATTTTCCTCTGTTTAACACTTGTGCCTGGTTCCTGAACTCCGTTTAGTGGACAATCTGGTTATTTTGTGACAGCAAGAGTGGCTATAAGATCATGGGGGTAGCTCATGGATTGGAAATGGATGCCTTTTGACAGTAGCTTGGCATTACCCTGTAAAATACATGTACAAGAAATTAAGAGACATTATAAATGATTGAATTGCAATTGGCACATGAGTAAGGGTTTGGCAACAGCAGGAGGGTGATGGGATAAAGATAACTTCTGGCAGCACTCCAGAGAAAACTATGCATGGAAACAGGCTGAAAAGCTGACAGAGGGAAAAATAACCTCAGAGTCAAGGGCAAATCTTGGAATTTCCATCCCTGAAAGCAAAGTGAAGAATGACAATCACAGAGCTAGAGACATCAGACAGAAATAACTCTTTATCCATATTATGCCTTCAGGCTTTGAAGGATTCAGTAGGAAATACTTATGGTATAGTCAGGAGATGAGAGAGCTGAGACAGGCAGATAAATGGGAAACTGAAGGCTAGAAGAGTAAGTCAAGGAAGATATAGAAATGGGTGTCATCTGAGGAAAAGTGATGACCTATATAAGCCACCTGTGGCCAGAATCTTGTGAGACAATTTCATGAAATTTCCAGGATATATTACCTGGAGCCTTTTCAATAGTTCAATCAAATGCCAAACCTGGATCTTGTTATTTCACATTTGTATGAAAGCTTAATTCTGATGGAAGGCTACACATAACAGTCACCAAAATTCAGTTTGGCACATTTTTAGGACATATTTTCAGTTAGGTAAAAACATGACATTGGGCCAAGGCATTACATATTATAACCAGGTTCACTTAGCTGACACATAGAGGATGTCATCAACTCTACTTACAATAAAGGGTGATTGTACACAACACTTACAAAGGATTCTTATCTTCAAAGAGTTTTGCTGTAATGACTTAATCTTTACAAATGCCCGTAAAAGAAGAAACTGAATCAGAGACTTGTCAGAGGTTAGGAAAGTATTGAAGTCACACAGAGGACAGGAGTCTGTAACTCTCAGTGTCTGAGGTTAAGAAATAATCCCTTGCTCAGACATGACATAAAAAAATCCTATAACAATGTGGAAATCCACATTGATGTCTGGTTTTGAAGCTAATGAAGAACATGCTTTCAAGAGTTAACTCTCCACAGTTGCCTTGCACTAGGGCTGACCATGATAGACACACATATACGAGTACATGGTAAATGGGAAACATTATCAGTCACTGGACATTATCTGTCCTATTATACAACAGTTAGATTGGAATCTAACCACACTGTTGGTCCCTAAACTATTTCTGGGCATGGTTCAGGTCTTATCAAGCATCTGAGACCACAAGCAGTTACATGCACAAAACCCCCCAATAATACAAATATAGGTTCCTATGTTTCAGTTGGCCTCTGAATCAAGGATCATTCTTGGACAGATCTTGATGAGTCTTGATATTTAGTTGTGGCAATGCATGTATCTCCACAGTTTTTGTTTTGTTGTTTTGGCAATGACCATTAGTCTTCAGCTGGCACAAGGAGGTTAATAATGGAACAGCCGTTATCTCCTTTTAAAAGTGCATAATTTCATCAGGAGATAATGTTGTGCATTTATGTACACCTATTCTTTCCTTGAACAAATCTTCAAGCTTCCTGTAGGTCTCACTCTAGAACAGCCACCCATTTTCTTCATCTTGCTCTCCAGAGATCCTTCATCCACCTTCTTTTGACCACAGTAAGAGCCAGCTCTCTAGACAACAGGGTGCCTCTGATTCTAACAAGGTCATGAACATACCTTGTATCTCTGTACAACAAGAAACATGTTCATGCCACTAAAGTGTATTCAAAATAATTTTTTTGTTGCTGCTATGAAATGCTGCTGCTTCACTTCACAGTGCAATCAACAACATGACATTGTTGACTTTTAGATTCCTTTAAGATATTCCTAAAAAGTAGGATACAATACACAAAATTCTGACGCCCTTCCCACCACCTCAAAGAAATCCAAAACAAAACAAAACAAAACCAAAACCAAACCAAACCAAACCAAAACAAAAACCCAACCAACATCCCAAACCAAACAAAATAAACCTCAGCAAAAGTCGTTGTACTGGAACGTGTCCAGAGAAGGGCCACGAGGATGATCAGAGGGCTGGAGCACCTCTCCTATGAGGACAGACTGAAAGAGTTGGGGCTGTTCAGTCTGGAGAAGAGAAGGCTCCGAGGTGACCTCATTGTGGCCTTCCAGTATCTGAAGGGGACCTACAAGAAGGCTGGGGAGGGACTTCTCAGGCTATCAGGTAGTGATAGGACTGGAAGGAATGGAATTAAGTGGAGGTGGGGAGATTCAGGCTGGATGTGAGGAGGAAGTTCTTCCCCATGAGAGTGGTGAAGCCCTGGAATGGGTTATCCAGGGAGGTGGTTGAGGCCCCGTCCCTGGAGGTGTTTAAGAGCAGGCTGGATGAGGCTCTGGCCAGCCTGATCTAGTGTGGGGTGTCCCTGCCCATGGCAGGGGGTTGGAACTAGATGATCCTTGTGGTCCCTTCCAACCCTGAATGATACTTTGATACTATGATACTATTTAAACCAAAACAGCTGCTAGAGGCTTCTGCACAAGCTTGTTCTCACACATCCAGCTTCTCCAGTCCTTTGTCATCCCAATAAATGTGGTTTCTCCTCTGTCACCTGAGGCAGCCACTCTGCATTCTGTTGCTTCATAGATTCAGCATGAATCATATCTACTTATGCCTCAGTTCTCTCTTTCCGCTTCTTGTTGCTTATTTATGATTGAAGTGTGTGATTCTACTACTTACAGTAAGTCTGTAAAACACTTGTGGAAACATTTTCCTGGACAGAATACCTGAACCAAATAGTTGCATAGGATCATAGAATCATAGAATCAATATGGTTGGAAAAGACCTCAGAGATCACCAAGTCCAACCTACTACCTAACATCTCATGACTAACTAAACCATGGCTTCAAGTGCCATATCCAATCCTTTTTTGAAGACCTTCAGGGATGATGACTCCACCACCTCCCTGGGCAGAACATTCCAATGGCCAATTACTCTTGCTGTGAAGAACTTTCTTCTCACCTCAAGCCTAAACTTCCCCTGGTACAGCTTGAGACTGTGTCCTCTTGTTCTGATTTTGGTTGCATAGAAGAGACTAACCCCCTCTTAGTTACAACCTCCCTGCAGGTAGTTGTAGACAGCAATAAGCTCTGCCCTGAGTCTCCTCTTCTCCAGGCTTAACAATCCCAGCTCCCTCAGCATCTCCTCATAGAGCTTGTGCTCGAGGCCTCTCCTCAGCCTTGTTGCCCTTCTCTGGACATGTTCAAGACTCTCAATGTCCTTCTCAAATTGAAGGGCCCAGAACAGGACACACTACTCAAGGGGTGGCCTAACCAGTGCTGAGTACAGGGGCAGAATGACTTCCCTGATCCTCCTGGCCACACTATTCCTGATGCAGGCCAGGATGCCGTTGGCCTTCTTAGCCACCTGGGCACACTGCTGGCTCATGTTCAGCCTACCATCAACCAGTATCCCTAGGTCCCTTTCTGTTTGGCTGCTCTCCAGCCATTCTGACCCCAGCCTGTAGCACTGCATGGGGTTGTTGTGAACAAAGTGCAGCACCCGGCACTTGGACTTGTTGAATGCCATCATGTTGGACTCTGCCCATCTGTCCAGTCAGTCAAGATCCCATTGGAGAGCCCTTCTACCTTCTAACAGATCAACATCTGCTCCCAGCTTGGTGTCATCTCCAAATTTACTAATGACTAACTCAATCCCCTCATCCAGATCATCAATGAAGATATTAAATAGGATGGGGCCCGGCACTGCTCCCTGGGGAACACCACTAGTGACTGGCTGCCAGCTGGATGTGGCACCATTCACCACCACTCTCTGCGCATGGCCCTCCTGTCAGTTCTTAACCCAGCACAGAGTGCTGCTGTCCAAGCCACGGGCTGACAGCTTGGCCAGGAATTTGCTGTGGGGGACGGTGTCAAAGGCCTTGTTGAAGTCCAGGTAGACTACATCCATAGCCTTCCCCACATCCACCAGGTGGTCACCTGATCATATAAAGAGATCAGGTTGGTGAGGCAGAACCTGCCCTTCCTAAATCCATGTTGGCTGGACCTGATCCCTTGGCCATCCTTCAGGTGCACAGTGATTGCCCCCAAGATGACCTGTTCCATAATCTTGCCTGGCACTGAGGTCAAGCTGACAGGCCTGGAGTTTGCAGGTTCCTCCATCGGGCCCTTCATATGGATGGGCATCACATTGGCCAGTTTCCAGTCATCTGGGATCTCTCCAGTGAGCCAGGAATGGTGGCAAATGATGGAGAGCAGCTTGGCCAGCTCATCTGCCAGTTCTCATTACCCTGGCATGGATGCCATCCAGTCCCATGGACTTGTGAGTATCCATGTGGCTCAGTAAGTCCCTAACTAATTCCTCGTGGATTTCAGGGAGATTTTACTGCTCCCTGACTCCATCAACCAGTTCAGGAGGCCAGTTATCCTGAAGTCCTCCTACCTTACTGTTGCAAATGGAGGCAAAGAAGAGATTTAGTACCTCAGCCTTTTCCTCATCTTTAGTTACAATATTCCCCTCCAAGTCCAATAAAGAGTGGAGGTTCTTCTTGCCCCTCTTTTTAGTATTACTATATTAATAGTAAAGTGTTTTATTGTCTTTCACAGATGTGACCAGCATAAGTTTTACTTGTCTCTAATTTTTCTCCTACATGATCTAACAACATTCTTAAACATATCACGAGTTTTCTCCTCCCCTTTCCAAAGGTGATGCACCCTCTTTTTCCCTTAATTCCTTCCAGAGATGGTTGCATTTTAAGTACATCTCACATTCTTTGTGGGAGATAAAAATCAGTATAAATATGCAGTTTACCTCATATTCTTGTTTCCTTACCTCTGTAATCTTAGACAGGAAAAAAAAGAAGTTGAGGTTTTTTTCTGACTGCAAAACCACAGGTCACACACCTCTGAAAATTAGCCACATCCTTACAGAGATCATTTCTGTGGCATTCAACCCAAAATCAGAGCCCAAAATTAATCATTCAGTGATGTTATGATGCTTTTCTGCCTGAGACAAACTGAGATGAGTGGCAATATCTCTAAGTTAATCCCTATTAGTAAGGGAAACTGAGTACCTAATAAGGATGAGCCCCCTGGAAATTATACCAAATAATGAGAACAATAGGAAGCAGAAAAATAATGTATTGTACTTGCCAAAAATCACGTAGTCTATGAATGCACAGTTGAAGACAGCAGTGAGCCCCCTGATATACACCGTCTTGGACTCAAAATATAAAGACAGCAGTATTTTCAAGGGGACATAAGCTCCAGAGGAAACTATCTGTAGGGAAACAAAGTAGGATGGAAAATTTCAGAAGGAGAATGTCAGGAAAATTATCAATGTGGGTCAGTTAGATGAGGAGGATTGACAGGCATGTTGCTTCAAGACATTATGTGTAGTCTGTGAAAGTATCTCTGTGAGTATGACAATTTCTTCTGAAATGCAGGGCAACAAATCATCATACTCTGTGTCTTACTGGCTGATGCAATACCCAGTTAAGGAGAGAATTCAGCACAAGTTGTCTATCAAATTTACTGCATCTGCGTGAGATAAAACTCTGCAGGCAAATGAAGGGGAATGCTAGGAGTGGGTGTTGAAAATATATGGCTGAGCATGTAAAAGGCAGGCTCAATATCTGTGAACATTATTTTGTTAATCTGGTAAAGTGACACTGGCACGTCAGCACTTTCAAGCAGGGGCAAAGAAAGCACAGTTTTTTCCTTATTCTTCTTTTAAAAAATTCAGTGGTCCTGGCACTGTCATTGCTTCCTGCAAATAAAACCCCTCCCCACCTCATTTACTGTTGCTTGTGCAGTGCATGTGGCAGAGGGAGTAGATGGCCCTGGTAAACTATAAAGCCAAGCTTGCCAAAAATCCCTGTTGAGCTGGTGGGCAAAGTCTGATTCTGTGGTTTTCAAAAAACTGTCAAGTGCATCTGAGCCATTTCCTCCATAAAAATGAGTTATCTTGGAAAAGACCTCCTTTTGTCATAATTCTCATATATAAAGTTAGATTTGTTTATAAATGAGTTTCTGGTGATGTATATTCTACCACAACTGTCTGTATTATTTCTGGGTGCAATTATTAATGCCGAGCATAAAAATCAAGGGTTTATTTTTATATCAGAGAGAGGTAGTACGGGAAAAATGCATAATCCTGCTCTTCAAATTTAGTAACTTCTTATAAAGCAGTCATATTTCAAATATCTTTGTTATCAGTACTGAAATAAAAAAGATTTAACTATTACTTATATTTTTCCAGAGTTTGGTTTTACATTTGAAATATGAATATTCAGTATCTTAAACTTGGTTAATGGTAAAATGGCATAATTATAGCTAAATTCACTGCTCATTGTAACAAGGAACACAAAACCAAACCAAACAAAAAACAACAACAACAACACAATAAAAAAAAACCCACCTTATATCCCTAAAAGTGATTGCTGATTTGAACTGCTGATTTGAATGTAACTTGTTATTGATGCTCAAGAAAAATCTTTTAAAGTCCTGAAAGAGCTTCTTTTATCTGAACAACAACAAAAAGAAATGAGCTAGTGTTAGTCTCTGTAAAGCAGCTGTCCTCACTGGAGTAACCAAATTGAACCAATAACTTAAAAAAAGGGGGGAAAAAGACCCATCAAATTTCCAACTGTAACTGTCTAAATGAGTGACTTTGTAGCTCCCCATGGGAAAACAAGTGCAGTCCTCTCCTGGTCTCAAAAAATAATGAAAAAGAAAATTAAATAATAGATACATACAACTACCGACTGCATACAGTAGGTTAGAATCATAGAACCATAGCATGGTCTGGGTTGGAAGGGACTTCTACAGGTCATCTAGTCCAACCTCCTCTGCAGTCATCAGGGGCATCCTCAAGTGGATGAGGCTGCCCAGAGCCCTGTTGAGCCTCACCTTGAATATCTCCAGGGATGGGGCCCCAACCACCTCCCTGGGCAACCAGTTCCAGTGTTCCATCATCCTTGTAATAAAGAACTCATTCCTAACATCCAGTCTAAATCTACTCTTTTTTAGTTGGACACCATTGCTTCAAACCTTATCACTACAGTTCTTTATAAAAGCCAACATTCTTGTAGGCCACCTTCAAGGAAGGCTGCTATTAGGTCTCCCTGAAGCCTCCAACCCCTGAACATTTTTGTGGTCCTCCTATGGACCTGCTCCATCAGGTCCATGTCCTTCCTATATTGAGGGCTTTAGACCTGGATGCAGTACTCCAGTACTCACTAGAGCAGAGCAAAGTGACAGAATCACCTCTCTGGATCTGCTGGCCACACTTCTTTTGATGCAGCCCAGGATGTGATTTGCCTTCTTGGCTGCAAGCTCACACTGTCTGCTCATGTCCAGCTTCTCATCCATCAGCACCAAGTCCTTTTCCACAAGGCTACTTTCTACCACCTCAAGTACAGTCTGTATTGATAGTGAGGATTGTTCCGGCCCAGGTGCACTTGTTCTTGTTAAACCTCATGAAGTTCACCTTGGGCCCACCTCTCCAGCTTGACCATGACCCATGTGTAATTAATTACCGTGATCCCTTCATACGCCCCAACCACATACTAGAGATTGAGCTGGCTGCAGGTGTCTTTAACCGCATTTCTTCTTGAAGTAACAGTCCTGTTGTTATCAAAAGGCTTTTCTAGGGCTGAGGAAAACTACAATGAGGGTTCATAATTCACATTTTATTACATGTCATTAGTCAAAAAGCTAGGAAAAAAAGGAATTTAAGTGCTTTCATGGATTCTATAAACTGAATATTATGCTAGTAACTTTTTTTCATTAACATGATCTAAGATGGGCAGTCAAATTTTTGAGCATACTTTCCTTAATTCTTTTTTTAGTCATAGTGTAGGGTTCTTTTATACAGATTCTTTTATGCCACATCAATGCCCACTTATCATCACTCTATACCAAGTTCTCTTGTCCAGAAAAGATCTAAGGTCACTCTGTATGTTTTTTGTCTGAGTGACTTGCCTCTCTAGTTGTCATTGAAGAACTGAGCCCTAAAATAACGAACAGAAATGAAGGAATGGAATACAAGGTGAAAGGACCAATAAAAATAGTATGTGATTCTTGTATTTACTGTTATGTGAAAATACTCTTCCACACCTGCTAGTCTTTTTCTACAAGAACCACAAGAAACATCATGGAAAAATCCTGAATTTCTACAAACACCTGAAGTAATAAAGCTTCATACGTCAAATGTTTGGATATATTGATCTTATCATCAGTGTTGATGGAGAGATCCAGTGTCTGGAAACCCTGACAAATAAGAAGTTTGAGTAATAGTCCTAAGTCATCAGTCCAAAATCTTACCTCAATTACCCTAATAAAATGTTGTACCTTATGATAACTTTTCACAGCTATCAACATTTCCCAACTTTGCAGAACAGGGTTTTAGCTTCAGGTCAGTCTTGAGAGTGTTTCCCAGGAAGGCATCTGTCATATTGAACTCTCACTAATGCCTCAGTGGTGACAAGATACTAGATTGGTGTTAATCACAAGGCAAAGGCAAGCAACCAAGGGAGAAGGGGAGACAACATTAATCATCTGCATAGATAGCCTGCTGAATTCAAATGGATGTAAAACCACTCTAAAATTCTGTTCCATACACTGCAGAAAAACCTTCCCCACTCTTCTACCTATAACCATCAGTCCAAAACTCCTATCTTGAACAGTGCACTCAATGCCTTCTGTGAGTCTTTCCACATAGCAGGATTACAATGGAATCATGTCATGCCTCAGTAGTGTATTATTCTGTGCAAATATTTCAATAAAATAAAAGCTGACTGTAACAGAAATTCTGGTAGTCACTGACAAGCACCTGCAACACATCAAAATGAGATAAAACATGAAATCAGCATGCACCTCAAATGCTTAGGAAGATATGCAAATGGCAGAGAAGCTATAATCAGAGCCATTGCAAAATCACAGGCAGCAGGATGAAAGGACTAGGTTTGAAATCTAGTCATCATGCAATGATTTTCTTCTTGATGCATAGATTAATAATTGCAAATCTATCAATTATGATGCTTGAAAAACCCTATCTCCCTAGTAGCCAATGAACATTTTCAGAGGCCAAATACCATTCTTGTCTCCCAGTAGAATAAAGAAAATCATTGCTGTGACTTGGAACTTTAACACCCCTCACCGTCACTATTTTGATAGGAAAGGGGTCTTCATAATATGGGATTTTGACCTCTGCCTACTACTTATACCACCATGAGATCTCTATGTATATTTAACCTAGTTTTAAAATCTGTCTGGAAAAAATCTTGAGTCTGTGGACATTAATGGCAACCTCACTGCATTAGTTCCCAGCCTGAGCTATGGCGATGGCACATGCTGGTATTTTAAAAAGAAATTTGGGCTACATATGTACCTTAATTAATAGATGCAATACAATAATAATACAATACAATACAATACACCAGGTTGAAAGAGACCTTCAAGATCATCTCGTCCAACCCATCAACCAATCCAACCCACCTAAACAACTAAACCATGGCACCAAGCACCCCATCAAATCTCCTCCTGAGCACCTCCAATGAAGGTGACTCCACCACCTCCATGGGCAGACCATTCCAATGGGCAATCACTCTCTGTATAGAACTTCTTCCTAACATCCAGCCTAAACCTGCCCTGGTGCAGCCTGAGACTGTGCCCTCTTGTTCTGGTACTGGCTGCCTGGGAGAAGAGACCAACCTCTGCCTGTCTACAACCTCCCTTCAGGTAGCTGTAGAGAGCAATAAGGTCACCCCTCAGTCTCCTCTTCTCCAGGCTAAGCAATCCCAGCTCCCTCAGCCTTTCCTCATAGGGCTTGTGTTCCTCACCCCTCACCACTGCAGAGATTGCAGCACTCACTCATAAGTGAAACTGCTCCTGCGTATGTTATACAGGTCAGAAAGTGCTTTGGGGTTTGGAAAGTAAAAGTTTGCATAAATCAACGCATTGTTATTGTTCAATACAGCCAATACTACATACTTGCACTCCAAGTGTGGAATCAGGGAAAATTTCTGTAGGGTCATTTCTTAATTCTCAGGCTCATTTGCTTGTAGCATTACATTTATGGGATGCTTTGACAAAGTAGATAACTGTTTTATTTCCCTCTGTCAAGAACCCCATCATGCTTAAGCATCCTCATATTCATCAAGCAGATGTGCACCTCTGAGTGCAGATGAGCTGAGTGCTAAAGTTTGACAAACTATAGTAAACATTACTCAGTATGTTCCTGGGAATCTTTTTTTAATGGATGGATGAAGAAAAGGGACAGGAAAGAGAGATTTTGCAAAGCACTGTAGAGAATGAGTCTACCTCCAGCAAGCATGCAGTTCATAGCAGGATTTGACTAACAATTCTCTGTCTAGTTGCTGTCTGCAGCAATATAATTTGTTTTATTCCTAACAGATCAAGGAGAATTCTCTACATTTGCAAAGCTTCTGAATGAAGTTTGTATGAAAGAGAAAATGAAATACTATACAAGTTCTATGTAAGCAACTTATAATCAGCCAATTTTATTCAGGAATTTGCTGCCTATTTTACCCTATGACTTAATTGTATTTATGTTCCAGGGTAGAACTACCAAAGAGTTTATTGACTGTGTTGTGGATATCTTTCTTCTTTCAACATTTTAAATTGCCATGAATTGACCACATGGAATTAGGCAGATTTTGCTGAGATATCGATACAAAACTTAATTCTTCCCCTTCCTCTGTGATAGCTGCCCAGGTTTGTGCTTGTTCATGTGTGGTTTTGTGTGCTTAAGTAATGTAAAGGAAAAAAGCCAAAACTGTAGTTCCTCCTTCACATACACAACACCCTTCTCCTCAGCTGTCCTCTGCACTCGACATAATGCTGGGAAAATTCCAGGAAGGCTTGTTTTCTTGTTTTACATTTAAGCAGGGTTTTCAGTGAAAGATTGCAAGACACTTGCACATAAGGTGTGTATGAGTATGGTGCCTCATATCTTACATAACAAATAAACCAAGGTGAAACACACTAATGTACTTTTGCAAGAAAATGTAATAAATCAGAAACCGAAGGTGGGAATAGGAGAGCATGTTTCCCCTCTCAGCTGTAATTAGGGACAGAAAAAAAAATGTAATTTCTAAAATGGGGTATATTGATTCAAACCTTTTGGGTTTTTGTCAGTTCAAACACGGGACTGAGAAGGCTAATCATGTTCCTAAAGCTAACAAAAGACCAGTGTCTGTAATATACTCTTTGCCATGTGCTGCCACTGTCTGTTGGTTTAACTTTCAGAGTCGGTGGCAGCTCTTTTGTAGCCTTCACTCAATGCTAAATCAGACACTTGCTATCAAAGAGAGGATTTACAGTTAACGTCTAGTGTGGATAAAGTGGAGCAGCCATAACCATAACTTCTCCTTCTCATTGCAAATACTTTTTTTTTTTTTTGTCATCAACATGATTGATTCATAGGTGCTGAAGAAAGATGTTTGATTCCTAAAAGTCACATCTAACTTTGGGAAATTAATTATCCATTTCTTTGATGGGAAAGAATTGCCTGAAAACACATGAAATAATTTCAAAGGAAAAAGAACGTGACCCTTTCTCTCACTCTTTATTTGCCTACAAAATTCAGAGAATCACAGAATGTTAGGGGCTGGAAGGGACATCAAAAGATCATGTAGTCCAACCCCCTGCCAGAGCAGGATCACCTATAGCAGACCACACACATCCAGGCAGGGTTTGAATATCTCCAGAGAGGGAAATTCAGGGTTGTATCACACATCTATTGATGAAGAAATGCCTCTTTAGTGGTAAGACCGAACCGCCTGATAGGATGTCCACACAACTCTTTGTCACAGTTCTTAGCCATCATAAACTTAATGGCTCAGCCAGAATTTAAATCAACACCTAACAAGGTTCCTGAGAATCAACAGCTTTGCTTTGTCACTTTAAATCTTGTTAATGGGTCCTTACTCTTTTAAGTCCACTCAATACAGAATTTACAACCTACTCATCAGGTAAAAGCAAAAAAGGAAAACAAATAATCACTGTTCCTTGACTAAAGTAAAATCTCATTTAGTTTCTCCTAATCATAATAATTTGGACAGCAGCCATACTAAAAAATTTCTCTTCCCTCTGGGGTAATTTGGTCTCCAGTCAGCAAATGTAGAATTGAACTGCTTTGTTCTTTTTATATGTAAATTTGTACTTGGAAAATCATCAACTAATTTTAATCTGTTTGGGTCGACATGGTCCCTGTGCCAAAAGTTACATTTACATTGTAGTTTGACTTTTGTTTGTCTCTCAGAAAACAGATGCATATATGTGTGTGTATATATACTGTAAATATACATGTGTGTAATTAACTCTATGCTAAGTAGTTTTCTCTGAGGTATTCCCAGAGATTCCAACTACTCAGAGTTTACACACAAAGTACTCTAAAATGGGGATTTCACTAACAGCTCTCTACTCTCACCACATCAGCATTAAACCAGTTCATTGTTTATAGCTGTGCTTTACTTTGGGAAAAATCCTTAGTGTCAATGTAATCAACAATCCCATTAAGCTCTTTTCCTTTTAAATATAACTAATGAACTTCTCAAAATGTGGAAATTCTGAGATATATCAATTATAACTGGATCAAGTTAAGTGGATGCAAAGACACTTGTATAAACCTTGGAAAAATTGTTGCAGTCAAGGAATCAGCCCTGTAATTTTTGGTAGCGTACAATAAACAAACCTTCTCTTTACTGCCTTCAAACTTTGAGGCTTACCTCCAGAACTTCAGAAATACTTTAGCCACTGACCACTCTTTGTATCTCTCTACTATCTTAAATGCTTTTGTTTGTTTGGGTTTGGTTTGTTGTTTTGGTTTTGTTTGTGGTTTTGGTTTTTTTTTATACCAAGATCATCACAGAATTCTCTCTCTAGCTTCTCTGGAGAACCTTGGGGAAAAAAACCCAAACAAACAAACAAAACCACTGCCAAGCTAGAGGAAAACCAAAATTAAACAAAATAAAAATATAAACAAGAAAACAAAACATTCAAAGGATTTTGGAACTGAACTCCATTGATTATCAATAGGTTAGATATCCTTTGGAGAAAAATAAATCTCCTTTCTGAGACTTCAGAGCAAGTGATCACGGTGTTTCCTGGTTGTCTACCAAATCTGTAATTATTCTTTATCCCAATATAATCAAGCACCAGAAAGGCATGCCTGGTTTGCTTCCCCCTCCCTCCCCCAACTGTTATTCTCGATTGCATTTGTTTTCTCCCAATAGTTAGACTTTTCCAGTGATTTCATAGAATCATAGAATGGTCTGGTTTGGAAGGAACCTGCAAAGACCATCTAGTCAAATCCCCTCTGCAGCAAGCAGGAGCATCCTCAAGATGAGGCTGCCCAGAGTCCTGTCAAGCCTCACCTTGAACATCTCCAGGGGTGGGGCCCCAATCACCTCCCTGGGCAACAGGTTCAAGTGTTCTACTACCCTCATGGTGTAGAAGTTGTTCCTAACATCCAATCTACTCTTTTTCAGTTGGAAGCCATTGCTTCAAACCCTATTACTTACAGGCCTTTGTAAAAAGTCCCTCACCAGCATTCTTGTAGGCCCCCTTCAGGTACTCAAAGGTCCTTATTAGGTGTCTGTAGTGGTTTGAGCCTTAACCGGCATTTAAGAGCTCAGGTGGTAGCAATAAAAAAAAGATAATTCCTCCCCTCACTCCTGAAGAGGCTGGAGGTAAATCTACCAAAAAAAATAATCTGGAGTTGGTTTGGAAGTAGGAGAAATAAATTTTTTAACAATATGTATATATAGCAGTAACAGGGAGGGTTTACAAGGGTAAGGAATAAGAATTAATAGGAAAATGTAAAAAACCAAATTTGGATGGCCTTGTACCTCCCTCGATGTATGTGGATTTCAGTCCTTTAGAGAAACATGGATGCAGCAGGGAGAAGAACAGGCACGACCACGTGGCAGAAACAGGATGCTAGCAGTGGTTATTGGTCCTTTTCAATAGGCAAAGCAGGAACAAAGAGAAAGATGGCTGCAGAGTCTTCCTTTTTAATAGGCTTGCTGGACAGGAAGGGGGAGTGGAATAGACCACCTTTGACCTGGGGGACCCCTCCACCTGGGAATGGGAAATCAAGTCCCTCTCTGTTCACCTAGATCAGGTTTCTTTTGTCCGCTGGGGAAGCAGGGCTCTTGCAACCCTCTCTCCCCAGGATGGGTGCAACCCAGCACAGTGTTCCAGAGCCTCCTCTTCTCCAGGCTGCACAACCCCAGCTCCCTCAGCCTGTCCTAGTAGCAGCGGTGCTCCAACCCTCTGATCATTTTCATGTCCCTCTTCTGGACCTGCTTCTTCAGGTCCATGTCCTTCCTGTATTGAGGGCTTTAGACCTGGATGCAGTACTCCAGGTGAGGTCTCACCACAGCGGCAAAAAGTGCACCTTACTTGATCTGCTGGGCACACTTCTTTTGATGCAGCCCAGGATGAGATTTACCTTCTAGGCTGCAAGCTCACGCTGTCTGCTCATGTCCAGCTTTTTGTCCATCATGGAAAGACAACAGTGAGGAACTGAATGCTGAAGAGGTGACTGGTGTCATAGAGAGCTGCTGAATGTTTTGAGACTCATTGCAAAAACAGCGAAGAGAAGTTTGATTAACCTGGGTAGTTTTGTCGGATTTCCCTTTTAATTTGTCTGGGTTTGCCGTTTAATCTTAAAACAGACCATGTTTGTCACTCTAGCAAAACATATTGTTTCAAAGACACAATGCTGGGAACAATGATTTCAATGAAATATGAGCTCAAGTGACTACCATGTCTCAGATACAATTACAAACTGGTATCTCAGCTGCACATCTTCTGAAAGCTGACAAATCTTATTAATTTCATGAAACCCATGCCATCTTAGGAAAATATATGCTGAATATATGATTCTACATGGGTTTGGCATGAACCCAGGCAAAACAAAAGCTTTCACAAACTTTCTTTTTGTTCCAAAACTCAAACAAAAGAGAGGAAGGGATCATGGACCCATGCAGATTGTAACACTGCAAAACATTCACACGTACTCCAGAAAACAGAAATTTCTGAGCTGTCTAAAATCAGCCCCCTGGAGATGATTGATTCGATGTGATGAAACCAAATAGTGAGATAAAACTATCAATCCTAAGAACTTCTCTTCTTTGCCTAAAGGCAGCATGTTTCTAACTTTAATGTGTTTTATCAGGTACCACACAGAGCCTTCTTTACCACAAGCAGAGAACAGCACAATTCCTTCTAAAGAAACTTATTGGTAGGGGTAGAGGCACCTGCAGGATTCAGATTTCTTGATTTTGGTATCCTAATTATATAAAAATTTACTGTAGATTCACAGATCCAGAGCCTATTACTGGGCACTCCAGGAAGATACTACAGTACAGAGCACAGGATGGATGAGGTTGGAAAGGACCACTAGAAGTTTTTTTTTTTTCCAGCCCCCAAGATTAATCATAATTTGGATTTTCTAATTATCCTTCAGGATTATAGAGGAATATTTCTGTGGAATTCCATACACATACTGGAAAATCTTTAAATATTCCCATTTTGGATTATTAGCTTTCGTCACTTACTACTTTCAGCTTGTAACCCATAATGTTTGTTAGAGAGAATGACAATATTTATGCTCAGTACTGACAATTTAAAATAGAGTTACTTGGTCCTATTGTAAAAAAAAAAATATATTAAAAAACAGAAGGGAACAGACACTGAAATATGGTCTGGATCCAGGTTTTTGCTGTAGATAATTGACTCCCCTTTCTTCCCTTTTGGGGACAGTCATAGAAGGATATTGCAGGACAGGAGGTAGGAAGAAGAAAGATAATAATATGTTTAAGTGACTGCTTTAATATTTTAGTGCTCTTTGTACGTTGTTTTAATGATGGTATATACATATATATGTATATAGTAATCAGTGGTGGCTGGCCCAGGGATAGCAGCAGTGTATTGCATTTTGTGTATTCCGGATACATGAGACAAGGAGAGATTCATTGATTGAGTGTCTGTATTTTAAGTGTTACTATATTTACTAGATAACAAATTAGAGATTTGTTAGACAGCAGTCTAAGTAGCTGTCTGTGAATCATGTATTTATTATGCATGACTCTTTCAGAGTCATTAGAAGTTGAAAAGAAAGACTCACTGGGATGCAAAGGGGAATTCAGCTTCTTAGGGACCACAGTGATGTGCCTGAACAATAGACACTTAGTAATAGTCCCCAGGTTACAATCCTGGGGCTTGCCCATGAAGTTTCCAGAGATATTTGCAAACACTAGCATTATTATACAAATGGACAGAGCAGAGCACAGAGTCTTAACAAAGTTCCCATCAATATCTTCAACATCAGTGGTACTGGAAACAGCACAGAACACAGGAAATCTGATTTCCATTCCTTTTGCCCACCTGCTAGCAAGTACATTATACTCACTGTTTTGAACTTCTTGAATGGAATGTAATGGTGTCTAGACACAAAACTGTAAGCCATTTCATTTCCTTCTCTTTCCATTTTGATCTAACAGGGAGTTTCATTTCCTGTCTTGAATAATTTTGGGGTCCTGTTCATGTTGGTGGTGCTTGGCTCCAAAGATGGCAGCAAGGTATAGGAATGAAATGATGCTGCCATAAAAGTCAGGGAGAAGTAGGAAAGTATATTGTGGCTCAGAGTATATAGTTTTAGCTAAAAGGTGCTTACTGGCACTGGAACAGTGCCAGGATTTTGAAGAAAAAAAAATCAAGGAATAGCACAGGTTAATATCATTCTTAAAGAAGAAACAATGAAACCGATAGCTCACAGTGAATAAGAGAGTACAGCAGTCATGCTTCACATGTAGCTTATTTTTCCTAATCAAAAGCCATCAAGTATCTGATTAGTGGGTCATTTGGAGGAAAAATCTTGTGGCATGATCACTGACTGAAAGCTTTATATGGACAGATCTTAATGCTGTCCTTACCGTTCTTATCACTGAAGCAACTCTATTTAGGAAGAGATAGATCAAATATTAGAAATTTACATTGTCAGTATCTTACAGCAAATAAAAACTTATAAACAAAATGAGAAGACTGTGATGGTTCCCCTCATTCTTCTCTGACCCACACTAATCTTGAAACAAAGATCCATTTTAGCAGATCTCAGTAATTCACTCTGGCCATGGACATATTTCAGGCTAGAATCTTTTCTGTTCCAATTCTATGATAGTAGACCATGAGACACAAGATTCAGCAACTGATTTTAAGAGAACTTTTGACCTTTGACAATACATTTCCAACATGTCTGAAGACCAAGAAGGTAGAGTACTCTGTGTACAAACAGGAGGTATACATACTTATGACTATTAAAAGCTGAGCTCGAGTGCCCAATAAATTGCTTTCCTGATTTCATCTGCCATCATTACTACAAAGGGATGTACAAAACACAGCAGGGTTCAAAATGTAACCTAGTTTGAATATCAAGCAAATATTATTTAATGGTGAATGGATAGAGTGAGCTGATCTTCAATGGGGAACAGAAAACAATGTTCTTGTAAGGAGAGGTTTTGGGACAAAGTATCTATAGGCACAGAACAAATGAATGATTATCATTTTAAAATTATTTAATAATAAATAAATATATTGTATTTACTTATTTAAATGATATTATGGTAGGTAAGAAGTCACTGACCACTACAAAAAGTACACAGACTGGTGAATTTGAATTGGTTAATTTGCTCACATTTCTGTAAAAGTCTAAGTGACTCTACATGGAACAGTACAAGACATGAAAGTGAATTTAAACCTGGTGAATTAAAGAATGTGAATTTTTTTCTTTGATATGGTGGTAGCCTTTGGTGGAGTATTTTGGACAGATAAGGATTCTTCAGTCAGTAGGTATTGGTTTAGTGATATATTGGTCTCTGATAAGAATGTAAATAGTAAAAGTCATGCTAACTATATTATCAAGAGGCATAAGGTGGGAGACAAGCAGCATTCTCAAAGTGTTCTCAATTGTTTAAGATGTTGGGCTCCTAGAAACAATGCATTATTGTAGTCTTTGTCTTGATGTTTGCAAAGCCAAAGGAGCTCATTAGACCATGAGCTGTCGATGTTCTGTCTCAAATGACCTGTTGTGTTCTGTTGTGTGCTGAATGTGACGTGTAGTTGTAGGAGATTGAAGGTCACAGTGGGTAGTTTGATTCTTTTGAAAGGAGTTCTGTTAAAGAAATACTGAGGTGGTGTGGTCTTGCAAAATGCACCTTCAGACAAGGTTTTGAACATGATAAAGTAGACACCATTGCAAAAAAACCAACAACAAACGCACTGGGAGTGGAGCAGGGTCTGGGGATAACATCCAATGCCAGAAAGTGTGAAGTCAGACTAGGTGGTTTTAACCGATCTTGTTCAAAGAAGATATGTACCTGAGAGACCATCAAACAGCAGGAACAGAGAAGTATTTCTTTCAGCTTTCCTTTTCATCTCTGTTCTAAGCCAAAATTGCTTCAAGAAGAGTTTAAAATGAGATGTGTGAGGTTAGCTTTTGGGTTCTTTTCAGCCTAATTCCTTTTTTATGTAGAATTGCTGTAATTAAGACTGCTGTCCTGTATATTACTTCCCTTGGATGTCCCCTGTTTACAAGCTCTGAGAGGGCAAACTGAAGAGTGTGCTGTTATAGTCAAACTCTTTAATTTGATGATGAATACTCTGTCAATGTGGATTGAGGGTGGTCAGAATAGAAAAAGGGCAATTGTAAAACAACAGTAGATGAAGTCTGGCAGTGGTAGAAAGATTTATGTTTTTCCTGTGAATGGGGGTTCCTATAGACTGTGGTAGCTCGCCATCTAGGAAACAAGAAATTGAGAGTGACAAATCCAAGTTCACAAAAGAAAAGAGAGTTCTACATTTTATTAATAGTTCAAACTAATATACTCATATAAAAAATCTCCATTCTATTTTGAAATAAGAATGGCTTTGTGAGATTAGAATGAATGTCCCTCTGTCCAAGCATCCTGGCTCTGGAAGTGGCCTGGAGCAGATGTAGGAAGAGTGTGAGTTGATAGTCTTTCTTGGACACTGTATCAGGCTTCATCTCTTCATGGCAGTTCTTACTTCCCTCTTGATGACTTTGTTCAGATCTGGAAGCTAAAATTCCAAATTCAAGTGTAAAATAGAGCTTTTAAAGTTAAGGACAAATCTATTTTTCTGTAGTTTCTACATAGAAGCCTCTGCAATAGTGTTGCTCCAGTAAAAGCCACAAAATACGCACACACAATTTCTATTGGAATCAATTTGATTTATGTATGAATGTCTGAAGGCAAAAATAAGCCCCTGTGAAATTTCTCATCAATATATAAAAGCAGGTGCTTTCCCAGAAAAACATCTTTATATCTCTGGGATCCTAGTGTAGTAATTTTTGGTTTAATCTTTTCCAGAACACTGTTATATTAAAAATCTTTTCAGCTACATCTGTGGGATTAACAATATCTGCCATCTATGAAGACCTTAATTTCACCAGAGATGATAAAATATATATTATATTCTTGTATGCATATACTGCATTTAATTCAAGGTAGATAAAGAATATTTTAAAATAAAATGTATATGAAAGAATTGCATCAGCCATCAATGAAGTGAACTTTTAAGCATGAAACACAACAGCTGTTTAACATCACAAAGCAATAGCATTGAATAATTTAGTTCACAAATTGGAGAAGAAAGGAATATTTATTCAGGGGAAACTCCAGATGGAATTTAGGAAGGCAGACTGTCATTCCAAGCCAGTGTTATAATGTTAACCCCCCAAAACAGTAACACTTGCAATGTTTTTTCATAATGTCATGTATAATGCTAAATAGCAACAAGATTTTGCCCATTACAAAATATCTCACTAGTCTGCCATTATAAGACTAGATAACCCTGTCCCTTTTCAACATGGCTCAGAAGAGTGCCACAAATTATGTCAGAAGATGTAGGAATGTAAAATTAAATACATTGGATCAGATCATTAATCAATTTAATTCAATGTTTGATTGTTTTTCTTCAGCAGTGGCTAATATCAGCTGTTTTCATAGCTAATATTAGACATTAAAAATATCAACAATGCATGATCTGAAGTCATGAAGTAAATTACTATGAAAATTTAATCCTAATTCCCATCAGTTAGCTGTTGAGTTACATTTAGTGCATAACCTTTTTCTAGGTTAAATCTCCTTAATGCAACTGTGAATAATTTCATAACTAGGATAATATCTTTGGAATACGAATGTTTGTGGCCACTGAGCATATTCCAGATAATCCTTATTTATATTACTGATGACCCTGCAGATATGTGCAACATGGGCTGATGAGAAGTTCAGTAAGCAATTTCCTTGCATGCAGAATTTGATCCTAGTAGGACATGCTTCAGCTTGATAAGACTAATATGAAATTTGACTGTGTCTGAAATTGGAATGGAAACATGCTCTGGAAAATCTGATGGTATATTAGGTCATCAATTAGTGAGACCAGTTTTACAGCACTAAGAGCTTCAGCTAGTCATACCCAACCTTGCTGCTCTGACAGGAAAGTGCATCTTTTTAATTCCACAGCTTCCAGTCACCAAGTTCAGCACCAGAAAGTTATTTAAATAGAAGTCTTAGAAGCCTTGAGGCATGGAAAGTTATTGTGCATTATGCATTCTAACAAGAGATGAGAGTAGCAATGGAGATTAGAAAAATGACATGCAAAGTTTCTGAAATGGGGGTCCAAAACTGTAATGAATTTTAAGTGTGTGTGGGGAAGGGAAAGGAAGAGGAGAGGGAAAGAAGTTTTTAGTCCTGAAAGGATAAAAGGAAAATGGCAATGTAAGATGAGTACTTGAGGAAGTTCACTCAAAGATTTATTGTAGAAATTCTTGTGGTGTTTTGAAATCCTGACTTTTGAAACTGGTCTATATATGAATGCACTTGAGATTTTTGTATGTTATACAATGTTGCACCTCATTAGGAAAAAATAGTTTGGAATTCTCTGAATTCCTTTGCCTCCTCCCTTCTATAAACTTGTTGGGAACTGTGTTGGTCTCATGGGTCATTCAAATTCAACCTATCATACTTGAGGTCTGGAACTTTTGAGGAACCATGTCAGAATAGAGTCTTAACTCCTTGCAACACATGCTTTCAGGAGAAAGATTGTTCAGCAATAATTAAAAATAAATTTAGGTTTTGAGGACAACTAACATGCAGTGTTGATATGATCACTTATCTTCTGCTACATCAACTGAGATGACAACTTGTAACACAAATTCCACATTATACAACAGTACCTGAACTGTATTTCAGCCCCAAAGAGTTTATAGTCCAAGGTATGGAGCTACCAGTGAACACAACAGCTGTTGAAGCAGAAGGTAGTAGCAAAATTATAATGTGTGATAAGATGATTAGTCATAGCTCATCAGCTCATAATCCACCACATAAGATGCTATCTAACACTGTCAGTATCGTGCAATTCATCATGCATTCTGTACATTGTGCTCAAAGCCTTGCAAATGTGGACAAGTGTGTGCTGTGGGAATTTCCATCTACACTTATTGTTGGACAAAATTTTAGCTGTCAAATGAAAAGCAAAACAGAAATCTTAAATGCTCCCACAAGACATAGTGAGGATAAGGAGAACCTATCCTGGTTGGAGCTTAAGAGTATTTTATGTGTAACTTCTCACATGGTTTTATCACCAGAACAGAGTGTGACACGCTATTAACAAGTACTTACAAGAGATGATCCAACATATTGTGCACTCTTTTGAAGCTTCTGAGAGCCCCAGACAGATCACATCACTTGTTGCTGAACTACTGCTAGCAACTTATAAAAATTATAAGATATCCACATACCTGTGGAGGTGGTGTGACTTCCAGGATATCACTAAAAAGAAAAATCAAACCAAAATCCTTTCGATAACAGAAACTAAAATTTGAAGAGATGTTGAGGAGGTGTCTCCTGTAGAACACATTCTGCCAAATACATATAGATTTTGGTATGGAAATGACCCAGTAGTATATGTAAACAAAGCCATGATAGAGAGCCCAGAGGTACTGCTCAGGAGTGTGCTGAACTGTCAGAGGCTATGTCATATGTCTGTCACAGGGAATGGTTGAACTGCCCCTGCACTTTGCAGGATCTCAGACTTGAAGGTTAGAGGTGAGCTCTGATTAAGGCTCCAACTACCAGGTAAAAAGGGTGTTAGAGGAAGTGAGCAGACTGGACTGGGAAGTATTAAGTATGATAAAAAAAGAATAACAAGGTGATTGCAATGACCTTGAAGACAGTCAAGGAGGAACAGTCAGAGGCTCTATCTAAACAATAGAAGAATTGAGACTGCCAGGTTGGAGAATGGAAGTTTGTGGCTTTTAATAATGGAAAGAAGACTTTTTCTCTGCCTGCAGATGTCAGATGTGCACTTGCAGATATTCCTGTAAAAAGCAAAGAAGAGCAAATTCCCTCAGGGGAGCCATCTGGGCCAGCAGGCACTGATCCACATGGCATTCAGAGGGAAGGGTAGATGGTCATGGCTAGAGACTTCTAAAGAAGACAGAACATTCCTCTGTCAAGCATACTTCTTGTCTCGGGATGTTCATTACTTCTTGTGGTTGAATCTGGGATGTTGTGCAGACTGCTGAAATCCATTCAGACTTCAGATGATTATCTATTGCTGTTCATGCACTTACGCTGACCCTGATTAAGTATTAAGAGACCTTTAACAGAATCTCTTTATAAAGGCTTGTAACTACAAGCCTCTGCAAGGGAGCAAAGAGGCTCAGAACTATTCTTTTTAGCCATGTTAGTCAAGAGGAAAGAGGGGGGTGTGGATATTATCCTTCAAAATAACACCTGGTTGCACACCTGGTGTTTCAGCTGGACCTTAGCTCTAATTACCATGGTATCTTTCCAAAGGTAAAATGACTTCGTGGAGAGAGAGGATACATCTGACAAAGTTAGGCAAATGTAGTTTTGCCAGCTGGCTTGCTGACCTAGTGAGGAAGGTTTCAGGTGAAAAGTATCTGAGGATGATGATTGCAGATGGAGAGGAGAGGAGAGGTTCGGAGAGGAGAGGAGAGGTTCGGAGAGGAGAGGTTCGGAGAGGAGTGGAGAGGTTCGGAGAGGAGAGGTTCGGAGAGGTTCGGAGAGGTTCGGAGAGGAGAGGAGAGGAGAGGTTCGGAGAGGAGAGGAGAGGAGAGGTTCGGAGAGGAGAGGAGAGGAGAGGTTCGGAGAGGAGAGGAGAGGTTCGGAGAGGAGAGGTTCGGAGAGGAGAGGAGAGGTTCGGAGAGGAGAGGAGAGGTTCGGAGAGGAGAGGTTCGGAGAGGAGAGGTTCGGAGAGGAGAGGAGAGGAGAGGGAGAGGAGAGGAGAGGAGAGGAGAGGGAGGAGAGGAGAGGAGAGGAGAGGAGAGGAGAGGAGAGGAGAGGAGAGGGAGAGGAGAGGAGAGGAGAGGAGAGGAGAGGAGAGAGGAGAGGAGAGGGAGAGGAGAGGAGAGGAGAGGAGAGGAGAGGAGAGGAGAGGAGAGGAGAGGAGAGGAGAGGAGAGGAGAGGAGAGGAGAGGAGAGGAGAGGAGAGGAGAGGAGAGGAGAGGAGAGGAGAGGAGGGAGAGGAGAGGAGAGGGAGAGGAGAGGGAGAGGAGAGGAGAGGAGAGGAGGAGAGGAGAGGAGAGGAGAGGAGAGGAGAGGAGAGGAGAGGAGAGGAGAGGAGAGGAGAGGAGAGGAGAGGAGAGGAGAGGAGAGGAGAGGAGAGGAGAGGAGAGGAGAGGAGAGGAGAGGAGAGGAGAGAGAGAGGAGAGGAGAGGAGAGGGAGAGGAGAGGAGAGGAGAGGAGCACCTCCAGATCCCTCTTGTAATAGGGGCTCCAGAACTGGACGCAGTACTCCAGGTGGGGTCTCACCAGAGATGAGTAGAGGGGGAGAATCACCTCCCTTGACCTGCTGGCCACACTTCTCCTGATGCAGCCCAGGATCTGATTGGCTTTCCAGGCTGCAAGTGCACATTGAGAGCTCATGTTGAGCTTCTCGTCCACCAGCACCCCCAAGTCTCTCTCCTCAGGGCTGCTCTCCAGCCAGTCACTGCCCAGCCTGTATTTGTGCCTGGGATTGCCTCAACCCAGATGCAGGACCCTGCACTTGGTCTTGTTGAAGCTCATGAGGTTGGCTTGTGCCCACCTCTCCAGCCTGTCAAGGTCCCTCTGGATGGCATCCCAGAGATATGCAGAGAAACAAAACAGCACATGAAGCAAAAGCTAATGACCAGCACAAGACAAACCAATGTCAGATGTATTGGCAAAATGGAATAAACTGCAATAGATTTTGCTACTTTTCAAAAGTCTCAGGCACCATCACTGTATTTGAACCTGGATAGCACAATGTTAAGTATCCTGTAAGGAGGTGGATAGAACTGTGACATGAGTGGATTCAACTATCAAGAGATTAAATAGGACATATAAAACTTTTAGGATGGATGCTAATGTAGAAGACATTCTGTTGTTGCAACCATTGTGCAGACTTTAGTAGAAGAGCTGCAAATATTGGAAGGGTAAATAAGCTAAATGTGAGTGAAAGCTTGTATTCCTTAGAGGCATATCTGTCTTGCCTGTAAGTGTAAATAAAAATAGAAAATATGAAATCTATAGTAGTACTAGTGTAGAGGAAAATCATTCGGGGTTGAAAATGCATCTTACTATGTTCTCAATAAAACTACTTTTGGTGAAGATGAGAACTGAGAACAGTTTTAAAAGGTATGTTCTTGGGAATAAGCAGGCTGTTAGCATGAAAAATGGGGCTGAAAGAGCTGAATGTTCATGCTGTTTGGAGAGTTGTCCCATTAAAAGTGAGAGAGTGTAATTAAGGCATAAAATAGGTTAAAATAACAAAACAATATTCTAACACATGCAATCAAATTCTGCCAAGTTTCTCCCTTCAGTTACAAGATGTTTACATTCTCTTCTAAGTCAGAGACCAAACATAGCCTTTACAAAGTCATCTGAAAACAACCCTTCTCTTACATCTCTCCCTTTTTCTTTTTCTAATAAAACCACACTTTTGATCGACCTTTCTAACATTCTGTCCATACATAAAAGTAAGGATGGTAAAATTAAATATATAGCAAAAGCAATCAATCAAATCAACAATCCAATTCTGATAAGAGATCATATCCACCCTGGTAACAACACATGCCATCAAAGTCTTCATATCCATGTCTATGGACAAGTAACCAGAAATCTACAACGGTCTTATTCTGTAACAGCATGTCTAACAGACTGATGTTCAACAGCTAAATCATTTAATACTTCCGATGTGAAATTACTTTGTTTTAGCAACTTACTTTGTTGGACTCCAAGAGCTGTACCAATTAGCTCGTCCTAACACAACTGGCATAATATATGGGTAAAGATAACAAGAATTCCAGCTACACTACAATAACAAACATACACTTATCTTATAAGGTCAAGACACAAACAGGACAGTTGTTTCTTTCAGACAGAAAGGTTTCTCTTAAAGGAGAACTTACATCTTGCTAGTTCCAATTCTTACATTTCCCTTTTCTAATTAATAAAGAAGACTTGATTAACCATAGCAGCTCTAGCCTGAACACATTTTACACAGAGATTAAAATACTAAGAGCTACAAATACAGCAAACCCAATCTTCAGCACTGTCTTTTACAATCTGCTTCAAAGGCATGAATGTTACACCTTTGCCATTTTCTAAGATGGTAAAAAATCATAGAAGTGTTTAATGTCAGCAAGGTCCTCCCTTGACCCATGAGGGTAGAGCTGGCTAGGTTCTAACCCCACATATAAGGAAAATACCTGCAGGCAGACAGCAAGAGTGAAAAGGCTCCTTTGCTGGGTCAGAGATGACATCCTGAATATCCATGGTTCTGCCCAATGTAAAATTGAACATAACACAATAAGCCGTTTTTACTCATCCTAACATACTGATCTCTTGATGCTCTGGTTTGCTAAGGAAAGGTTCTGAGTCCTATTGTTCCTACCTTTGGCCTAATATTGTTTGTTTTTTCTTTCAACATTCTCCCAACTAAAGCCTCCAAAATTTTTTATATCCTCCATAATTTTTGTTAAATCACACTTAAAACCACATATAACATGAAAATTGCAGAACTTAACATGCTTTATCCATTCTTTCTTGTGACATAAAACCTGAATTCCCCTTTTTTTGTTTTCTATAACCTAAAATTAAAATGTCTTTTGTGCTATAATCCATTTGACCTTCCTTTTAACTATTTGAGATTATTACTTAACTATGACAGACTGGTGAGTTACCATATAAATCCATATGAACATATTCTCTAATCACACAATTATGCAACCATGATATTCCGTCCTAATTCAGATGTTTTCTGGTAACATTCTCATGAAATCAGCCTCTGATTGATGCTTTTGATCTCAGTTTCTGTGATGAAGATGAGCCAGAAGTATACCCAGGTGGCTAAGAAGGCCAATGGCATCTTTGCCTGTATCAGGAATGGTGTGGCCAGCAGGAGCAGGGAAGTCATTCTGCCCCTGTACTCAGCACTGCGTTAGACCACACCTTGAGTAATGTGTCCAGTTCTGTGCCCCTCAATTTAAGAAGGACATTGAAACTCAAACGTGTTCAGAGAAGGGCAATGAGGCTGGTGAGAGGCCTCAAGCACAAGCCCTATGAGGAGAAGCTGAGGTAGCTGGGTTTGTTTAGCCCGGAGAAGAAGAGGCTCAGGGGAGAGCTTATTGCTGTCTACAACTACCTGCAGGGAGGTTGTAACCAGGAGGGGGTCGGTCTCTTCTCCCAGGGAATCAGCACCAGAACAAGAGGACACAGTCTCAAGCTGTGCCAAGGGAGGTTTAGGCTTGAGGTGAGGAGAAAGTTTTTCACTGAGAGAGTTGTTAGCCTTTGGAATGTGCTGCTCAGGGAGGTGGTGGAGTCACCATCCCTGGAGGTGTTCAAGAGGGGATTGGATGTGGCACTTTGTGCCATGGTTTAGTAGTCATGAGGTCTGTGGTGACAGGTTGGACTTGATGATCTTTGAGGTTTTTTCCAACCTTATTGATCCTATGATTCTATGAAGAGTTATTGATTTATGAATATGAACTATGAATTATAGAAATATTACTTTAATTAAACCTATTAATAACTGACAAATCACTATTTTATATACATATTCTAGTGCATAATTGTGGAATGCATCCCGTAAGTGGTTTAGTATTTATAATTTGGACCAAATTAGAATATTTACAGAATTAATTTCTATTGCTGTAACGAATGGTGCAATTCCACGCTAGTCCATGAGCTGATGACTCGACAGGACGCTAGTGGAATTGATTAAATATACAGAGATATTACAAGGCTTGAACTAGAAATGTTACACTGCTAGACATGGGTGCTTTTAACTAAGTGTTAGTGAGTGGAAAGCGCGTGAAAGATACGCTGTGTCCTTTGTTTGTAGTAAGGCTAGGTTCCAGCAGACTGCTGTCACTGGGCTTTCTCCTAGCTGGTTCGGATGGAGACAGTGGGTGGCAACCTTCTCCCTTCCATGGCAGCGGAGAGGGAATGGACCTTAGGCTAGCTGGTAGGCAGGTTCCCTTCACAGGACTCGGGCGGCTCCCTCCAGACGGCAGGGAGCAGTCCTGCAGGGTTGGCCTGGCAGGGCCGGTAGGGCTGGTTCCAGGGCGGGGTCAGCACTCACGGGGTCAGCCCACATGGCAGGTTGGGGCGACAGTTTCTGGTAGGTGGGCTAGAAGGTTTCTGATTTGGCACCGTAGCTGAGAGGGCTGGACCTGGCAGGGTCCACCCTGAGGAAATGGGCTTCGGTGCCACGTGGAGGGCCCCGGGGAGGAAGCGTGGATGTGCGTAGTGGTGGCTTCCCCTTTGCTTGGCTCGAAGGAGCAGGCGGGACCCTTATCGGAGTGGTCCCAACATTGGAGCACACAGCATGAACGGTGTTCTGGATTTCCCTGAGGTTTGCAGGGCACAGAGTGGCGGAAGTAGCAACTCCTCTCCCGCGATGGGGGGGTTACGCAGGTATGCGGCTGACACTGGTACTGCTTTCCAAGCCCACACACACAGGGTTGTACAGCTCGTCAGTCTGCTGCTTAAGGCTGATGCAGACGTTTGGACTGCCTGACTCGGCTAAGTCCCTTCCCCAGCAACTGGGCAGCTCTTACCCTTGGGAGTCCAGTCTTCCTGCAGACACAGCAGGCTCTTCTGACCAGTGAGACTGGCAATAGAATGCTGAGGCTTCTCAGGCTCTTGGTGTTGGTCCCTCCTCTGGAAATACTCTCAGGGCTAAGGCTCAAAGAGCCTACCCAGATGCAAGCTTGATAATAAAACTATGGCACGATCTTAGGGCCACATATTTACAAGGTATGGTAATACTTCTAGGTTTCTCAAGGCTAGATTTGGCCAATGGGCACTCTCGTAAACAACCTATAGGAAGCGTGATGCTAGAATTATGCCCATACTTGGTATTAGCACAAGCATCCCGTGTGATGGGTGCTTGCAGGGGTCCATGCCGACTGGCTAATGCCTTGGCCTTTGTTCCCCTCGTGAAAGGAGGGAGAACTCGTCCATGTGCTGGGATAAGTTTTAATATCTGGTCATAATTCTGGGCATGTGCCTTCACCTCCGTTTCTCATGACAGTCATTGTGATCAGTGTTAGGTAGGTCTGCTGACTTTTTTTAAATTTTTATGTATATATATAATCCTTATCTTAAAACTATTGTGAATACAAAGAAAAGACAAAAAACCCTATTCTATAGTACCCATATATCAAACTCCTAACATGCTGATACCATTAAAGCGTAAAGAACTATGTTACAATTAAACTATTGAATCAGTGTCTAAAAAAGAAACATAAAGAATGTTACATTAACTAAAGCATGCTTTTTTAAATTAAAACCTATTTACCACAACCTTCACCTATGTTGCATAGAGCTCTTTTGAAATGCTATAACACAACACAAAAAAAGACGGTGGGAACCAGAAGAAAAACTTAATTTCTGGACTTGCAGAATAACTTATTCTACTTAAATTTATCCATTATCACTTATCTATTTTATTATTATTAATTACCATGTATCTTATAATTAATTACTAATTATAATAATATATGATAATCACCACATGCTTAACATATTTATTATTATTACTTACTACTCGATATACCTTATTATAGTTACTAAATACTTATGAGTTCTCACTATTCATTATGCTTACTATAAAAACTTAACAACTAAAACCATCAAAATAACAAATTTCCAAAATCCCTTATAATCAGAAATAATGCTAAAATTATTACCCATATCAGATTTGTACTTATAAAATGTTGAATATTTTTCTTAACAAAACTTAGCACTGTTACTTCAAAGCAGAACACAGCTTTTGCAGACAAGTGAGAGATAACAGAGGGAGAAGGCAGGGGTGGGGGAGAAAGGGGGGAACTGACAGGCTCAGCAAAACTGCTGTAGCCACAGAAGGGGGGATGAGGAGGGTGCGAAGAACATTGCTGAATCCACAGCAGCTCCCTTTCCAGCTAGCTCTTGGGGTTGAACTGTAGGATCCCTCAGTGGCATGGAGGGTCCCATAGGATCATGAGGTCGGACTGCAACGTCCATCGGAGGCATTTAAAGTCTCATAAGTTCGCTAGAAGTTGTAAAATTCTCACCCAAAGATAACAAGCAAGTCCCAGGGGAGATGATAGCAGCGATTCTGAGCTTAATTGATGTTTTTGAGCCTCTTGCTTGTCCTCCTGCTGTGGCTGGCACCACCACTCTGAAGCTTGAGATGGCCAGAGCAGAAGCCATTGCTTCCTCCTTGCTCCATACCGCTGCCCATGCTGTTTGAAACATCAAAGGCTGGGGGAGAAGCTGTGACAGCCTCTGCTGCCAAAGTTTCTGGATGTTGATGTGTTCAATCTGTTAGCACACCACTTACAGCAGGATTTCTTAAGGCACACAAAAGTTTCTGGCAATCAGTGTTTTTCATTTGCTTCTCCAAGGTAGATTCAGTGTCAGGCATTGCTCTAATTTCTCTGATCTTACTCTCCTTCTTAGCACAGTCACAAAACTCAGTTCTGATCTTATGCCAGATCCCTGGATCATACACTGTTCTTTTAGTGAAAGAGGAGTGGTGCTCAGCAGCTGAAAAGAGCATCTGCTGAAAAGCAGAGGTACTGATAGACTTCCCATGTTGCTTAAAGAGTTCTTAAAGGCTTCTAGGACAGGTATCTCCTCCCAAGTCATACTTTTCACTTAAAATGTTCCTTTTGTCCACAATTAAAACATTTTGAAGAGAGTTATAGCTCTTTCTTTCAAGATCTAAGTAAAGACTCCGGATATCACTCTCTTCTTTTGACATCTGATTCCCCATTATCTGCTCACCAAAAAAGAGGCTGCAACCCCCCTATAATTACCCCAACTGCTCACCTCTGCCCCCCAGCCCATGGGTGTTCTTTTTCTTCAGTTTATTTATTTATTTATTTATTTTCCCCCCAGAGGTGCCTTTAATTTTTCTTTCTTTCTTTCTTTCTTTTTTATTTTTGATGTCCAGACATCCACGCTTTCCACATCTATAATTAAGCTAAGTTGGGGACCAGCCACTGGGCTCTCCTTCCAGTGGACAACAGCCTCTAGCGAGTCTCATAGAGACCAACGACTTCAAGGTGACCGTTTAATGAAGGCAGCGAGCACTATCTCTGCAAGCCTAATGAAGTGAAGGTTTTTGTTGTTTATACGTTGTAGTGACTCAGGGTGCACGTTGGAATCACCACTTCTTGTAATATGGCTGTAGGTGTTCAGTCACCCTAGAGCACAGCTTCCAGGCCAAGATGTTAGCAGGTGAAGACATTTATTACATTACACAGCGAAGTTATATACTCCATCAGAAGGCATATGTGTCACATCTTCATTAGTTATTTTCTACTGGTGTGCATGTAATTAAGGCATACAATAAGTTAAAAAAACAGTATTCTAACACATCCAATCAAATTCTGCCAAGTTTCTCCCTTCAGTTACAAGATGTTTACATTCTTTTCTACATCAGAGACCAAAGAGCCATTCCAAAGCTATCCAAAAACACCCTTCTCCTACAGAAAGGTGCACCTGTTTTTATAGAGGGAGTAAAATCTTTGCCTCACTAAAAGATTAAATGAATATTAAAAATATTATCTATGTGGTTGACATGTTATGTTTAGGAGGGCTCTTGGCAGGTGCTCTTAGTTGAAAGGACTGTATAAATTCAACACTCTCTCTGAGACACGTGCTTTCCCCAAAATGTTATTTGGATTTTCTGAGGTACTAAAATTTCCTTATGAAATTTGATGTTCTGAAAGATTGTACTTTACCACCAAGGGCCCCAAGGTGCTTTGACATGAGTCAGATACACAAACAGAAACTTACCTATGTACATTTATGGCCCTTACTTCTATGTTAGACTCCTAGAGGAAGAGAGAACACATCTATTCCTTGAAGTAATGAACATCATTACAGACATCCATAGCTAGTATGCCTTTGATCAACAGAGTGGTGTGTATATCTGTCTTAGTATGGAGAGGCTAAGAGACTCAATTATTTTGAATATTCCTGTGTTATGAAATTAGAGGCACAAATGAGGCCAAAATATCAACAGCATGGCAATTTATTAACAGAATAAAGTGGATGAAAGAGAAGAAGGGAGAGAGGGAGTGCGGGGAAATGGAGAGAGAGAGGGAGCAGAGGAAGAGAGAAGAGGAAATTAATTACCAGGGGTCAGGCTCTGCATGACCTGCTGTTCTCAGAAAAGAGAAGGGATGGTGGAAGATGTGATGGTAGGAGGCTGTCTAGGGTTCAGGGACCATGAGATAGTGGAGTTTTCAATATGCAGGGAAATAGGGAGGAGCAGTAACAGAACCCTCACTTTGGACTTCCGGAGGGCAGAATTCAGCTTGTTGAAACAACTTATTCAAAAAGTACCCTGGGTAGCAGCCCTTAAGAGCAAAGGGGTCCAGGATGGTTGGACCTACTTCAAACAGGAGCTCTTAAAGGCACAGGAAGTGGCAGTTCCCATGTGCCAAAAGATGAGCAGGTGGGGAAGGTGACTGGCCTGGATGAGCAAGCAGCTCTTGAAGGAATTAAGGGAAAAAAAAGAGGCTGTATCGCCTTTGGAAAGGGGGGAGGCAACTCGTGGAAAGTTTAAGGATGTTGTTAGATCATATCAGAAAAAAATTGGAGAGACAAAAGGCCAGTTAGAATTCAAGCTGGCTACTTCTGTGAAAGATAAGAAAAAGCATTTTTATAAATACATTAATACTAAAAAGTGGGTGAGAAGAACAAACCTCCACTCCTTATTGGACCTGGAGGGTAACATTGTAACTAAAGATGAGGAAAAGGATGAGGTTCTAAATACCTTCTTTACCTCAAATTTCAACAGTAAGGCAGGAGAACTTCAGGATAACTGGCCTCCTGAACTGGTAGATGGAGTCAGGGAGCAGCGTAGTACTCCTGAAATCCACGAGGAATTAGTTTGGGACTTGCTGAGCCACTTGGATACTCACAAGTCCATGGGACCGGATGGGATCCATCCTAGGGTGCTGAGAGAGCTGGCAGATGAGCTGGCCAAGCCTCTCTCCATCATTTTCCACCAGTCGTGGGTCACCAGGGAGGTCCCAGATGACTGGAAACTGGCCAATGTGATGCCCATCCACAGGAAGGGCCAGATGGAGGAACCTGCAAACTCCAGGCCTGTCAGCCTGACCTCAGTGCCAGGGAAAATTATGGAGCAGGTCATATTGGGGGCAATCACTGTGCACCTGAAGGATGGTGAAGGGATTAGGCCCAGCCAACATGGATTTAAGAAGGGCAGGTCCTGCCTGACCAACCTGATCTCCTTCTATGACCAGGTGACCACCTGGTGGATGTGGGGAAAGCTGTGGATGTAGTCTACCTGGACTTCAGTAAGGCCTTTGACACCATCCCCCACAGCAAACTCCTGGACAAGCTGTCAGCCCGTGGCTTGGACAGCAGCACTTTGCATTTGGTTAGGAACTGGCTGGAGGGCTGAGCCCAAACAGTGGTGGTGAATGGTGCCACATCCAGCTGGCAGCCAGTCACTAGTGGTGTTCCCCAGGGAGCAGTGCCGGGCCCCATCCTATTTAATATCTTCATTGATGATCTGGATGAGGGGATTGAGTTAGTCATTAGTAAATTAGAATAGAATAGAATTAGAATAGAATAGAATAGAATAGAATAGAATAGAATAGAATAGAATAGAATAGAATAGAATAGAATAGAATAGAATAGAATAGAATTACCAAGGTTGGAAGAGACCTTGAAGATCATCGAGTCCAACCTGTAACCACAACCTCACAACTAGACCATGGCACCAAGTGCCACATCCAGTCCCCTCCTGAACGCCTCCAGGGACGGAGACTCAACCACCTCCCCGGGCAGCCCATTCCAATGACGAATCACTCTCTCGGTGAAGAACTTTCTCCTCACCTCGAGCCTAAACTTCCCCTGGTGCAGCTTGAGACTGTGTCCCCTTGTTCTGGTGCTGGTTGCTAGGGAGAAGAGGCCAACCCCTTCCTGGCTACAACCACCCTTCAGGTAGTTGTAGAGAGCAATGAGGTCGCCCCTGAGCCTCCTCTTCTCCAGGCTAAACAGCCCCAGCTCCCTCAGCCTCTCCTCATAGGGCTTGTGCTCAAGGCCTCTCACCAGCCTTGTTGCCCTTCTCTGGACACGTTCAAGTGTCTCAATGTCCTTCCTAAACTGAGGGGCCCAGAACTGGACACAGTACTCAAGGTGTGGCCTAACCAAATCAGAGTACAGGGGCACAATGACCTCCCTGCTCCTGCTGGCCATACTATTCCTAATGCAGGCCAGGATGCGGTTGGCCCTCTTGGCTGCCTGGGCACACTGCTGGCTCATGTTCAGCTTCCCATCAACCAGCACCCCCAGGTCCCTCTCAGCCTGGCCGCTCTCCAGCCACTCTGACCCCAGCCTGTAGCGCTGCCTGGGGTTGTTGTGGCCAATGTGCAGAACCCGGCACTTGGATGTGTTAAATCTCATGCCATTGGACTCTGCCCATCTGTCCAGCCTGTCGAGGTCTCTCTGCAAAGCCTCTCTGCCCTCCAGCAGATCAACTCCTGCCCCCAGCTTGGTGTCATCTGCAAATTTACTGATGATGGACTCAATGCCCTCATCCAGATCATCAATAAAGATGTTGAAAAGCATGGGGCCCAGCACTGATCCCTGGGGCACACCACTAGTGACAGGCCGCCAGCTGGATGTGGCACCATTCACCACCACTCTCTGGGCTCGGCCCTCCAGCCAGTTCCTAACCCAACGCAGTGTGCTCCTGTCCAAGCCATGGGCTGCCAGCTTGGCCAGGAGTTTGCTGTGGGGGACGGTGTCAAAGGCCTTGCTGAGGTCCAGGTAGACCAC
The DNA here is from genome assembly GCA_033816785.1 of Picus viridis. Classification (NCBI taxonomy): domain Eukaryota; kingdom Metazoa; phylum Chordata; class Aves; order Piciformes; family Picidae; genus Picus; species Picus viridis. The sequence continues at coordinate 34,728,803 of CM066566.1, forward strand.
ATCCACAGGCCTCCCCGCATCCACCAGGCGGGTCACCTGATCATAGAAGGAGATCAGGTTGGTCAGGCAGGACCTGCCCCTCCTAAATCCATGCTGGCTAGAATTTGGAGATGACACCAAGCTGGGAGCAGATGTTGATCTGTTAGAAGGTAGAAGGGCTCTCCAATGGGACCTTGACTGACTGGACAGATGGGCAGAGTCCAACATGATGGCATTCAACAAGTCCAAGTGCCGGGTGCTGCACTTTGGCCACAGCAACCCCATGCAGTGCTACAGGCTGGGGTCGGAGTGGCTGAAGAGCAACCAAACAGAAAGGGACCTGAGAGTACTGATTCGCAGCTGCCTGAACATGAGCCAGCAGTGTGCCCAAGTGGCCAAGAAGGCCAATGGCATCCTGGCCTGCATCAAGAATAGTGTGGCCAGCAGGAGCAGGGAAGTCATAGTGCCCCTGTACTCAGCACTGGTTAGGCCACACCTTGAATACTCTGTCTAGTTCTGGGCCCTTCAATTTAGGAAGGACATTTAGACTCTTGAACGTACACAGATAAATGCAACAAGGCTGGTGAGAAGCCTTGAGCACAAGCCCTATGAGGAGAGGCTGAGGGAGCTGGGGTTGTTTAGCCTGGAGAAGAGGAGGCTCAGGGAGACCTTATTGCTGTCTACAGCTACCTGCAGGGAGTTTGTAGCCAGGAGGGTGTTGGTCTCTTCTCCAAGGGAATCAGCACCAGAACAAGAGGACACAGTCTTAAGCTGTGCCAGGGGAGGTTTAGGCTCGAGGTGAGGAGTAAGTTCTTCACAGAGCTGTTAACCTTTGGAATGTTCTGCCCAGTGAGGTGCTGGAGTCACCATCCCTGGAAGTGTTCAAGAGGGTATTGGACATGGCACTTGGTGCCATGGTTTAGTACTCATGAGGTCTGTGGTGACAGGTTGGACTTGATGTTCCTTGAGGTCTTTTCCAACCTAATTGGTTGTATGATTCTATGATTCTATATTACCACACACCCCCACCCCCCCAAAACAGTTTGTGTCTGTGGAGGAAGGGTGCTGCTGCCATGGCAAGGAGATGTCATCCTTGTTGGCTGTGCTGTCGTCTTCTGGAGGAGGGGAGGGAGAGATCCTAAAGTCAAAGTCCAAGTACTTCTCTGAGCAGCTCTCTCTCAGTACTTCTCTTCAGCTCCATGAGTTGCAGCAGGTGGAACTTAGGACACTGAGAGAAGGTTCCTCCTGGTCTGCTGCCTCCAGGCTACATGGTGATTTCTTTTCTCCTGTGTATGTCCTTTTCTCTCATTGTATCTTCTTCTCTGTTTTTCTTCTCCTGAGCAGGCATTGCTCAGGTATTTTATACAGTTTTTTAGTCACATGTTGTTTTAGGTATGTGTCCATGTGGTGAATCCATTTTTCTTTTCACCGTTTCCCCTTTCTGGGGTAGCTGATGGGTAGAGATGATCTCGTCTATGCACATTCCATAGAATCCTTACCCAGTGGTGTCTGCTCACCATCCCCTCTCTTGGCAGCTATTGTCTGGGCAAAGAGCAAAGGTGATTTTATCTTTGTTGATTCACATCAAGAGAGACAAGATTTAGTCTCTTACAATACCTACTTATTGAATTGTGCAGCATCTTGGATTTTGACAAAAAGGTCAAAAATAAAGATACACCATGTCTGAGGTACTGACATGATACCAAACTATGCTGCCTATTGTGGTAGGGTAGGAAGGTTCCCCCCCCAACACACAAAAGAATCCACAGCTAACTCAGCCAGAGAAGCAGATGAAAGCTATATTTACAAGCAGAAAATGGAATGCAATGAATATGTACAAAAATATACAATATATACAGAAATATACATCAATGTATGTAATACAGGAGACCTTTCCCCAACCCCCTGCGGCCAGGGGGTTTCGGCCTGTCCCTCCCTTCTCCCTCCCTACCTCCCCTTTTTCCCAAAAGGGTTATAGAGAAAGGAAGGTAATTAAAAGGGTAAAATTCTGTTAAGCTCAAAGCGAATTCAAGAGTTAGTTTTCTTATCTGGTTAGCAAGGTCGTCCCTGCGTAGCAAGCTGTTGCTTCAGAGAGAGAAACAGGCCAGCTCACAGGACAGAGAGAAGAAGAGACTCCCAGACTGAAAGACTAAGCTAAAAACTTACAGTTGGATTGCACCAATGAAACTGGTTTAGCATATCTTTGTTTTCATTCAAATATCTAAAACATTCAGCCAGAGTGTTCAGAAAGTGTCCATTTCTTAAAGGCACAGCCTAAACCGGTCACACCTATGAATATTCTACTCAATATGCAGTCATCAGCATGTTTTCCTTGTTACAGAAGGTCACAAAACTTGTATGTCTATAGTAATAAGAAAAAAAAGGGGATCCTTTGTCATTGTTTTATGGGATTTGTGATGCTCTCAAGGCTTGCTGAATAATGTGGAACATAGATCGTTATGGAAAAGACCCTGACAGAGCACATGAAAGTAGTAATGGGGATAAAATGTGTCCTAAGTTTGCTGATGTGCAGTGGAAGAAAAACACTTTTCTGTACTGTCACGTCAGAGTTGAACCCAGATGATCCCGCAGCAAAGTACAAGAGTGAAGTATATGTGATGTACTTCACAAAATAACACCTACCAGTTACACAGGATAGTGAACGATGCCTAGCTCAGCATGAGCTGTTGATCATGTTATGTTGGAGCAGTTGTGTCACTGCATGGCTGCTTCTTCTCAGCATCCCAGTACTGCAGCCATTTAGAAGCTCCTGGAGACCTGCACGAGTGCATTGTGACAGTAATAGTTAAGATATTGAAACTCTGATTGAACTGAATTATTTGCTGAGAAGTTGAAGGAGAGAGACTGGATGAAACTACTAAAACACCAAATGAATTAAGCCAGCTAAGGCTCTCAGATCTTGACTTAGAGTGGCTCCTGAATACAGCTTCCAGTTCCTGTCTCACAAAGTTGGCTTTTTGGTGGAGGGGAACAGGTCAATTATCTGTGAGAAAGCATTGTGGCCTTTCACATCCTCTTTACAAAAGGTCTTTGAACTCTTGGACTGGCAGCACAGGGAAACCTATGAGCTGATGCCTCCTTTTTCTCATGTGATGTGTGAAGATTGATGTTAGTGCAGTAATCATCCAAAACAGATGATGCTGTTCTCCTAACACAAACGGAAGAAAAATGGATGAGGGAATAGGGTAGCAAAATCTTTTCATAATGCTCACCTCTTGTATTCCTTGTTCATTGTCTCTTTAGCCATATTTTAAGGCAAGAGCTGAGGCTTTGTGTAGAGCATCTCATTCTTTAAGGCAGTGCTATTAACTGGAGTGATTTCTGCTCAGTGAATTTTTCAACAGTGCATCAAAGCAGGAACAGAGGATATGGAAAAACTCATGGCCCCACATAGTTTGCACTGCAGATAACAAGACTGTTTTTTCTTCCTAGGTCACAGAGATTATATTTCTGTAATTGTTTGATTAATTTTCCAGCCTAATATCCTGGGGTTTAGTCAGCTTGGTCATGCGTGGTCCATTGCTGTTTTTATTAACTCCATTCACTGCCATAACCGGATGAGATTTACTTTTTGGACTCAATGGAAAACTGAGCTTATTCTCCCACCACATTTACCTTAGGAATAAACTAGCCATCCAGCTTTTTAAGGATTGTGCAACTGGGAAAAATATTGTTTGAATCACTAAGGTATAAAAAGTGTATCTAGACTACAGTACTAAGACAGTAAATCAAACCCACAAACCACAAGGAAACTGATATATCCCCTTGATCCAAAACATTAATTTGAGGATTGATGTTTCCATATTGCCCCCAGAGCAACTTTTTCCCTGGGATTTTGGTGAAAAGATTACAAAGATAGTAGGGAAACTGTAAACTATATTTCTCAGTTTGACTATACGTAATCCTTCAGGTGCTCATGTTAGGAGTTTGTTCATCCAGTACAAGTTTTTCCCACCCATGTAGGAGGAGGATGAATCATATACAACATTGATAAATAGAACAGGAAAAAGATAACCAAAACTTTGTGTATCACAAATCTAGATGTCTCTTACGGTAATTGAATCAGTTCCTGTCCCCATTTTCACATGTGCAACAAGAGGCCTGTAGTTAGGGACAGTAATTGGGTCAGTTATCCTGACACACAATTCAGAGAAAAGAATCATATGGTTAACTCTTCCACAATCAGGAAGAAGATTATTATTGCTGGATCCTTTGTATATGATCTATCCCCTTTCTTCTCCCATCACTGTTCAACCCTAACTTCTTTTATATGAGCCCTTCATTTTGTTCAATGTCTGAAATTAAACTCGGCTTTATCAAGGTTGTGTCTAAATGAGGCCTCTGATGTGCTTTTGCAAAATGCTCTATCAGTTGAAATGCACTTGAATGTGTGAGACGTTCAGTTATTATCTAAGTGCTCTAGAGTTCACATGGCATTATAACTGCCATGAAATACAAAAGAGGTCTGACAATTCAAATCTGTGGCAGTTTAGGCTGGGTACCTCCTGTTGCTGCCACATAAGTTACACCCTCAGTGTCTCAAGTGTCCAGCCCAGTAGGTGGACACAGAAAAATAGCGTATTTCATACCCATAATGTCCTGTGCCCTATAAATCTATCTGCAAAGTCTTTCACTTCCTCTTTCTTCCCTCTCTTCTCCTGTTGGTAGATGCTCCCTATCAGGTAAAGGTGGGGGAGTATCTCAAGGCCTCTTAGGCCTGTCTAGACCTAATGCCAGGAGGAGAAGAGGGAGGGGCAGTCTGAGACATGGCCAGCCTGAGACTAGCCTAGCAGTGGGGGGGGAGGGAAGAATGACCCCGGGGTGGGGTTTGTTATACCCCCAGGCTGGGAGATGGGAAGTGTTGGGAGGCTTTGGTGTGTGCTGTAGGGGACTCTGTATGCTTTGGGTTTCTTGTGTTACTATGCTTTGTGGCTTCTGTATGACACTTACTACTCTTCTATTTAAAATTTCCATCACTTCTGCAATCCATGTGTTAGTGTCATTCTTTTGCCCCTTTCAGGGGCAAGAGAGGATCTGCCTGGCCTCAAACCAGGACAAAATCTGACATTCAGCCTTGGATATCTTAAAGAGGGTCCATCATTCCAAAACAATAGAGCTTTCACTCATCCTCTCAATTTTGGATCCTTCTAAGTGTGTCAAGTTGGACACTCAAAACATCCATTTTTTCAGTGTCTTGGCCAGTGCTTTACATTCTGTATCCAGTTTACTGCAGCTGCAGTAAAAGAGGTCTAATATGTTGGCTTGTCTGAATAGGGCTTCGTTATATAAAACCATGGATATTGTGCTAGCAAAGGATTTCTTGATTGCATGGAGAGCAGACTGGCCAAAGAGCATAATGTTTAAATAATAGGCATCAAAAAATGACTCAAGTGCAATGATGAATATACTGGACCTTTTATGTGTGAGGAGAGAGTATATTGAGCCTGCTCTGTTTTAAGACCTCTGATATCATGACTAAAACATTTAAACCAGAATGAGAAATGTTTTGAAAAAGCTTCATAATAGATTTGTGTTTCTGGACCAGAAAGAAATGAGAGGAAATATCTTTAGATTGTGCTAATTCCACTTTTAAAAGCTGCAGAAATTTGGTCATTGATCTTCATGGAATGGAGTATGACTGTGTGAAAGAGAATGGCTGTAACCTGCCTTTAAGGGAATATTGTTTTATGGGAGCAGTTAGCAAACAAGCCATCAGTTATAAGGATTTTAAGTCAGCTTTTATTGTCTAAGAACAGTCAAGAATCTTAGTGTTTGAGGAGCTTGACCTTGGTGAAATCTACTAGCATATTATTCCTGTATTTTGAAGTTAGGGCCTAGACAACTCTGTGTATACTTGTATTTCCTACGTAGATATTTCCCTTGTAGACATCCAGGGCATGACTCAGCTCCCACTCAAAACAAGTATGCTTGTGTTGTTGCTTGAAGACATCTATAGGTATATTAGAAGCCTTATTTATCACCCAAGTAAAGATCTCACATTGTTTGTGATATCCATGAGAGCTGTGTTGGATTTCCAACTACTCCTCCAGCAGAGGAGAGGCTGAGGGAGATGGAGTTGTTTAGCCTGGAGAAGAGGAGGCTCAGGGGCGACCTCATTGCTCTCTACAACTACCTGAAAGGTGGTTGTAGCCAGGAAGGGGTTGGCCTCTTCTCCCTAGCAACCAGCACCAGAACAAGGGGATACAGTCTCAAGCTGCACCAGGGGAGGTTTAGGCTCGAGGTGAGGAGAAAGTTCCTCACCGAGAGAGTCATTCGCCATTGGAATGGGCTGCCCGGGGAGGTGGTGGGGTCGCCGTCCCTGGAGGCGTTCAAGAGGGGACTGGATGTGGCACTTGGTGCCATGGTCTAGTCATGGGGTCTGTGGTTACAGGTTGGACTCGATGATCTTCGAGGTCTATTCCAACCTTAGTGATACTGTGATACTGTGATAACCAGCAGACACAAGTCTTCCACAAGGTCTGTTTTGTCCACCATTCCTCAATGTACACTTTGGTTGCTCTAAGACATATCAAACGGCATTAGATAGCCTGAGCAATCTAATTCAGCTTTACAATTTCTCTGAGTACAGTGAGCTTAAATGCCCTGTACAATAGTAAAAACTTACAGTCTAATGCGCTAATCAGAAGTATATGGTTATCTTTTACCCAATTAAAACAGAAATTCTTGGGCTTCTTCCATGAATTGGAAACCTTCTGACACATTACAAAGTGTCTGGTGAATGTGATTTTGCTTACAAAAGTAAATGGAGTTATTCACGGTAGATATACACGGCAATAGCCATGGTTTCACCTTGCAAATGTTTTTTGACTCAGTATGAGCTTAAAATATTCTGTATGTACTCACTGAGACACATCATCCCCTCAGCTGTGCTAATACCACAGTGGGGCTGCTTTAAGCAGGAGCCCAATCATGCTTCCCATTTATTGGGGAAAAAGGAAAAAAAAGAGGCAGCAAAAAATGCTTTTCATTGGATTGATTCTAAAAGCTGGATCATTTATCCATCCCAATTACCATTGCAGCTGGTGAGATATGGGAGAAGTGGTTTATCATGGTACAGAAACACAAAGATGTAGCAGAGCTGGGATGGAGCAAGGCTATAATGTTCTGGCATGAAACATTTTATATGATGAAGATGGGATTTAATGCTGAAGCTATATATTGCCATCAGAACCACAAATAGGTGAAGACATTTCTATATCTTCACACCTTTATAGCTTTCTTCTCTTCTCTTTTTTCACTGTTTATCCGTCTCTTACCATGTTTCTTCTGCTGATACAGCTGCACCATGGGAGCACAATAAACCACATCCTTCGCATCACTCTGATTAGAATTATGCCTCCTTTACCCAGGATGGGTTACTGAAAATGTTCCTGCCAAGTTATGTTATTATAAGAATGACCATATGGGATCAAACCACCTGTCCCTTTAGTGTTGTATCCTGTCTCTGGCAAGAGACAGTAAGCAACAGCTCAAGAACCTCCTGCTCAACAAAAATGGTGTTCATTCCCCCTAGCAGTCCTCTATGCATAGCTTTGTGAATGGTTAAGTATAGTTTATAGGTGGAAACAAGTCTGTGCCAAAGGAAGGGGGCATCTCTATATCACTGCTTCAGCTCTTTGGTGGTTTTGCATAAAGAAAACAGTTGTGTAAACTCATGGATTATGAAAATTAAAGGCACCCACATGACTTTCTTTTCAGCTACACCAGAGCCTAGACACTAAATCCTGAAGAAACTCTAGGCAAAATTACTTTAATTTTTATGCAAATGTATTTCACTTGATGGGAGAAAAAAAAAAAAAAAAAAGAAAGAAAAAGAAAAGTGTTCAGGCCCTTATGTGTGTGAATTGCATCATTCTTTGAAACACTTTGATTGAAAATCTCCAACTTATTTCATCACTGTTGACTTTAAATACCTTGTACCTCTGGACATTAGAGCAGAAGTTGTGGAAGAACAGGGACAGGAAGGGTTAAGAATACAATTCCAAAGGTGACTTCTTCTCAAAGTTATGGGTCAAGGAAGCCAGAGCAGTGTGGATGTTATTAAATCTTCTGTACTGCAAGTAGTCACTAAATATGTATATCTACATGCACAGGCTGGCTGCAACCTGAGTGTATTATCATTCATAACCTGCCCATTGGGGACCATTGGGAGAGTCTCAGAGAAAAGAAGAAGAAGGATTGCAATAAGACTTCATGACTATGATGCCAGGAGAACAGTGCAAGCCTTGCTGAAAGTGCAAATAACAATTAGCTCTTCAATCTCCAGGGAGCCAGGGGATAAAAATGGCGGAACATTTGAGAAATGCCTCCTGGAGAGATAAAATTGTTCAAAAACCTTAAGGAAATTTGGAACAATGAGGCGTTTATGTTGTTGGATCCATTTTCGGAAACTAAGACAAAAGGTTATATTCAGATCCCGGAATGAACATCTTATTAATTTAAGCTGGTAGCATTGGTTTTTATAGGAGACACTATTCAAGGTCAAAGTTTTGACTTCATTTGTGTCTGTGAATCCTTACATATACTCCCTTTATAGGAGAACAACAAAGGAAAGAAAGGAAAAAAATAAAAGAAATAAGGAAATACTTTTTCAGCTTTGAAAAGTGAAGCTGTGGTGGGTTGAAACTGCCACAGAAGCCTATTTTGTATTTCCTGCCATTGAAAAGTGAGTCTTTGAAAATAAATATTTCAAACACAATTTGTAAAAAAAAAAAAAAAAAAAAAAAAAAAGTTATGCTTTCATCCAACCCTAGAAATTACCATCCATCCCTAGAAATTACCATCCATTGAGAAAGGTAACTTGTAAATGCTGTTCTGAGAATTAACACCTGGGGTGTGTTTCCATTTCTGACATTGCATGAAGCTGTATGCAAAAATTAGCACTGTTTTTTCTCTGTCACAATAGGAATGTGTTCCAAATACTGCAAGGAGTAGTCCAGATGGAAAGGGGTCTTGCTTTCTCTCCCAAGCAAGAGTTCAAAGCAGAATATCTTAAATTAATTCCTGGTGAAGTGAATAAATTCATGGCACTAGAAATTATTGCCATGGGAATTTAGAAAGAAATACACTTAAACTCATGAAAAATCATGGAAGCAAAATAATAAAAACTACTGAAAAATACATTGTTAGGAATAAGTATGAATATAAATAGGCAGACATCACTGACTGTCACTTCAATATCATGTTAAAAATGTTATCTTTTTTTTTTCTTTCTTTTTCCTTTCTGGTGATTAATACTGATCACCAGAGTAACAAGGCTCTCTTGCTATGCCTGCCATGAATAATGCAGCCAACATATTTCCTCGGCATACAGAAATGTGAATTTGGTCAATAAATACCATGAGCACCAGTGAAAGACAAGAGTTAAGCTTCTGAAATGCAAAGCAGAACAGGGACAGCACCTGTTACTAAACTAGCTAACATTTTCTTTCAGAGCTCTTCATTATCACGTGTTTGAAACATTGCTGTTTTCACTTGCTTTTTCCTATGCTTGACATTTGCCTTAAGTGCTTATAGATGTAGATTTGAACAGATTGGTAGCAACAAGAGGATGATACGGTCTGCACTTGGTGTTTTCTTCCAGGCTAAGGCTTTTTTATCAGCAGGCATGAATTTTGAAATTTAACTTTACCAGCTTAATTTTAGTTTCATTTTGCCAGCACACCAGCCAGAACTTTCCATAGAATGTTGTGTTACTAGATTTGAAAAAATAAAGCCATGATAGGGGAGGAGATGGGGAGAAGCAAAAGAGCAGGAGAATGAAGAATGATCTGCATTAATTCATTTACTTGCATTTAGGATTTTTATATATATTTATATATATTTGCTTATACAAATGAAAAATGGCTTATAAAAACTGTTTTGATTACTTGATGCATTCCTCCATTAAAAATCACAATAGGAACACTGAGTTAATGCAGTTATCTCCTGCTGTAAATAGAAAGAAATGCTCCATTATTCTAATTGTGCAGTGTTGGCCAGTGTTGACTCTTTAAATGCTGAATTATGTTTGTCTATTGTTTGATAGAAACCAATACCTCTTAAGCACTTAGCCATGTGTGTCAAGATTCACCCTAGAATTGATTTCCTTACAGCTATGTTATAAAAACCTACAAATAAGTTTTCTTTCAGGAAGAAAAGTTGACAGGTCCTTAACTAGGTAGTGCTATTGAATGCCTATATAATTAGCTGGGCAAATCACACAAAGTATGCAGGCTGTCATTCATTTCTGGTGCTACTCATATTATCAGGCCTTGGTAATTTTGCACCTGTCTCTTCTGTCATCTCAGTTGGAGATTAATATTGTAGATATTTTGACTTACCCAGCTGATAAGTCCACTTTCCATGACTTAGTATGAAGTCCATTCAGACAAAAGACACATTGCTGTGGTAATTGCTACTTCTGCCAATATTTCTTTTTACTACCAGCGCTTTCAAACTCCTACTGGTTTTGGTAGAACTTAGAACTACAAAGTTTGTAGATTATATGTATGCACTTGAGTTTTTTTGCTAATTTTTCACCTTATCGGTGACTCTAGCATAGGGAGGTCATACTTCTGCAGCAAAATAATTCTCTTCCCATTTCAACAAAATTCAGGCAGGAGACATTTAATTACTTTAGTGTTAATTGTGGGTTCAACTTGTAGAAAATAAATCAACCAGAAAACAGCAAGTGTGACATCATCTATAACAGATAAATTAACTCACATTATATCCAGGGGAATAAAGATACTGGCTACTATGTAAGGAAATGTCTCCTGAATTATATTTATTTCCTAATCTAATAATTCTATATCTATGACTGGAAATAATCAGAGAGTAAGAGCAGTCTCCCTAAGAATATCTTTTTCTTATTGTATAAGCAGTGGGGCCTTTTCCTTCCTGCAGCTGGGCAAAAAGTTTAGGAAGTCAACACACATCATGCTAAAAAAAAAAAAAAAAAAGATTACCAAATAGCCATCCAGTAAATAGCCATCCAGTGGGCTCCAGCACAGATGTAGATCAGTTAATTTGCTCTGCTTAATGAAATAGGTGACTGCAGCCACATTAATTCCATTTAAGCTCACAACCTTCCCTAATTTCCTCACCAGCCAAATCTTGACTTTGTCCTGTTTACTGTAGTTATCTGTGTTTGCCTGGTAGGATGCTAAAGGTGTAGAGTGCATTTTTTGTTTGTCTCTGTGTATTCTGTGAATGTTGTATATGCAAGCCTTTGCTTACATGATGTGACTGCGTTGTATATGTGAGCTACAGCTAATCATTCTGCAAAGCCAAACAATTATATTTTCAGTTATTTTAAAATCATGTTCTGCTACCTCCTCTGGAAATGCAGTGTGGGCTACAAGAAGAGAATGTTAACTTTCTTACAGAAAGTTAAGCTCCCTTAAATAAATCTTTTTTTCAAGTATGTAATCTTTATTAAATTCCTTTAAACAACTTGAAGTTGCACAGAAACTATCTTAGTCATTAGGTATTTTGTGTAGAGGGGATTATACCAACTTTTTGTCTTAAATTCTTCTGTCTTAATTTTGTCTTAAACTCTCCTAGAGATTTCTATTCATTCTGGCCCCATTAAATTATAAGGGACTCTTTTTTTTTTTTTTTTTTTTTCATGGCAGAGTGAGCTGTATAGACACATAGCTGCTTGTTGTGCAGATTTTCTTCTGTCAAAACGTTGCTCAGTAGGATACCACTTTCCAGATTCTATCTCTTCCTTTAATTTCACATTGTTCCCAAAAAGCTCCACGTTAGTAAGGTTCACCACACACTTCCCATTCTTCTCCCCTTTGCATGGCTGATCACATCCAAATTTGAATCATCAGTCAGATGCATTGCCTTTCTCTTATCTGTCACAGGAGTGAGGCAAAGAACTGCAGGGTTAATGAATCCTGATTAACTTTGTTTTCATTGATTTGGAAATGTCTTGTAATGGGGTTCCTTCCTTCCTTCCTTCCTTCCTTCCTTCCTTCCTTCCTTCCTTCCTTCCTTCCTTCCTTCCTTCCTTCCTTCCTTCCTTCCTTCCTTCCTTCCTTCCTTCCTTCCTTCCTTCCTTCCTTCCTTCCTTCCTTCCTTCCTTCCTTCCTTCCTTCCCTCCTTCCTTCCTTCCCTCCTTCCCTTCCCTCCTTCCCTCCTTCCCTCCTTCCCTCCTTCCTTCCTTCCTTTCCTTCCTTCCTTCCTTCCTTCCTTCCTTCCTTCCTTCCTTCCTTCCTTCCCTTCCTTCCTTCCTTCCTTCCTTCCTTCCTTCCTTCCTTCCTTCCTTCCTTCCTTCCTTCCTTCCTTCCTTCCTTCCTTCCTTCCTTCCTTCCCTTCCTTCCCTCCCTCCCTTCCTTCCCTTCCTTCCCTTCCTTTCCTTCTTTCTTCCTTTCCTTCTTTCCTCCTTTCCTCCTTTCCTCTTTTCCTTCTTTCCTTCTTTCTTTCCTTCTTTCCTCCTTTCCATCTTTCTTTCCTTCTTTCCTCCTTTCCATCTTTCCATCTTTCTTTCTTTCTTTCTTTCTTTCTTTCTTTCTTTCTTTCTTTCTTTCTTTCTTTCTTTCTTTCTTTCTTTCTTTCTTTCTTTCTTTCTTTCTTTCTTTCTTTCTTTCTTTCTTTCTTTCTTTCTCTCTCTCTCTCTTCTCTCTTTCCCTCTTCTTTCTTCCTTTTATTTTTTTCCCTTATATAATATAACTGGATAGAAGACAGATACCTTATCTTCTCAGGAACACTTGTAGATGCTAAGTTCTGAATAAAACACATAGGATCACAGAATCACAGAAACATTCATGTTGGAAAAGACTGTCAAGATCACCAAGTCTATCCCAGAACCCTGCTCTACAAAGTTCACCCCTAAACCATAGCCCAAGTACCACATCCAAATGACCTTTAAGCACATCTGGGGTTGGTCACTCAACTACCTCCCTGCCCAGCCCATTCCAATGTCTGACCACTCTTTCTATGAAAAAAAAATTTCCTAATGTCCAGTCATAACTTGAGGCCACTCCCTCTTGTTCTATCACTAATTACCTGTGAAAAGAGACCAGCACCAGCATCTCTACAACATCCTTTCAGGTAGTTTTAGAGAGCAATGAGGTCTCCCCTCATCCTTTCTTTCAAGCTAAACAGCCCCAGCTCCCTCAGTTTCTCCTCATAAGATTTGTTTTCCAGCCCCTTCCCCAGCTTTGTTGCCCTCCTCTGCACTTGCTCCAGCACCTCCATATCTCTCCTGTATTGAGATGCCCAAAACTGAACACAGTACTCAAGGTGTAGCCTCGCCAGTGCTAAGTACAAGGGGTCAATCCCCTCCCTCCTCCTGCTGGACACAATATTTCTGATACAAGCCAGGATGCCATTGGCTTTCCTGGCCACCTGGGCACACTTCTTGCTCATATTCAGCTGCCCATCAGTTGGAACCCCCAGGTCTTTTTCTGCCAGAAATGATAATCATGTTATGTTCATTATATTATACAGTGAAATATCTTTGCAGCGAATTCTTCAACACATATGATTTATTTATTTATTTAAAATTAAAAAATCGGAGCCTGAAAACTTTTGACTGGATCTGCTCTATGTGGATCAGGCATGATTCCTTGTGGCCAGTAAAACATCATTTGAATCAGCAACTGTGACTGTAAAATAAACTATTCATTTCATGAAAAGAGTGTGGGAAAATTAACAATTCTTCTAAGCAAATCTAATCTTGGGCTGCCCGGGGAGGTGGTGGAGTCGCCATCCCGGGGGTGTTCAAGGGGAGATTGGACGTGGCACTTGGTGCCATGGTCTAGTTGTGAGGTCTGTTGGGACAGGTTGGACTTGATGATCCTTGGGGTCTCTTCCAACCTTGGTTATACTGTGATACTGTAAAATATTCCTATGTTAAAGCTGAATCTCTTGACAGACCACCTAGATGATACCTATCCTCTCATGAAGATATTATTTGTGTCTGTACCCTTCTGACTCTACTATAGATGTTCTGAGTGCTTAAAAAGAAATGAGTGGAGAAGAGACTGAATTAGGGTGTATTAGCTTTGAGAGGATATTTGTTACCTACATGTCCCAAGATGACTTTCATTTAGAAAAATAGGGGAAAAAAAGACAAAATGTTAAATATCATCTCACACTATATAAAGCATTTTGGTTATAAAAAGGAAGGCTTGAATCCAGGAAAATAAAAGGTTTAGGAAGAAACAAGACTATATGGTCTCAGTAAAAAATAGTTATGAACTTTTAAAACTCAAAGAACTTCCTTTGGTTTAACTAAATCACTTTGAAGCTGCTCAATTAGGTGCATTTTAACCCTTCCTTGAGTTGTCTTGTCAAAAGTAAGAAAAAGCTTCAACTAAGCAAAAGAGACACTAACAGTATGTAAATCAATTGAAGAGTGTGTGCATTAGAGATCACATAGAATCGTAGACTCAGTAAGGTTGGAAAAGACCTCAAGGAACATCAAGTCCAAACTGTCACCCAAGACCTCATGACTACTAAAACCATGGCACCAAGAACCATGTCCAATCCCCTCTTGAACACCTCCAGGGATGGTGACTCCACCACCTCACTGGGCAGAACATTCCAAAAGCTAACAGCTCTCTCTGTGGAGAACTTTCTCCTCACCTCAAGCCTAAACCTCCTCTGGCACAGCTTCAGACTGTGTCCTCTTGTTCTGGTGCTGATTCCCTGGGAGAAGAGACCAACCCCGTCCTGGCTACAACCTTGCTTCAGGTAGCTGTAGAGAGCAATGAGGTCACCCCTGAGTCTCCTCCAGGCCAAACAATCCCAGCTCCCTCAGCCTCTCCTCATAGGGCTTGTGCTCAAGGCTTCTCACCAGCTTTGTTGCATTTATCTGTGTATGTTCAAGAGTCTCGATGTCCTTCTTAAACTGAGGGGCCCAGAACTGGACACAGGGCTCAAGGTGTGGCCTAACCAGTGCAGAGTACAGGGGCACAATGACTTTCCTGCTCCTGCTGGCCACACTATTCCTGATGCAGGCCAGGATGCCTTTGGCCTTCTTGGCCACTTGGGCACACTGCTGGCTCATGTTCAGGTGGCTGTCAATCAGCACCCCCAGGTCCCTTTCTGTTTGGTTGCTCTCCAGCCACTCTGACCCCAGCCTGTAGCTCTGCATGGGGTTGTTGTGGCCAAAGTGCAGCACCCGGCACTTGGACTTGTTGAATGCCATCATGTTGGACTCTGCCCATCTGTCCAGTCAGCCAAGATCCCTTTGGAGAGCCCTTTAACCCTCTAACCAACCAGCATCTGCTCCCAACTTGGTGTCATCTGCAAATTTGCTGATGACTGACTCAATCCCCTCATCCAGATCATCAATGAAGATATTAAACAGGATGGGGCCCGGCACTGCTCCCTGGGGAACACCACTAGTGACTGACTGCCAGCTAAATGTGGCACTATTCACCACCACTCTCTGGACTCGGCCCTCCAGCCAGTTTCTAACTCAGCACAGAGTGCTGCTGTCCAAGCCACGGGCTGACAGCTTGTCCAGGAGTTTGCTGTGGGGAGCAGTGTCAAAGGCCTTACTGAAGTCCAGGTAGACTACATCCACAGCCCTCCCCACATCCACCAGGCAGGTCACCTGATCATAGAAGGAGATCAGGTTGGTGAGGCAGGACCTTCCTTTCCTAAATCCATGTTGGCTGGACCTGATCCCTTCACCATCCTTCAGGTGTGCAGTGATTACCCCTAAGATGATCTGCTCCATAGTTTTCCATGGCACTGAGGTAAAGCTGACAGGCCTGGAGTTTGCAGGTTCCTCCCTTCTTGTGGATGGGCATCACATTGGCCAGTTTCCAGTCATCTGGGATCTCTCCAGTGAGCCAGGATAGGAGGAAAATGATGGAGAAAGGCTTGGCCAGCTCATCTGCCAGCTCTCTCAGCACCCTAGGATGGATCCCATCCGGTCCTGTGGATTTGTGGGTATCCAAGTCGTTTATTGTCTTTCACAGAAGTGGCCAGCTTAAATTCTAGCTGGGCTTTTGTCTCTCCAATTTTTCTTCGACACAATTTAACACCATCCCTAAACATCTCACGAGTTGCATCCCCCCTTACAAAGGTGATACAGCCTCTTTTTTCCCCTTAATTCCTTCAAGAGCTGCTTGCCCATCCAGGCCAGTCACCTTCCCCACAGGCTCATCAGTCAGCACACAGGAACTGCCAGGTCCTGTGCCTTCAAGAGCTGCTGTTTGAAGTAGGTCCAACAGTCCTGGACCCCTTTGTTCCTAAGGGCTGCTACCCAGGGTACTTTCCGAATAAGTTGCTTAAACAAGCTGAAGTTTACCCTCCGGAAGTCCAAAGTGAGGGTTCTGTTTCTGCTCTTCCCTATTTCCTTGCTTATTGAAAACTTCACTATCTCATGGTTGCTGCATCCTAGACAACCTTCTACCATCACATCTCCCACCATCCCTTCTCTATTTGAGAACAGCAGGTCAAGCAGAGTCTGATCACATTAACAGCTGCATCAAGAAGCTGTCCTCCATACACTCCAGGAACCTTCTGGACTGCCTCCTCTCTACTGAATTAAGTTCCCAGAAGATGTCTGGCAGGTTAAAGTCACCCACAAGGACAAGATCTGATGGTCTTGTGTCAGCCTCCTGTTTCTTACAGAATATTTCGTCTGTCTCCTCCACCTGGCTGGGTGGTCTATAACAGACTCCAACTAGGATGTCAGTTTTGTTAGGCCTTCCTCTGACTTTAACCCACAGGCACTTACTCCTTTCTTCCGCAACCTCAAGTTCTGAGGCATCAAGAGATTCCCTAATGTACAGGGCCACCCCTCCTCCTCTTCTCCCTCACCTGTCTCTCCTAAAGAGCCTGTAACCCACCAGTGCAGTACTCCAATGATGTGACTCATGCCACCATGCTTCTGCAATGGCAATTGTATCATTGTCTTCCTGGTGGGCCAAGACTTTCAGTTCCTCTTGTTTGTTACCCATACTGTGTGCATTGGTGTACATGCACTTCAGCTGGGCTATTGATTTCTCAATTAACCCTAATTTATGTCCCTCTCTCTCCTCTCTGGAGAGACTGGTTTCCTCACCCACCCCCTTCAGACCTAGTTTAAAGCCCTCCCAATGAGCCCTGCCAAGTCCAATGCTAGTACCCTCTTGCCCTTTCTAGATAAATTCACCCCATCAAGGTCCAGGAGGTCAGGTGCAGTAAAAGTTGCCCCATCTCATGTTGCCTAATAAGACCATTTTAAAAACTGACTCCCGGTGCAAAAAATCCCTCAATCATCCGTTAAATAAATAAATAAATAAAATGGTAGAGCTGTAACACTGACAAAACCCTGCTGTTCACCCCGTTGTTCTGTTATCCCTTAACATTTTCTGTTCAGAGAAATGAATCATGGGCTTTGCTGCTAGAGGAACTCTTAGATCACAGGCTGTGGACTCACAGCTCCATGGCTTAACAAATTATCCCTGACTGTGAGCCACAGGAACATTTGTGGGGCATGGTATTGGCAAATGCTACAAGCAATGCAATACGCCGAGGATTAAACTAAGTTTAAAGTAAGTCATATTACTTTGCAACTGGGATAGATTAGGACCATGCACATGGGCAGTTACCATCCAATAATAAATCTCATCTAAGAGATAGAAGCCTCCCATAACTCCTTCATGTGCTGAAGCCATAACTCTTGCCTCTTTTATAACATAGGCTGTAAAATTTCAACTAGTTGTTCTTGTGCTGGGCCCCTGATAGTCTCTCTGGGGCAGGAAGCAACATTTTAGTTGCAGTGCTGAGCTCAATGTTACTGCATCCCACACACTAATGAGCTAATTCAGAGTATCATGATGTAAAACAGACAGTGTCTGCAAATTAGGAGGGAGTTTTAGCCTGTTGGTTGTTTGGGGTTTTTTGCTGGCTTTATTTTGTTGATGTTGTTGTTGATTGTTTGGGTTTGTTGTTGGGGGTTTTGTTTGTTTGTTTTGTGGGGGGTTTTGTTTGTTTGTTTTTCCCAGGAAAGGGCCACACGTATTCATACTGCGTATCACATCCTCCTTCCTTCAGTTTGCTTTCTAGTAGTCTTTGAACAGAAAGGCTTAACTGAGACAAGCTTGGAACAAAGATAAACATTATTTGTTTTATAAAATTCAAGCAACTAAACAGCTCTGTAATGGACTGAAGCCCTAAAAATTCCTCTGCAGAGAGGAAGGCTGTGCTTTTAGGTCAGCCCCGTATTAGAAACTACAAAATCCACTTGGGAGAGTACGTTACAAAAGAGCTGAGAGGGAATGACTTAGAAGAATTTGCATCTTATTACTTGTCAGTGAATATATGGAAAATTATAATATGCTTGAGATAGCACAAAAATATGAGTGGAAAATTTGCAGTAGTCAGACCTTTGCAATCATAGAGTCATAGAATGGTTTGGGGTTGGAAGGCATCTTTAAAGGTCACCTCTTCAAACCCCCCTGCAGTGAGCAGGGGCGTCCACTAGATGGGGATGCTCAGAGCCCCATCCAGCCACACCTTGACTGTTCCCAGGGATGGAGTATCCACCATCTCTCTGGGTAACCTGAGCCAGTCTTTCACTATGTTCATCACCAAAAAAAAAAAAAAAAATTTTCTTCCTTATATGTAATCTATATCTCCACTCTTGTAGTTTAAAGCCATCACTCCTTGTCCTATTTCAACAGAACCCACTGAAAATTTGTTCCTGTCTTTCTTGTATGCCCCTTTAACTACTGAAAGGCTGCACTAAGGCCTCCTATTTGGAATATTTAATAACTAATATGATGGGAGGTATCTTGCTGTGGCTTGTAGTTTGCTGGCTCTCCCTGACCTGCCTTAAACGTCACGGTATCATCAACAGCAGGCAGGGAACAAGCAATACTTCAACAATACTGTACATGGCAATGTAAAAAGTTTGAAATGCTAGCATTGCTAGGAGCATAGTCTTGATACACAAAGTAACATAGAATTTCCAGAATTTCTGGCAAAATACTTGCTACCAGCAAAGCTATCCAACCTGAGCCACAAGCCTTGCTGTGTCACAGTCATGCCTATGCCTGACTGCTAATGTTGGATGAGTTGTTCCCCAGTCAGTGCCCTGTTTTCCTCTGACTTAGCAAGATTCCTTTCCAGCATGCTGCTCCCTGATGAATTTGTCATTCACTGCAGATGCTGAAATCATCCCCTAATAAAACTAAAAGCCTCCACAATTAACAGACTACATCATGAAACATGAATAGGCATTATAGGTTTTGATTGGATTGTATCCTAAAAAAATCTGTATACGTAATGTTCTTGAAGGAACTTTTTCCCTCAATGAAATACATATGTTCTCTCATTTATGCATTAATTTCAGAAGATTTGTTTTTATTTTGAATAATTAGAACATTCTTGTTTGTATTGTTTAATATTTTAATACAATCCTTCCCTCAGCATGAACTGGAATTAGAAATGTCCCTGTACATGACCTCTGAGATAGGTGTGATGACCCTATTGAAAAGAGCTGCTTCTTCCTTACCTTTTTGTTTGCATTACTTTCAGATGGAGGGTTAAAGTACAGCTGTTTGGGAGGGAAATACATAGCTCTGAGAAGAACCAATGGTACAGACAGGACCATAAGGTCAGATGGAGACTGATGCTAGGAGCCTTCGAAATTCAAGTTACTTTAAGCAGGTGTTTCTGACTTAATTGTTAACCTCAAGGGGCAATTGTTGTGGAATACAGCTGAAATCAGTTGCATATAATAAGAAAAAATGTATTTATTAAACAGTTGGCATCAGACTAATCAAACAGTCCACATATAACCTTCAGGCATTCTCTGTGTGAGTGGGTAGAAGATAAACCATCTAAGTGTACATGTAGCTATACTAGGATAGTTTTAATGTAAGTCTGTGGAGCAATGGAAAAAACAACCTGAACAAGGGAAAAAACAACCTTCATGTGTTACTTGCTGCTTTCTCCAAAATGCACAAAGTGTCCTATCTATTTGTTACAGTGTGCTCCAAACCCCCTTCCCGCATCTCCATCAGTGGAGATTTGAATGGGGAAAGACAAAGGTGTGAAATTGCCTTCCCTTTCACCTGGGGACAGGTAATTTGCACCCATTCTTCCCACCAGGGCAGAGGTTCCTTCCCTGTGGGAAAAGTCTGCTGGGTTTGGGAGCTATGATTAAGCAGGGTGCTTCATGCCCATTATACATAGACCTTGAACACTTTGTCTGGAAAGCGATCAGGGCTTTCACCATCATCTTGCTCCTTCTCCTGCTCTTGCTCTGGCCTTCATCTTGCTCACTCTACGCAGACCTGGCTTCTCCCTGGACCCTGCCTGCCATGGAGCGACCCTGCCTGCTGTGAAACCTGCAGCCTTCTTGCAGTGCTGCTGCTCACAAGTTTCCCCTCGTAGCAGCCGTGTCTACAGACACTTTGATTCTGGTGGGTCCTTTCCCTTTGGATTGTGCTGCCTTATCCACAAATTGGATTGTAAAACCTGCAGTTCATGGAGCCTGCCATTGACAAGATACCTAGGAACCGTTTCCAAATTCCTGCCCAATCCTCATGAGTACAACCTGGTGTTCTCATTGGCTTTCCCTAAGGTTCCTGGCTTGCCTCTGATTATAAGTGGGGTGAAACTGTTTTGTGGTTTAGCCTTTTCCATTTTCTGAATTTTCTAAATTGTACTAAAGTTGCCCATAAGCACCCTGGTAGAATTCACAACCAGATAGAACCTGTAAACAATCAAATAAGTTTTTATACCTAATTTGGGGGTGGGGTTTGGGGTAAAATAAAGATAACAGTATTTTTATAACTCCCGCCTCATTAATTCAGCCCCTAATAAATCACCACTAAAATAGGGAAAGGAAACCACGCTGAGCAATTGGTGATTTTGAAATGTTGCCATTTAAAGCATGTTCAAACACCTTTTCAAATGCTGAGGAAGATTCCACCAGGCATCACTAGAATGAACAAATCCTTCTACACTTGATGGTGTCAAGTTTTGCATGTCACATGTTTCCAGGCCTCTGGTAGTGATTTTTAGATTGATATAGAGAGGTCCCTTTTGCAACAAATTGTTTCATTCCATATTCACAGCAGAGGGGCAGCTGCTGCTAGTTTTCATAGCACAAAGGACAGAACCACGTATTTAGATGGTGATGTTAGCAAATGTGAGGTTTCTACCTTTCTTGTGATGTTCCTGGGTCTTATCTTTCAGAAGGCTTTATTACTGCTCCTTTTGCTTCCCCCTACCCCAATAGTCACACACTGACACAATACAGGAAGGATCATGAAACTGACTGTGCAAATGGGTTTACACTGAGTTTTTAGTGAAATGGATTCAGTTTTGAAGATGGTCTGAGACTGCAGATCCCCATTTTCAGTGACCATTTACCTCTCTTTCTTTCCCTGACATTTATAGTAAACTTTCTTGCCTTGGTGTTTGTGGTAAACTTTATAGCCTCTTCAGCAACACAAGTAGCAAGAAATCTGTTCAGAAACATTTCTTCAAGAAAGTGGAAAATAAAGATAACTTGAGGCACATTTCTCCAAGGGATCAGGGATAGCTGAATTGCAGAGAGCACAGAACTTTTTGTCCCAAACATTTTAACAGCAAGAAAACTTGGCTTGGTGAGAAGAGCAAAACCAAAAAATGTAAGTTTTCTTACATCAGACAACAAATATTGGAGATGTCTGGTGACCAAAAGGAATGTAGTATATACCTCAAGAAGCTGCACTTCTTGGGGCTTTGAGGGTTTCTGCTGCTTTCTGCTCAGCAGCATGATCTGCACTCTACATAGGGATTTCCCGTTACATCTTCAGATGTATTTTGCACTAAAAGTGGATTCCATTCTCTTTCCATGAGAGCCCAGGTTTGGTGCATAATCTGTCATATCTCTATAAATGCCAAAATACACCATGCTTAGATGGCAAAAGTTGTCCTTTACAGAATTGCAACTAGCAGCTGCGATGGGATAAGCATCAGAAATGTGGGGATCTTGAAGATAGCCCTTTGCATCTTGTGGAATTAAACCTTCATCAAGAAACAGTGAGATGCTGACTGCTACGTGCTGCAAGCGACTAGATCAATAAGGAATGTAGCTGAGGCAGTGAAAATGAGAAGTCTGTGGGCAGGTGATGGAGAACTTGACACTATGGGACAGAGTTTAATGGCTGTAGCGTCAACAGTTGGAGTCAATGATCTTAGAGGTCTTTTCCAACCAAAACAATTCTATAACTAAGGCAGGCTGAGGCACTGCAGTCTGCAGTATACCCATGTGTCACACTGATCACACCCATAATAACGAGGGTTTAGAGACCTTCTCCAGTGTGCCTCTGGCAAGCTGGCTTTTCAGAATAAACTTTGTCTGAACCTTTTAAGGAAGAGGCTGCGGGCATGCAGCAATGGGGAGCAACAAAGATCTGGACTGAATCACTCTCATGTCCTCAGGAAACTCTCCTGTAAGACCTGCTCCATCGCCTGACTGTTTAATGAAGATCTTAGGTAGGAAGTGAGGAGCTTTTAATGTATTTTATAGCTGCACATGCTCATTTCCAACAAAAATAAACTTCGTAAGACTTTTTCTCAAAGATCACAGCACACCAAGATGACTTGTGGTTCAGCTGTGTATTTACCTATTCCCTTGCCCTTCTAATTGCAGAACAAGCTTGTGCAGGCACTAAGGGGAAAGAATGATCTTCATATTCTTCATTACTCACTTGCAGTTTCACCTCCTGTGAGTTATGACTCATTTTCTCACTCCTGGGACATCTCTCATATAAACCGATCATACAATAATTCACCAGAGGGGTGAAAAATTAACTTGTCTTCTTAATACAGAAGTTAAGAAAATAGGCTAATATTTCATTTCCCTAGAAGAAACCAATGTAATAGGAGTGGGCAGGTCACACTCTGGAGTGCAATCCAAGTGAAAACATACCTCAACTAGACTGAAGCAGTGGTGATAGAAAACCAGACTCTTTGCTGCATACTCATGAGTTATCGCCACGTTTCTTTTTTACACTGGGTTATTTCTTCCTCCCTTCTTTCCCTCTACTTTTAGAAGTTTTTTGGCTGTGGCAACACTGTAAACTGAAGCCTCTGTCCAAGTGTGTGTCTATGTGTGTATAAAATGTATTCAATTTGGCTCTGAAAACGTCCCACAAGAGACATTGTTTCTGCAGTGGAGACATGTGCTCCACATTCCTTTTATTTTTTCTTTCTCTAATATCTTGCATCATTCACCATGGGAGGGAGATATTCGATTGACCTGCTGTTAGTTTAGGATGACAAATTAATTTCATGTCATCCTCCAAACAGCCCATTAACCATAATCACCTGGGACCATCTCAGCCATCATAGAAGAGATATTTAACTCTTGATGGAGAGGTGAAATTTGCTCCATCATTTGACTGAGCCATTCAAGCCCCTGTCGTTCTCTGCTCCACATTGCTGGGGAATATACCTGGCATCTGAACTCAACTCTACCCAAAGTTTAGATTAGCTTCTGAGCTGATATTTGTCACAAAGGGGAAATTAAATAATGTGACTTTATTGTGAAGGCATACAGCCTTGTCTCTTCCTATTTATTATATGCTCTTCCTGGTGTGATTGCATACAACGAGAAATGTCTTGCTGCTTCACACTGAGGATTTCTGTGACAGAGAAACACCACTCACCAGCACAAGCCCATTAATTTTTCATTAGACCCTGTTGCCCTCTTTTCCATCTTTCTTGTCTCTTGCCTTCCCCATTCTCTTTTATGTTCTCACTTATTCCTACCTGATAACGCTTCATTGCTCTCAAGCCACTGCAAGTATCTAGCTTCACCTTTGCCTTGGCAATCAATTTGTTGCCCATTTCAAATCACTTTCACAGATAATGACCACTGGAGGTTATGGTCTGTCATGTCAAACCCCAACTATTGGGCTAGCCTGAAAGGTAGCACAGTGTAATGGTGAGCTGTTATTGGAAGACATTTGTGCCTTGTTTTATCTGTGTAGAAAATACAGGTGAAAGTACTATTTTTACACAGAAAATTGTTACCCTGCTTTTTAATTAAGATATGTGAAGGGTTTCTCATACAAAATAAACTGTAGCAAACAACACAGACTCTTCCTTCTATCATTCTAAATCCATCAATATCAGAATTACCCCATAACACAATGTCGTGGCAGATCACACTCTGTCCCTTACACAGATTTGGGCCACATTGTGCTGTCCAGGCATAACAGAAGATGTTATGAATGAGACAGGTTCAGAGTCACCATTGTTCTGGGATCTCTTGTACAGTTATCACATCTATTGTATGGTTCATGTGGTGCCCACTCATCTCCTGGGTAGAACATAACATCTGTTTGTCAACACACAGTAATCATGAACTGTCACAGAGACACAAATGGAAGAAAAGCCTCATTCAGTTCACACTACTAGGGAAATGTAGGTCAGTGGAATATCATTACTGAAATTGGAATTTATCTG
Organism: Picus viridis; assembly: GCA_033816785.1. Lineage (NCBI taxonomy): Eukaryota > Metazoa > Chordata > Aves > Piciformes > Picidae > Picus > Picus viridis. The sequence continues at coordinate 34,753,235 of CM066566.1, forward strand.
GGACACCAGGGCTAATAAAACTATTTTCGTACAAGTACTATGGCATCATTAATGATCACAAGTTGCCATGACAGTCTCTCCTGCCTCTGTACTTAGAAATTGCCTTTCACTACTGAAAGGGCCTAGTTGAATACTGGGTTACATCATTTAGTTCATTTTCAGTTTATTTACCAAATTGCAGCTTCCTTCAACCCTCTGGCTGTCTTCCATGTATATGCTGCCTGGACCTGAACCTTCTCACTATATGTTATCTAACAGGATCACAACTCTGCTAAGCATGACCTATTCTTCAGCATTTAATTTTGAGCAGTAAAAGCTAATTTACTTTTGTGATGAAGGAACATCTGGGTTCATTGTGAGGGAAAAGAATTGTTTGAGCACTGTATTGAAGTTGGATATTTTTAGGTGCATGTAAGATCAAAGCTCTGATATCTCTTGGTGCAGTTATGTGTGTACCAATATGTAACAGCAAAAGACTCTTTTTCCAAGACACTATTCAGAGCATTTTCATTACATTTTGAAGCTGCCTTTGACATTTTTGTACCATATACAGCTTTTTAATGCAGTATTAGCTGACGTGAAGTGTGCCAAGTCCATTTAAACACAGAATGTGTAGATATGAAATGAAACAAGTTTTATCAAGAGACAGCAAACTTTAAAGTTTCCAGAAGCTGAGCTTAGATAAACCTTATTAAAACATGATAACTGTTGAAACAGAGTTCAGACTTTCTCAAGCAGTTTTAGGTAAAACTTGTTTCTCAGAATTCTGAGATGCTGGTTAAGGGTATTTCACACATTAATTTGTTCTGTCTGCTTCAAGTCCTGGCTTCAAGTCAATAGAAATGCATCCAAGCTGTCAAGTTTACATCTAGGCTTTGCCAGAGTGTGAAGTTGTTTATATCTAGCGTTCTGGAGCCAGCTGACATCTACATACTTAGGAAAATTAATTCAAATTAATTGGAGGTGTGAACTTAGAGCATCACAGTTCAAGTATCTTAAAACCCATGTGGAAACTCTTATTCAGATGTAAAGTGTCCTCAGTTCTGAATATAATCTTCCTCTGAGATGAGCTATATCTAAATTCACAACTAAGATCTAATATCATCTTTTAAAGCACAAACTGTTGACAAGGAAATTTCACAGGTGCACCAAATAAGTGATAAACAAACTACTTCAGATTTAGGACTGGCTTAGTTGTCATAAAGTCATAAAAAATATCTTACATCTTAGTCTTTATCCAACCAAGGAGTATTCAGCTACTCCAAGGGAGATAAAATAAAGGTCATATTTTATGACTCATTAATGGTCATACTTTTAATCTGTAATGGTTTGAAATAGCAGGGCTATATTTTGTGTCTACTAAATCCAAAATTGATTGATTTTAAGTAGCAAGTTTGGAGCTTTTCCACCTAAATGACTAAAAGATACAAAACTATAATTGGCAAATAATAACCCCACCATTCTCCTAGTGCAACTGTTATTTCTTTCACATCATAGTCTAGCAGGCTGATCACTTTATCACCAATTCTGTTCTTTCTTCATCTGGGGTAGATCTTTATGTGTGATTTGTTTTGAACACTCTCTACATTGTACTTTTGCTGGTAACCATAAACTTTTAGCCTGGAGTCTCAGCATTTCTCCTGGGTTGGATTCCCAGGGATATTTTTTACAATGCAGTTTTTTTGCCTAATGCAGCAACTCTCAATGGTTATCTAGGAATAAGAAGGGAAACAAGCTGTTCAGCTTTATTCTACTATATATTTTTCTCCTTTCCCTATATCTCTGCCCCAGTGAGAGTATTTCCTCTGTCACTCAGATAAAGGAACAAAACATATACATTGAATCAACAAGGAAAAAGGAGGCATCTTAGACCAGTGGCTCTTCTTGTAGCAAATCTCTTGAATGCACTGCTGGTACCATCTGGCATGGGGTAGACTGCAGTTTAACAATACAGTTTGTGTGGCATCAAGCATTATATTCAGCCAGGCATTGGAACAGGCTGTCCAGGGAAGTGGTGGAGTCTCTGTCCCCGGAGGTGTTCAAAAAACATGTAGACGTGGCACTATGGAATAGTGGGCACAGTGGTGCTGGGTTGGTAGTTGGAACTGATGATCTTAGAGATCTCTTCCAACCTTAATGATTCTATGATTCTGAGTTCTGTGCATCTTAAACTATGAAACAATATACATATTCATACCCTCTCCATGACACTCTGTATTTTACAGAGTTCTATACCATTCTTTCTCTCAATGGCCCCTCTTCCAACATCTATCCTGTTGATGACTAAAGTACACCACCTCTTTTTACAACTACTGTGAGAGCTGACTGCTGAGTTGCAAACATTGCACCTATGTATACAAAGAGCTAGAGAGGAGATCCTGGAAACTACAGGTAGATAGGTTTGACCTTGTAATAAAGCATGAAATCAGTGAGCATACAGATAAGCATCATCTGTTGGGAAACAGCATGGGTTTTGTAAAGAGAAATTCTACTTATTACATGCTGGAATTTTGCCAAGAATCTATAAGCACTTCAATAAAATGTCAGAATGATCATAAAATATTCAGTGGGGGGGGGGGGGGAAGACAAAACAAAACAAATGACCTTTGGTAACTCTTTGTGCCAAATATTATTAAAGAAGTTGCTCCGAGGATGGAGGAAATAATTTCTGAAAGCAAAGGATTACTAGTTACTTTTCCAGATGGTGAAGAGTCAGCACTGGGATATGCCCCAGGACCAGCATACACATCAGTTTTGTTTGATGTTGTCATCAATGCTCTTCAGAAAGCAAAGGACAGTGAAAACTTCAAAGACACGCAGAATGTAGGGGATGGAAAGGACCTCAAGAGATCATCTAGTCCAACTCCCCTGCCACAGCAGGATCACCAATACCAGATCACACAGGAACTCATCCAGGCGGGTCTTGAACATCTCCAGAGAGGGAGACTCCACAAACCCCTGGGCAACCAGTTTCAGTATTCTGTCACACTCACAGTGAAATAAGTCTTCCTCCTATTTCCATGGAACTTCTTGTGCCTCAACTTCCACCCATCACCCCTTGTCCTGTCATTGGGCATGCTTACATGTTATATTTAGCACTCTCAAGTAGTGAAATACTGCAGAATTAGAACCTAAGAAAACTGAGAAAAGGCTGAAAGTTGCAGATGAGCTCCTCTGTAAAAAAAAAAAAAAAAAAAAAAAAACCACACCCAAAACCCAACAAAAAACCCCAAACATAACCTAAAAACAAACAAACAAACCCCAAAACCATAATGAATGAATCTAGAGAAAATAAAGATGCTGAACTCAGAAAAGATAATTGTAGGAAGGAGATCTGGGAGTCACTATTGATGCTTCCCTGAAATAACAATTTCAACATGTACAATTTTCTGTGTCATCATGAGGGGGGCAGAAGAGGAGATAGAATGTTACTTCACTCTTTCACCGAGCTGATGTACGCCCATGTTGTGAATATTATGTGCAGCTCTCATTTTCCCAGGTCAGGAAGGGTACAATGGATGAGGACTAAAAACAGAAAAGGTCATCTAAAATGATTACAGAGATCAAGTGATTGCTTGAAATGATGACACTGGGTGAATTTGGAAGTGTTGCAATATAGCAATACAGGATCCAGGGGAAGCTTAACCAGGGCATGCAGAAGGTGGATTTAGAAGAGATAAATGTCCTTCTTGACACCCCCAAGCAGCAAAATATTTCAGCTTTCTTCATGGGTGGTCTTGATATAGCAGCAAAAGGGACTAAACAAATTGACATGAAGTCCATGAACAGATACCATGGGGAAGAGAAGCATAGATCACAGAATCACATAGAATGTTAGGGGTTGGAAGAGACCTCCAGAGATCATCGAGTCCAAACCCCCCTGCCAAAAGCAGGATCAGCTAGGGCAGGCCACACAGGAGCACATCCAGTCGGATGTACCAGATATACTTTCCGACTTTCCTAGTACTGCAATTGCCTGTTCAGCACAGGGTAAATGGACTGCCCTGAGTGCCTAAGTTTATGCGCTCTCTGTATTCAGCATCACCTACAGGTTATGCTCATCAAGTTCATAGAATCATAGAAAGATAGCATTGTCAGGGCTGGGAGGGACCTCAAGGATCATCTTGCCCCAACCCCTTGCCATGGGCAGGGACACCTCACACTGGATCAGGTTGCCCAGAGCCACATCCTGCCTGGTCTTAAAAACTTCCAGGGATGAGGCTTCCACCACCTCCCTGGGCAACCTGTTTCAGTGTCTCACCACCCTTGAGGTGAAGAACTTCAGTTAGAACCAGTAAGTATGATTATATGCCTACAGAGTAAATACTTGTACAAGAAAAGATTGCTGGATCCTCACCTGTACCAGCAGATAACCTGTGTAGATACTTCATGAAGTCCACTACCTTTGCATCTCTCAGGCAAGTTCTTGGAGATACCTACAAGTACAGACAATAACAAGACCTCAATCGGTCAATGCCTGGTTCTTCATACTTTGGAAAGCCTCCACTGTACCCTTTGCTGTCAATGCATATACTCAGCAGATGACTCTTCTTTCACTATTCTCTACCCTTATTATGATAATTAGAAGACAGCAAAATATAACAAAAGATGTGTTGAAAAATCCCTTAGAAAACAACAAGAGCTCTAACAGATCAGGGAAGCACATCTTCATGTTTTCCATTGTGTCCCATTTTCCATGTGCCTCCTGTTTTCTTTTTTTATTATAATGTCTATCAAATTGAACAGTGTGATTTTATTGATTGGTGATTTCAAATACCTTCTTTGAAGAAATTGCCCTTTTTTTTTGGGGGGGGAGGGATGTGGTGAGGGGTTGTTTTGTTGTGGTTTTGATTGTTTGGTTTGGGTTTTTTCTATGTTGGCATCTCATTCTTGTAGTGGGTATTCTGGTTCAGGCAAGAGATTACCCAGCACAATTAATAGCACAGCATTTCCTTACTTGCGTTCTTCTAGAACTCCTGAGTGAATACTATCTGGTCTTGGTGAAGTAACACTGTTCTTCTATTCTTATTACTATTCACTCTTAAAACATTTCTAATGATAGTCCAATTTTATTATTTATTTTATTTATTATTTTTAAGGAAAAATTTTGGTGTGAGAATCTTCCTAAACATATCAACACTGATCATGGAGAACATGTCTATATTTTCTGCAGGTGTATATTCTCTGTGTGATCTTTTCTTTTCTTGATCATCTCTCAGTCCTACAAACTCTTTGGCAGATTCCTTTATTCTGGTACTGGGGGAGAAAAATGTCTTCATTTTTATCATTTTAGTAATGTTTTCTTCAAAATGATTTTTGGTTTTCCTTTTTTTCCTGCTGTATTATGCTTTTATAGTTAACCAGTTCTCTTCTGTTTCTGTTTCTTTGGAAGGGTTCTTCAGCTTTCTGAGGGATATTTTGCAGTTCAAATAACTTTCTTCACCTTGCTTGTTTAACCACATCATCTTTGGGGATTTGGCCTCTTTTTTTTCCTCCCCCTCCTTTAAATCTTTCTAGTCTTTTTGATGGGTTAGCCCTTTCACAACAGTCTCTACAACTGACCCCCAACCAGGATGTGAAAGGACAGAAAAATCCCACATCCAAAATAGTGTCTGCAATTTGATACAGATACATATAAAAAGGTCCCAATTTCAAATGGAACTTATAGGCTGTACAGAAATTCCCTGCTGAGCTTTTAAAATGATTCTCACACTAGCTTTACTATGGAAATCTTCTTCCAAGGACCAAAATTAAACAGTAATAGGTTCCCTTTTTAGTTGTTTAGATATGTGGTGGAGGTGCTGTTTCTATAAATATGTGCTGCAATTGCTTAAAATTGATTCCATTGCTTATTTAACAACTTTAATTTTCATTGAGTGCAGGACTTAAAATGCTAGCACATGTGTTTGCCTGGGTCAGTTTTGAGAATAACTTGATCTACTCTATTTTTGCTTCCTTTCCATTTTTTTTTTTCCCCTTCTGTAGGTTGAAACCTGTCCTTGAAAGTGTGCATGGCTCCCATTAATATCAATGGGAGCCATATGTGTGCACTGAAGGACTAAATACTAAATTTACCCCTAAGCACTTCACCCATAATGACTTGAGTGTTCTATTACAAAGTCATTCTTTAACTACCATTTTTAGCACAAACTTTTTTTTTAATGTATTCTAAGCAATGATACAATTAATTCTCTGAAGTAAGTGTCATTGCATAGTAATTGGAAATGCCATTAGTATTTTCATGTACTTTTCACAGTCAAACTGCTTTACAAATATTTACTTACTTTATCTTGTAGCATTTGGACTGCAACGGTACAGCTAGGTGAACATTTCCCAATTTTGTCTTTGAATACTTGCCTACAGCTAGTGCTCCAGAAGTATGGCAGAATGAATAATTTTACATTGCCTGTAACTTTTTCTTGATTGAAGTAGGTTTTTGCCTCTTTGTGTTTTACAGAGCTACGCCACAGCCACATCTGTGTTTTCATTCTGAATTGGATTCCTTCACAATCACAGACACTGCTTGCAATTAAATGCATAGAACCTGCTGCTTTAATTGAGTTCAGTCCAATTTGTCACTTCAGACTTCAGAAAATTATGTGTAAGGAAAGATTTAGTTGCCAGTTTGATTCAGCTCAAGTTGATGGAAAACCTTTTGATCACTCATCCATTAAACACATTTCAGAGTTGTGCTAAGCTAATTGCTTGAGCTTGCTTGAGTTTATTTGTATTTAAAACAATCTAAGTTGCTATTTTCCAGGGCTGTGCAAACCATTATCTTTGTAGGCACTTGTATGTCCTTACTTAAGAGTTTTGGGGGTTCGATTCTGTTCTTACATACCCACTGGTGTAGAATCAAGCAAAACTCTGTTCTCTTTAGGAAAACAAGGGGAAAAATGGTGCAGTAGCAGGTGCCAACCCAAATTTGTACGTCCATCTGTTAACTGGTGAAATCAGAAAGTGACAGAGCCACAGTGATGTTTATTCATGGAGGAGCACCTGCTTCTGGTTATGGCAATAAATCTAATGGTGCCTCAGTAGCTGAAGCATAGACATGCCCTTTGGGATCTTGGATCAGGGTGGAAGCTTCCACTGGGGGAGCACAGCTGTAGATTACTAATAACAAGGCCTCCAGCTTTACAGGGTCACAATCAGCATTGTTGCTACCTAGCTTCTAAGAAATACTGTGGGGATTTTTCATCCCTTGATTTCTGGATGAAACCAGTAATAGGAAGTGCAAATTAGTTTTGCTTTGGCCTCATTAAATAAAGGAAAAGCCTATGTTAAATTCAAAGTGTAGGGTGCAGGGTCTTCATCTTTAAGACATCATTAGAGATCATGCAATTTCAACTTAGGAATATTTTGTTAAACAGTATAAAAAAGATTCATATTATCAGGCCAGTTCCTTGAAAAAAGGTAGTCATAAAATAAATCTTTAGTATTTAATCGTATAGATCTCACAAGTCTGGAGCTTCTGGACATTATAGGAATGCATATAATAATCTTCCAGCTTGACACATGTAGGGATGAAATGGGTATGAGAGTGAAGGAAATGGAAGGGACAGTCAAAACTATTCCTTATATTTCCATTAGATACATTTTTGAAAATAAGGACTAAAACCCAACATCACTTACCTACATTTCAAGGCTGGGTATCTGGTCTGTTTCTTGTCTGGTGGTGGGGTATAAATCTTGAAGGAATTATAATGAGAGTCCCTTCCAACTCAATGCAGTCTATGAACTAAAGGCATCTCTTGGGATAACTGATTTGCCCATGCAGAGAATGACAAAGTAGTTGGTCTAGTGGTGTAGGAAAAGCAGGTCCACTTCTCTTCCTTGTCGTGTTTATGTAGTTTTCTAGGGGATCAGTGGATTTAGAATCATAGAATCAATAAGGTTGGAGAAAACCTCAGAGATCATCAAGTCCAACCTGTGACCCAACACCTCGTGACTAACTAAACCATGGCTTCAAGTGCCACGTCCAATCCCCTCTTGAACACCTCCAGGGATGGTGACTCCACCACCTCCCTGGGCAGAACATTCCAATGGCCAATCACTCTTGCTGTGAAGAACTTCTTCCTAGCATCCAGCCCAAACTGCCCCTGGTGCAGCTTGAGATTGTGTCCTCTTGTTCTGGTGCTGATTGCCTGGGAGAAGAGACCAGCTCCCTCCTGGTTACAACCTCCCTGCAGGTAGCTGTAGACAGCAATAGCAAGTCTCCCCTGAGCCTCCTCTTCTCCAGGCTAAACAAACCCAGCTCCCTCAGCCTCTCCTCGTAGGGCTTGTGCTCGAGGCCTCTCACCAGCCTTGTTGCCCTTCTCTGGGCACGTTGAAGAGTTTCAATGTGCTTCTTAAACTGAGGGGCCCAGAACTGGACACAGGACTCAAGGTGTGGCCCAACCAAAGCAGAGTACAGGGGCACAATGACTTCTCTGCTCCTGCTGGCCACACCTGATGCAGGCCAGGATACCATTGGCCTACTTGGCCACCTAGAAACAGTGCCATCTCATGTTCAGCCAGCTGTGAATCAGCACCCCCAGGTCCCTTTCTGTCTGGCTGCTCTCCAGCCACTTTGACCCCAGCCTGTAGCTCTGCATGGGGTTATTGTGACCAAAGTGCAGCACCCGGCACTTGGACTTGTTGAATGCCATCATGCTGGACTCTGCCCATCTGTCCAGCCTGTGAAGGTCCCTCTGGAGAGCCCTTCCACCTTCTAACTGATCAACATCTGCTCCCAACTCGGTGTCATCTGCAAATTTACTAATGACTGACTCAATCCCCTCATCCAGACCATCAATAAAGTTATTGAACAGCATGGGTCCCAATACTGATCCCTGGTGGATGCCATCCTCCAGCTGGATGTGGCACTATTCACCACCACTCTCTGGGCTCAGCCCTCCAGCCAGTTCCTAACCCAACACAGAGTGCTCCTGTCCAAGCCACAGGCTGACAGCTTGTGCCCTTGCTGTGGGGCACGGTGTCAAAGGCCTTGCTGACGTCCAGGTAGACTACATCCACAGCCTTTCCCACACTCACCAGGTGGGTCACATGATCATAGAAGGAGATAAGGTTGGTCAGGCATGACCTTCCTAAATTCATGTTGGCTAGGCCTGATCCCTTGGCCATCCTGCAGGTGTGCTGTGATTGCCCCCAGGATGATCTGCTCCATAGTTTTTCCTGGCACTGAGGTCAGGTTGACAGGCCTGTAGTTTCCTGGTCCATCTACCCAGCCCTTCTTGTGGATGGGCATCACACTGGTCAGTTTCCAGCTTGTACCATTCTGGTGAGCCAGGACTGGGTCATATATTTGCAGAGGGGAAATATCTGCACTTCCTTACCTTGGAGCTTAGTTCATACGGTATTAAAAGATCACAGAAAAATTCTCATGTATCTTGATAATGCATAAGGCCATTCAAACTGGTCATGTTGGCACTTTTCACCTTCAAATTCACTTCCCCTGTAAAACTGACAGAAAAAACAGAGATGTGGGTTCTGTAGTTCAAGAGGAGATGTTGTCTCCATTTGCTTCTCTTGAGAAGTTGTTTGCTCTCCAGTAAAATATAGGTCATCCCATTGTCTTGTTGGTCTGCTGCTGATATGAAACCATGCTGATAGATATATCAGATCTCAGTAATTCAGCAGCTGAACTGACAGTCTTCTCTCTGACCCTTAAAAATTCAGCATAAAGATATCATGTTAAGCAAAAGATAATTCTTGACAGTGACATTTCGGTGGTTCTCTTCTCCTCTCTTGATGAAGTATGAAGACGTTTCATTAGAATTGCAAGTAGTCACCCTTTGGCATGAATATTCTCCAGAGCAATGCTTTCTATTCAGGGATCAGTGTAGTGGAACAGGCTGATAAAAGCAGCACAAAAACACCCATTTTAGTCAGAGTTCCTTAAATGTCTTCAAAAATTTGTCATAGTCTTCAGATTGGACCTGCATGTTCAAGAGTCTGTGCAAGTGCTTCCTTTCATTTGATTTTTTTTTTTTTTTTTTTTTTTTTTTTTTGGATGTAAAACCACAAATAACACAAGATTGAATTTTGCATTTTGTTTTAGGCTGGCATTTATGCTGTGTTCTCCTTAAGGTTCTCTTCTACTATTTTAGAGTACAGTATTTATATTGATAGCTTTGTTTTCCTGGGCATGATCTTTTAGGATACACTGAACTTAAAGTACATCACTTAGACATGAAGTTTTGAGCATGTAGCTACCATCACACAGGTTGTTTAAACTATCATAAGCAGAATAAAAATGCCCAAATAGAAGCTCCAAAGATGATTGTGTTTTGAACCCAGAGAAGCATCTGGTAGAATGTTCTTAACAATATTTGCATTCTGACTAAGTAAGTGTGTGTTTACCAGGCACAAGAGAAATAATAAAATTCTGGCTACATCTTAGTTTAGCAGTCAGCTCAAACTGCTGAAGATAAAAATATCTTGGTCTGAAAGACTTGCAAAAAATAGGCTTTCACAGTGTTTTTGCGTTCCTCTGAACATTTCACTATCTCAAAAGTGTTCTTGTCAGAATTTCTCAGTGTCCTCCTAGGTTGCCCCTTTTTTTTTACTTTCTCTTTGTCTTCTGTTATCCCTCATATAAAATCGACACCATCCAACTCAGAAACTTCTTTTGCTATACCACAGGAACACTTACATGAACCTACGTACCAGGACTAGCATCGCTTTCCTTTAGACTTTCCTTGGTGTGCTTCTGTTCCGAACTACTGTGGTAAGGTTGTTTTGGTGGGAGGGTTGGTATCTCATCTACTCAAAGCAGATCTAAACTGTCCAATGATTAAAATGCTGATTTGTTTGCACAATAATCCTACTCTTGCAAATGTAGTTGTATCCTGCGCTTAGGAAGATTGCAACAGAAATCTTAAATAAAATAGTTTGGAACATATCAGCTGAGCTCTATGGAGTCTAAGTGTTTAGTCAGGTAAGTTTACAGTTGCATCAGCCAAAGCACATGTATCTTGGAAGGTCACAGAATCATAGAATCAACAAGGTTGGAAAAGACCTCAAAGATCATCAAGTCCAACCAGTCACCCAAGACCTCACCAAGTGTCATGTCCAATCCCCTCTTGAACACCTCCAGGAATGGTGACTCCACCACCTCCCTGAGCAGAACATTCCAATGGCTAACAGCCCTCTCTGTGAAGAACTTTCTCCTTACCTCAGGCCTAAACTTCCCCTGGTGCAGCTTGAGACTGTGTTCTCTTGTTCTGGTGCTGATTGCCTAGGAGAAGAGACCAACTCCCTCCTGGCTACAACCTACCTGCAGGTAGTTGTAGGCAGCAATAAGGTCTCCCCTGAGCTTCCTCTTCTCCAGACTAAAAAGTCCCAGATCCCTCAGCCTCTCCTCATAGGGCTTGTGATTGAGGCCTCTCACCAGCCTCGTTGCCCTTCTCTGGACACGTTGAAGAGTCTCAATGTCCTTCTTGAATTGAGGGGCCCAGAACTGGACACAAGACTCAGGGTGTGGCCTAACCAGTGCTGAGTACAGGGGCACAATGACTTCTCTGCTCCTTCTAGCCACACTATTCTTGATGTAGGCCAGGATACCATTGGCCTTCTTGGCCACCTGGGCACACTGCTGGCTCATGTTCAGGCAGCTGTCAATCAGTACCCCCAGGTCCCTTTATGTTTGGCTGCTCTCCAGACGCTCTGATTCCAGCCTGTAGTGCTGCATGGCGTTGTTGTGACTGAACTGCAGCACCTGGCACTTGGACTTATTGAATGTCATCCCGTTGGACTCCCAACTTGGTATCATCTGCAAATTTACTAATGACTTACTCAACCCCCTCATCCAGATCATCAAGGAAGATATTAAACAGCATCCCTGGAGGTGTTTACAAGACACATAGATGTGGTGCTAAAGGATGTCTTTTGTCACCAGACTTGGTAGTTAGATAGCAGTTGAACTTGATGGTCTTAAAGGTTTTTTCCAACTGAAACAATTCTGTGTTTCTGTGATTAAGAATGATAGGAATAAGGTTAAAGACATTAACTTACGTCTGTGACTTCCTGGTAGTCACTCTCAACTACATGTTAACCTAGTCTATTAATTCATGTTTTAAGATATCTGTATGGAGCTTCTTCCAAACCAGCATCAATTATATTTTTCCATTTAGTTTTGTCTGAGGGAAGGTTGATGACATATGCATGCTTCCCAAACTATTCTTTTTCATAAGGTGACCTTGGGCAGCCAGAGTTGTGTAATGGGAGTTACAAATCACAGAATCACAGAATGTTAGAGGTTGGAAGGGATCCAGAGATCATTAAGTCCAACCCCTGTGCCAAAGCAGGATCACCTATGGTAGTCTGCACAGGGCGGATTTTGTAAGTCTCCAGAGAAGGAGACTCCAGGAAGGTTATAAAGCACCTCTAAGCAAATTAGATCCTTACAAAACAAGCTAACAAAGAAATGAACAAACAAAACACATAGAAGAAAAAACCAACCAAACAAAAATGAAACAAAAAACTATAGCCTCATTCATTTCACACCATTCCTGAAATAACTGAAGGAAACAAAGGGACCAGAACTGATAAAACATTGTTCTGATAAGGAGCCTAAAAGGCATTCTGCATAGACCTGAAAACTGATTTTCTTCCTTTCTTCTTTGCAGTAGGAAGTGTGAAGCTGTTCTGTTTGTGCCCATGGCTAGTTACTATAGCCTCAAATTGAGGTTATAAGGAAAAATATACTGAAGAGGAGAGTCTGAACTGCAGAAAAGAGAAGATGGGTGGATGGATGGATAGATAGATAGCATGTCTCTTGGTGACCCAATTAGTGGGCAAAAGAAAGGCTGTGTATGATGTCTACTTAGACTTCAGTATTTTACACTGTTTCCCACAGCCTCCTCCTGGAGAAGCTATCCGCTCATAGTTTGCACATGCATTCATTTTGCTGAGTAAAAAATTGTCTGGATGACTGAGCCCGAATTGTGATTGTGATGAATGGACATAAATCCAGTTGGCAAATTGTCACAAGCAGTGCTTCTCAGAGCTCAGTATTGGGATCTTTAATATCCTTATCAGTGATCTTGATGAAAGACTGATTGCAACTCCCACCTCCCTGCATGGCTCAGTGGGTAGAAGGAAGAGAAGTTGTGAGGGAAGTTGAGCCTGGGAAGACGGGAGGAATGGGTGCAAAGTGGTTTTAGAATTGTTTTTATTTCTCACTATCCTGCTCTGCTACTAATTATCAATAAATTAAATTAGTTTCCCCAAGTCAAGTCTGGTTTCCCTGTAAAGGTTCATGGTGAGTGTCCTCCCTGTCTTTATCTTACCCTATGAAACAGCGTATTTCATACCCATAAATCCTGCACCCTATAAATCTATCTGCAAAGTCATTCTCTTCCTCTTTCTTCCCTCTCTGCTCCCATGGGAGATGCTTCTTATTGAGTAACAGTGGGGGAGTATCTCCAGGCCTCTTAGGCCTGTCTAGACCTAATGCCAGGAGAAGGCGGGAGGCAGTCTCAGACCTGGCCAGCCTGAGACTAGCCTAGCAGTGGGGGAGGGGGAGGGAAGGGAAGAGCCCTGGGGGTTTGGGTACACCCTCAGGTGGCAAGAAGGGAAGTGTTGGGAGGCTTTTGGGTGTGCTATAAGGGCTCTGTATGCTTTGGGATATCTTTGCCACTATGCTTTGCAATTTCCGTAAAACAGCAATTGCTTTTTTCATTCAAACTTTCCATCACTTTCCAATCCATTTGTGTGTCATTCTTTTGTCCCTCTCAGGGCAATAGAGCATCTGTCCAGCCTCAAACCAGGACATCTTACCATTTAATTCTCAGAGGCCTGTTCTTGGTGGCCAGAGTGGAAGCAATCTGAAGTAGAAGCTATTTGAGTTAGCCCATTGGAAAAGCCAGGCAGGTAGAAAGCCCCAGCATTCCTGCCCCTCTGAAGGTAGCCTTCATGAAAACAAGACTGTATACTCATGTGGACATTGCTTGCCACCTACCTACACAAAGTGATCACAGAGGATGTCTGCACTCCTACATATCAAGACTACATCCTAAGAGCAGACATGTAACCCTCCCTTCTGTCCTGATAGAGTTATTGCCTCCTGCCTTACTTAGACTTCTCAGCTCCCCAAAGAGGAAGAACCTGGACATGTTTGAAGACTTTTTTGTCATTCCTGCCATGCAATTGGTGTCATGGATAGAGGCAAGGCTGTGAGTACACAGAAGGATTGTATAGTCTGGTGAAATGTGTATTTCACTGGAAGATCATTTGGCCCATAATGAGCACTAGGTGATAGGTCCTGAGGGAAAAGCAAAAGGGCAGGGCAAACATGGAGCCGTCTTTCTTACAGCTACCAATGATCTGCAGCTCAGGAAATACCTGAGCCAGAGGCAGTTTCTGTATATCTAGCAATTTTCAAGATTCTTTTTATAGTCAATAGAAATAATTAGGCTTTTCTAAGGCCTAATTATCTCACCATAAGGTAACTATTTGTAATCACTCAAATGAACCATTTCCTAGCAGGACTTATTTCTTGCCTGTGACTGTAAAGAGAAGAAGGTAAAAACTAACTTTCATGCACATATCTCCCCTGCAGATGAGTGAAGTGAGGTGAGATGACTCCTACAGCTGAAGGTGTGCATTCAACAGGGTGAAGGCAAAAACTCTTGAAGCCTAAAATATTTAAATGTTGTGGTGGCGAATAGAATTAAGTTCATTTGGCAGCCAGTCACAATGGTGTTCCACAAGGCTCAATACTCATGTTTAATATCTTTACTAATGATCTGGACAAGGAATCCAAGTGCACCTTTAGTAAGTCTGTAGATGACAGAACTGGTGGAACTCTTGGTGGAACTGTTGGTGGAACTGTTGGTGGAACTGTTAATCTGCCTGTGGGTAAGGAGGCTCTGCAGAGGGATCTAGACAGGCCAGATTGATAGGCTACAAGCAATTGTATGAGTTCCAATAAGGCCAAATGACAGCTTCTGCACTTTGGCCACCACAACCCCTGTCAGCACTACCAGCTTGGGGAGGAGTGGTAGAAAAGCTGCTCAGCAGAGGAGGACCTGAAAGTGTTGAGCCAGCAGTGTGTCCGGGTGGCCAAGAGCATCATGGCTTCTATCAGGAATGGTGTGGCCAGCAGGACTAAGAATGTGATCTTACCCCTGTACTCAGTACTGGTGATGCTGCATCTCAAATACTTGGTTCAGTTTTGGGCCCCTCACTACAAGAAGGACATTGAGATGCGGGAGCATGTACAGAGAAGGGCAACAAAGCTGGTGAAAGGTCTTGAGAACAAGTCTTAAGAAGAGTGTCTAAGAAATCTGGGGTTGTTTAGTCTGGAGGAAAAGAGACTGAGGGGAGACCTTATCGCTCTCTACAACTCCCTGACAGAAAGTTGTAGAGAGCTGTTTGGTCTGCTCAACCAAGTAACAAGTAATAGGATAAGAGGATGTGGCCTCAAGTTGTGCCATGGGAGGTTTGGGGTGGATATTAGGAAGGAGTTCTTCACTGAAAGGGCTGTCATGCTATGAAACAGCTTGCTCATGGAGGTGGTGGAGTCCCCATTCCTGGGAGTTTTAAGAGTAATGTACACACAGTGCTTAAGGATATGATTTAGTCAAGGACACGTCAGTGTCAAGTTAATGACTGGACTCGATGATCTTAAGGGTCTTTTCCAACATAGGCAATTCTGTACCTCTGTGAAATCAGAGCAGTGCTTTCAGTATAGGGATTGCTGATGGCCTCCCTACACAGGTACAAAAAGTCAAGGAATATTTTAAAGCCATCCTTTCCTTCAGCACATTGGAAGAAAACTGGTAAAAACAGATATGTATTCTCTATGGAAAATACATAAAATATATCTTTCTGTAAAGTAAGTAGAGAATAAGTAGCAAATTGGCAGAGTACCCAGTGAAGAGTACACAACTGTGTTACTCCTTGAACTTTCAAGGGGGTATGACAGGGCTGTGTGTTTCATAATTCATCTGAGAGTTTTTTTGCAGTCAAGGCAGAGAAGAGATCAGACATCCTCAAAATCTTCTATTCCATTAGTAGTTCCTCTGATCAGCAGTAGTTTCCCCACACTCCCTCCCTCCTTCTCTCTATATACTTCATGTGATTTAAAAAGTAAAATTCCTGCTTCCTTAACTCTGAGCTGCAGGAGGGCTCAGTTCCCCAGCCAGAGGGTGCACACTATGGGGTTATGCTGTGTCAATCTTTCCCTTTTAAATAGAATTTGAAAACTGATGGTGTGATTTGAGCAGGTTTTCACAATAGGACCTGTTAGAGTCTGCTATCCAGTGTGCTTTACATTTGGATGACAGGTGGCTTGTTGGGGAAAAGAAAAAAAGAAAAATTATATAAAGGAAGAAAAAATTATATAAAGGAAGAAAAAGAGCAATTATTTTAAAGTTTGATTTTCTCTTGTGGATAATTCACTCAATTAAAGGCTGAATACTGTTTACTTGCTTCAGGAAATGGATCAGTGAAAGGGCCCCTGGGCCCCTCAGTTTAGGAAGGATGTTGACTTGTTGGAGCGTGTCCAGAGAAGGGCAATGAAATTGGTGAGGGGTTTGGAACACAAGCCCTGTGAATAGAGGCTGAGGGAGCTGGGGTTGCTTAGCCTGGAGAGGAGGAGACTCAGGGGTGACCTTATTGCTCTCTACAACTACCTGAAGGGAGGTTGTAGACAGGCAGAGGTTGGTCTCTTCTCCCAGGCAACCAGCACCAGAACAAGAGGACACAGTCTCAGGCTGCACCAGGGGAGGCTTAGGCTGGAGGTTAGGAGGAAGTTTTACATAGAGAGTGATTGACCATTGGAATGGGCTGCCCAGGCAGGTGGTGGAGTCACCATCACTGGAGGTGTTTAGGAGGAGACTTGATAGGGTGCTTGGTTGCTTGGTTTAGTTGATTAGGTGGTGTTGAATGATAGGTTGGACACGATGATCTTGAAGGTCTCTTCCAACCTGGTTTATTCTATTTCTATTTCTATTTCTATTTCTATTTCTATTTCTATTTCTATTTCTATTTCTATTTCTATTTCTATTTCTATTTCTATTTCTATTTCTATTTCTATTTCTATTTCTATTTCATTCCATTCCATTCTATATGGTTTCCTATAGGCACAAAGGAAAACTTAAACTTACTTTGGATAAATAAAAACAAGAAACAAGCAAACAAAGAAAGTAGTTACAGACTGTTTCACCATCAACCTCAAAAAGAGAGAAGTCCACAGGGATCAGCATTGCTGTCCTCCACAGATCTTGGCTGTAAAATAAGCTTTTGATGTTTGAAACTATCTTTTTACTTTGTGTTTGGGAAATGGCTAAGATTCTGGAACACCAACTCACATATGAGTCTTTAGGTAGTTAAAACATAATAGCAAATCAAGAACCTTCATTCTTGTTGGACAGCATAAGTGGGGTTTGCCTCCAGCTTCAATTGATGAAGCAGGACTATCTCACTAAATTAATCCAGAGACAAAATGCCACACTGGGGTGTGTGAATAGAATGAGTGACTTTGAGTTGAATATTTTTTAGTATTTTCTTGGCTTCATTCAAGCCTACAAATTCAAAGCCGTAAGAAAATGTAAAAAAAAAAAAAAAAAAAAAAAAAAAAAATTATTTCTCTGGCATGATTTAAAAAGCTTGGCCTGTTTTCAAGTAAATGCAAGAAAACAATCATTTAAGCCAATACAGAGCTGAGCAGAGAAGGGACCAAATGTGAAGATCTGAGAAACACTGTGCTCCCTTACCATGGTTTCAGCTGCTACCTTTGCTCTTCCCTGCACCACCTTTCACTCTGGAGACTCACAGGTCACTCTGAAGTTTGTCTCAAGTCTGTTCACCTCTATAAAAGTCATGTGTACAGAATTAAACTCATAGTTTATTAAAGCACACCAAGGTGAAGGTGACTATGATTGTACATAATTAACATTTTCCCCTGCTTTTAATAGTTGAGGTTATGTATATTGTTTCCACAGTTTACAGTAATGAGATCTGAACTCTCACTTTCTTAAATAAAAAAAAAGAAGGTATAATAAGGCAGCTGCTAGATGGATTGTAAAAAACCAGAATACCACCTTCTAGAAATCTATGCCTCTGCAGGAGTAGAGGAGAGGTTCGGAGAGGAGACGTTCGGAGAGGTTCGGAGATGAGAGGTTCGGAGAGGTTCGGAGAGGAGAGGTTCGGAGAGAGGAGAGGTTCGGAGAGGTTCGGAGAGGTTCGGAGAGGAGAGGTTCGGAGAGGAGAGGTTCGGAGAGGAGAGGAGAGGTTCGGAGAGGAGAGGTTCGGAGAGGAGAGGTTCGGAGAGGAGAGGTTCGGAGAGGTTCGGAGAGGAGAGGAGAGGTTTGGAGAGGAGAGGAGAGGTTCGGAGAGGAGAGGTTCGGAGAGGAGAGGTTCGGAGAGGAGAGGAGAGGTTCGGAGAGGAGAGGTTCGGAGAGGAGAGGTTCGGAGAGGAGAGGTTCGGAGAGGTTCGGAGAGGAGAGGAGAGGTTCGGAGAGGAGAGGTTCGGAGAGGAGAGGAGAGGAGAGGAGAGGAGAGGAGAGGAGAGGAGAGGAGAGGAGAGGAGAGGAGAGGAGAGGAGAGGAGAGGAGAGGAGAGGAGAGGAGAGGAGAGGAGAGGAGAGGAGAGGAGAGGAGAGGAGAGGAGAGAGAGGAGAGGAGAGGAGAGGAGAGGAGAGGAGAGAGGAGAGGAGAGGAGAGGAGAGGAGGCTCTAGTGAGACATTTATTGTGGCCTTCAAGTACTTAAAGGGATCCTGCAAGACATCTGGAGAGGGACTTATTGAGGACATGCAATGATAGGATAAGGAGTAAAGGGTTTAAACTCTAAGAGTGTGGATTTAGATTAGATATTAGGAAGAAATTATTCACTGTGAGGGTGGTGAGTCACTGGAACAGTTTGTCCAGTGAAGTCGTGGGTGTCCCATGCCTGAAAGTGTTCAAGGACAGGTTGGATGGGGCTTTGAGCAACTTGGTATGGTGGAAAGTGTCCCTGCCCATGGCAGAGTGGTCAGAGAAAGGTGTTTTGTAAGGTCTCTTCTAACCCAAACCATTCTATTATTCTGAGTTGTTTTCTGGAGGAGCTGAAGGACCAGCTGGAGTTCTGTCCTTCCCTAATGAGACTGCCTTGTGGTATCCAGCTAAAAGACCTCTCTGACCTAAGGAGCTCATTAAAATACTACTAAAACCATAACACAATTTATGTAATTGTTGTTGTATTTCCAAAGCACAGGGATCTTTTGGACAGAACAGAACCTAAACTGCAACATAGTCTGGAATCCAGGCATAGGAAGCTAAGTATAAACTGGGGCAGCCCTAAGGCCACTCTAATTTATGCTGGCAATCAAATGAATTGCTGGTGTACAAATGTGGCATCAAGCCTAATTTGCCTTCAACCCATCCCCAAGCAAATTATGCCAAATGCCAAGATGAAATCAGGGTGGAATCAAGGTCTCACTGCTCAAAGTGTCTCTCTGACATTATTGCAACATTTTACATGTGATAATATTTCTCTACTATGTTTTCTTATTATTCTCTCGTATTATCTATCTCCTTAAGAACTATTTTCCTTCCATTGTTAAAGGAGCATACACGTGCCCAATAGAATTTTTATAAATAAAAAAAAAATCCTAATTGAAAAGCTTTTATTTGCCTTGGACATTTGGAAAAAATGCACGAAATAATATTTTGTATGTGCCTTTTTGTGTGTGTGTCTTTTGTTTTCCCCTGAAGAGCTCAAGACTGTTTAAATGAGTGGGATGGTGTTTTATAGATTAGGAAATGTACATTCTTAGCAGTGGAGAAGAGGTTGGATGCATGCTAGAGTGGGCATGTAAACTGAAAATGATTAATCCTGAAAGCTGAATCCAGCAACAACAAAAATCCAAAAATATTTCACTTTAAGTGTTGTTTGCTGTAATCAGATTACAGGATTCTCTGCAAGATTTCAAAACCTTTTCAAAGAAGCACTTCTGCAAATGAAGCTCTTTAGAATCCTGGTAGGGAGGATCTTACAGACAGCTATTTTGTTTTAGCACATAATTATATGTAATTTGTCTAAATATTTTGTTAATTGTTTAAATTCTTAACATATTGCAGAGTGAGCATTCCTTCAGCGTTCTCCCATTCACTTTTAAAATGAGACAGAAAATGTCATGTCTGGGTTCCTCTTTTAAATACACTCCTTTTGTACATGATAACTTTATTCCCTGGGCTTAAAACACCTCAAATTACAAAGCATGAGCATTCTTCAGGAGACACACCCCCCCCACACACAGGCAGAGTATATCACATGAAATTGCTTTAAAATGGTCTTGTATTTTTACTGGGCAAGGACATCGTTATTAATTTATTTATTTATTAAAAAAAAAAAAAAAAAAAGAACCACAACTGTTCCCAGGAGACATTTTGATAAGAGCTTTAAGTTGATTACTTTTTATATCCTGTGTCCTGTTTGGCTGATAAGCTCCCAATCTCCATCCTTTCACATTGTTTTTATCTTTCTGTGCTGAACCCATCTACTCAATGTCATCTTTCAGTTGCTGCCGTGAAGGTGGTGGTGGAGGCAGGGGAGAGAGGAAACATGAGAGTGGCACGGTCCAGCACCAAGTCACAGATTAGGGGTCAGTCTGCCCACACAGATAACTGCTACACTCTCAGGAATTAAATTTGTTAATCTTTGGAATGCTGTTCATCTTTCATTAATCATATAAGCTATAACAGGGTCTTTGATCTAAATGCGGTGCAGCCAGAAACCTCCTGCTTCTTTTGGCTCTGATCTATGAAATCTGAGTTGTTGGGAGGAATGTCCTCCCCTTCTTCTTTTAAAATTTTCTCCCAAGACTTTCCTGCTCGATTTACAGAGAAATGTGATGATTTCATTTATAAGTCTTTGTGCTGGAGTTTCAGCAGTCTGGATTTGGTGCGTGGCCCTTGATAAATTCTGTTTTGCCGCTGTCAGCAGAAAGGTGATTGTACTGCTTGATGGGTGTCTTTTCACTCCTGTTCTCTTCTGGACAGTATCTGAACTGCTGTGTTTGGTAGGGTCACCACTTGGCTCTGCCAGAAGCATGACATTCCTGAAAGAGGATGGAAGTCATCTTCTTTGTTACACCAATCCCAATATGCTCTGATGCAGACAATTGACTCATTGGTGTTAGGGAGATTTTTTTTAAATGACCATGCTATGTGAGTATATTTCTCAAGATGTTTCTTCTTCTAACCAGAAAGACAAAAGAAAGAGAAAAAAGAAAAAGAAAAAAGACAAGATGATGATTGACTATGAGCTTTTAGTGTTTAATCTTTTGAAGGTTAGAATACCATCTAGCATGGTTTCCTTGGAGCACAATTAAAAGTGTTTTCTGGTCTGTGTTTTGTAAATGTGTGATATGAAAGCACTGTGAAATTAAATCACACAATCCCAAACACTACTGGCACTCTGGAATGCAGTCATTATGCTGTTATGAATTGGGTGTAGATTATTGGCACAATGAAAATACAGTTAAATTGGGTAGCTACTAAAAAAATTATAGGAGAAGCCTCATTATCGGCACCTATGCCACGAAATCCTTTCAGGTAGAGCTTCACTGACTTCTGAGGAATTCAGAGCTTGTTTCAAGGAATTATGCAACTTCTTCCAGCCCTGTGGCGGATTCTTCTTTTTTGAAACGTGCAATTCACAATACATATGGCAGAATGATAAGGTCAAGGAGATGGAGTGATAGGGAGTCATACAGAAACATGAGAGAGAGGAAAAGAAGTGTAGAAAAATCTGCAACAGCACCAGTCTGAACTGGTACCTTTCAACATAGATGCTGAGATGGAAAATGGTCTGAGACTGATTCAACTCACCAGCTTCTGCCAATCATAAGATCCTCCACTCCTTCTTGCATGTAATCTGCCATCTTCCTGAAGCTTCCACTTTGTCCCCTGCTCCACCGGAGGCAATCCTCCCAGTGTGAGAATAAGTATGCTACATGTCACTACTTTTAGCACAAATTTATTGAGTAAATTGTCACTGCCTCCCTCCTAAGTAAAGATGTGCTGTGAGGCATTACTTACATTTGGGTAACTGAGAAGCAAAGAGGCTCCATAATGTGCTCAGACTCACACAATCAGCAAAGAATTTAATCCTCCTAACTGTCCCCTTAACTGTAAGATGCTCTTACCGAAGATATTCTCTCCATTCTTTGCTGTACATAGAAGCGTCGTTCCCCTGGGAAGAATGATTCTTGATATTTAATTTCATACTTTGAAGTATTCACTTTAAAGATTCCCTTCTTTGATCATATTCAGAAGCTATAATAAACAGAGGTCCTTGCTAGAAAACTGATTCATGGAGAATATATGTATGTGGGGTCTCTCATATTTCCAAGTAATGTAATTGATATTAATTGTTGTACTGTAAAGTAGTAAGATTCATTCTTCACTGAATGGAATAGAATATGAGTTTCATTAAATCTTCTCTATTTCAGTGCAATACAACAAAAGCCAAGTTAAACTGCAGTTTTGAGAATTTCCACAGATGGTAAAAATGGAATATATATTAATTTAGGAAACAAAAGTGATGTTTCTAAAGTGTCAAAACATTATTCAAAATGTTTAGAGTGTCCTTGTAGAGAGAAAAAATATAATCAACTGATTCATAATAGACACATAGTTGAGACCATCAAGTTTACACATGGCTCTGCCACTGTTTTCTCTGAGTGACTCCTGGCCAAACCATTTAGTTTCACCACAACTCAGTTTCCCAGTTGTAAAACAAGGAGTTGTTGTGTGCTTACGGCACCCAGCTGTTGCAAAGATAATTTCAGCAAAACGCTTGGATAGACGTAGATGCATGAGTCCTGCAGGGTTGGCAGTGAGTTTTTTGCAGTTTGCCTGCATCAAGGAGGGGCAAGATGATATGAAGAACAGAGGTGTTAAACATCCTTCCTGAAGGCTTGTTCCACTCTGCCTTGTATGTTTGAGGCAGGTTCAGATTTGGCAGAATCTGAAGGATGAGGGGGGTTTGGAGTTTCTGAAATACAATACAATACAATACTATACAATACAATAAACCAGGTTGGAAGAGACCTTCAAGATCATCGCGTCCAACCCATCAAACAATCCAACCCACCCAAACAACTAGACCATGGCACCAAGCACCCCATCAAGTCTCCTCCTGAACACCTCCAATGATGGTGATTCCACCACCTCCCTGGGCAGACCATTCCAATGGGCAATCATTCTCTCTGTATAGAACTTCTTCCTAACATCCAGTCTACACCTGCCCTGGCACAGCTTGAGACTGTGTCCTCCTGTTGTGGTGCTGACTGCCTGGGAGAAGAGACCAACCTCCATCTGTCCACAACCTCCCTTCAGGTAGTTGTAGAGAGCAATAAGGTCGCCCCTGAGTCTCCTCCCCTCCAGGCTAAGCAACCCCAGTTCCCTCAGCCTATCTTCATAGGGCTTGTGTTCCAAATATATTCTTTAGCCTCTTTCTCTGAAGATGTTCAAAACTCACCTGAATACACAACACATAACACAGAATTAACCAGGTAGGAAAAGACCTTCGAGATCATCAAGTCCAACCTATCACCCAACACCATCTAATCAACTAAACCATGGTACACCTGCATGTGGTTCTGGGCAACTTGCTCCAGGTGAACATGTTTTAGCAGGAAGGTTGGACTGAACCATCTCCAGAGGTCCCTTCCAACCCCTATCACTCTGTGATTCTTCAGTTGGGGAGAAAAATTTCCCAAATGTGTTTCCCAGTATTTATTTTACTGAAACAGCACTCTAAATCCATGCTATGTCTTTGGGATATACATAATTCTAACCTGTTTTCTTTGAGCTGCTAAGTAGTCATTCATTTTCTTGCACAGTCATTCACTATGATGTTATTGATCTCTTATGAGATAAAGCCCAAGATTAGAAACTAGGAGATGTAATAATAAAGAAACATGAAAAGACAGAAAGAAAGGAGATGAGCAAAGAGAAAGACAAGAAAGACACAAAAAGAAAGATGAAGAATGCAAAAGCTCTGATTGTGAAGGTGAAAATACTTTCAAAAATTAGGGTGATTGATAAGATACATTTGGATTTTTATGAATAATGCTTTATTGTCAGTCTCTGCACAAGTCTTTCACTATTAACTGAAGATGACTGACCCTCAGTGTCAGCATGGTTAATGTTAATGCCATGTTAACCTGATTTGCAGAACACCAGTACAGAAATATTTTTCAGAAATGTTAACCAGTTAAAAAAATGTTGGCAAAGTATAATGAATTCCACAAGGACATGAAAAGTAATTCCATTGCTGTATCCACTTTTACAGGATGGAGTCAAGAATTCCTGAGTAATATCATATTCTGAATGCTGATTAGGAAAAGAATCTCAGCCATGAACATTTTGGAGTGATAAAAAAGCTATCAGTTCAGGTCAAGATACAGAGTATCCACAAGTTCAGGCAATGCATATGAATACATTAATCTATTCATTATATTTACAATACCATGTTAATCTTTTCTCCATAATAGACACAGACATTATAATTTTGCTTTTTTTGAAACAGTTTACTTTTTTTCTTTCTGAAATTTTCATTTGCCCTTTATGTGTACCACCTAGGTGGCTATCACCTCATTTTCAACTTCAAGAAGAGGTAGGGCTTAGTAGTCTATTCATGGGAATGACAGCAACACCTAAATCTCTTCCTCCAGCAGCCTCCTTGTTAGGCAGTGGGAAATTCACTCAATCTCTGTGTATATATATCTATTATGTTGGATGATCAGAAGTGAAGCCTTGAGGATTACATCCAGAAAAGATTCAGGCACCTTACACTGAATGTTGATGCTGACAGCCCTTTGAACCATCCAGAAATCAAACCAGATGACAAGCTGACTAGCTATACAAAGAAAAGTGACTCAGGGAAACCTGACTTGGGAAACTGCACCAAATCTGAGATTTCTTTAGCTATTTCAGGACTGAGCCATGCCTATAATAATGTCTATTTTACACGTATAATACAGCCAGAAATGTATCAATATAACTCATAAAACAAAAACAGAACCTGGAACTGAGGGTTCCTCCCTACCAAGAGGTTTTCATGTTACTGGGTGACGAGCTTCACCTCTGTCCACCCAAAAATTACTCTCTTCCTACCTACTGGTCTACCTTCATCAGGGCTATGTAGCACCCCTTCAGGAAGCTTATCTGTAGCCCGAGCACTCTTCAGATCAATGAATTGTGCCTTCTACAAGCTAAGAAGGTTCATTTAACCCTAATTTCCCAAATACAGAACCAGGCTGAAGTTGCAAATCAACCTGTACTCTTCAACTTGTGTAGACCCAAAGAAATATACTTTCTTTGCCTCAATTTTCAATAGCAAGATAGGTTGTCTTCCAGACAACTGGCCTCCTGAGCTAGCAGATAAGTCAGGGAGTGGTATAGTTCCCCTGTAATCCAGGAGGAAGCAGTTAGAGACCTGGTCAGCCACTTGGATCCCCACAAGTCTATGGGACCGGATGGGATCCATCCTAGGGTAATGAGGAAACTGGCAGATGAGCTGGACAAGCCGCTCTCCATCATTTTTCAGCAGTCCTGGCTCACTGGAGAGGTGCCAGATGACTGGAAACTGGCCAATGTGATGCCCATCCACAAGAAGGGCCAGAAGGAAAAAGCAGGAAATTACAGATCTGTCAGCCTGACCTCAGTGCCAGGCAAGATTATGGAACAGGTCATCTTGAGTGCAATTACACAGCACTTAGGGGATGGCCAAGGAATCAGGCCCAGTCAGCATGGATTTAGGAAGGGCAGGTCCTGCCTCACCAACCTGATCTCCTTCTATGATCAGGTGACTCTCCTGGTGGATGTGGGGAAGGCTGTGGATGTAGTCTATCTGGAATTCAGCAAGGCCTTTGATACTGTCCCCCACAGCAAACTCCTGGCCAAGCTGTCAGCTCATGACTTGGACAGCAGCACTCTGTGCTAGGTTAGGAACTGATTGGAGGGCTGAGCCCAGAGAGTGATGGTGAATGGTGCCACATCCAGCTGGCGGCCAGTCACTAGTGGTGTCCCCAGGAATCAGTGTTGGGCCTGATCCTCTTCAATATCTTTATTGATGATCTGGATGAGGGGATCATCATCAGTAAATTTGCAGATGACACCAAGCTGGGGGCAGGTGTTGATCTGTTAGAGGGTGGGAAGGATTCTCCAGAGGGACCTTGACAGGCTGGACAGATGGGCAGAGTCCAACATGATGGCATTTAACACATCTAGGTGCTGGGTTCTGCACATTGGCCACAGCAACCCCGTGCAGTGCTACAGTGCTGCTGGGGACAGAGTGGCTGGAGAGTGGCCAAACAGAGAGGGACCTGGGGATACTGGTTGACAGCCAGTTGAACATGAGCCAGCAGTGTGCCCAGGTGGCCAAGAAGGCCAGTGGCATCCTGGCCTGTATCAGAAATAATGTGGCCAGCAGGAGCAGGGAAGACATTGTGCCCCTGTACTCAACACTGGTTAGGCCACACCTTGAGTACTCTGTCCTCTTCTGGGCCTCTCAGTTTAGGAAAGATGTTGACTTGCTGGAATGTGTCCAGAGAAGGACAATGAGGCTGGTGAGGGGTCTGGAGCCCAAGCCCTGTGAGGAGAAGCTGAGGGAGCTGGGGTTTGCTTAGCCTGGAAAAGAGGAGGCTCAGGGGAGACCTTATTGCTGGGGTTTGCTTAGCCTGGAAAAGAGGAGGCTCAGGGGAGACCTTATTGCCATCTACAACTACCTGAAGGGTGGTTGCAGCCACATGGGAATTGGTCTCTTCTCCCAGGCAAGCAGAACAAGAGGACACAGTCTCAAGTTGCACCAGGGGTGCTTTAGGCTTGATCTTAGCAAGAAGTTCTTCTTCTATAGTGACTGCCAATTGTTATGGGCTACCCAAGTTGGTGGTGGGGTTAACATCCCTGGAGGTGTTTAAGAAAAGCCTGGATGAGGTACTTAGTGTCATGGTCTAGTTGATTAGTTAGGGTTAGGTGATCAGTTGACTTGATGGTCTTGGAGGTCTCTTCCAATCTTGTTGATTCCGTGATTCTGTGAAATAACTGAGGTGTTAAAGACACAAGTATCAGTCTCATAATAGCTCAAGACAACACTGACGTGTCCAAGAGGCAGGATTTGAAATCTTCCATCAGATTTACTTTTTGTTTATGCAAGACTCTTCTAGCTCAACGTTGAGAATTGTGTTATTATGGGCTGAAATCCAATTGGCATTGTTTGAAAGGGCTGTGGGGTTGTTTGTTTGCTTGTTTGTTCTCCAAGACTTTTAGGATATGCAGATTTTAAAAGCTAATAACCAGAAACAAAGCACAGTTAGTTGTCAGTTCTTCTTAGAAATCCTAGGTTATTTGTGGTACTTGTGTTCTAATGCTTCTTCTTATCCTGATTCTTATTTTACTTCAGTTCCAGTAGGCACTGAGCTCAGGTACTGAATGAAAGACAAAACCAGAGGATTCATGGTGGGGAAAAAAGATGTTTTACAAGATATTTTTAAAATATTTTTAAAAAATATTATAAATCAAAAGTTGGTTCTTCTGTATGTCAGATGTACTCCAGAATTATCACTGGAAAGAGAATGGGTCACTCCTATTAAGCTTAGTTTCAATGGAGCTAGAGAAATGCCTGACTAAATACATTACACAGCAAGCTGTGTTGTATAGAGATTGAGCAAACACAAAACCAAAGCAAAGCTCCAGGAGGTCATCTTAGAAAAATCCAGAGATTAAGTAAATGATTATCAGGAATGAAATACTGACATTACATCACACTTGAAAGCTGGATCAAAAAGGTAGATAGAAGATGTGTTCCTCGTATATCAGAAGTATTAAAAGGGATTACCATCATGACCTGTAGCTGAATACAGTCATGTCCTGTAATGTAAACATACGGACTCCTAGAAGTTAAACTGAAACGGCAGCAGGCTTGCTACTACTTGAATGAGTCAAGAGTCTTCATGATACTGCCCTTAAAAGAGCAGAGTATGTAAAGGAACACATGGTAAAGATTTGCTCTGAGCTGGACTGAAGCATGCAGCATGAATGCAGAGGGACCTCGACAGGCTGGACAGATGGGCAGAATCCAACAGCATGAGATTTAACACATCCAAGTGCCGGGTTCTGCACATTGGCCACAACGACCCCATGCAGTGCTACAGGCTGGGGTCAGAGTGGCTGGAGAGTGCCCAGGTAGAGAGGGACCTGGGGGTACTGGTTGATGGTAGGCTGAACATGAGCCTGCAGTGTGCCCAGGCAGCCAAGAAGGCCAATGGCATCCTGGCCTGCATCAGGAACAGTGTGGCCAGCAGGAGCAGGGAGGTCATTCTGCCCCTGTACACTGCACTGGTTAGACCACACCTTGAGTCCTGTGTCCAGCTCTGGTCCCCTCAGTTTAGGAAGGATGTTGACTTGCTGGAACATGTCCAGAGAAGGGCAATGAAATTGGTGAGGAGTTTGGAACACAAGCCCTATGAGGAGAGGCTGAGGGAGCTGGGATTGCTTAACCTGGAGAGGAGGAGACTCAGGGGTGACCTTATTGCTCTCTACAACTACCTGAAGGGAGGTTGTAGCCAGGCAGAGGTTGGCCTCTTCTCCCAGGCAGTGTGACCGGTTTAGGCTGTGCCTTTACGAGAAGGACACTTTCTGAACACTCTGGCTGAATGTTTTGATATTAGAATGCAAACAAAGATATGCTAAACCAATTTCATTGGTAGAACCCGGCTGTAAATTCTAGCTTAGTCTTTCAGTCGGGGGGGGGGGGGGGGGGGCAGGCAGTCTTCTTCTTCTCCCTGTCCCGTGAGCTGGACTGTTTTCCTCTCTCTGAAGCCAATAGCTTGCTACGCAGGGACGATCTTGCTAACCAGATAAGAAAAAAAAACTAACTCTTGCATTCGCTTTTGAGCTTAACAAATTTTCACCCTTTTAATTACCTTCCTTTCTCTTTCTCTCTAACCCTTTTGGGAAAAAGGGGAGGTAGGGAGGGAGAAGGGAGGGACAGGCCAAACCCCCCTGGCCGCAGGGGGTTGGGGAAAGGTCTCCTGTATTACATACATTGCTGTATATTTCTGTATATATATTGTAAATATTGTATATTTTTGTACATATTCATTGCATTCCATATCTGCTTGTAAAATATAGCTTTCATCTGCTTCTCTGGCTGAGTTAGCTGTGGATTCTTTTGTGTATGTGGGGGAAACCTTCCTACTCCACCACAGGCAGCCAGTACCAGAACAAGAGGACACAGTCTCAGGCTGCGCCAGGGAGGTTTAGGCTGGATGTTAGGAAGAAGTTCTATACAGAGAGAGTGATTGCCCATTGGAATGGGCTGCCCAGGGAGGTGGTGGAGTCATCTTCATTGGAGGTGTTCAGGAGGAGACTTGATGGGGTGCTTGGTGCCATGGTTTAGTTGTTTAGGTGGCTTGGATTGGTTGATAGGTTGGACACGATGATCTTGAAGGTCTCTTCCAAGCTGGTTTATTCTGTTCTATTCTATTGAATCTGTTGTGTTACAACAGCTGAGTTAGGGACATTAACTGATCAGCTCTGGTGGAGTGACTCTGTAGAGTCTGGTCTCAGCTGGTTAATAGATGCTTCAAAGCTGGAGCAGGGACCAACCTCTGATGTTTCATTATAAAATGCTTTACATGTCCTACCTGTAGTGAGACAAATTCAGCATCCTTTTCTTGATTTGCAAGGGATTTATGATAGCAAGAGAAGTATCTGAGGCTGACAAAACTAAGACACTAAAGATCGAAATTCTTTCTTGCATCAAGATCCAGCTGGCAGAAAGTAAAAGCAGAATGAGAAAGAAGTGCAAGGGCAATAGGGAATCTTTCAAAGCACTGTCCAAATAATCAATATAAAGATTAAGGTTTCTTATGACAACTAGTTATGGCATCTCAGGAGTATTTTTTGGAGCATGGTCCTGTTTTTTCCCCGCATTTACACTCACATGTTTACATGGATTTATTCCCATGTGGGTGGGATACAGGACTTCTTATTCTGATTTTATTATAATTGAAAATATTTTCCTTCCCTGTGAGAATATTTATAAAAAATTATACATGCTTAGAAAGTGTGTCTTTGATTGTTAGGACACAGACATGGGTCTGAAAACTGAATGATTTTCAAATATTGACATGCAAAAGATATAACTGAACTGTTATTACACTTACATGGGGTTTTGGGCTTTAATATTGTTCCAGCTGTCTGTAAGCACTAAGTGTAAGCACTAAGGATACTAGAGACTGCATTTCCAAAACAACTAACTATTCATTAATGCCACTATATTTTATCAGGGGCAGAGAGGAGTACTGAAAATCACCCTCAGGTATCCAGGTTTGACCCCTGAAAACTCAGCCATCCGGGTTCATCAGTGTTTTGACAATGTAACCTCCAGTAATGCAAGCCTTGGTTTTAAAGCCTCACTTTTTATCACCTATTGAAATGCATCTCTTGTAGGAGAAGCATGGTGCAGCAGGGATAAAGCTAAACTGCTGCACACTCCTCAAAACTTTGTGAGGTAGAATTAAACTGAAACCAGTTGTTGGCTCACTGAATCATAGGAAGACATTCAGCCTTGGAGGATTTCCCCCACACACACTCCCTTGTGTCTGTAACCACATGAAATTTAAGTATCTTATCTAGTTAAAAGAGATAGAGAGAGAAATGTGACTCCAAAGGATGGTATTTCAGGTTGTGTTGAGTGGTTGTCTAGATGTAGTTATCTTTCTCCATTGACCAGTTTGGAATAGATTATGCCTCCGACAAGTAATTCCAAAGACTGGAACTGTTGCTGCTGAGGAACTATCATAAGCTACCAGGCATAAGATTCATCTTCCCCAGCTTTAGATATCTACAGTATAGGTAGCTATGTAAGCTGGTTGACTGGATTCCTTCCAGAGTGAGTCGAGAAAAACAAGATTCATCTAACTTACTTCAGAAGTTTCTTCTAGGATTAAGTGATTCTGCTTCTGGAGGTGTATTTCCTCTAGATGAAGTTAGAGAAGTACAAAGGAGGCTCAGGTTTGCTGACAGAGGTGAAGATATCTGCACCTTGCAGAACATTTGTGTTTGGCAAATATTCCTCCTCCATAACCATATCTATATTCCCTGGATAACAGACTGTAATAGCTTCTCTACCTTTAAATATAAAAGTTAAATAAGTTGTAAACTGCTCTTGTTTTGATAGACCAATAAAGCTGTTCTCTCCTGTGTAAATACTTTATCATGTAATTTTTACATTCATGCCATTTGTTCAATGGATTGTAACAGATCCTGGAACTGTCATCACAACCCATGAATACACTGAAGTAAGTACACCACACACAACACAGAGGGACAGCTCTGGTTTCACATCCCAACAATGTGAATTCTGCATGCCACTGTTCTGTAAAATGACATTTAATCAGGGCATTTTTTAACAATGAGATATATTCCAAACTAACACCTGTAGCTAGTGCCTCAGAGATATTTCTTCACTGCTGTCATGCCAATTTGAGTGAAGAAACAGAGTTGTGATATTTCTTGTGCACAGCACCAAATATAAAGAAAGAAAACTGTTGACAGCATCTTTATTCAAAACTGTTTGTTGTGATTCATCCTATTGCTGTCTCAAGCTCCAGAGATAAATCAAATATCATAAGTATTTATATTAAACCATATAAACTGGGGTACTCACTACTATCAGCATAACAACCCTGGAAAACCATAAGGATGCTTTTTAAATGATCTGTTTTCAGTGTAGTCTACAGGAAACCAATTTGAGGTGAAGTTCTGGCTTCACAAAAATGATCCAAACATTACTGAGGTCAACACTGTCTCTGCAAGTGGAGGACAATTAACAAATGTGTCAATTAGTGTTTGTTTAGGGCTTTGGAGAGGTGGTGTGCCACCAAACTGCTCATAAACAGTGGCAAACATTAGAGCTTATGTCCCCACTCCTTACCGCAGGAAGTACGGTCACTCTCACAGTCACCTATCATCCATCAGCTGTAATCCCTGCACCATCCTCTGGATCATTTAAATTGTCCAGCAGCAGCACTTCCATCTAATAAAATTAATTAAAATCTTCCTGCCCCCCTCATTTCAAACTTCAAACATACTTTAATCTATTTTTGCTTCTTATGCTGTAGTGTGAGGGAGGGGTAAGATGAAAGAAAAAACCTGAAAATGTGCATTAAGGGGGCACAAGTGAATAAGATGTGAGTCTTGGTCTCTTCTCACAAGTCATAATCAATAGGACAAGAGGAAATAGCCTCAAGCTGTGCCAGGGGAAATTTACTTTTGATATTAGGAAAAAATGTCTTCACTGAAAGGATTGTCAAACCCTGAAACAGGCTGCCCAGGGAAGTGGCGAAGTCATCCCAGGAGCTAATGGCCTTCAGCACAAGAAAGACATGGACCTCTTGGAGCAGGTCAAGAAGAGGCCACAAAAAATGATCCGAAGTCTGGAGCACTGCTGTGAGGCAAAACTGAGAGAGTTTGGGTTGTTCAGCCTGGAGAAGAGAAGGCCTTTCAGGACTTAAAAAGGCTGATCAGAAAGTCAGGGACAGACTTTTGAGCCGGGCAAGGGGTGATGGGTTTAAACTAAAAGAGAGATATTTAAGCTAAATACAAGGAAGAATATTTTACACTGAGTGTGGTGAAACCCTGGCCTAGGTTGCTCAGAGAAGTAGTAGAAATATCATCCCTGGAAACATTCCAGGTGAGGTCAGATAGGACTCTGAGCAACCTGCTTTGGTTAAAGATGTCCCTGCTCATGATAGGAAGGTTGGAAGCTTTAAAGGTCCCCTCCAATCTTAAGCATTCTATGATTCTACGTGGTGTTGAGGAACACTGTTTAGTGGTAACCTGTCAGTGTTGTGTTAACATCTGAACTCGATGGTCTGAAAGGTGTCTTTCAACAAAAACATTTCTATGATTCCATTATTTTAAATTCTGTGGCAGCAAGTAATAAGTACAGTAGTAAAAAAATTTCTAGATGAACAGCAAGTTTAAATATTAGGCTTTGGCATGAGTATACACATCTGCAGCCATGGTCCTGAATTTTTGAGAACAAAGATATCTGAAGTAGGCTAGCAGGAGCTCTGCAGAATGCCAGCATTTCCCCAACACCTCCATCTCTTTTGATACCACATAGTCTCATGAGGCATTTGAGTGAAAAGTGCTGGGATGATGATGACATAGTAAAAGAGAAAAGGGAGAGACAGAATGTGCGAAGCTCTAGGGAGTATATAAATATATTATAAAGCTCTGGAACACTCAATAATTAATTCTGAGAAAAGAGTCTCTCTCCTTTTCTCTCTTTTTTTATTTTATTTTTTCCACTGTGGAAACAGCAACAAAACAAAGCCTCAGGAATTCCCTTCTCCCACTGAACTCAGCCACTAAGATAAAAAATAGTTTAGTTTAACTCTTGATATACATAAAATTATCACATAAAATAATCTCCTCTGCAATTTGCTCACACATCTTTTCCC
The DNA here is from genome assembly GCA_033816785.1 of Picus viridis. Taxonomy (NCBI): domain Eukaryota; kingdom Metazoa; phylum Chordata; class Aves; order Piciformes; family Picidae; genus Picus; species Picus viridis. The sequence goes on from CM066566.1 coordinate 34,786,711, forward strand.
ACTGTTCCCAAACCACTTCTTTCCTTTGCAGCTTTATTTAAGCCATGATAGGAGACTGATTTCCCTCTTAGTTTTGCATTTTCCTCCCCTTGTGCTGTACAGGTTTTAATTGACTTTCTGGAGTGATCTTGAATGCTACTTGTCCATGGTTTTTTGTGGAATTTCACCTTCTGCAGTGGCCTTTGCTTTCAGAAACATGTGCTACAGGTGATGACTGCATCAGTTGTTTTTTTGTTTTGGTTTTGGTTTGTGTTTTGTTGTTGTTGTTGTTATTGTTGTTGTTTAACTTCTGAATAATACAGGTTGTCTCATTTTCTTTTCTCCATTTGGGCTTTGTCCTCTTCATTTCACTACAAGGTGATAAGAATGCAGGATATGTCTTAATGTAGCTGCTCCCAAGGCAGATCCAGGAGAGTTGACGCAGTTATGTGACACTGGGAGATATGTCTACCACAATGCAGTGATAACAGTGTTTGGCAGCCCCAGGCTGGCTCTCGCTTCTCCTCTGCTGGTCTTTGCTGGCTAACAGTAATCACAGAAATCACAGGATTGTTTAGGGTGGAAAAGACCCTTAAGGTTATTGTGTCCTATTAACCCAGCACTGCCAGGCCACCACTAAACCACATCCCTAAGTGCCACATCTACAGGTCTCTTAAACAAATTCAAGGATGGTGATTCCACTGCTTCTCTGGGCAGCCTGTTTCCTTTCTGTGATTCTTTTTCCTAATGTTCAACCTAAACCTTCCCTGACCATTTCCTCTTATCCTATCACTTAAGCTTAGTGAATTTGGTTGGATTTTTGGAGGATTGCCCCTTGGACTGAAATATAGTAACCCCATCAGCAACTGCTGCTTGGGCCTCCTAGTTTCCCTTCTATGTTGTGTCTCAAGTAGCATGTTTCCCCACAGTGTATCTTCAGAAAGGGTTGCTGATAGTTTAATCAAAAGTACAGATAATGAAGAAACTCTGTTAAGTGTCAGCAGTTCCTCCTGAAAATAAGCTCCTCTTAATAGTGGGATTGTTTATCATTTCCTTTACAGTGGAAAAATGCCCTGAATTAGGTCCCTCTTACATTAGGTAATGAGAATAAAACACAACCCTTTACTTGGAAAAAAATAAATAAATCTTTGCTAGCTGAATGAATAAAAGGCAAAAGAGGCAGGAGAAACTCCTGCAGAAATGAGCAGAAAGAGAAATTTTTTCAAATGTCATGTTAGATTTACAATGTCGGTACCTCACATTGTTGCTCTGTCTCTGTTGAATTTGCCCCTTTTTTGTTTGTCAGTATATTCTGTTGTGTGTTCTCATCTGGTTCAGAGTTTGGAGGCAAGGCTGAAATCCAGTTATTTTAAGACATAAACTCATGGTGGTTTAATGGAAAAGGAGAACTGGGCTTCAGTGAACCCAGTCTTGCCTTCAAGATGGCCCTGTGGTGTGGCTGTGTCAGTGTTGCATTCGTTAAATAAAAATCTGTGCATCTGAAGAAGTTTAAATACAGCAATGAAAAAAAATATTGAAAAGTAACAAAAAAAAAAAAACAAAAACAAGATGGAGATAAGGTAAAAGGAAAAAAAAAGTAAAATGAAACAAAACAAATTCAGAACAGCCTGCTAGTGCTACAAAACACTCAGAGCAGGAGTTACTATCCTCCTCTCCCACCTCAGATTAGCTTGTCCCATTAGTGATACTTAAATGAATGCCTTTTTATTTTCACCTCACAACATGAATTTATACATAAAGCCTGGTAATGACTAAACATTTCCTTCCTTTTAGTGATGCTAACTCTGAGTCTAATCATTACTTTTATTGTCAGGCAATGGATAAGTAAGCCAATGCATTATTTTATTCAAAAGTAATCATAGTATAATGATATTTATTATTACCTGAGATATTTCCATAGCTAATTTTTCTGAAGGAGCATGCAGTGTAATGATCATAGGTTTTACTTGGTTCACACCCTATGCCTCAGCTTCCTCATCCATAAAACATCTCTAACGACTCTTACATTTTATTTGTGAAGTACTTAGAGATTTAGTGAAGAAAAGCACTAATAAAAACAGACAACAACAAAAAAAAAAAAGGATCAGAAACAGAGCATAAGACTTAGATTTAAAGAAATTTAGAGAAGAACAAAAAATGCTGCCATTGATTGCCTTACAACAAATCCTTCAGGAAGCAAATGCAGTGTGAAAGAAATGGAAATCATTGAGCAGAAATTTCTACCTGATCAAAAATGACTTTTTCTGACAGAGTACTCTGATTTTCCTCCCAGTGATAGCATGGTCATCCTTGTGAAATGCACAGCACTGGTCAAAATGTCTTTGTTAATGTATGTAATGATGCAATTTACAAGTGGCACATTGACTCTACTAATTATTCAGGACATGGCAAGAGAAAGAAAAACAGGGAACTGACATAAGTCAGAAGGAGAGCTGGAGCAATATGTAATCCTTGCTTTTACCAACATAAGCTCTTTAGGGATTAGGGATTGTTATTATATTTGTATCTCATTAAACTGAGTACCTTGACTGTACCAGATAAATAATGAAATAATTAAGAACAGCAAGCACCTAAAACATGAAGTAGAGCAGAAGGAGTACAAAAAAGTAAAGGTGAGATTATTTTATTATTCAGCCACATTTATAGCCTTCTGGGAATCATGAGCTTCTAGGGTTTTTCTATATGCAAACTAAAGTGTAAATGTTGAATTTGGGGCACCAAGGCAGATTTCCTTAGTTCTGTGTGTTCCGCTGAGCAAATGAACGAAATCAGTAAGTGCGAATGTTTGTCATATTACATTGGGACCTAATGAGAGAGAAAGTTGATCACCACGGTCGAGAGAAAGAAAAAGATGTAGACTCCAAAACATAATGGATAAAGAAAGAATTACATTCTGCTCTGCTTCTTACTCAGGCTTTATCACTGCACAATCTCAGCACTTTCCAGTAGTGCATTAAGCAGTATGACTAACATCTGTCATGTCGAGTTCTGTTCTCCCTGTCACTTTTTCCATCACCACCACTCCCCCTGTAAATTGACAGCATTTGATGTTCAGGAGACAGTTCCATTTTGGTAGGTTTTGAGAGGAGGGTTTGTGTGTCTTTTTTTTTTTTTTTTTTTTTTTTTTTTTTTTTTAGTGCACAGACAGCTCTTTGTTTAGGTTGGAGGTGTGTGATGGAGTCTCACTTGAAATGTATGATAACGTCTGCAGCAGTTCTGCAGTTCTGTTGTGGAGAGGCTGGTCCTGGTCTCTTCTCACAGATAATAGAATAAGACTCAAAATTTTTCATGGGAAGAGTGGTCAAGCATTGGAAAGGGCTGGGCAGGAAGGTGGTTGAATCACCAACTCTGGTTGTGCTTAAAGATCGTTTGGATGTGGTGCTGGGGGATATGGTTTAGGGGTGAACCTTGTAGCGTAGGGTTGTTGGTTGGACTTGGTGATCCTGAGGGTCTTTTCCAAACGGAATGTTTCTGTGATTCTGGGAACCTTCCACATTCATAAGTTCCTAAGATAAAAGGTTTCTTTGTGGACTGTAAGAGAAAGAGACACATTTTGAGCCTGATCCAGGAATATATGGGATGGTGCTAATCACAGAAGTACTACAGAGCTGAAAATTCCACTGGTAGGGTTATGCAAGGACACTGGGCAAACTCTTGAGGATGGGTCAAGCCTTGAGGTTCAAACTCATCCCTTAAGTCCTGTACAAGTCATGAAGAGTTTAGCTGCTGCAGGGAAACAGAATGAAGATTTCACAACTTGGCTTTGATAATGATAACACTAATAAAACTCTGGTTTGTAGATATGGAATTATACTCTGTTATGCTCTGTTCTCCACAGATGATAGTGCTGAGGCTGATTTGCATTGGCATTCATGAAGTTATTTCTCATTTTAACACTCAAGATAACTGGGATGAAGACCAGGACATCTGGGTTTCAGATTTTCTCTGAACTGTGGTTGCTGGGATTTGTGTTGATGATTTTTAAATGAAAAAAATATATCCAGACAGACTGTAAAAGAGAAAATATTAAATTCCAGTGATTTTTAACCTTTTATTGTTATTATTATTTAGGAATTATTCATGTCTTCATTTGGAGATATTAATCTCTTAAAGATGTCACCTAGCTCCTTTCTTGCTTTCTTTCAGTTTTCTTTTGCAGACCTGTTAGAACTTATCTACAAATCCCATTAAGACTGGCATAGAAATTCCACAGGCAAGAGATTCACTGTAACTGTCCTGATTCTATTAAAAATTTTGCTTTATTTGACAAATGTCCTCTTGTAATTTGCACCATCAGAAATGATGACTTCATGCAAAGACCATGCAAAGACCTGAGCTTTCAGTTATTTATAAAAGAAAAAAAAAGAAAATATGACCCCAGGAAAAACTGAAAATATTACCTCAGCACATTTTTTTAAAATAATTTATTGATATTTTCAGGAGAGTAACTATTCTCAAATATTCAGGGTTAACCATACCTCTGGTATTCAGAGCAGTTATAAGGGGAACAATGCAACATCCAACCTCCGTCTCAGGACTACCAGAAAGGTTTGGAATGAGTAAGGCAGAAGGAGCAGGTGATAGTACAATACAATACAATACAATACAATACAATACAATACAATACAATACAATACAATAAACCAGGTTGGAAGAGACCTTCAAGATCATTGCGTCCAACCCATCAAACAATCCAACCCACCCAAACAACTAGACCATGGCACCAAGCACCCCATCAAGTCTCCTCCTGACACTTCCAATAATGGTGACTCCACCACCTCCCCGGGCAGCCCATTCCAATGGGCAATCACTCTCTCTGTATAGAACTTCTTCCTAACATCCAGTCTACACCTGCCCTGGCACAGCTTGAGACTGTGTCCTCTTGTTGTAGTGCTGACTGCCTGGGAGAAGAGACCAACCTCCATCTGTCCACAACCTCCCTTCAGGTAGTTGTAGAGAGCAATAAGGTCACCCCTGAGCCTCATCTTCTCCAGGCTAAGCAATCCCAGCTCACTCAGCCTCTCCTCATAGGGTTTGTGTTCCAAACCCCTCACCAACTTTGTTGCCCTTCTCTGGACACCTTTCAGCAAGTCAACATCCTTCCTAAACTGAGGAGCCCAGAACTGGACACAGGACTCAAGGTGTGGCCTAACCAGTGCAGTGTACAGGGGCAGAATGACCACCCTGCTCCTGCTGGCCACCCTGTTCCTGATGCAGGCCAGGATGCCATTGGCCCTCTTGGCTGCCTGGGCACACTGCAGGCTCATGTTCAGCCTACCATCAACCAGTACCCCCAGGTCCCTCTCTGCCTGGCCACTCTCCAGCCACTCTGACCCCAGCCTGTAGCACTGCTTGGGGTTGTTGTGGCCAATGTGCAGAACCCGGCACTTGGATGTGTTAAATCTCATGCCCTTGGACTCTGCCCATCTGTCCAGCCTGACGAGGTCCCTCTGCAAAGCCTCTCTACCCTCCAGCAGATCAACTCCTGCCCCCAGCTTGGTGTCGTGTGATGATACTGGCACAGAAACACAGGTGTGACTTGGAAGCATCCAGAAGCCAAACACATATCCTGTGATTCTGATTCTCCAATGTCTGCCAGGGTATGTGACTTAACTCCTCCTTATTACTGACAGCAGTCTTGAAACCCAGAATGTGTTAAGTTGAAGAATGAAAAATGAATTGACCTGATGAGTGATGAAGACTCAAAATGATATTTTGGAGGGAAAAGAGATATATAGTAAGTTGCTGCAATAGCAGTGGGCTGGCAGATAGTAGGTTGGAGAAGTACATAATTATTTCTCTTTGGGCATTTTGGTTGGAGAGGGAAAGGTGACTACACCATCTGGCAGCTTTCTGTGACTCAGTCCCAGCTGGTTATTCTAGTGAGGGCTCCCAAAGAGGCTTCAAAGCTGGCCTTGTTCACTAGGAATAGTTGTGAGCTGGCTCATATGCTCCAAGTCAGAAGAGACTGTTCAAAAAGCAAAATTCTGGAGTCTCACACAGAAAATTTTAATAACTTTCAGGCCAAATCTCATGACTTTGACAGTTCAGCTCATGAGTTCTGGAATTCCTGGGACTACTAGCCTTCCTGACCTGGAAATAAGCAGAGGCTTACTGAATAAGCCCTACAAACACACCATTTATAGCCTCAAACATGTGAGTCTGTAGAATTGATGTCTTATACTATAAAGACTTTAACAGAGCTGCCAAAAGTTCAAATGAGGTCATTTATTTATAAGTTCATGTGGATGGTATATTGAAAAAAATGCATTGTAAAGCATGCATTTCCATTATAATTTCTTATGTAGAATTTTTCTAGCCCTGTTTGTGTCTGATTCTTTTCATGTCAATGTGGTGGAATAGGGATTTGTCCTTCTTTTTAAAAATAGCAACCAAGTTTCATTGTCTGTGTGATTAACACTAAACTACTGCCTTTCTAGTTCAGCTCCTGTAACTTCCATTTCACTTTTGGCCCCTCTTATTTCTGTCCAAGCTACTACAAATAAAGCAGTCATCATTGCTTCCTGGTTTAGACTATCCCCTTTCTTCTCCCTCCTCTTCGAATCCTTTCAACCATCTGTAGAATCCAGTTGCTTTGCACCAATTTGAAGCACACTGTTCAAAGCCATTCCTGGCAGCACCTCATTTCAGCTCATGTTATTTCATGTGTGCTGTCTCTTGCACCTAGTTTCACTCTTACCTCAGAGCAAGCTTCAAGCATTACTTCTTCCTCCCTTCTTTCATTTGCCTGCTTTCAGGCTCGTCGCTCCTGAGAAGCGATCATCCTGCCTCTTAGCAATCCTCCTTCAGTCACTGTTGATGTGGTAATAATTTACTAGTGCAAGAGCTGAATATATAAATTGAGGACTAAAAAAGACCAAGAACAGCAGCTGTGGTGGGTTGAAGACAGGAGCATAATGAAATCAAGTCTGTGATCTCTAAGTTTCTCTTACTGTTTTCTCTCCCACCTCTCCAAGAACCTGTTAGACACCTTCTCTTGCACTACAAGGCAGAGTTCAATATAAAAGTAATAGGAGTGTGTATGTGTGCATGTATTGCACAGGAACAATCAGATACACAACCTCAATCCGTAAGATCTAGAACCTGTAAACGGATGTATAAGGACACTCCTTTTTACATCCTAAGAGGATTATGACAGTGCCTTCTCACTTAGAGTGCCCAAATTCCTGTTGAATAAGAGTTATTGCTTCTCCATCTGTTTGCTTTTTTTTTAATTAGCTAGACTGACAAGAAGCTGCCTGCCACGTTTTGTGTTGAATTCATTCTATTTAGCATGGGTTGGCTGTAAAGCAACTCCCTGTTTCAGTCAGATGGAGAGACCTGGCAGATGGGATATCTTTCAAGGTCATTTTTGCATGTGTCTGTGGGTATATGTGGCCAGAATAACCTTCACTGTGTCACTTCAATTTAAACACTTTCTTCCCCCGCCTTTGGCTGTAATATATTGAAAATGCTACAACTTAAAACATTCTGCAAATATAAACTCATTTTCATAGCCTTGACATCTTTTAAATATGCCATCAAAGTTTATTTTGCTAGCAATAAAATGATAAAATATGATAATTTATGGAAGCAGCAGTGTCAGTGTATGAAATTAAGGAATAAGTGGTGAATAGAATCAACAAGATAACCAAATAGAAGCAAAGATCTCATTTTTTACCATTCACAATCCCCTCAGGCTCTACCCTTAAGCTCTGACACATCAGCTGTAGCTACTTAGGAATGCCATGACATCAAGTGGCCTGAGAATGACCAGTCTACCCAGGGGTTTTCATCTGTTGATACAATTATTCCTTTATGCAAGATGTTTGATAGAGTCAAGTTTTCTTCTGACTCCACCGTGTTTTATGTCCTTAGTGAGGAATTCTGAGTAGCTTAGAACCTGGAATACCTCACCATATTCCTTCAACAACTGTCCAGACTTCCTTGAACTGCACGGGGTCCTTTCAGGAAGTTGGCCGAAGAATCCTTTGAATACCTACAAAACACATGAATGTGGTAGTGTACCTGTGTACAAATCTACTCACAGTCCCATAGCACCTCCTTACATACATGCGCTACAAAAAGGGGAAAAGCTAGTAAGTGCTTGTGAAATGTATAGCAGGTATGGATGGAGAACAACTTCTGCAATCAATACAATACAATACAATACAATACAATACAATACAATACACCAGGTTGGAAGAGACCTTCAAGATCATTGAGTCCAACCCATCAACCAATCCAACCCACCCAAACAACTAGACCATACAGCCAAGCACCCCATCAAGTCTTCTCCTGAACACCTCCAATGAAGGTGACTCCACCACCTCCACGGGTAGCCCATTCCAATGGGCAATCACTCTCTCCGTGTAGAACTTCTTCCTAACATCCAGCCTAAACCTGCCCTGGCGCAGCCTGAGACTGTGTCCTCTTGTTCTGGTGCTGGCTGCCTGGGAGAAGAGGCCAGCCTCTGCCTGGCTACAACCTCCCTTCAGGTAGTTGTAGAGAGCAATAAGGTCACCCCTCAGTCTCCTCCAGGCTAAGCAACCTCAGCTCCCTCAGCCTTTCCTCATAGGGCTTGTGTTCCAAACCCCTCACCAGCTTTGTTGCCCTTCTCTGGACATGTTCCAGCAAGTCAACATCCTTCCTAAACTGAGGGGCCCAGAACTGGACACAGGACTCAAGGTGTGGCCTAACCAGTGCAGTGTACAGGGGCAGAATGACCTCCCTGCTCCTGCTGGCCACCCTGTTCCTGATGCAGGCCAGGATGCCATTGGCCTTCTTGGCTGCCTGGGCACACTGCAGGCTCATGTTCAGCCTACCATCAACCAGTACCCCCAGGTCCCTCTCTGCCTGGCCACTCTCCAGCCACTCTGACCCCAGCCTGTAGCACTGCTTGGGGTTGTTGTGGCCAATGTGCAGAACCCGGCACTTGGATGTGTTAAATCTCATGCCATTGGACTCTGCCCATCTGTCCAGCCTGTCGAGGTCCCTCTGCAAAGCCTCTCTACTCTCCAGCAGATCAACTGCTGCCCCCAGCTTGGTGTCATCTGCAAATTTACTGATGATGGACTGTGAAAGAATTCAAACCCCATTCAGTTTATATGATTGAGTAGAAGGCTGATAGATCATGATTGTTTTGAAGTGCAGATGTAGGTAAAAATTATAAAGGTGGAGATTATATTGTGTGCCTGAGAGGGAGTCCAGTTGCAGCTGACCTGGAAATCCCAGTGTGATTCTGTGTGTCCCCTGGAAGATCAAAATCTGTTTTGTTTTGTTTTGTTTCTATTTCCTTATTGTAAAATTAGAGAGCATTATTTTAATGTGGTGGCATATTTCTGTAACAAACCAAACCAAAACAAAAAAGAAAACATTCACACATTTCTTCATTCTTAAGTGTTTCCTATGGATCTACTTAAAGTCTATTTGCACTACTTGAAACTGCTACAGCAGGTTCGATATATACAATGTCAGTCCTTTATTACTATTCTGTTTTCAAAACATACTTATCATAGTTGAATCTGTTCTTAACAAATCAAAACAAGGAAAGCCAAATATAATCAAATGAATTACTGAGAATTAAATAAAGTGGATAAGGACTTTTTACAGGTCCATAATAACTTCTTTTTGAATAATATACCTGTTATGTATCACAGTATCACAGTATTGCCAAGGTTGGAAGAGACCTCGAAGATCATCAAGTCCAACCTGTCACCACAGACCCCATGACTAGACCATGGCACCAAGTGCCACGTCCAATCCCCTCTTGAACACCTCCAGGGACGGTGACTCCACCACCTCCCTGCGCAGCCCATTCCAATGGCGAATGACTCTCTCGGTGAAGAACTTTCTCCTCACCTCAAGCCTAAACTTCCCCTGGCGCAGCTTGAGACTGTGTCCCCTTGTTCTGGTGCTGGTTGCCTGGGAGAAGAGGCCAACCCCTTCCTGGCCACAACCACCCTTCAGGTAGTTGTAGAGACCAATGAGGTCGCCCCTGAGCCTCCTCTTCTTCAGGCTAAACAACCCCAGTTCCCTCAGCCTCTCCTTACAGGGCTTGTGCTCAAGGCCTCTTACCAGCCTTGTTGCCTTCTCTGGACACGTTCACTTCTTAAATTGAGGGGCCCAGAACTGGACACAGGACTCAAGGTGTGGCCTAACCAGTACACAGTACAGGGGCACAATGACCTCCCTGCTCCTGCTGGCCACACTATTCCTAATGCAGGCCAGGATGCTGTTGGCCCTCCTGGCCACCTGGGCACACTGCTGGCTCATGTTCAGGCAGCTGTCAATCAGCACCCCCAGGTCCCTCTCTGTTTGGCCACTCTCCAGCCACTCCGACCCCAGCCTGTAGCTCTGCATGGGGTTGTTGTGGCCAAAGTGCAGCACCCAGCACTTGGACTTGTTGAATTCCATCCCATTGGACTCTGCCCATCTGTCCAGTCGGTCGAGGTCCCTCTGCAGGGCCCTTCAACCCTCTAACTGACCAACATCTGCTCCCAGCTTGGTGTCATCTGCAAATTTGCTGATGACTGTCTCAATCCCCTCATCCAGATTATCAATGAAGATGTTAAAGTGGATGGGGCCCAGCACTGATCCCTGGGGAATGCCACTGGTGACTGGCTGCCAGCTGGATGTGACGCCATTCACCACCACTCCAGCCAGTTCATACTAAAAGAATTTATTCATATTTAGAGAGTTTTATCAGCTCTTGTTTGAGCATTTTCTTTCTATCCAATAAGAAAAAGGGTCGCACAATATGATTCAGTGAAAATTATTTTTGTCAAATGGATGAATGAACAGAGTAATGGATCACTTTAACACTACTAATAGCTCAGGTTTGAAAAAAAAATCTGTGTAGGAGAGACATAATTTTAGGGCCTATAAGTAAAAAACTAAATCACATATCACAGAATCACAGAATGTCAGAGGTTGGAAGGGACCTTCAGAGATCAAGTCCAAACCCCCTGCCAAAGCAAGATCACCTAGGGTAGTCTTCACAGGAATGCATCCAGGTGGGTTTTGAAAGTCTACAGAGAAGGAGACTCCACAAACCCCCTGGGCAGCCTGTTCCAGTGCTTGTTCAAGTTTGCATCCATTGTTCCTTGTCTGATTACTGTGCACCACTGAAAAGAGATTGCCCCCCTTCAGTTGATACCCAGCCCTCAGACATTTATAGACATTGATGATATCTTCTCTTCTCAAGACTAAACAGCCCCAGGTCTCTCACTGTCTCTTCACTGGGGAGATGTTAAAGTCCCCTAATCATCCTCATGGCTCTCCGTTGGATTCTCTCCACCAGGTCCCTGCCTCTCTTGAACTGGGAAGCCCAAAATTTGACACAATACTCCAGGAGTGGTCTCACTAGGACAGAGCAGAGGTGGACAAGAACCTCCCTAGAACTGCTGGCCACATTTTTCTTGATATACCCTGGCATACCATTGTCCCTCTTGGCTGCAAGTGTACATTGTTGTCCCATGGAGAACTTGCTGTCCACTAGGACCCCAAGGTCTTTTTCCATGAATGTGTACACATACATTCATACTTATGATCACACACATACACACATATGTACATAAGATTATTATTTCCCTTTTTGTGTTTTAAAAATGTGAAAAATTAAAAAAAAAAAATACTCACACTTAAAATATTTCTGGCAATAGGGAAAACTCCATAACCACAAACATCCAAAATTGTTGTGAGCAGATATGTACTTCAAAATAAATTTTAGCTACAACTGGACTCATTTTGGGTACCTCCATTTTTAAGAATAACGCTGGTGTGATATCTGACATAATCTCTGTGCTTCTCTAAAGTTCATTCTGTAGCTTGAGATGGGCTTTCTTCTAGACTACAAAAACAAGCTGAATGTAGCAGATAATTAACATATTTCTAATAACCACTTTTTACAGACTAAAGATGAAGATTGTATTATTTGAAAATGTGTTATCTGGTATAGTTAAACAATGCTTTTTCAAGATGCATTAGTCCCTGACAATGCTAAATGGATGATGATGAAAAAGAAGGGAGCATCAACACATCAAGCAGTTTTCTGAATAGACGTGTTTTTCTAGTCTGAGCTGAATCATTTATGAACCACTTTGTATCTAAGTAAAAGAAAAAAATTGCAATTTTAAAAGATGCAAATTAGGTGTGAATGATAATCAGTATGATTTGAAATTATGAGAATCAGCTCTGACTTTCCAACAAGGAAATGTGAAGTCAAGGGATAGTCATGCACTGTGTGGGTGGTGGGAGAGCTGAATATCTCCTTTGTAAACCTTGGGTAACATGGCATAACTTGAGGTAAGGCATCAGAACAGGCAGCTGCCTCTGCAAAGAGACAGCAAATTTGAGGGTAGAAAGAGGCACAAGTTCCTTGGCTTTTACACAGGGCAGAAGGCTCTCACCTGCTGCAGGAACCTGCAGCTTGGGACCAGATGTTTTCTTGGATGATTAACTGTGTCTGGAACTCCTGGTGAAGGACTTAAAGGGAATCTACATTCTTGTGCTGGGAGAATGGATAGGATTCTTGGGGCTTCAGCAGCAGTAAGGCCACCCTTACTTTCTCCATATTTCATCCTTCAGTGATATACTTGTCCACAGGGGGACCTGATGCTCTAGTAGAACTCCTCCAGTTTTATGCTATCCCATAATCCCATGCACCTGATGGAGCGAGTCCAGAGGAGGGCCACAAAAATAATCAGGGGTTGGAGCACCTCTGCTAGTAGGATAGGCTGAGGGAGCTGGGGTTGTTCAGCCTGGAGAATTGGATGTTCTGGGAAGACCTAATATGACATATTGAGGGCATGGACCCCCGAGATATCTACAATGACATGATGACACCCATAGATAGCTCACGAATGATCTGTTTATTGAGGGAACACACAGAGCTTATATACTCTTAGCAGCAGTTGAGAGCAAGCCTGTTTCTAGCAGTACTATTCCACTTTAGCCACATAAAACTTATCTAAATGGTCATTGGTCAAACATTTCAGACATTTGCACCTCACAGGTCAACAAGAGATGTCCTTTATCTTGCCTGCTCTCTACCTTACCACCTCTCAAGGTTTTGTTTTAATGAGCATGTCTGTTTCTTTATCAGAAAGCTATGTTTCAGGCTCAGAAGTGATTTGTCTCCTTCAACACCCACAACATAATAGCAGCCTTCCAGTACCTTAAAGGGGCCTACATTGTGGAGAGAGACTATTTACAAAGGCCTGCAGTGACAAGGAGCAATGGCTTCAAACTAGAGAAGAGCAGATTTAGAATGGATGTTAGCATCAAGTTCTTATTATGAGGGTGGTGGAACACTAGAACACGTTGCCCAGGGAGGTGGTTGAGGCCCCTTCCCTAGAGATATTCAAGGTGAAGCTCAACAAAGCCCTGGGCAACCTGATCTAGTGGAGGATGTCCCTGCTGACTGCAGGGAGGTCGGACTAGATGACCTTTGGAGGTCCCTTCTGGACCAGACTATTCTATGAGTCTGTGATTCAATGATTCTATAACACAGTACTTATTTGGCAATTTCTGTGCTAATTCTACAGTGTCTGCCTGTGTGCCTTTTGCTTTCCAAATCAAAGTGCTGTGGCTCAGTCTTCAGTTTAGGTGATGAAGAACTAGCATGAAGTTTAGTTACTCTCTCTGAAGAGCTAATTATGCTAATGATTTATCTTGAATTTCCCAAGTTTCATCTTCCAGACACTAGCTGGTACACTTTGTTTGCTTTTACTTCTAAACTAGAGATCACTTTACAGTCAGAAAGCTCTTCCTTCTTGGAAGCGCATCTAACCCATGACCAGGTCAACTCGTGGTTGTTTACAAGAATACTAAATAGACTGGGTAATTATTATTTCCCTTTGAGGGCACGTTTCCCCATCCTAGATTATCCTTTTCAGATAATTTCCAAAATCTTCCTTAATATCTTCTTTAGAAGTGTGATTGCTGGAAAAAGCCCAGTAAAAACCTCACAAGTCCTATCATTAGTGGCATTTCTATACATTATCTTGATGCAAATGCAGCTAATGATTTTGTTTGCTTCATTTATTACAACATGATATGTTTTTTTACTTTTCTTTTTTCAGTTGGTAATGCATGAAAAAGACTTAGCTCTTGTTACAGTGTAGTATATTCTCACCTTTTAAGTTCTTAGATGGAAGGTCTTGCATTTATCTGAACTGAAATACACTCCTTATTAGATCAGTCATTCTTAACAAAATACTCACAAGGGTCAGGGTTTCTAAGACCCTTCCTCTCTCCTAGTCTGCTGATTTTTATCCTTAATGAAACAGAAGGAGTAGGAGATGAGTTGTGGGTTTTTTTTTTAATGTAACTCCTTTAATTCACTTCACTATGTTTAAACAAATGCTAAACTTCATTTCCTTTCCCTAAAATGATGCAATCAGACTGTTGAGTCGGTGACTTCTTTTGATGGTAGATAGCCCTTGATCATTATTAATGCAAATGGTTTAATATCCCCCAAACCACAGCCAAGCTGCATGAAAATAAGTGTTCCCTGGCTATAATTTCAGGAAAGCAAACCGAGCTGGCCTTCTCATTGTTAATTTGGGAAACAAAACAAAAAGACTTTTAGCTGGCCACTAATTTCTCATTCGTACCCCAAGCAATGTTTGAATGCTGCATTCCTTTTCTTTTTATAAATGTTTATTAAAACTCCACTTAAACTTCTTTGGAAACCTATTTATCTTCTGAGGAAGGTTTGGGTTTGTTTGTTTGTTGTTTGTTTGTTTGTTTTCATAATAAAAATATTATCCAGAGGAAGCAGAGTTAACATGCACTCAACAGATTTACAAGGTGATATTGTTAACATAGATTTTACTACCAGAGGTCTTGCCAAGAGCTATACCTTTTCTCCTTGATTATATGATTTCCTCTTTGTTTACTCAGCACACTCCAGTCCCTTCTTCCCTCTGGTCTCTCTGCAGCCCATTTCTCATGCTGTTGGTCTGCTGGATGAGCTCTCGTTTCAGGCAATATTAAGCCTGTTACAGGCCATATGCTCAGTCCTTTCCTGCTTTGTGAAGTGGCTGCCCATGCTGGCACCTGAATCTCAAGGGACATAAGACTTTCCTTTTCTTCCTCAATGCATCCAGTTTCTGCATATCTATTATTTTCATAATAAAATTCCAACTTTGCTCATTCTGCAGTCTGTCCTTGCCCTAAGACATGGAGGAAAGTGCATAAAGTGTTGCATCAGTGGTTTTAGAAGTACAGGATAAACACCTTGGCTGGTTATCATGTACAGTCTTCCTTTATCTATTGTGTGGCAAAAGGATTTTTTTCTGAGGGATTCTTGGAGAAAGTCTAAATGCTATGATGGAAGCAGTAGGGCATTTGGGAAGTATGCAGTGGGGGTAAGAGTTTGATGGTTTTAGAGTATCACAGCAAAGACCACCACAGGTTTGGGGTACAGAGGCTTGTGTGTCACTGGTATAGATGTGCCAACAAGTCTGTATTGTTTGGCTGACATGAAAGAGAGGTCTGCAGCAGCTCTGATAATTGGGCATGGGGGCTATTATCTTACCAAACTCAAATTGCTTAATCATTACTCCTTGCTTAGGGTCTGCTTCCATGCAACCCAAACAGATAGACTGCTTGATATCAAAGTGGAGATGACTACCTATTTTTAGAATAGAATACAGAATTAACCAGGTTGGAAAAGACCTTTGAGATCATCAAGTCCAACCTATCACCCAACATTATCTAATCAACTAAACCATGGCACAAAGTGCCTAATCCAGTCTCATTTCAAACACTTCCAGTGATGGTGACTCCACCACATCCCTGGGCAGCACATTCCAATGGTCAATCTCTCTTTCTGCGAAGAATTTCTTCCTAACATTCATCCTAAACCTCCCCTGGTGCAGCTTGAGACTGTGTCCTCTCATTCTGTCACAGGTTGTCTGGGAGAAGAGGCTGACCTCCACCTGGCTACAACCTCCCTTCAGGTAGTTGTAGAGAGCAATACGGTCTCCCCTGAGCTTCCTCTTCCCCAGGCTAAGCAACCCCAGCTCCCTCAGCTTCTCCTCACAGGGCTTGGGCTCCAGACCTTCCACCAGCCTTGTTGCCCTTCTGTGGACACTTCCCAGCAAGTCAACACCTTTCCTAAAATGAGGGCCCCAGAACTGGACACGGGACTCAAAGTGTGGCCTAACCAGTGCTGAGTACAGGGGCACATTGACTTCCCTGTTCCTGCTGGCCACATTATTTCTGATACTGGCCAAAATGCAATTTGCCTTCTTGGCCACCTGGGCACACTGCTGGCTCATGTTCAGTTGGCTGTCAATCAGTATCCCCAGGTCCTTTTCTGTTTGGCTGCTCTCCAGCCACTCTGTCCCCAGCCCGTAGTGCTGCATGGGGTTGTTGTGACCAATGTGTAGAACCCAGCACTTAGATATGTTAAATATCATGCCATTGGACTCTGACCATCTGTCCAGCCTGTCAAGGTCCCTCTGGAGAATCCTCCCACCCTCTAACAGATCAACACCTGCCCCCAACTTGGTGTCATCTGCAAATTTACTGATGATGGATTCAATCCCCTCATCCAGATCATCAATAAAGATATTGAAGAGGATCAGGCCCAACACTGATCCCTGGGGGACACCACTAGTGACTGGCCTCCAGCTGGGTGTGGCACCATTACTCTCTGGGCTCAGCCCTCCAGCCAGTTCCTAACCCAACACAGAGTGCTCCTGTCCGAGCCACGAACTGACAGCTTGGCCAGGAGTTTGCTGTGGGGGATGGTGTCAAAGGCCTTGCTGAATTCCAGGTAGACTACATCCACAACCTTCCCCACATCCACCCGGTGGGTCACCTGATCATAGAAGGAGATCAGGTTGGTGAGGCAGGATGTGCCCTTCCATGCTGACTGGGTCTGATCCCTTGGCCATCCCCTAAGTGCTGTGTAATTGTACCCAAGATGACCTGTTCCACAATCTTGCCTGGCACTGATCTATGCTCTAGCCAGCCTGATCTAGTGCGGGGTGTTCCTGCCCATGGCAGGGGGGTTGGAACTAGATGATCCTTGTGGTCCCTTCCAACCCTGACTGATACTATGATACTATGATGCTTCCTCCTTCTGGCCCTTCTTGTGGATGGGCATCATGTTGGCCAGCTTCCAGTCATCAGGGACCTCTCCAGTGAGGCAGAACTGTTAAAAAATTATGGAGAGCAGCTTTAAGACTCTTGTAATATATTTTCCAGTTCTCACTTACTACTTTTCTACTTCTGAACACTGTTCTCTTACTTTCCTCATGCATTCTGCTTCATGTCTTTCTTTGGAAAGAACAACTGTAGTACATTGTGTGGATTATCCAGCACCTCCACGAAGAACAAAAGAAAGCCTAAATGCTAAAAGAGGGAGGATGCATGCAGAGGGAGCTCAGCAACTGAAATATTCCCACACTGACATTTCATATCATTTGCAGCAGCTATAGTGCTGGAAGAAAACTTGAAGCTTTGCTTACAGGGAGCCACAGTTTCTCAAGACCAAAAAGGCCTTGTTGCCATCAACATGGTTTCTCCTCTTAGGGGGTTTGTGAATTGCATAAATAAGGATCAATGCTGAGAAATGCTGTGTATCTTCAGAGGTCATTGACTCTTTTTGAACCAAGAGCCCTCGGGTCCTTGCAAAATCCAGCTACTCACTGATCATTAAACTGATAACAACTGCCTCTTCCTAGAGTTGATAATTTTTCTTGTAGTGCTGTCCCTCCTGACAAAAAGAAGCAAACAACTAAAAATGAATAAGCAAAACAAACAAAAATACATTAAAAAACCCCAAACCCCACAAAATCAAAACAACAAACCAAAACCAAAACACACCCAAAAAACCCTCAAAGCAACAACAAACCACCAACCAACCAACCACGACAGAAAAATAAGGATAAATAATCTCAGTGGAATGAAATAGTGGATTTCCTACCGGTGACTCCTCATTCTTCATAATTTAAATATTTGGACTGGATAGGAATACATAAACAATGGATTACAGGGAAGTGAAAAATGAGAGCTGGTATGGTACTTTTTCACTGAACAGGTCAGAAGTTCATATCTGTGCAGATCTCTGTTCATCAGATGCTGAATTAATCTCCATATGTAGAATACAGACTTTCCCATAGTGGTCAGTAAGACACAAGCCTCTAAAACCTGATCTGCAACTACATCTATGTATTTCTTTTTCTTCAAGGATCTTATTAAAATGTCATGCTCCTTGTCTGCTGACTCCAGTGGTAGAGTGTACTTAATCATAGGACCTAGTTATGTGTTTTTAAGGTGAAGGAATTTTTGCCTGTCAGTATTTGCCCTGAAGCTTTGCTAGGGAAAGAACTGGAAAAGAGAACTTTGTAGTTTTGAAGACCTCTAGTTTTGAATATTCTCAGGTTAGAGAGAGCTTTGACTGGCAATTGAAATAACAAACTGGAATCTGGACTTGGACCTCCACAATCAACTGAAAATTTTTCAGAGCCTTATTCAGGCTCATGTCCCAGGATTTAGAAATCTCAACTTCCTGCCTACATGTCAGCTCCTAACACTTTTTTTCCATGAGTGACATTAGCTTAAAATAATCAAAAGAATATTCTGTTCCATGGGATTGTTCCACCCCTTTTCTTTTCATCATTTACCTGTTATAAATTTTAATGTTTTAAGAAAGTTTGCTTCTATTTTTTCCCTTTATAATTCCACCTCATCTCTTTTCTGTGCAGTGGCTAAATACTCCTTTTCCTCCTCTTTTTCACATATTTTACCATTGATTAACATATCTTTATCCTTCATCAAGATCTCATTGAAATATCTGCAAAACCTCCCATAAAAGTCACAAAGAGCCAACACAGTGCCTTAGTCATCACTTTCCCAAGTTATTCAGAGGCTGCTTCCTCCCTGAACAGTCCTCCTACCTCTTTAATTGCTTGAGTGGATGCCTCTGAAGTGCCTCCAGCTCTTTCTGATAATGAGGTGTTTTAACTGAACACCTTTCCAGATGTTGTGTCACTGGCTGTAGGCACAAAGGAGAGGTTATCACCGGCTTATGCAGAAACACGGTGGCAATTCTGTTTATGCACTCTGGAATAAAGTTTTAGTAGAGCTTTGTGGGGTTAGGTTTTATTTGATGTATTTTTTTATTTTCTTATTCTCTATCAATTGCAAATTTATTTCTAATTTACCAGCTAGAAATAAGCAAATGATTTGAGCACATTTTCAGCAGCTGTAACCTGTCACCTTAAAGGTCTTTTCCAACCAAAAAGTTTCTATGATTCTACGATTTGAGATGGTGATATTTCATTCCGGTGTTGGTGGCTCCCTTCAAATTGTCACTTGAGCTGCTGTTGTAGAGCTGCAGGTTGCCCTCAGCTTCCTGGTCATCATTTAGAGAATCTGACTGAACAAGGTGAAGATTGCCATTTTCTGCCCCATGGTGATGCTTGTATCTGCTTGTCTGGTTTTTCAGAAATGCTTGACCTGTTATTTGACCTAGGTGGCTACTACAGATGAACTCTGAAATAAATACTTCATAAATTTTCAGGCCAGAAGGAAATACTGTGCTCATCTAATCTGACATTCTACAAGAGAGCATGGAGTTTGACAGGTAGCTCCCATCTTTTAGTTTAGATGAAATATGTATTTTAGAGAGTCTTCTCTCAGAGATTTGCAGTGATAGGCCTTATCTCCCAAACTGTCTAAGTGTCCAAAAAAAAAAAGAAAGAAAGAAAGAAATAAAGACTATAAATATAAAAAATAATTATGCAGCATATCCAGAGTCAATTAATCCAGTTTAGAGTCCAGCCATTAGGTCTTGTTGTTTCTTGATCTTTTAGATTGCTATAATAAATCTTTTGCCCATGTAAGCAACTGCACTTACAAAGAAAATTACAAACTCAGGGACTTAGATATATTGTCTACAGATGTGTGTTAAGCAATAAAAAGAAGATTTAAGGTGAGGGGAAAATAAATATTAAATTGTTGATCTGTTTGTGAAAAAAACATTTCCCCCTAAGAGTATTAAAAAGAGTGGATAAATTACTCAACATAAATAATTGGAGAAGGCTGATTAATGACCAAAATTTCCTTTGGCATTTGTGTTTTCCCCATTCTCTTTGAAGATATTACATGGAAAGATGGGGGTGGGTGTTGCTTGGTATGTTTGGTTTTTTTTTGTTTGTTTGGTTGGTTGGTTTGGGTTTTTATTATTATTATTATTTTATTTTTATTTTTCTCTGGATATAATTTGATTCAATGATGACTTTCTAATGAAAGTGGTTTAACTCTGACAATTGTGAAAAAGAGAACCAATGTTAATTTCTGTTCACAGAAACTAATGAAATAAATAAGAAGTAAATTTGAACAGAAACTAAATCATAAGTACAGCAGGGGTCTGGTTTTCTGACACTGTGGAATGTAATTAAAATGGAGCTTCGACAGATATAAATTTGGAGTGATCAGAATTTTCCATCTGTTACTGTGCCCATTTCTGAATGGTTCCTGAGCTGAGGGATCTAGCCTCTTCCAAGACAGCAGTTTCTTGACTAAAGTGTGCAGTGGCCATTTCAATTTGTTGCAAGCTACACAAGTATTATCATTTACCTTGAGATGGAGTGTCAAGGTAAGTCTTTTCTTCAATAAATGAGGTGAATGTGTGCTGACTGTGTTTATTCACAATATAGTTTCATAGTTTGTTCTGGCTCTATAGATGCCCTTGTACTTTGGCCAGTAGTGGAGCTGTCATGCTCCAAACGCCACGCCAGCATCCTGTGCACAGCCTGCCAAAAGGCAAACAGTGCCTTGAAGACTAGCAAAGTGATGCAGAGCTAATCCAGCTTCACTATTCCTTTGGGCAGAAGGGAAGATCGCTTTGAGTTTTCATTTGGAATAACTCAAACACCTGGCCTAAAGCCCTCAGTGGAAACAATACATGTGCTCCACTAAAAAGAGTGGCTAATTAGTTACAAGCTTCCTTCCATTTCTGCACGGGGCAAAGAGGATGATGATGAGTCCCTGTCCTTAAAAGCCCACAACAGACATTAAAATATGAACAATGAGCAGAAGACAAACCCATGAAAAAGTCATAGAGAGAATGAGGATTGCTGGAGATGAATGCAATACAAAAGGTATCAAAATAATTCACAGGCCATAAAAGACACAGCTCTTGTACTAGAATTAGATTAGGTGTCTGTGGTTTGGATATACCTGCAAAGAGTCATTAACAATCCTCAGATAAAGAAACATTAATTTGATCTCATCATGGCTTCCACCTTTCACCAGAACATGAGATTAGCCCAGGACAAAACACCTGGAAAGAGACTTTGATGAAAGCCTGTTATGAAAATTCTTAATGGATGGGATTTAAACCAAAAGGATTATAAGCTTTTATTAACAGCTCACCTGTAAATCCTCATAATTTTCCTTTCTGTGAGTTTCTAGTGTAATATTTGTACACCCTGATTATAAATTTTGGACAAATAGCTTATAACTGTAGTTAAAATGCAGCATTAAAGCAGTTAAACAGCCTTCTTATTAGCATTAGAACTATAGTCAAAACACATTATACTTGGGTAATAAATTTATTTTTTATGTAATGGAAATGTCATCAAAGCATAGTTAATCTGAATTGAATTAGATTATAATTGGAGCTCTTGTGCACAAGGAATGAAAATTATTCTTTATTGTTACAGACTGACAATGCAGCATTTGTTATTCCCTCCTCACTACCCTTCGAAGTGGCAGCTGTAATATTAGTGTGCTCATCTCGTAAGCTGTGCATCTCTGAACATAGAGCTCAGCACTAAGAGGGAAATACATTGCTCTGGATCTCATTCTTCACACTTCCACTCCATCCATTTAGAGGTGCATGGACTTGAGAGACAGTCTTGTGCATAAACATCATCACTCTTTGCCTGCACTTCCAACTACATGTGTGGTGTGGTAGTGTGTGAAGGTGAGTTCCCAGAACTCACAGGAAAGTCTCAAATCCTTTTTCACAGAGATAAAGAAAATGTCATGGTAGTCAGGTGAAGTCACTGGTGAGTGTAAAAATCCAAACATTAAACCCAGTTTTAAAAGTGGTAGAAAAGAGGATTGTGGGAATTGCCAGCTCATCAGCCTCACTTCTGTACCAAGGGAAGATCATGGAACAGGTCCTCCTAGAAGTGATGCTAAGGCACACACAGGACAGGGAGGTGATTTGAGACAGTCAGAATGTCTCAGGCAGTCTGACCAACCTAGTGGCCTTCTACGATGGAGTAACTACATCAGTAGACAAGGGAGGATCTATGGATGTTGTCTATCTTGACTTCCATAAAGCCTTTGACATGGTTCCCCACAACATAGACCATAGAATCATAGAATGGTCTCTGTTGGAAGTGACCTCTGAAGGTCATCTAGTCCAATCCCCTCTGCAGTAAGCAGGGGTATCCTCAAGTAGATCAGGCTTCCCAGAACCCTATCGAACCCCACTTTGAGTATCTCCAGGGATGGGGCCTCAACAACTTCCCCTGGCAACCTGTTCCAGTGTTCTACCACTCTCATGGTAAAGAACCTGTTCCTAACATCCAATCTAAATCTGCTCTTCTCTAGTTTGAAGCCACTGCCCCTCATCCTATCACTATAGGCCTTTATAAACAGCCTCTCTAAATCCTTCTTGTAGGCCCCCTTCAGGTACTGGAACGCTGATTTTAAACTAAAAGAGAGGAGACTTAGACTAGGTATAAGGAGGAATTTTTTATTTTTTTTTTTAATCTGATGAGGGTGGTGAAATACTGGCCCAGATTGCCCAGAGAGATGGTCAAGTCCCTTCCTGGAAACATTCAAAATCAGGTTGGGTGGGGCTTTGAGCCACCTGATCTAGTTGAAGACATCCCTGCTGATTGCAGGGGTATTGCACTAGTTGACCTTTAATGGTTCATTCCAACTCAAACTATCCTATGATTCTAAAGGCTGAATGGCAACTAGTATCCCCAGGGCAGAACCATGCTCATCAGACCTACTGATTGCTCAAAGGGATGTTCATATCATGAAGTTTTTTGTGTCTTTTCATAATCTGCAGAGCACTAGAAAGAATCCACACACTCTTGTAGCATGCACTGCCTGTGCTGTAGACTCATAGCAGAGATGAGGTAGACCAAGGGTGGAATATGCACTCTGTTAATGAACTTCTTTTTTTTTTTTTGCCTAAGAGCACATGTATATGATGAAAACAGGAGTGTGTGTCATCAGCAGACACACAGGCTGCAGCCCAGTGTGCGTTGTTGCCCATGATAGAGGAGAACTGCTAACAGCAACAATAGGAAATCCACAGCAAAACAGAAGGGGTAGGTGTCCCCATTCAGGACACTACCACACTCATCACTATGGTACCTAGATATGTAGTCAAGGTAACAATGTTAGGATCTTCCTAGCAATAACTATGTTTAGTGACACTTATACTGTCGCTTAAATAATTGTACAAGGTCTGGGGAGGAAGAGGAGGAAAGCAACAAGAACAGATTCTCTTTTTTTTTTTTTTTTTTCTTGTTTCTCTATGCTAACCCAAAACAAATGCACTTTACCCACTCATAAAACCAATCTGTAAACAGAGAAAGCAGGATATTAATAAAGTATAACTCAGCTGAAAGCAAAGGGAACATCCCCAGTAAGTCTCTCTGATTTCTGTCATCTATCTCAGATTTACAACGTGGCAATTTCTAGTTGCTTATAAAGCATTAACATTTGCAGCACAGTAAGCAGCTAATGTAATTTTGCCTGCAAGTGGTATCATATCTTGCATCTGTAGGGAGATGAGCATGCTCATGTCTTATCATTGCCGGCTGTGGTAGGTAAAAGTGTCCAGTGCTACTGGGCTTAAGCCCAGTGTGAGCGAGTTGAAGTTCATTACTGACAACCTGGGGCTTAGTTCCACTTATCTGCAAGTTCTCATTTAGCTTGAATCACCACGGTATCAGAGCATCTTCCAAAAACACGTTAAGCTATCAGATTAGTACCCAGCACATCTGGGTTTATCTCTTTTCTCCCCAAGAGAAGCACAAGGCAAAGTGGCACTTTACTGAGAGAGATGACATTGCAACCAGAAACCAGAATACACCCCAAGCCAGCCTGGCAGAAGCATCAATGCTTCAAAGTCAAAAATGAAAAACACAGAAAATTCAAAATGAAGATTGCTTGTACGGCATTTATTGTCTGTCATTTAGTATTCATTAAATACACAGGTTTTGTTGTTAGGGGCTTTTTTTGGTCTCCTCATTTCATGCAGTACCATAGTGGAGTGTGATTAGATATTTTTATCTGTATAATTTCTTCTTTTTTATAATATATATATATATAAATAATTCTAATAAACATATTATAGACATATAAATAATTTTAACCTTTTTGTGGCTTATTGACTAGAAGAAAGGAAATTAATTTGCCTATGTTATTTTCTGAGGTGTTCAGCAGTTTTGTCCCCTTGTCCTTGAGGAATTTTAGTGAACTGATATTTATATCTTTCTGTAAGGTAAGGTAAGGGAGACGTGTTAGCTCCCATTTTCTCTTCTCGCAGAATCACAGAATAGTAGGGGTTGGAAATAATCTCAGCTTCCATATAATACAGCTCAGATTTGCCCTATCTACCATTTCCAGTCCCTATTTGCTCTGTTGACCATCAATACCAGCCCTATCAGATCCATAGTATGGTTGTCCACTTCTTTTGTGTTTGTCTTTTTTTTTCCCCATCCTGCTTTTGGGCATTGAGAGTGGACAAGGAAAAGATCTACATATTTCCTAATTCCTAAGACCAGCCTGGAGCAGCTGAGAATAATGATTCCAAGGGAAACCTTCTGCACCTGGTTTGAAAATAGTCAATGTGTCCTGATGTTGTGTTGGAAATGTAGTCAGTACTAAGAGCTGTGAAAGGAAGGAACCTGTATGTCACAGGTGGATGGCTTTGAGCATGACATTCTTTGTTATAAAGTAGAGCCATGTGTAGTGACCAGTAGCAACTGGAGCTGATAGAAGATACTAAGTAATTTGGGTTACTGCTCTTGACCTCAGTTAGTGCAGAATTAAACCCTGATTGTCTTCAGCTGCCACAGACATGCATGAGAAGTTAATTTGCTCAGCATCTTTTAGGCTCTCACCATAGAGAATCCATTTCCAACTGCTGTATGTTGTTTTCTAGAAATGATTTTATAGTGTGTTTAAACATGTCTATTAAATTTTTGTCTTCCCAAGAAAGTACTTACTGCTTATTCAGTGGCTGGAATTGATTGTCAAACCAGTTGTATTTGGTTTAATTTTATTTTCTTACTAGCTTAACCTACAAAGGAATGAAAACTGGGCAGTGACATAAAAAAGCAAGATTAAAACAAGCACCAAACAATTAAAAATAATAGATTTTAACCAAAGCAGAATGTATCTATGGAAAACTATACCATGCAATTCCAACCTACAGCTTTTTCATATATTCTCTAGCTACACACCTGCCCAAAGGACAAAGATGGTTTGAAGGGCCATGAAAGCAGTTGCTCCACACTCTAACATCCTATTCCCAGCAGTTGTCCTGGGTCTGCCCCTCATGTTGTGGGGTTGCAAACTATTCATCCAGAAAGTCAGTGCTGACAGAGATAACTTAAATATACTACAAAAACCTTTAAAGTTCAATTAGATCACTAAAGTATATTTCAAGATCCTTCTTCCTGTTGCAAAGATTTAGAGTGAAAGGATCTTAAGAAAACTCTGGAGAGTGTGGGAATGAAAATGCACCAGCTCTAATATTGTCAGGGAGATATGTAGAACTCCATATTGTCCATTTGCTCTGCAACTCAGATAAATGTACCCTTGCCTGGTTTGGGGTGCTGTTGAACACTGATAGTAAAGAAACACAGCCACTGGAGAGCTAGACATTGTTACTGGGGATTGCTAATTCTTTGGTCTTGACTACAATCCTGAACTTTGGTAGGAACCGTGAAGGTTTGGTAGGAACCTTGATCTTGGCCATGCTTCTGCCCCTAGAACCTCCTCAGGACAGAGACCATCCAGCACATCCACCTACTGAAACACGTTCAACCTCCTGTTCAATATGAGTCAGCCAAAGCTGGTCAAGTGATAGCAGCCCTGCACCTGCATCCTTGCAAAGTTGCTTAGATGGAGTCACACAGTAGGTATCAGTAAAAAAAGTCTTATCTATTACTTGATAAGCTAGTAGGGGTGGGAAAATCTGGGAAACCTCAAATCTCTTTGTGGCCTTCACTTTTCAGTGTATCCATTTAATCGCCCCCACATGCTGCTGCTGTCTGTCTTGTCTAATTTAGAGTGTAAATTCTTCAGGGCAGGGACTGTCTCTCACTGTGTATTTGTGTGGCGAGGCCCTGATCCTGATTGGCAGCTCTGAGTACACTACAAATCTATTTTAATATAACCCCAAATTGAAAATTCTGTATCTCTGAGCCTTAGGGGATGTGGGACTGTATTCAGGAAAGCAGAAGCTCTGAAAAAATAATAATAATGAAAGGTCATTGTACACAATGTACTGAATATGAACTGTGAATGTAGAGCTAATGGCTAAGAGACAAGGTTACTTTTGCTCTTGGTCAAATGTAGGCAAGTTGAACAGGACAATGGAGGCATTGCTAACCGTGTAGTAGAATACTGCGGGAATCTGGGGCAGACATATGCCTCCATTTTTCAGGTCTATCATTCCAAAGAGTTGTTGAGAAAACAGGAAGGATTTCAGGAAGAGAGGGGAAGGGAAAAAAAAAAAAAAAAGGACAATTATTTAAAGGCTGGAAATCTCACAAAACTTCAGTCATTTAAATGAGACATACAAGTGAAGGTCATAGTTGCCCTAGAATAGTTACCACAGAGAGATAGACACCTTCAGGGAATATTCACATTTAAGGTTAGTTAAATTGCCAGCTGAAGGAGCCTCCACTGATTACAGAGGGATGCTCAGGCAAGTAGGCACAGGTAGTTGCCTGAATTTTGTACCATCGATCTTCCCACTCCAAGAAAGAATAATTTTGACACTGAGTGCAATTTAGTTTGTTGGAAAGAAGGTTAAGAGGGTAAACCTGCTGACACTGTGTAAGTACCTACACAAGAAGACAATTTTCAATAGGATAGGGCTCTTTCATCTCTCAGACAAAGGTATAACAAGATCCAGTGACTGGAAGTGGAAGCCAGAAAGATTCAAAATAAGATAAGGTGCAAATTTTAGCAGCAAGACTAATGAACCTTGGGAACAATTTACAATGGAAGTGTGAGATTTTCCATGAAGGCTCTAAATCAAGGTATGACATCTCTCTAAAAGATATGCTGTAGCATTAGTTATGAAGTTACAGAAATTGCTAGGTGATATGCAGAATGTTACATTATAGGGTCATATAAGTACAGTTTAGTGATAAAATGCACTAATCTAAATAATGATACTAAATATTCCATCATAACAATTTGGTTTTGTATATACTGAACCAACTCAGCTTTACTCAGCTAAAATTGCCTGTACTTTTAGGGCCTGATGCAAACAAACGAAGTACATGGCTTCCTCACCACTCCAACAATGGGCATATATTCATCCCTTCCTATGGACTGTTTACAACCTAATCCTTCTCTGTCTGAACTCGCCACTTTGCAGTGTAAAAGCTGTAATATTGGTCATTCATATATATATACACACACATACATACATCAAGGGTGCCTTATGGAGCTTGTGAAGAACCACATTTAGGCTCCTGAGAATGGATTTTGGTACTGAGGTCTGGAGGAGCTGCCTATTTCCCGGAGATGCTGTAATTCTCCTGGACTGAACTCTCTCCCATTAATGCAGTGAATGAGAGCAAACAGCTGAGAGAGCTTCAACAAGTGAAAAGCTGAAGGTAAAAAAACATGGTTTCCTGATTTTTTATTTTTTTGGGGGGTGGGTTGATTACGTTAATGGAGAAGCACAATCACAGGAATTACTTGCAATATTTCACACTCTTTTGCTGCTGAAAAAACAAGAAGTACAGATGGTTTTTCACTGTACAGGCAGCTACAGATCAACTTGAAATGCCCACTGGAGTTGAGACAAGTTGGTGTTTGCTCTAGGAAGTATAAATTCTGGGTGGATGGGACAGCGTGCTGCTTGGCACTGAATCTGTCAAAGTACTTTCTGTCTGTGACGTGGGGGGATTAAACTTTGTTTTGCTATGCATGCAGGGCAGCTGTCAATTATATGAGCCTGAAAGTGCACAAGGTATTCAGATAGAAGGAAGCCACAGCCAGCTACAAAATAAGCAGGATTCCAAATGCCAGGATACCCTGAATATTCATTACTATGTTTTGGGGTTTGGTTTTGTTTTATAATAAAATGATGAATTTGAGGAAAATTGAGCAAATAATTGCTGTCTGTAACAGCTGCAATTAATGTGCTAATAAGGCAAGGTTTCTGAAGCCCTTCTTTTCCAGCAGCTAAGAAATTTCAGATAGTTAGCCCAATACTGCACATTGTCAGTGATCTTTCTGTAGAAGAACCAGTTATTTGAGGAGCATGGATACTCTGAAAGTTAAAACTAAATCACAAAGAGAAGTTTCCTTGCAATGTCTACTTATAATCCAGAAGGACATTATGGAATACAGAAAGGATGTTTTTGTGTCTAATTCACCAACCTGGAGACCAGGTGATGTGGGCTTCTTGATCTTGATGAGGTAGCCAAATCTCTTACTGTCCTCAGTTCCTGTGGATAGCACTTGTTTTTCACTATTCTGATCTGACATCTTCTGTGCTGTCCATCATTACTGTGATGCTGTATAGTATCCAGGCCCAGGAAGTCTCAACTTCAGATGTTGTATATCATATTTAAGAGAACTTCTAGGAAAGGTTGCTACCTTCAGTGTAAATGAAAACTTGAACACTGAAACCATCAGAGGAAAATGTGTTTAAGTTTATACTTCTTGAATGAAAGGAGCTTCTCTCCATGGAAAGAGTGAAGACAATTAGCAGTCACTATAATTTTCATCACAAAAGTACTTTAGGAAGGCTGATAAGTACCATTAACCCCATTTTACAAATGGATGGGAAGCAGCATCATGGAGAAGCGAAGTGAGTTGCTCAAGGCCATGTAGTAACTCAGCAGAAGTTATGCAAATAGAAACCGGGTCTCCTTATGCCAAGCCTTATTCCTTGGCCCACACAGCTTCTACAGAGGAGACCTGACCTAATTCCAACATCTCTCAAAGCATCCTCCTCCTTTTAAACAAGCCTAAGCAGGTATATGGAATGAATGAATGAATGAATGAATGAATGAATGAATGAATGAATGAATGAATGAATGAACCTGTTTCTCAAGTGCTCACCACTCTTGTGCAATAATTGCTCTGCAGACGTTTTTGTGAGCTTGATAAATGCTTTATTTACATGGAAATGTCTCAGTTAACACCCACAGTAAACACAAGGCGGTAGTCAAAATGTTACTACATCTATTATCAGAGAGAGTGGGCTGAAAGATATGCCTGCGTCTGTTGCAAGCAGGCCTTATTTTATTAGCACTGTGGTGCTTCACTGTTCATATGGGAGATGAGCCATCCACCTTTCCACGATGCTGACCACAATTTAAGGGGTCCCAATCCCTAAGGCTGCTTACTTCTTGATGTTTGAAACCATTCTTAAATGGCATTTGCAATTAAAAGACTCTAAGAAGGATGTTTCTGAATAGAAAGAGTGCACAATAAATTGGGTGTCCAATGGGGTTGTCAGTGGTTTGGGAGCTGTTACAATACCTGGCCCACTGGCTCCTCTGTTCTGCAAGAAACAGTATGATCACTAAAACTGTTAGCAAGGACTGGAGAGGCTGTTTCTAGTCCTTGCTTTGTTACCATGAGTCATGGTAGGCTGGTTCCACCCTGCTTAACTTTAGGTGTTTCATCAAGTAGCCTCATTTTGGAGTCTCAGGGCTCTTCTGCACTTGGTGGAACTACAGCTCCCATTGGAGCTGCCTGTCTATATTTGACTGACACCACCCCACCCCCAAAATAAAAAAGGCCTTTACTTTCACAGTTAGTCTCTACCTTACAAGTAACTGATTTTGTACTATTCCAGTCTTCAATGTTTTATAAATCATCAGTGTGCTGAGGTGCCCAATAAGGCAAACAGCACACTGGCCTGGACAGTAGGAGGCAAGTAGGAGCAGGGAAGTGAATGTGCCCCTCTACTCAGCACTGATGAGGCTGCACTTTTGAGTACCATGTTTAGTCTTGGGGCCTTCACTACAAGAAAGATATTGATGTCCTAGTGCAGGTCCAGAGAAGGGCAACAAAGGTGATGTAGGGTCTGGAGAATAGGTCTTCTGAGGAGTGGCTGAGGGAACTGGGGTTGTTTAGTCTGGAGAAAAGGAGGCTAGGAAGAGATGTTCTTGCTCTTTACAATTACCTGAAAGGAGGCTGGAGCAAGGTGGGTGTTGGTCTCTTCTCACAAGTAACAAGTGGTAACATGAGAGGAAACAGCCTCAAGTTGCACCAAGGGAGATTTAGATGGGATATTAGAAGAAATATCTTCACTGAAAGAATTCTCAAATACTGGAACAGGCTCCCTAGGGAGGTGGTTGAATTACCGTCCCTGGAGGTGTTTAAAAGACACAGAGATGCCTTGGTCTTGAATCAGACATTATAGGGTTAGGCAATGGTTGGACTCACTTAACTTAAAGGTCTTTTCCAAACCAAAATGATTCTATAATTCTATTCTATGATTCTATTCTTTGCATAGTATAAGATTATTAGTTCTGTTTCATTAAATGTAAGGATTAGAAGCCTCAAAGTTTCACGGACTGAATACTCACAAACTGAGATCACTGGGACTTTATTTCCTCGGGATTTCCATTGTGTTTTACATAGGTAAAATGGATGCAATAACATTCTATGTAATTCAATGGAGACCTGCAGCATACAGGAAGTGAAGTCTGCATTACTGATCTATTTGTTTTAATAACAACCAATGTAATACATTTCAGGAGACCAAAGAACACTTAAGATGTTTAGGACTAAAGACATAATTGTTTCCTGCACTGGAGAATACCAGTAAGAAAAAAACAACACACTGATGCCCAGAAAGTTGCCACAAAAATACAAATCCATGACAGATGAAAAGTCTTGTGAAAGTGCTAAATAAAATATTATCATTTGTTATACAGCTGCAGTGTGATGTGGCCATTTTTTATAGCTGAACATATCATCCTTTTTGTCTCATGGCAACTCTTGGGGAGCTTTATGTGATCTTCTGGCTGTGTCTGTGCGCCTGTGTATGTACATGCATAAGGACTGACTTGCATGAAAGCAAGCAATGGAAGTCTTTTATATTTAATGTAAGAAATATAGAGAGAGGCTGCTTTGTCAGCAGTCTGAAGTTCTTGGGAATTTGGCTATTCATGGCAATTTATAAATATATTCTCCAAGACACACAAGAAAAACTCCTGTTACTGAATAAAGTAATACCTAGTGTTGTGATAGCCTGAGGTGGGGAAGGTCTGACATGATTTGAAAAAATTCTCTATTAATGAAAAATTTTCTGTGTGACTCATCCCTAGTCTGTCTGATTTTTATTTGTGGATTTATTTCTTTTTCCACTGACTAATACCTCTCTATCTCACTCATTCTCATTTTATAATTATTAGCACACCCAGTGGATGTGCTGCTCTTTCACAGGAAATATCTTTGCAAAATTCAAGTGCTTAAGAATGTTTTAATATTTTAATAGTTTAATATTTGAGTACTATTTTGTACCTCAGTACTGATATGTATGACCCCAGCACTTTGTTTACCAGTTATAAATGAGGGTAATGCAGATGAACATGAAATTTGCCAGAAACAGGAGAGTATAAACGCAAAGACACAAAGGGGAGATGAAAAGAAAAGCACTGAGTCAATCTTCTGAACATTTTAAATGGTTGTACACTAATGTAAGATGTATGGGGAATAAGCCAGAGGAACTGGGAATCTTAATACATAATTAGAATTATGTTTTAATTGGCTTAGCAGAGGTTTGCTGGATTAATTCACATGACTGGAATATTGATTGAAGAGGTACAACTTGTTCAGAGAGGACAGAAAAAAGATGATGTGGCTTATAAACCAAAGACATATAATTGGCTCTGAAAACCAGAATTCAGTATGAGGTGGACTTGCTGAAACTGTCTTGCTGAAATAGAAAAGAAGCCAGAAGAATGGCGGGGTGTGCTGGTGGTGACCATAAAAGCAGACAAGAGACAAGTCCATTAAAAACCTACTGGAATATTTCAAACCTGAGGGTCTGTTGCCAGTGGGGTACATTGATACCAAACATTAACCAAATAGAATTGCAAGAATAGCAAATTCCTGTTTTGCCAGGGAGCTGACTTGTATCTCCCAAAGCTCGGTAGAGTGATGTTAGAAAAAGCTCTTGCAGGTTCCCTTCTGACCAATAGATATGAATATGTTGAGAAAATAAAATAAGAAGACACTGAGAAGGGAGTGACTACCCTGATTCATTACTCATCAGCAATACCCATTAGTAACCTGGTAAAGTTTAAGATGTTCCTGTTCACTGTAGGGGGGACTTTTAAAGGTCCCTTCCAACCCCAAAATTGCTATGATTCTAGGATTCCTTGGGAGATAAGAGAGAACCACAAAGTAAAAGTGCAGAGAATATTTAAGAAAGGAGATATCAATAAATTAAGCTAATAGGGAGACATCTCACATGAAGAAATCTAAGGAGAAACAATTCCATAAAGCTAACTGAGACAACTCCATGGGTCAAAATGTTATGTGGAAGGAGCAGAAGGGTTAGTAGGAACTTGTCTGATGATGGTCTCCATTCTATGGAATTTAAGAAGAAATGACAAAAA
The DNA here is from genome assembly GCA_033816785.1 of Picus viridis. Taxonomy (NCBI): domain Eukaryota; kingdom Metazoa; phylum Chordata; class Aves; order Piciformes; family Picidae; genus Picus; species Picus viridis. The sequence goes on from CM066566.1 coordinate 34,819,551, forward strand.
ATTTGAAGGTAGTTCAAATTCAGTGGGAAATATAAGTGCAAGCACATAGCAACAAAGTCAGAAAGGGCAAACTGTTACACCAAGGATTTACAGCAATATAAAAGCATATTGGGTAGGTGCATTAGTAATAATAAGAGGAAGGAAAGAGCATGAAGGAATAACCCAGCAAAACATGTTTATTTTTAACTTGCATCAGTTAATTTGTTCACCATGTGGTCCTGCAAACTGTCGTACTGGCACAAATGAGTGGTAATGCAAGGGAAAGAGGGAAGGCAAAGGGAAAGGAGGAGGAGGTGCTGGGAGCTGCCTACAGCAGTTCTGTCACTAAAAGGAATGTAAGTGCAGGACTGTTACTCAGTGGACAAAGAAAGAAAATAATTGATGATGGGACTGAAGCATTTAATGCCTTTTGCTTTAGTCTTCCCTAGGAAGACTGACTGCAATTGGATGACTAACAAAATTAATACCAGGATCAAAAGAGTAGAGCCCACAGTGAAGTAAGGAAAGTATAGCAAGAAATTGTTTGGACCAATTTGACATTTTCAAATCAGCAGTCTGATGTAGGTCCTTATAGAATATTAATGAAATCAACAGAAGTAACCTGTTAATAGTTTAATAATTTAATAGCTTAATAGTTATTTTTATTGTTGTTGGTGTCAAGCATTGTCCCTCAAGGGTCCATACTAGGAGCAGTACTGTGTAATATTAATGACACAGACAGTGGGTTTCAGTGCAGCCTCAGCAAGCTGAGTGGTGAGGTTGACATGCCTGAGGGTAGGGATGCCATCCAGAGGGACCAAGATAAGCTTGAGAACTGGGCCTCTGTGAACCTCATGAGGTTTAACAAGGTCAAGTGGGAAGTCTTGCACATGGATCACAGCAACTGCCTGTATCAACACAGGCTGGAGGATGATGTGATTGAGAGTAGCCATGCAGAGGATTTGGGGGTACTGTTAGATGAAAAGATGGACAACAGCTGGCAATATGTGCTCATTATCAAGAAAAACAACTGAAGCCTGGGCTGCATCAAAGAAACGTGGTCAGGGGCTTGAGGGAGGGGATTACCTTCCCCTACTCCAGCTTGGTGAGACCCCACCTAGAGTACTGTGTCCAGCTCTGAAGTCCTCAGCACATGAAGAATAAACCTGTAGAAACAGGTTCAGAGAAGGCCACAAAACTGATCTGGGAGCTGAAACACCTCTCCTGTGAGGAAGGCTAAGAGAATGTGGGTTCTTTAGTGTAAAGAAGAGAAGGCTTTTGGGAGACCTTATTGAAGCCTTTCAATACTTAAACAGGACCTCTATGAAAGATGAGGACAGACTTTTTAACAGGGTCTGTTATGACAGAAGAAGGGGTGAGGGCTTTAAACTAAAAGTGGGGAGATTCAGAATAGATATACGGAAGACCTTTTTTACAATGAGGGTTGTGAAATACTGGCTCGGATTGTCCAGAGAAGTGGTAGATGCTCCATCCCTGAAACAGGCATTCTATATTACAACACATTTTTCACTTGTTTGTCTCCCAAGTACTTTACAAAAAAGACAAGTATTCAAATACACTGGGTGTGGACAGAACAAGTAAGCAGTATCCTCACAAACAAGTAAAACCTGGTTACAGTCTGGACCAAAATGCAAGCCCTTAAATCCTCAGATACTTGAAGCCACCACTGCTTCTGCCAGGATAAAATATATCTCAGAATAATTGCTTTTTGGATTTATCCCAGAGAGGAAAGGCTCATCTAATACATCCTGAGTCTGCAAAACAGACTAGGATGTGGAATGTGTTTTTTGGTAGATGCTGCTTTCAGGAGGATCCCTGATTAATGTCCAAACCATCCTTCATGTGAATCTTGAGAAGAAGCCAAAAACTCTTGTACATGAAGAATTTTTTTTTCACTCTGCTGATTTGTGTCAAATCACTTATCTGTTGTTTTGGGTTTGGTTTTTTTGATGATAAAGTTTGCCTGTCTCTCTAAGTAGAAGGAGAGGATCACACACAGAGAAGATGTTAGGGTTTGGAAGGGACCTCCGGAGATCAAGTCCAACCCCCCCACCAGAGCAGGACAGGGAGGGAGGGATTGTAAAGGTGAATATCTCTGTAGTGCACAGCAGCAAAGCTGGGTTGACATCCAGAATCATTTGAGCTAGTCAATAAGGGACTCTCCTAGCAAATAAATTATGTCATGAAGTCCTTTTTATCAGAAAACACATGCAGTCATTCACAGCATATTAACAGACAGGCATCCATGGTGCTACTTATCATGAGACCAATGGTGTGAATTCTAACTTACTCCAACCAACCTGGTTTGTCACTACCTATGCAAATGGAACTGCTGAAAGGATATTGCCTCTTTGGATTTCTTCACAATCCATCTGTTCAGTTTGAAAAAGCCAAGCTTTTTGAAAGGAGAGAGTTGATACTTGCAAGAGTAACCACTCAATCTCTCTCTATGGTCAGAGGAAAAGGATAAACTGGTGACAATCAAGGGAGACTCATTTAAAGGCAGTTACAATACAATACAATGCAGTACAATACAATACACCAGGTAGGAAGAGACCTTCAAGATCATCGCGCCCAACCCATCAACCAATCCAACCCACCCAACAACTAAGCCATGCAGCCAAGCACCCCATCAAGTCTTCTCCTGAACACCTCCAATAAAGGTGACTCCACCACCTCCACAGGTAGCCGATTCCAATGGGCAATCACTCTCTCCATGTAGAACTTCCTCCTAACATCCAGCCTAAACCTGCCCTGGCACAGCCTGAGACTGTGTCCTCTTGTTCTGGTGCTGGCTGCCTGGGAGAAGAGGCCAACCCTCCCTCCCTTCAGGTAGTTGTAGAGAGCAAGAAGGTCACCCCTCAGTCTCCTCTTCTCCAGGCTAAGCAACCCCAGCTGGGAAGGTCTGAATACCTCCTCACATGCATAGCTGCCCTATCTTTGTATGTTTGTGCATGCATGTGTGATAGCTTTCATCATGAAGACCAGACAAGAAACAAGTAGGAGATGTTTATGAAGATGGCTCTCTTGAATAGAAAACTGGAGACAGACAGACCTGGAAACTGCAATCGTCAGAGAATTTTTAGCCCTGCTTTACCAAAGGGCTTCTACAAAGCAAAAATGTCTTGAGTCTGAGTTAATTTGCAGTTATCTGAGACAAGTATGACCCTCTAAATCATAACCTTATTGGCCTCCTTTGAAGCTCTTGAGTAATGGTTGTCTTGTGACACTGAGGCTACTGCAGATCCCAGAAGCTGGCAGCTTTCACAGCCCACTGTAAAACTTCTGCTTTGTTTTGTTTTTCTGAAGTTTTGGCCTATGATTAATTGGTTTAATTTTGCTTAGCAAAGTTCAATTTATGCTTTACAAGCACCATTAGTATTTGAGTGTCTGCTTCTGTGGTGATGGATGCCATATAGAGTTGGGTGGGTTTGGAAAAGATTTTCCTGTCCCTACAACACTCTTAAGGATTTTTATTTTTTTTTAATTGTAATGAAGTCAAACCAAACTCTTTTAAGAAGAGTACATGTTGTGCCATTAGTAATGATCTGATTTTCAGAGAAGCCACTTTGAACATCATGATCTTCCTGGGTCTCCTTGAGGCAAGCCTCCCTCACTTACCCTCTGCTGCTCAAGCTCTTTATGTCAATAAATACATGTTTGTTAGAGCAAGGACTTCAGTGTGTGAATTTCTCACATTCCCAGATTAGTTTTTTAACCATGGGACTAAAGAGTTTATCACATGTCCAGGTTGGACTCGATGATCTTCGAGGTGTCTTCCAACCTTAGCGATACTGTGATACTGTGATCTCTTTTCTGGCCAAATGAATAGTTTACTTTTTATACAGCTGCAGGAGGACCTTGTTGGTCATCAAGAAGCCAAATCTTTTGGGGTGAGTGATTTTCTGCTTCACAACCACAGAGTTGCAGCTAAAAAGCTTTCTTCTAACAAAAGTTTAGGCTGAAGTTGGTGTGTCTTTTGTGATTGGTACCAGTTTCAATAAATGTGTGTTTTCACATTCACTTTTTGAATTTTCATTTAATTTCGTTTTTTTTCTCATTTTTTGAGGATGATTAGGGGACTTGATCATTTGCCCTATGAAGAGAGACTGAGATCCCTGGGGCTGTTTAGTCTTCAGAAGACTGAGAGGGGATCTTATCAATGTGTATAAATATTAAGTGGATGGGGCCAAGCTCTTTTCAGTGGTACACAGTAATAAGGCAAGGAAAAACGGGTTCAAACTTGAACATAGAAGGTTTCACCTGAACATGAGAACTTCTTTACAGTGAAGGTGACAGAGCACTGGAACAGGCTGCCCAGGGAGTCTCCTTCTCTGGAGATTTTCAAAACTCACCGGGATGCATTCCTGTGCAGACTACCCTAAATGATCCTGCTTTGGCAGGGCAGTTGTACTGGATGATATCTGGAGGCCCCTTCCAACCTCTAATATACTGTGAAACTGTGATATGAAGCACAAGTGATATGTTTATCAGAAACTGCAGGCCAGCAGGTCCTACACAAATACATGATGATGATGGTTTTCAATGCCAAAGTGTTGCAATGTGGATTATCTGGAAGTTCAGTGATCATCCACAAGCTCCTGATAGCCAAATCTAGCTGGCCTGAGGCACTTGAGAACTTCTGATCTAGAAAAGCCTGAAATAGATTGGATCTGGCAGGTTCCAGATTCAACCTCAGCCAGTTCTGTGAGCTAAATCCTGTTTAGAGAGGAGTAGAGTGCTTGCTCTTTAACTGAGAAAAGTAGTTAAGAGATTATCACATCTCATAACTGGCTAGAATCCTCAAGTGACAACATGGCCATGTGAAAATATATTTTATTCTTAGCATATTGTTGCTGTGCTCCAGTAATAAAATGCAAGGTGCAGGAGGACGTCAATGTCAAAGGGAGCTTTGAGAAAAGGGAACTGTTCTTGTTCCTGTCCAAAACAACATGATCTGAAATAGTGTGGAGCTGCTTATTGTTTATCTGTTTATTTACTTATCAGAGGATTCTCAAAGATTTATTTTGCACCATTGATTGACTTAGCACAGTTGACTGCAAAGTTTTGATTGCAGAGTTTTTGCATTGCATTAGCACCTAGAGACATCAGTTGAGATCAGGACCGTATGTGCATACATGGCTATAGTGACAGGCAAAGCTTGTCTGATAAGTTAATGATTTATTTCAGCCAAAATGTAAAAACAATAAATATGTTTTGATGCTGCTTAAGATGAAGAAACAGCTAGCCCAAGGTCATACAGAAAGTCATTATGATAGAAATGGAAACCATATTTCTGTAGCTAAATCATGAGATTATTATTTTATCATCTCTGAAAAGCAGAGATGAAATAACTTCTCCCCTCCCCTCCCCTTCCCTTCCCTTCCCTTCCCTTCCCTTCCTTCCCTTCCCTTCCCTTCCCTTCCCTTCCCTTCCCTTCCCTTCCCTTCCCTTCCCTTCCCTTCCCTTCCCTTCCCTTCCCTTCCCTTCCCTTCCCTTCCCTTCCCTTCCCTTCCCTTCCCCCTTCCCTTCCCTTCCCTTCCCTTCCCTTCCCTTCCCTTCCCTTCCCTTCCTTCCCTTCCTTCCCTTCCCTTCCCTCAAAAACTCTGTCATATATTTCACTTCTTTCAGAATATTTGTGCCTTATTAAAAATATCTGAGGTGGTCCCAAGGCTGTCTTTTCTCTGGACATGTTAATAGGGAAAACCTAGCAGCCACTTAATTTGATTAAAATAATTAGACTCAGAAGTGTAAACATGTTTCGTATCCTGAGGTGTAAGAAGATCTAAGCACTATGGTCTAAAATACCAATAGCTGCACAAATCACAGAGTCTTTCATGGAGCTCATTGAGTCCTTAATCATACAAACTCCCAGGGGTTTAAGAGCCATTCAGTCTTGGAAAACAAAGCTGAGTCTGAAGGACAGAGATTTCCCTGGCAAACTTCTCTAACCTCTCTTTATGAGTTGTGTGAGGAGGTCACCCAATCAAATCAGGAAATAGAGACTTGGGGGATAGGGTCACACCCAAGGATTTTAAGGAATGTTAAGATGGCTGTTGTGAAGAAAATATGCAATAAATCCAGAGAAACTCAGCTGAGACCTAGGCCTTTAAGAACAAGTGGTGCAACTCCAAGCAAAGAGGATCATGAGACTGTGGAAAATGTTAAGCAATAAAATTTTTGCTTATGATTTCACTGAAAGGCACAATTTCATTTTTGAGCTCTTGATGTTTATTCCCTTTTTCATTGAAGTCTTCTGTCCCTTGGCAGTGTCCTGCAGCAGGGAGCTGTCATCTGCTTCAAGGAGAGGAAAGGGCTATATCAAGGAGAAGGCTATATCAAGAGGATCTGAAATTGAGAGAAAGTTATGCAAAGGTGGTCTCAGGAGTAAGTCTAGTCATAGAAAAGAGTTGGGCATAGACAGTTACCAGTGCACAATTAACAGGAGAACAGGAGAAAAAAAAAATGGAAATTAATACTCTCCAAATATAGGAGCAGCCCTCATCTTAGAAAAGCTGTGATACGAATTCTTTTCTCTGCTTAGTCTGACACTGCACAATCAGCCTATATGTAGTGACCAGACAGTTATCACATGTATACTTTGGAACCAGCCACAGCATATGGTGCCTTTTGCCAGCTGGTAGACTTTGCTGGATTTAGGAGATAGCCTGGAGGCATGGGGGGTACGGAGGGGAAATGATTATCTACAGGATCTCTGCAGGCTTTGGAAGTGTGCACTGAGATCATAAGGAAATCAGGAAGGAAGGAAAACAAAATGGGGCTGTTGCGATGGAGGGGGTCTGTAGATAGAACAGAACAGAAACCAGTAGGTTTGCAGGCAGTGTTTAGTCCCCTACTTGCAGAAATACTTGTTAATTATTATTAGAACATCTGTTTACTATTTTAAATGGCTGGTTTCAAAAGAGTTTACAAAATGACAGGAAATTAATCAGAAATGTGAAACTTTTTTCTTTTTTTTGGTGACACCCGACATTTCTTTCTGAAAATACTCATTAGTGAAGGAAGCTTCAGAAAGATATTTCAATAATGTATATATAACTCAAAAGTTCAAAATATAGGAATAAAATCATATTTATCTTTGATATTGTCAACTTTGAAACCCTGCTATAAAATTAATCTGAAAAACACAATAGCTGCAAGCAGTTTTTCAAGGAATGAAACCATTGTATCCGTGGGATTGGGTACTGCTCCTGCTTTGACAAGGAAAGATTTGGAATGTTAAACATTCTGCATGCTGCAATACCTATCACACGTGTAAGTGATGCTCAGTCAGTAAGGAAAGGTAATTGCCAGCAGCTTTATAACTCTATGCTTTCCTCTGTAAGGTGCAAAAAAAACCCTCAAACCCATCATTGACATTGGCTTCAAATAATTCTACATGCTCACTACTTTACGATAAAGGGATAAGAAGTGTTTGGCATGAAAGCTGAACAGTAGAAGAGATGAAGATAGATGGTGGTGGTAGTTAGGGTTGGACAGGAAGGTTTAGTTTTCATGAACAGAAATGATGTCTTATGTCCAAGATCACAACACTAACTCGACTTCTTGTATGTGGTCTCATTGTTATTTAAAAAATAACCTTAGTGTTTTCTTAGTGTGTATGATAGTCATATACCAGATCTGGCAGAGAGCTTAGGACAAATCTGAACGGCTAAACCAACTGAGCTGCTAGGAAGGCTGCTATGAGTGCCAAAAATCACAGATTAGATTAAATTTGCACAATCTCAATGTCTACAGTAAACTAGGTCTTGTATGCTTGGTTCAGGCTGGACAGATGGGCAGAGTCCAATGGCATGAGATTTAACACATCCAAGAGCCGGGTTCTGCACATTGGCCACAACAACCCCATGCAGTGCTACAGGCTGGGGTCAGAGTGGCTGGAGAGTGGCCAGGCAGAGAGGGACCTGGGGGTACTGATTGATGGGAGGCTGAACATGAGCCTGCAGTGTGCCCAGGCAGCCAAGAAGGCCAATGGCATCCTGGCCTGCATCAGGAACAGTGTGGCCAGCAGGAGCAGGGAGGTCATTCTGCCCCTGTACACTGCACTGGTTAGGCCACACCTTGAGTCCTGTGTCCAGTTCTGGGCCCCTCAGTTTAGGAAGGATGTTGTCTTGCTGGAGTGTGTCCAGAGGAGGGCAACAAAGCTGGTGAGGGTTTGGAACACAAGGCCTATGAGGAGAGGCTGAGGGAGCTGGGGTTGCTTAGCCTGGAGAAGAGGAGGCTGAGGGGTGACCTTATTGCTCTCTACAACTACCTGAAGGGAGTTGTAGCCAGGCAGAGGTTGGCCTCTTCTCCCAGGCAGCCAGTACCAGAACAAGAGGACACAGTCTCAGGCTGCGCCAGGGCAGGTTTAGGCTGGATGTTAGGAGGAAGCTCTACACAGAGAGAGTGATTGCCCATTGGAATGGGCTACCTGTGGAGGTGGTGGAGTCACCTTCATTGGAGGTGTTCAGGAGGAGACTTGATGGGGTGCTTGGTGCCATGGTCTAGTTGTTGGGTGGGTTGGATTGGTTGATGGGTTGGACGCGATGATCTTGAAGGTCTCTTCCTACCTGGTGTATTGTATTGTATTGTATTGTATTGTATTGTATTGTATTGTATTGTATTGTATTGTCTAGTCTATTCTAACTTCAGATTCAATCGTAACTCCAAGATAACTTTATCTGTAGTACATCTCTAATTAAAGAAGAAGGGGAGGGAAAAACACAGTAGTAAAAACAGTATCTGCCCATCTTTGGTTTCACTTTGATGAAGTAAGGAAACAGTCCTCCAAAATACGCACTTTGTTCTTGTTTAGCCTAATGTCATGTCATTGGCTGCTGTTCAGGCAGTGCATAAATGTTTATTTCTGGGACAAAGACCACTTCTAGTATTAGGAATTGTAGTTTTCCAGAAGACACTTCCTTTTTGATTTGTTTTGGGTTTTTTTTGTTATTGCTTTGTTTTATTTTGTTTTCTGGATGAAATAAATCAGCCTTCTTACTGCCTGTGTGAAGAGATGGGTGTAGGTGTCACACATTTCACACTGTCAAACAGGCAGACTAGCAGATTCCTAAATGCCAGCAGCCTACTTGTTTTCTGTGAAGCAAGGTATCTAGTCCACATAATTTCAAATTATAAGAGTTAAGTAATAGGAGAGAAGTGGCAGAGAAACAATGACTGTACTAGCTACACATGGGGGAAAAGTAAAGTTTTATAATTTAAATTCAACAGGAATAGGTGGAGGTTTTTTGTGTTTTCAATCATAGAATTGTTAGGGTTGGATCATCTATTTCCAAACCCCCTGCCATGGCTGGGGACACCTCACACTACATCAGGTTGCTCAAAGCCACATCCAACCCAGCCTTAAAAACCTCCAGGGATGAGGCTTCTACCACCTCCCTAGGCAACTTGTTACAGTGACTCACCACCCTCATGGTGAAGAATTTCTTCATAGCATCCAATCTAAATCCACCCATTTCTCTTTTTCCGCTGTGGTGGGTTAACACCCTTTTCTGAAAACAAAAGAACAAAGCAGGGTGGAGGGCTTGCAGGTACTTTTCACTCCCTGCAGAGCATTTTTCGCCTGGGAAGCTGAGTCTGTTCCACTCCCCCTCCCTGCCCAGCTAGGGTATAAAAAGCAGGACATCGTAGCTGTTGGCATGGCTTTTTGGCTCCTGCCTCTGCTGTATGAGAGCTACTGCAGCTGCCCTCCTGCTCATATGCCACGTGGTCGGCCCTGATCCTTCTCTCTGCTGCCTCCACGCTTCCCCAGAAAGGCTGGTTTTGTATTACTCTCTTGGTTTTTGTCCCCCTCCCATCCATCATTGTTCCTTGCCCTTGTGGACATCTCTTCTGTTATTGTTATATATATATAGATATACATTGCTTAAAGACAACTCTTTACCTCTCTACTTCCAAGCCGAGTCCAAATTATTGTTTGGTAAATTTGCTCCTTCCTTTCCTCCCTCTCTGTTAGGAGGAAGGAAAGGGGAGGGGAAGTGGGGGAAGAGATTCCCAGCCTTGCCCCATCTGAGCTCTTAAATTCCAGTTAAGGCTCAAACCACCACATCTGCATTCCTCCTAGTCCTGGTCTCCAAACTGGTGAAGCATGGGTTTGATGGGTGGACCACTAGATGGATAAAGAACTGGCTTGATGGCCACACCCAAAGAGTGGCTGTCAATGGGTCCATGTCCCAGTGGAGGCCAGTGACAAGCGGAGTCCCTCAGGGATCAGTCCTGGGACCAGTCTTGTTCAACATCTTTGTGGGTGACATGGACAGTGGCATCGAGTGCACCCTCAGCAAGTTTGCTGATGACACCAAGATGTGTGGTGCAGCAGACACGCTGGAGGGAAGGGATGCCATCCAGAGGGACCTTGACAGGCTGGAGAGGTGGGCACAAGCCAACCTCATGAGCTTCAACAAGACCAAGTGCAGGGTCCTGCATCTGGGTCGAGGCAACCCCAGGCACAAATGCAGGCTGGGCAGTGACTGGCTGGAAAGCAGCCCAGAGGAGAGAGACTTGGGGGTGCTGGTGGATGAGAAGCTCAACATGAGCTCTCAATGTGCACTTGCAGCCGAGAAAGCCAATCAGATCCTGGGCTGCCTCAAGAGAAGTGTGGCCAGCAGGTCAAGGGAAGTGCTTCTCCCCCTCTACTCAGCTCTGGTGAGACCCCACCTGGAGTACTGCATCCAGTTCTGGAGCCCCTATTACAAGAGGGATATGGAGGTGCTGGAAGGTGTCCAAAGAAGGGCCACGAGGATGATCAGAGGGCTGGAGCACCTCTCCTATGAGGACAGACTGAGAGAGTTGGGGCTGTTCAGTCTGAGAAGAGAAGGCTCCGAGGTGACCTCATTGTGGCCTTCCAGTATCTGAAGGGGGCCTACAAGAAGGCTGGGGAGGGACTTCTCAGGCTATCAGGTAGTGATAGGACTAGGGGGAATGGAATGAAGCTGGAGGTGGGGAGATTCAGGCTGGACGTGAGGAGGAAGTTCTTCACCATGGAGTGGTGAAGCCCTGGAATGGGTTGTCCAGGGAGGTGGTTGGGGCCCCATCCCTGGAGTTGTTTAAGACCAGGTTGGATGAGGTTCTGGCCAGCCTGATGTAGTGTGGGGTGTCCCTGCCCATGGCAGGGCGGTTGGAACTAGATGATCCTTGTGGTCCCTTCCAACCCTCACTGATACTATGATACTATACTACTATACTATCATTACCTGACACCTTAAAAAGTTCCACCCTAGATTTCTTATATGTCCCCTTAAGATACTGGAAGACCACAATAAGATCTCCTCAAAACCTTCTCTCCTCCAGACAGAACAACCCCAGCTCCCTCAGTCTGTCCTCATAGGAGAGGTACTCCAGCCCTCTAATCATACTAGTGGCCCTTCTCTGGACACACTCCAGCGTGTCCAAATCCTTCCTTTAATATGGGGTCCACAACTGGACACAGTACTCCAGGCAATATTTTGCAAAGTTTTGGTATAATGGAAACAAGGCAAAATTAAAAGCCTGGTATAAAAATAGCTGTGTTGTGTTCCAAAAGGAGAATTACTTGTGCCCAGTTTGTGTCCTAATTTTTTTACAGAATTATATGATGGTTGGGGATGAAAGGGATCTTCAAAGATCACCTAGTTTCTACTTCTCTGTCACAGGCAGGGACACCTTCCACTACACCTGGTTGCTCAAAGTTCCATCCAGCTTGACTTTGAATGATTCCAGGAATGGGGCATCCACAACTTCTATGGGCAGCCATTTCCACTGCCTAACCACTCTCATTATAAATAAATATAAAAATTAAAAAAAATCTTCAAAATGTCCAACCTAAATCTACTCTCTTTTAACTTAAAAACACTTTGCCAAATCCTGTCTCTACAGACTCTGGTACAGTCTCTCCCCATTGTTAAACGCCCTCTTCAAGTGTTGAAAGATCACAGTGAGGTATCCCCAGAATCTTTCTTTTCCTTGGTTGAACCCAACTCTCTCAGCCTATCCTCGTAACAGAGGTGTTCCAGATCTCATACCATTTTTGTGACCTCTTTTGGATGAGCTCCATTATGTTCATGTCTTTCCAGTTCTGAAGACCCCAGAGCTGGACAGAGTACTCCAGGTGGAGTCACATGAAAGTGTAGGCACTGTCCTTTTTAGCCTTACTCTAAATCTGGGTTTTTTTTGATTCACGAAGCACCTTGCCACTGGTGGTGCTCTGAATACATTTTCCTATGGAGTTCATAGACCTTCTTTTCAATGTTCTTTATCCTTATCTTTTCCTGATTCTTAGAATTTTTCTTATATTTCTCAGCTTTTCACTGAGAATTTTCCATGCTCTTCTTACAAAGGAAATTTAGCTGAGAATGCTACCAAAAGAACAGAGACCTTCAGAGAGGTTCTCTTTCAAGAATCTCTCTTCTTGGAACCTTTCTACATTGTCCTTACATTCAGGAAAATATTATCTTCTCTAATACCCTTTGTCTTGGTGAAGAACAGTCTCTGCTTTTCAGATTTTCACACAGTGATGATCTACATAAGCCCCCTATTTGCATGAGTAAGTGCAAGGGCAGCTTTTTGCACAGATTTTTCCATTCATCCCTGCCAAGTAACTCAGCATTGTCATGGCCCAGAGGGATCTACATAGGAACATTTTTTTCCCCAGGTTCTTCACATCTATAGGCATTTCCATGCAGAAAAAGACTGAGGTTCCCTGTTGGAGCAGTCTGGAAAAATTTCCTCTCCCAGCATTCATATAGAATTTCTTTTGATGAGACAGCTTCCAGGACTATCATTCTAAGAAGTTTTCAACAGCTACTTTTGTGTTAAGTCTTAATTACAAAGAAAATAAGGAAAAACAGATAAATCAGCAAGAAATATAATCCAAGGAGGCAAACTGGAAAATTACACTTCATATTCTAGGACAGTTTAAAACTAGCCGATGAGTTTATCATGAAATCTTATGTGCATAGCATGTGTGTGTGTTTGTAGACATGTGTGCATATATATATATGCACAAATACATAGAAGTCCTCAGAAAATTAGACAACATTTTTACATTCTCTATCAAGATTTTTTCCCCTTGCCTATATTTAGGCTGAGTTTCATTAGTTCATAAATCGTAGGTATCCTCAGAAGTATCTGCATACGAACTTGAGTCAAGTCCTAAGGGAAACTTGCATGGCATTTGCACACCCTGTTGACATTTAGAACAAAAGTCAAGCCCTGAAAACATAACAAAATTATGGGTTAGCTCTCTTTTCAGTGCCTGCATAAAATAACAATACTGTCATCCTTGTCATTTAACACTATGGCTGCATCAGCATGGATATTCATATTAACAGCACTGACCCACTGGTCATTAATAGGGAACAGATTTCACAATGGACTGCAGAGACTTTGGTTTAGAAATCTTGGCAGAGCTACAACAGCTACCATGCATTATAGGCTTTTCAACCAGAAATCAATGGTGATGGAGAGAAAGAAAAATTACTGAACAGTTTTTCTGTGTTGGAACAGATATTTACTCCTAATTTTATGAGTGGCCCAAAATTCTTGTTGAACTTCTAGATCTCTCTAGATGAAGAATGAGATATTTTAACAATCATAACCTTGATATAATACTTAATTTTGATCCTGCTGATTTAAGTGGCCAAAGAGAGCTTGGCCAAGGCCATCTGCCTTCTTGACAGTACTCCCTTCTTAAATTGTCTCACTGAATTCAACAAGGAAGATCTGGCAAGTTTTGAAAGCATTCTAGCTTACACAAGGAGCCTGAGATTTCCAGCATCCTTTGTTTAAAAAAGTGTTTCTGAAAGAATTTGGCATCAGTCCCTTTAGCTGCCCAAATTATATTTATAGTCACACTTGGCATCTACCTGACACAGATCTCAAGGCAGTTTTACAGATCACTGCTCTCTGCAGTTTAAAAGAAGTTAAGACTTGGATGCACAGTTGCTCAGTAGCAGTTGTCCAGATTCCTAGTCTGAAGAGTTATGTTCTGAACCACAATGTCCCTGAAATGTTAGGAGCTATATGGTCTGGTACAAAACTAAACAAAGCTATCTTGATTCAGTCTGAACCAGACTGTGGTAGGTTTAAAGAAAAGAAAAGAAAAAAGGGGAAAAAAGCATCAGTATAAATGCAAGTTCCTGAACCTATGGTTAGAATGTCAGTAAGGACACTTTAATACTACATACAGAGAAAGTGCATATATAGTATCAAGGAGATGACTGTATTTTATCTTCTGTCAATGCATAAAGCTGCCTGAGAGCAATAGTTATTCTCATCTGGGCCTACCTCTGCAGAGACCGCTTACAAATCACTGCAAACATTTGTACAGAGCAAAGCACAAGATGCAGATGAATAGCAAGAAGCTGCAGGAAAAGCTCAGTTCTGCATTGGGACACCTCTGGAAAGGCCTTTATACATCTTATTATGTAAAGCCAAAATCCACAAGAATAGTGAAGTCATATGTAGCTCCATATTATTTATTGCAGTTTGCAGGTCTGAGAGCTTTACAAAGCTGATGGTCAAACGACTCAGCTCTTCTTGAAACAGTCTTCTGTGGATGGGAAAACATTTGGTATTCAACTTTTAAGCAGCATTATCCTTCTTCCTTTCACCTTCAGTGAAAGTTCAGAAAATATATGTATTACTTAACTTCTAGGGATGAGGGAAACCAAGGCTCAGCAGTGTCTTGCCCTAAGGACTGAAACTTCACTGTGGCATTCTCTGTTGAGACTCCTGTGAGCATTGTGATTCAACATGAGAGAGAAAGAGACCATGGAGGCTACAGCACCACTCTGACTGTGTTTTAACATATACAGGCCAGAACAGTTTCCATATGGCAGCAAATATATGCTGCATTAGCTTGCATTTCTACAAAATACTTTGCATCTTTTTGAGCTTTTATTTTGAAATCAATTTAAAGAAGGAGTAGAATCTTTGGAAACAAAATTAAGGTCAATGTTTTCTCCTTAAGCAGCCTCACAGCCCTGTTCTTTCTCCAGTAGGATGATGGCTGGCTGTAGCTCTGCCAAAGCTCTGTCCTCAACCAAATGTGAAAATCCCTGGGAAGCTCCTGGTCCAGTTCTTGTTTTGCCTCAGGTCTCTTCTTTCATTACTGTCCAAGCTCAGGCTCACACTCAGGCAGTCAGTCAAATGAGAGAGAAGAGTAATTCCCTATTCATTTCCTTTGCAGAGCAAGTCACCACTGTATTCCCTTTCAGATTGTATTTATATACCTTTATTTTTCCTGGTCAAGGGAGAGTAGTAATGACAGGGAATGTTCAGAACATAGGATGGGGCCCATGGAAAAAGTTAGAGATATAAGTATTGCTATGATTTCCAGTACTATACTTTAATTGCCCAACTTCATTGTTAGACTAATATATAAAGCTATGGTCTGTCATTTAGTTATTTTTCCTTGCTTGATGTATGAAAAGCAGTATTTCCTTATCAGAAAGAAAGAAAGAAAGAAAGAAAGAAAGAAAGAAAGAAAGAAAGAAAGAAAGAAAGAAAGAAAGAAAGAAAGAAAGAAAGAAAGAAAGAAAGAAAGAAAGAAAGAAAGAAAGAAAGAAAGAAAGACAAAGAAAGAAAGAAAGAAAGAAAGAAAGAAAGAAAGAAAGAAAGAAAGAAAGAAAGAAAGAAAGAAAGAAAGAGAGAAAGAGAAAGAAAAAGAAAATCTGTTGTTTCCTATTCATTCAGAGAACATCCCTTTTAATATGCAACTTAAAGCATTCTGACTACCTTTTTCTCTCTTCCCCCCCTCTATTTTTCCTCTTCCTCTTCCTTTTCTCTCCTTTTCTTTTTTTCCTTCTTTTTTTTCTTCTTTTTCCTCTCCTTCTTCCACATTTCTTTTCTTTTTTTATATAAAGAAGTGCTAATTGAAGTTGTCACTTATTTGACAGAATAAATAGAAGCCTGATTTTCTACACTTCCAATAAGATTTAAATCTATCCCAAAGTTATGAATGGCCCCTGCAGACTAACCCCATTTTTGTAATTTGTTTGGCTTCATGCAGTTGTACATGGGAAAAATTTAATCATTATTTTCAAATGTGAGCTACTAACCCATATTTTCTGTTATGCACAACTACCATTTTGTGATTTGTTGAAATTTTGGTTCAAAGCAATTAAATGGAGGAACAGTGTTTAGATCATCATCTCCTTTCCCTAATTTTCCCACTTCTATTCAATAAGTTTTCTGTGATAATTCCTGCCTGTATCATAGCTCATAAGGCAGTATAATGCTTTAATATTTTGGAATATCTTGATATATCATGGTTTTATTCTCTTTCAACTGTCTTCTTCCAGCATCATAACAAGTTCTGTCCTATTAGATCTCATTAGACTTTATCCCTCTAATCACTGTAGAAATGCTAGCGTGGACATAGCCTAGGATATCTTGAGCTGACCTTCACTGGATCACCTTTCATATATCCCTCAGGCTGTCCATTTGATTTTTATGTCTTTCTTCATACATGTAGTTGGGTAAAGAAAAGCACTTTGATTCCCAGTCTTCTAAGTACAACAACACAGTATAACATTGCAGGGGCAGATTCATAGACTGAAGGAGTTTATTCTGACAACTTGACATCTCCATTAGAGTGTTTTCAGTGTACTGCTTTGAGCTAGCACTACTCAAGTCCAATAGAGTAAATGCTCATTGGTGGCTGGGACATGTTAAGTGGAATGGGCTGCCCAGGGAGGTGCTTGAGTAACCAACCCTGGACATGTTTAAAGGTCATTTGGATATGGTGTTTGGGGATGTAGTTTAGGGGTGAACCTTGTAGTGTAGGGTTATTAGTTGGGCTAGGTGATTCTGAGAGTCTTTTCCAACCTGAACGTTTCTGTGATTCTGTGACTTCTGAAGCCCATTGTCCCCTTTACTTGTACCTGAAAGTGATACAATTTGTTCCAGGGAAACTCTGAGATGCTGTGGTGGAGTAGGAAGGTTCCCCCCCCACACACAAAAGAATCCACAGCTAACTCAGTCGGAGAAGCAGATGAAAGCTGTATTTTACAAGCAGATATGAAATGCAATGAATATGTACAAAAACATACAATATTTACAATATACACAGAAATATACAGGAATGTATGTAATACAGGAAACCTTTCCCCCAACCCCCCCTGCGGCCAGGGGGTCAGCCTGTCCCTCCCTTCTCCCTCCCTACCTCCCCTTTTTCCCAAAAGGGTTAGAGAGAAAGAGAAAGGAAGGTAATTAAAAGGGGAAAACTTTGTTAAAGCTCAAAGCGAATGCAAAAGTTAGTTTTCTCTTATCTGGTTAGCAAGAATCGTTCCTGCGTAGCAAGCTGCTGCTTCAGAGAGAAAAGCAGGCCAGCTCACAGTACAGGGGGAAGAAGAAGACTGACTGCCCCCCCCGGACTGAAAGAACCTACAGCCGGGTTCCACCAATGAAATTGGATTAGCATATCTTTGTTTTCATTTATATACCAAAACATTCAGCCAGAGTGTTCAGAAAGTGTCCTTCTCTTAAAGGCACAGCCTAAACCGGTCACAGATGCAAACCAAATAACTGAGTAGGAACCATCAACAGATTTGCTTCTCAATAACACCCTGTTGATGAGATGTAAAATGCCAGTGTAGGTGCCTACACATGAGACGCATGAAACTTGTTCATTTTCTATTTCCAGCTTTATTAGGCTGATTATTTAACAAAGAATACAGCCAGGTTTGTTCCTCCTGTTTGCAAAAAGTATCTCTGCTAGTTTAAATCAATTTCACAATTCAATTTGGGAGGCAAATGCCACCTCTCTCCTTAAGGATAAATAAATAAGTAGTAACATGATGGAATCTCTCTACCTATTTCCTCCCTAGCCATTCTTCATGTGAAATGGGGTAATTGATGATGTTTCACTGAAGCTGGTTTTACAACTGAAGCACAGAGCAAGCCTTGTTTCGCAGCAGTGTGGGTAAATGTCAGAGAGGAGATAGCAGAGTCAGCTACTCTACAGCCACAGTGATTGCAAGACATCTAAGGAGAGCACATATCCTGTAAACAAATCAGAGGTTTTTTGAGGAAACTGATGGAATGACTACATCTCTGGGCAAGGGAAAAGCTATGGATATCATGTCTCTGGACTTTTGTCAAGACTTTTGTCAAGACAGCAAGTTTGCTGATGACACCAAGATGTGTGGTGCAGCAGACACGCTGGAGGGAAGGGATGCCATCCAGAGGGACCTTGACAGGCTGGAGAGGTGGGCACAAGCCAACCTCATGAGCTTCAACAAGACCAAGTGCAGGGTCCTGCATCTGGGTCGAGGCAACCCCAGGCACAAATGCAGGCTGGGCAGTGACTGGCTGGAAAGCAGCCCAGAGGAGAGAGACTTGGGGGTGCTGGTGGATGAGAAGCTCAACATGAGCTCTCAATGTGCACTTGCAGCCCGGAAAGCCAATCAGATCCTGGGCTGCATCAGGAGAAGTATGGCCAGCAGGTCAAGGGAGGTGATTCTCCCCCTCTACTCAGCTTTGGTGAGACCCCACCTGGAGTACTGCATCCAGTTCTGGAGCCCCTATTACAAGAGGGATATGGAGGTGCTGGAAGGTGTCCAAAGAAGGGCCACGAGGATGATCAGAGGGCTGGAGCACCTCTCCTATGAGGACAGACTGAGAGAGTTGGGGCTGTTCAGTCTGGAGAAGAGAAGGCTCCGAGGTGACCTCATTGTGGCCTTCCAGTATCTGAAGGGGGCCTACAAGAAGGCTGGGGAGGGACTTCTCAGGATCTCAGGTAGTGATAGGACTAGGGAGAATCGAATGAAGCTGGAGGTGGGGAGATTCAGGCTGGACATGAGGAGGAAGTTCTTCCCCATGAGAGTGGTGAAGCCCTGGAATGGGTTGTCCAGGGAGGTGGTTGAGGCCACCCCTGGTATTTATACAGGCTGGAGGATCAACAGATTGAGAGCAGCTCTACGGAGAAGGACTTGGGGGTACTGATGGATGAAAAGCTGGACATGAGCTTGTGATGTGTGCTTTAAGCCAAGAAGGGCAATTGCATCCTGGACTGCATCAAAAGAAGCATGGCCAGCAGAATGAGAAAGGTGATTCTGTCCCTCTACTCTGCTCCGGCGAGACCTCACCTGGTACGCTGCCTATCTGTGGAATCATTGGTACAAGAAAGATATCAAACTGTTGGAGCAGCTCCAGAGAAACACTGCAAAAATTATCTGAGGGCTGGAACACCTCTGCTATGAGGACAGGCTGAGACAGTTGGAGTTGTTCAGTCTGGAGAAGAGAAGGCTCTTTATGGGACAAACTTGGCTCCTTTAACACCAAAGGGAGGCCTATAAGAAAGAGAGAGACAGCCTTTTTAATTGGCCCTGTTGTGACAGGACAAAGGGTGATGGTTTTAAAACTAAAATAGGGAAGATTTAGACTAGATACAAGACAGAAGTTTTTACAGTTATGGTGGTGAAACACTGGCACATGTTGCCCAGAGAACTGATAGATGCCTCATCCCTGGAACCAT
Source organism: Picus viridis (assembly GCA_033816785.1). NCBI lineage: Eukaryota > Metazoa > Chordata > Aves > Piciformes > Picidae > Picus > Picus viridis. The sequence continues at coordinate 34,839,031 of CM066566.1, forward strand.
TCCAGGTCAGGTTGGCTAGGGTTCTGACCAACCTGATCTAGTTATCCCTACAACTGCAGGGAGGTTGGACTAGACAACCTTTAAAGGTCCTTTCCTGCCTAAAGCATTCTGTGATTCTAAACAAGAAAGTTTTGTGCACAAAACACAGACTTGAACTTTTTCTTTTTACATTTTCCAATGGGTAATATCTTTAAAATAAATGCAGCACTTTTCTCTCTAACTGTGTATTCTGTTTTGAAACATGTTTCTGTCTCCCTTCAATATCTCTCTGATTCTTAAAAAAAAAAAGAGCTATAAGGTTTAGTGTATGGATGGTAAAGTGCTACTAGACTACAACTCCTCTTTACAGGAACACTCCTGAACAGGCAATGACAAAGATGATATCAGCAAAATGTCAGAATATCAGGAGGCCACAGGAGATACAGAGGTTTCTGGCCATCCCTGAGTCTCCAGGACTTTCTCACAATGTGTACTCTTAAAACCCGGTAGTCTAGTCCTAGGCTTGCAAGTAGTTCAGGAAGGGCAGATCCTGCCCCTCCAACCTGATCTCCTTCTATGATCAGGTGACCAGCCTGGTGGACGTGGGGAGGCCTGTGGATGTGGTTTACCTGGACTTCAGCAAGGCCTTTGGCACTGTCCCCCACAGCAAACTGCTGGCTAAGCTGTCAGTTCGTGGTTTGGACAGCAACACTCTGTGCTGGGTTAGGAACTGGCTGGAGGGCCGGGCCCAGAGAGTGGTGGTTAATGGCGTCACATCCAGCTGGCAGCCAGTCACCAGTGGCATCCCCCAGGATCAGTGCTGGGCCCCATCCTCTTTAACATCTTCATTGATAATCTGGATGAGGGGATTGAGACAGTCATCAGCAAATTTGCAGATGACACCAAGCTGGGAGCAGATGTTGGTCAGTTATAGGGTTGAAGGGCCCTGCAGAGGGACCTCGACCGACTGGACAGATGGGCGGAGTCCAATGGGATGACATTCAACAAGTCCAAGTGCCAGGTGCTGCGCTTTGGCCACAACAACCCCATGCAGAGCTACAGGCTGGGGTTGGAGTGGCTGGAGAGTAGCCAAACAGAGAGGGACCTGGGGGTGCTGATCGACAGCCGCCTAAACATGAGCCAGCAGTGTGCCCAGGTGGCCAGGAGGGCCAACAGCATCCTGGCCTGCATTAGGAATAGTGTGGCCAGCAGGAGCAGGGAGGTCAGTGTGCCCCTGTACTCTGCATTGGTTAGGCCACACCTTGAGTCCTGTGTCCAGTTCTGGGCCCCTCAATTTAAGAAGGACATTGAGACACTTCAATGTGTCCAGAGAAGGGCAACGAGGCTGGGGAGAGGTCTTGAGCACAAGCCCTATGAGGAGAGGCTGAGGGAGCTGGGGTTGTTTAGCCTGGAGAAGAGGAGGCTCAGGGGTGACCTCATTGCTCTCTACAACTACCTGAAGGGTGGGTGGTTGTAGCCAGGAAAGGGTTGGCCACTTCTCCCAGGCAACCAGCACCAGAACAAGGGGACACAGTCTCAAGCTGCGCCAGGGGAAGCTGAGGCTGGAGGTGAGGAGAAAGTTCTTCACCGAGAGAGTGATTCGCCATTGAAATGGGCTGCCTGGGGAGGTGGTGGAGTCACCGTCCCTGGAGGTGTTCAAGAGGGGATTGGACGTGGCACTTGGTGCCATGGTCTAGTCATGAGGTCTGCGGTGACAGGTTGGACTCAATGATCTTCGAGGTCTCTTCCAACCTCAGTGATACTGTGATACAGTTAGGTTTGGTTCCACAAGGCTAATGAAGAAAGTAATGAGTAGTTATTTAAGGTGAAATATAACATCTTAAACTTTAGAAAATGTTCTGCATATTTAAGAGAGGGGGAAAAGAATCAGTTTCCGTCTGGGCTATACATTTCTACAGCCCCTAGTCATAAAACCACTGACTTTCACAGTCTATAAGGAAGGGATAGGTGGGGAAAGCTATCAGTTATACAGTAGCAGAGTAGGTATGTTAGTGTCTGAATATGATGCAAGAGGGGAGTAGGGATGATAGCATGCAGACAGATTTCTCTTCACCAATTTATTCTGTCCTGACATTCCCTTGACCTGTGATCCTGCACAAACTCCAAAACAATCCTGATCAGTGCATGATAATACAGACACCAGTACCTTAAAAAAAAAACCCCAAGGCACTCCCTGACCAGCGCTGCAAAGAGAATTGGTGGCAGGGGGAATGTGCGTGGCTGTGCAAAGCTGTGAGCAATCAGACAGTTCTTTCTTCTTTTGAGAAGTGTTACATGTCCAGGTTGTGGTGTTCTGGCTCCTTTTGAAACACGCCAGCTTAAACAACCTCTGAAGCACACACCACTTCCCTCTAGTCCTATTTTTTCCTGCGTGCTGTAAGAGCTGCTCTGTCTAACCCCTCAGTCAGCACCGAGATTTTTATACAAATGAAAGTTACTGAAATGAATTGTGGCCACTTTATTGTCGCTGTTGTATTGGATGATAGGGATTGCAGCATTTTTGGTACCTGTAGAAATAGGATCGCAGCAAGGTAACAGTCTGGGCTGCCTCCAGCAGAGGGAAGTGCTACACACGCACTTCCCAGCGTGCTGCGTCCTACCGCTGTGCAGAGCAGCCGGAAAAATGTCAGGTCTTGTATTTGCAGAGCTGAAATTTCCCCTCGCCAACACAAACACCTAATTTAATCTCCTTCAGTTCTTTGCTGCAATGTCCTTACCCTCCATTTCCCCCAAACCAAGGGCTGTGGTGTCTCCAAGCTGACTTTCACAAATGCAAACACCCCCCGCCCCCTCCAATATGACTTACACAGACAGTGAATTTTAAGTCCCAAAGTAAGTGCTGGGAATCACAGGTGCAGCCAAGGCTCCAAACACAGTTTTGGGTTTAAATGTAAGTTTTAATATCTTATTCCAGCGGTTGCTTTAAACCAGAGTTGCCTTTTCTCTGAAGCTCATCAACAAGGATGACAGAGGAGCCACCCTGAATGATCTGGGGCTCTTATAGGTGGTCCCAGTACTGCCTACAAATGAATCCATGTGTGGATTGTGGACCCACACTCATATTCCTGCACAAAACCACATGACTGAAAGCTGTGCAAACATGTAGTTGTGTTTTATTTTTCCCTCTCCTTTTGCTTGTCACAGTCACATCTTTTTCTCACAGGGTCATTTTTGGGTGTACACAAACACACACAAGCCTACATTACCTGAACAAAAATTCATGCACGTCTTAGATGGAATAAATCCTCTGACCACTTCTCCTTGACAGTTACATGCCTTTAAAAGATATTTGACTGTTCCCTTAGCTTCTTTGCCTTTAGAAAGAGTTGAAGCCTGTTAGAGCTTAATTTATGGGAAAGATAATGTCCTTAACCTACACTTCCCTGAACTGCCTTAATACTGTTTGCAAAGCAACCAGATGACTTTGTCTCTCTGTCACCCCATCTAGAGCCTCAGGGAGGCAAGTTTTGCCTCAAGCTTTCAACCTTTTGATGCACAGATTTTCCACGCTGAGCTGCAGTAGGTGGGTAACAAGAAGATCCTATTAAAGTGAAATCAAGTAGCAAAAGGATTGTCAGCTCAACAAATCAGAAACGTATAAGACCTATCCTTTCTTCACTGCATTCCTTCCTACTCACTGCAAGAAAGAAAGAAGGGGGGGGTGGTGGGTGGAAATGTGAAGAGGGGGAAAAAAGGAACAACAGAGAGTGATATTGTCGCTGGCAATGTCTTTATTTTATATGTAAGAGACTAATTGTGGCTGCTAAACACACAGTCTCTTTAACAAAGAGGCTGCTGCAATATCATCGCAACAACTAGCAACCCACATGTTTGATTACAACAGGTTGAGCCAGTGCACACTCCCCTGTGTCACGCTCAGAAAAAATAAATCAAATGTCTATACCCGAGGCTCCTTCATTTCCTATGCAGAGATCTACTTTAATGCAGGCTTTTCACGGTACCTTTCTTTGACAAGAAGGGGCTGGCAATGGCTTATTTACCTACTTACCTGTCCTTGAGCTATGTGGCTTTTATTTGAATAAATTAAACCGGCTGTTTCAAGTGATGCTTTTAGCCTCTCGAGTCTGGATCTAATTCTCAAAAGAGTTTTTTGCTTAAAACCTGTTTTTCAAGTTTTCAACCAAGTATCGACAGCCTGCAGGATGCAGTTCTCTTAAAGGACCTTAGTGTCTATGGGTAAGGAGAAATACAATGCTATCTGGCTACTATGCCTGCTTTTAGGTTTCCTAAATATTAATGATAGACTCAAAGTGAAATGAGGACTTGCTAAAACAAGGAAACTTGTCTTTTTCTGTTAAGTTGCTTTGCTTGTTTGCTGTGTGTGACTATAGGAATATTTTTTTCAGCTGCTGAGAATTGTTTTAAACCCACTGCTAGCAGATAAGGGTTTTTTAAATGCTCTAATATCACTTTTAATATTCCTAAGTGGATACAGACATTTGCTTTGCTTTGTGTGACTGATTCTCTCTTACAAGATATTGGTGGCAAATACTTGGAAAAACTCTTACAGGTAGTAAGTGTGATTTTAGTATCTAAAGCAGAGGGAAAATCTCAGCTTCAGTTTTTGGGGTGTGTGTAGGTATTTGTAATTTATTTTCCAGGATCTCAGCAGCAAAGAAATGTCAGGGACCACATGCCTCTTTGTATAAGCTGACTTGTCTCTGAGGAATTCTGTGGTTCAGAAGAAGAACTGGCCGTTGTTATGGATGGACATGGAGTGATATTTTTTCCCTTGGGGGCTTAACAGAGAAAAAATAAAACAACCCCCCAAACCCATTGTGAAATAGAAAAAAATTATCTAAAAATATATACAAGAAGATGCTTTTTCATTTAAGCACACTGTAGAAAGTTTTAAAGACAGTGATCCAGGCACATAAAACAGAATATGTATTAAATCTGGCATGCTGCTGTAGTGAGCTGTGTTTTTCTCCATAGTTCAATGTTGTTTGCTTTTTTCCTCCATGCTAGGCATTGTCACTGTATTCTAGCATACTGTGTTTTTACATGTGCACATGCATTTGGAACAGGGAAAGAGGAAAGCATAAGGATCACAGAAAGAAAAAAAAACCACAACCAAGAGGTCCCTTTTATTGCTGAAGCTGTCGTGCATTCATCAGGACCAGGGTGCTATAGATGCCATCAGAGCTCTCAGTGATGCTCAGGACAGAATTACAGAGAAATATCCAAGCTCAGGACAGAAGTACAGGGAAATAGTCAAGCTCAGGCCCTGCTTTGGAAATGTTTGCTCACTATTTACTGCTGTGAGTATCTAGAGCTCATTGTACATCATGCTGGGCTCTTTGGCAGCTGTGAAATGTACCCTGACTAGAGATCTGCATGCTTCCTCCTGAAATTTTTTGTGGATAGTTCTGTGGCAGGCAAGAGGTTTATTCCCAATCTGGTCTGATGCACCTGAAAGCAGAATTTGGACCTGAATAGAACAGTTATTTTTAATACTATTATTATCATCATTGTTATTATCTCTGTGTAAACAAAACACCACATACCATGACCAAACTCCTGCTTTTATCTCTCTTTGTAATGCCTCAGATCCTGTAATCTAATTGTTACACATCCTTGCTCAATAGAAAGGCTCAAATATTAGCTTAAGGTTGTAATAGCAATTAGCATTGCAAAAGCTTAACCTATCTGTGCAGATCACAAGGTTTTCGTGTCACATATTTTATCAGTAGGTTAGCTTGGGTGCCTTATTATCTGACAGTGGGAATGCTAAATTTGTCTAATTTGTTAGATGTTTGGCTGTCCTGAATGTTTCTGCTTTATGACAAAAGATGGGGAGAATCTTTTAAGAGGGCCTGTTGTGATAGTACAAGGAGTAATGGTTGTAAACTAAAAGAGGGGAGATAGACTATATATAAGGAAGAAATTTTGTACAATGAGGGTTGGGAAAACACTGGCCCAGGTTGCCCAGAGAGGTGGTAGACGCCCCATCCCTAGAACCACTCCAGGTCATGTTGGAAGGGGTTCTGATCAGCCTGATCTAGTTGAAGATGTGCCTGCTCACTACAGGGATTAGATGATGTTTTAAATTCCCTTCCATCCCAAACCATTCTATGATTCTGTTTTATGCCATGGGTGAATGTGTTAAACAAAGAAAGGAATGTCAGGGGTAAGGTGGGCTGGAGGAATGGGGAAAAGCAAGTGTTTTGGGAATGGAGTGGTACTAAATAATGTCAAAATGTATCTGAGAGACAAGTGACAGTGGGATCTGCTTAATCAGTGGTATGACAGAGCCAGACACAGGTTTTCATTCTCCACTCCTGGACCACAAATAGTGATTCACTCCTGAGCACCACGCACACCAGACGGACACAGAGACGAGCAGGGCAGTTCTGCTGCCACTTATACCAGGGAATTTCTTGCACCAGAGATATGGAGACTGGATGCTCTAACTTTTGACATTGTAGCAAAATTATTGCATGTCTTTACTAAGAGTGTTTTAAATTGAACTTTTGAAATGTAATGCGGTGTGTTTTCTGGTGCCTCTGCTTTTTGGCTGTGGAGAAAGAATAATAAGGTTCCTTCCACAGGTTGCTTTCTGCTCATGCCTTGTTTTCATGCTCTTTTCTTAACCTTTCCCTTTTGGTAATTATCTTAAACAAGGTATAGGATTATGCAGACCTTTATTTTTAAACGGAGTAATTGTTCTTAGGCTCTGGAGAAAAAAAGGAGGGAAGTCTTCACTGGAGAAGCTAAATCCAACCCTGTCCTCTGACACAAGAGAAACAACCAAGTCATTCTATTAGCAATTTAAATAACAAATCCCTCCTCCACAAATCATAACTTCCAGCCATTCTTGGCTCCTCCACTTCAATAACACCATTTTCTCTTTGACCTTAGCCCTCAGCACATCTTCATTTCCATGTATTGTCTACCCTTGTACACATATATTCTTTCTGCAAAAGCCTCCTTTCCATCTCTGCTGGCTGGCCAAATGCATTGTGTGAATGTCCAAGAAGTCCCTGACAGGTATCTGAGCTGGCCAGTTTGCCCATGCTGACTGGCCAGCTGGCAGCCTGAGCCAAGCAATTAACTAATGAGCTTATACCACCACCTTTCACTCAAATGAGCTGTGCTTTGTCCTGGTCTCCCATATCACTCATTGCCATAAACCACGTGAGATATTTATATCTTTTAAGCTTTTGCCCCCTTAGAGAGGTGGGGTGAAATTCACCACCAGGTTCAGAATATATTGTTGGGTGCAGGATTGACAGATGGGGAGCCATATGGACAGACAACACTCCTATAAATGCCTATTTCCTCAGGAAAAGAGGCTGTTGGGTCTGAGCACTACCAGTATGGGGTTATAGGAAGGGGAGAATATGACATTCGTTGACAGATGTTTTGTGTAAGGCACTTCTGCAGAAAGATGCAGAGGAAAAGTAAGTGAAGTACCTTATTTTGTTTTGAAGGTGTGAGTCCTGTTCTGTCTTCAGTAGATTTGCAGACTGGGGTAGCTTCTCACTCAAAAGAGAAAGGGAAAGAAAGGCAGATTTGTCACTAGCTGCATTACTCCTTTGTCATTTAAAGACATTTGTGTGGCTTTTCTTAATCCAACCCAATAGGCTCATGAAACCTTTTATGATGGTTTTCTTTACCAGCCCAACAGGATAAATTAAATAGCATATTAAGACTGTAGCTTCTCATCCTGCAGATGACTGAACTCATCCTTTGACCTAGTTGCACTCTGAAAATGGCTGGATCAGGCATGATCAGGCCTAACAGGCTACATAGCCTATAACTGGGGATTGCTGACAAAGAAGAAAGACCGTTTTTAAAACTACTGTCTACTGAATCTTAAATCCACCACTTAAGTATCACTTTCTAAAGCTGTAGTCTCTAAACGTAAAAAGGGAACAGCAAAAGTTCAACTCTGGTGATTAGCAGTAGTGGAGTATGGTAGCAGTTCAGGTTTTCCACTGCTTCATCTCTGTTAGACTCATGATTGAGAAGAAGTCTATAGGATCAAGCAGCTGTTTTATTTAGCCTCCTAGATACAGACAGTAATGTTTGTAGCATCCCTGCTTTGAGCATACTCTGGCTCCCAGTGAGCTGGCACATGAGGTAGAGGGTGTAAAGAAACCAAAAGGTGCAATACCATATTTGAGAGAAGTAATGTGAGGGCAAAATCTATCTCCAGTGGTTATCAGATCTACACACACACAGAGGAAAGAGAGGAGGAACCCTTGGTTGAGCCAGATTTCCTGCTTGAAGAACAGTTGATCATCAAAGGTGCTTTGAGTTGTCCTTGCTGCTGTGTTTGGAGACTTGATGCTTCCCTGTAGATGCAGTGTTGGGAAGTCCTGAAATAGAGACAGCATAAAGTTTCTGAAAGTAATGTCACTTGCTGCATTCTGGTGTTACAATTTTATTTAAATTTTTAGGATAGCTATTAAAGGTTCTCATGATCTTGATGCTGTGCATAAAGACATCTCTGCTAAGGGTATCCAGTACAATAAAATAAGCGCAGATGTTACTGGAGCGCTTCAGAACAACTTTCACTACACATTTCCCAGTAATCTGATGCTTCTTGAGTATCAAAAGCTTTGTAATCATGTTACTTTCTTTTCTTTCACTGCAAAAGTTCTTTGTAAAAAAAAAAAAACAACAACATAAACAAATTCAGGTCCAATATCAAAAAATATTCACTGCCTACTGAAGAATGTTCTCATGTCTCTGAGTTCCAAGTTACTGTAGAAAATTTGCTTACATAGGATGGCAAGCCAAATAATCTTGTTTTTTCTAAAAAGTATATAAAGGTCATATCAAAATTTCATTGGAGCTCCATCCTAGGGGAAAAAAAAAGTTGCTTGCCTGTGAAATTCTATTACAGATGAATTTTGCATCTGGTCCTGCAAATATACATGCTTGTTTCTTTGTGACCCTGTGCAATGAATAAAGGCAAGTGACATGAGTAGAGATGTGCAGGAATAGATCTATTGCTTTTTGTATTTTTTTTTTCCCGATGACATTTTAATGATAAAAGACCAATTTCTGCCCTTGCTTAACCTCCAGCAACCCCACTGATTTCCTTGTTCATTCCAAATTGTAATGAATGACTTTACACACTGGAGTCCTTTTATTCTTTCTCTTCCAGATTGAGTGTCTCAGCCCAGACAATGGGCTCCTGCCTACATGAATGTGCGACTGGGATAAAGCCACTGACTTAAGTAGACGTGCTCCATCGTGACTGTGAGACGAAGCTGGTCTGTGACATACAAACTTTAATGGAACGTGAGCCAGGGAAGAGCATGCAAGTAAGCACCATTTTTAACTCCTTAGCACAATCTGTGTTTGTATCAGCCCTGACTCATGGTTTACACACATAGGGTATGTATTAAATATCACTGCACTTGCACCATGTGTATCTATTTGAGATAATTACGGCTATTGTAGTACTGGTGGGACTTACAGTCTTTAACACATTTATCCTCATGACATCTGATAAAGTGAGGAAGTATTTTTTCTGTATATTATATAGAGGAAACCAAAGCCTAGATTATTTTTTGCTACACCAGGGAACTGAACCTGGATGTTCTGAGTTGAAAGCCAGCACATAGACTGTTCGTCTGTCTTGACATAAGCACTAGAAATAGGCACAGAGAAGAGTGCTTCTGGTAAATTGGGGAATCTGAACTGCTTGGTCGGGATATGGCAGAGATGATAAATTGCTTACTGTTAAATAGAGTGTTTGGGAATTGTCACATAGTTACAGAGATGCTACGCTATTATTAATGATGCACAAGGCATATATTTCAGCTTATTCTTCCATATCCATATTGACTCTGAAGTGCAAACAATAATACAAACTAGATTTTGCCAGTAAACTAACACAATTTATCTGGAGGACAGAGCAGAAAGAGCCCAATTGCTCCCTGTTTGTATGTGGTGGTGTGTCTGCTGATGGAGGTGGTCCAGGAAGGGGACAGAGGAAATATTAATGCTATTTACTTGTCTGGTGAGAATTCATTGAGATGGCCTCCTGGCTGAGCCCAGAGAGATTAACAAGTGATGAAAATATGTATCGGAGCCGGTAATCGTACTCAAATCTGCTGCGCTGTTACCGCAAGCTCACCTTTTCTCTCGGTAATCACACAATAATGTGCTTACTTGGCTATCTCAAAGGTCAATGATCGGTTCAATGCATGGAAAGGAGATGCCTGGAGTGGAGATGCTGGGGAAATGGTGGCTTGATTCTGCTGTCTCAGAATTCATTCTTTAAAGGGCAAAGGAGGTGTCCTGAGAGCAGACCCATTCTTTTCGTAAGACCAGGGCTGTCTATGAGTGAAATAACTGACTCTTCGTTTCCTAAGAGCATCTAGCATGTGAATGGGACTATTCATATGAATTTTGCATTGCACAAGCATAAATCTAGGGTGAGTCATTTAAAGTCAGTCAAGATAGGCAGTTTTATTGCAGAATGACGAAATATTACACAGTTGTCTAAACCAGCAGATTTCATCAGAAAAAGCCTCCTTCCACAAGAAGATTATGGCGTGAATCTGAGTAAAGGCTGGTCTTCCAAGTTTTCTTTGATTTTGGATACTGTTTGATATGCTGCAGTATTTCATTGCAATTTAACAGCAATTCCCATTCACACAGCCATTCTAAACAGGCTCTTCTGTGTCCCTATTACATCGGTAGCCAGGTTTCCCTATGAAAATCTGAACATTTCATTATGATTAAAAAGAAAAAAAGTCATATATTCCATCCATTTTGTATGGTGAGATGAGCAAAACTTGATGTGAAGTTATGGTGTGGTAATAGGGTAATTACTGTTTGGAGGTTCTTTGAATATATTTATGGTCATCTTTTTTAAAGCTACATTATATTACAGTTGTTCATGACCACTGTATTATGTATGGTGGATTAATAAATATTCTGTCCTATCCCATGGATTAAAAAAAAAAAAAAAAAAAGCTTAAATTTTTTGAAAAGATTGTCCATGAAAAGGCAGAATTTGATCCTCTGAGTAGTTTAAAGTCTTCTTGACAAGACAAGCACCTTCCTGACCCACATCTTCATAAGACATACATGGAATTTCTGGAGACAAAGGAGTCCTCACTGTATTTCATTAGAGCAAATGAACTAATATCTCGTTTGAGGTTGGCCACATATGGTGTAGGCAGCATGTCTGCACAATACCAGAGCAATTACTTGAAGAAGTGTCTTCCACTAAAGCAGCCTCCTGAAAGGCTGTCCATAGTTTAAAAAAAAAAAAAAAAAAAAAAAAGAAAGAAAAAAAAAAAAAAGACACATTTAGAGAGTTAAAATATAAATAATTCATAAGAAAAAATAAAATAATAGGCTTAGAGGAGGGAGAATAAAGACCTGTACACTTACAGGGTCTTCCATCTAATTGCCTATAAATAATCATCTTGTACATATTACCAATGAGAGAGCATGGTCTCTGACAGCGTTATAAGCCTGAATGTCAGCTGCAGAGCTCAGCTGCTGTTTGCAAATGGTCTTAACTGTGCTCTTGATTTTTCTGTGCTTACTGTATATAGGTTTGTTTTATTGGCACTCTACTGTAAGCATATTCTGCACTATGCAAATATAAGAGCTGAGGAGCATATGGGCCGAATCCTGCAACACTCATTCAGGCAAATGTCCAATTCACTTGATGGGAACTTTTCCTGAGTAAGCAGTAGGAGCAGAATCAACTCTATTGTGTGCCTTTCAGGTATGACAACAGAAACTGATGTTTTGCAGACAAGGAAAGCTAGGGTGTAAGATCCAGTACCGTGGGTAAATGCTCAGTTCTGTCTTCCTTAAGCCCTGAGATCCAGTGAGATGCTACAAAAGGCACAGTCAGGTTAGTATAACACTCTCCATCCTTTAGCATCCTGATAAAAATCAGCTAGAAAATGAAAGATCCTTGTGAGTGATAAGACTCCTGTGTTCCCGCTCTAGAGTCCACCTCATGGTACCAGCAGTGAAGATTTCTCTCTGAGTCAATGAAGGCTGATTTAAACTGCATGCACACATGGAGTGGGGAGGAAGAGGAGGGAAATTCTGCTCTTTATAAAGAACTCCTGTAATTTCTGCTTCAATACCCTACTCAAGAGCTTTGGAAGAGGGACATGACATGATTAAGAGTGGGAACCTTAGGATTCAGCTCTGCATCTGGCTCTGGTTCAACTCTGCCATCCGTTGTGCAGTAATGAGTGGCTAAAAGCTCTGTCTTATACATGATCTTTGTATATTACATGCTCCCTTCTGTAGTGACAAGGAACATGTTGTGGACTTCAGGTCCAGGTCCTACAAAAGCTCAGACATCTGCTTAATTCCTCATTTAAGTCCAGTTTTGCCTACACTGCCCATGACAATCTGATAGATATCAGAGAACCCAGAGTTTGGTCTAGCTACCATGGGAACCAGTGCAGCAATGATGTCTTAGTACAGACTTCAGCATCAGCCCAACAGGGACCCTGGTTGCACACTTGGGGCTGCTAAAGTGAGCTGAAAATTGGGCTGTGTGTTTTCAGTGCTAATGTCATCCCTAATAGCTAGACTAACATTAGCAGTGGTACCTATATCTCCCTTTGTCCTGCAGCCGTATCTTTTCAGCTGTGCCTAATTAGAAACTTAAGGTTCACCTTACTCACATGGCTCATCCTCATCCTCATGTGCCTTTAAACCAAGATGACTAATTCAAATATAGGCGTAAAGGTCAAACCCTCCAGAGCTAGTTTAGCAAACCCTTTTTTATATGGCTTTTCCCCTTGTCTGAGGGGAAAAAAAAAATAGGAAAAAAAAAAAGGGGAAAAAAAAAAAAAGCTATTCTCATCAGGAAATGTTGGCAAAAAGGGTTTAATTACAGAAATCGTTTTGCTCCCTATGGAGAAAGCATGAAGAATGGCATATTTCCACATCTGAATTGCACATTCATCAAGAAAAGAGTGACTTCCCCTTAAGAATATTCTGGAGGAGTAGAAAAGAGCATTGAACCCTGGGGTGTGTATTATTTTATAGTCTCTGAAAGGCAAATGGTTTCACTTCCATTGATTAAAATATATGAGCTTTTCCTCTGGATTACTCTCCTGGAAGCAGGAAAAAAAAAAAACACACAACTTTAGCAGTGGCTGTCAATTAGTGCAGCACCTCTTGGCAAAGGGTTTACCAAAGACACCTCTGCTACTGAACTTCTTCAGCAAAGAAACAAAAAACAAACCAAACCAAAACAAACACCACACACAAAAAAAAAACCCCAAACAGCTTTGACCACAGCTGACGTTGCTACTTTTTTTTTAGCTTGATGAATGAGGACTTAAGGATAGGTGTTTTCCTTGTTTTGTTGGAGCAAATGTCAACGTAGAAACACAACCTGACATCAGGTCTATTAAGTGATAATCTGAGCAGAGCTCCAGGACTTGCTCTCTCTGCTCTCCTTAGAATACAAGGTCTAATAGGCTCATGCATTAGTCTTTTCAATCACTTTCTTGTTCCACAGATGTAGCTTCTTTACAAATTCTACAAAACCCACTATTTGGAAAAGAGTTTGGCTTAGCATCTGTTTGCAAGGAGTATTTCAGATGTGTGAAGATACTGTGGGTACAGGACACAGGCACAATATGGTAGGCTGGTGAACATTGACATTTTGAAATGTACATCTTCATAAAATATGCTCCAAATCAGTATGCAGCACACTTCTGTGACCACAGTAATTCACTGTGAATTGAAGCAAGGGGATTTTCCTGAGTGTAGTCATTTTTTTTCCTATTAAATTACTATTGTTCTTTGGTTTTATTCTCATTCCAAGAGCATCATTGTCTAGTTCAGTCAACAAAGAAAGGCCTATTACACAAATAGTGTTGAACTGTTAGACCTGGATTTAGCAACCAGAATTCAAGCAAACAGCATTCCACTCCACGCTTGGGTTTACTAGTTTTCTTTTAATAATGTTGCTGGAGCTTAGAAAAATAAGTAAGTAAATGGCTGGAGTGAACAGGCAGATTAAATGGAAAGATTTGAAAACTGCAGGAGTGCACCACAAATGAGTAAGAGCCCCGAGAACAAGAAAAAACAAAAGTTACATGCAATTGGAAGTGAAGATGTTCCATTTCCTTTCTAAAATCAAATGCAAGCTGCTCATGTGACTGATTTAGTATTGAACAAGAGAGGGAAATTTGCTTCTTGGCATTTAAATGGAAATGTTTGTTGTTCAGAAATTTTGGAAGCTTGCATACTGTATGATTTTTGAAAGGCTTATACAATTACCATTGAATTTGGATGAGGGCTATTCCTAACGATATAGATATTTCTCAATTAAACTTTGCCCTTCCAGAGACCCAGATTACCTTTGTCTAGAATCTAGATTCCTGATGTGGAATAGATCCTAGGGGCAACAAGACTAATCCGAATGTGTTTCATTTTTAATATATATGACTGAAAGAAAAAAACAACCACTCAGTGAACAGCTATTTTGCAAAGCAGGCCTTTATGTGGAGAACTGCTGTTCAAGATTATGTTCTGATTTGCTGTGTGCCTTTTTACCCTGATTTCTGGGTTTGGAATAAAATACAATCTTACCTTTTGCTTTCCCACAAAGGCTGGAAATTTCAGGACAAGAAATAAAAAAGGCAGAACAGACTTGCACCTGGCTGATTTAAAAGTATGCCGTGAAGAGGACAGTTCCCATGTAGCTCAAAGCACTGCGTGAAGTGCTGCAGTCCATTATGTTCAGCACTCTTCTTACACTGCAGTTTTAGGGCACGATCCACTATCACTCCAAGATGTGTCATGCCAACGTAAGTCACATGAAGATTGTTGCTGAAAAGTTTTCTAAGAGCAAATATTGAGGATGGACCTGAAACAAAGAAGCGTGATTATTTGGTGAATGAGAAAATGATAGGCTGAGTGTCAATGGCAACAGGGTATGAATCCTGGCATGGATAAATTATCAGGGATTTGCCCAAGGTCAGGGAGAAGAAGTAGCAGGGCCTAACACCTAGCAATACCACAACCCTTTCTCACCTCAGACCACGCTGAATAGCAACACTAAATAGGCATAATTTCCTGACAATACAGTTTAAAAACAAAACTAAATCTCCACAAATATTTAAAAGGCAGAAACTAGCAGCATTGATCTTCGTCCTAAAGAAGAAGTAGCCTTAAATTATGCAACTGAAATCTTGCAGACATTCTTCCTGAGAATTTTATTTCAATTATCAAGCAACACAATTATGGAAAATATTAAAATTAATAATAGCAGCAATAATAACAGTTATTATAATAATGATGAAATCTCCTGACACCACTGCGTGTGATGCTTTTTGACCCCAAAAGCCTGCCATTATGCAAGCTGCCTAACTATGGGCAAGGGAGAAAGAGTTTTCCCCCTCATCATTACGTGTGCTGAAGCCAAAGACCACCCGACCCCAAGAAGATAGAGAGGCTCACCAGGGCCAGGACATGAAGCCACCAGCTGAGGCAGATCCCCACCCCATCGTTGTGTCTGTTCTAATCCCCATCCCATTCACATGCTGAAGCCAATGCCAACGTCATTCCGTCCCTGTGCCTATCACACGCCCAAGCACATCTTCTCACCTTCCTATTATCTTCTAATGCTTATGTTCACATACAGCCAATCTCACCATGCCCATTCCTGTGTCCATTCCCTTCCCATCCACTCTCCACCCTGCATCCTAATCCATCTCCTTCCCATGCCATGACTGTGTTCATGTCTTTGTCAATCCCTTCCTGATAGCCATGCTATAGCTATGCCATCCTCCCATGCTGTGTTCACATCTATATCCACCCATCTCATGCCTGTGCCATGTCCATGCCCATCTCATGCCAACATCCATGTCCTCCTCATGCACATGCTATGCCCATGTCCAGCTCCTCCCTGTGTCCATGCTATGCCCATGTCTATGTTTACTTCTGTCCCATGCGTATGCCATGACTATTTCATGCTCATGCCCATGCCTGTCTCTTCTCTATGTCCATGCCATGACACAGCTGCATCTATATGACCCATGACTATGCTATGCCCATGTCCATGCCTATTCCCATCTCATACCAATGCCCATGTCCTCCTCATGCCATGCTACCATATGCATGTCTGTGCCCATGCTCATCTCTTCCCTATGTCCATGCTATTCCCCTGTGTATGTCTACCCTTTCCCCATGCCTATGACAGGACTCTGTGATGCCCATGCTCATGCCCATGCCCAGGTTCTGTCTGTGTACATGTCCATGCCTGTGTCCCCATTTGCCTCATGCCCATGCCATGACTCTATCATGCCCATGTCCAGCTCCTCTCTATGTCCATGCCATGCCGTACCAATGTCTACTCATGCCTATGCCATACCATGCTCATGCCCATACCCATCTCACCCTTATTCCCGTCTTTTCCCCAAGCCTCTTCCCTCCCAATGCCCATTTCCATACCGTACCCATCCCCTCCGCACACCCGCCCGTGCCACCCCCGTGCCGAGCCGTGCCCACGCCGTGCCGAGCCGTGCCGAGCGCCGGGCGGTGCGCAGCAGCCGGCCCATGTGTGCTTGTCATTCCCAGCCCGGGAGCGCCGGCTCCTGCCTCCCATTCATGTAACCTGTGTGTGTCTCTCTTTCTCTCTGTGTGTAACAGAGAGAGGGAGAGAGAGAGCGAGGCAAGGAGAGGAGGAGGAGGAGGGGGAAGCTTTAAATAAAGCCTTTGGATTGCAGCTGCTTATTTTGGGCAGTCCTACCAGGGACGATTCCTGCCAGGAAAGAAGCTGGACCGATCTTTTTTTTTTCCTTTTTTGCCCCCCCCCCTTTTTTTTCTTTTTTTTTTTCTTTTTTTTTTTTTTAATTATTATTGTTAATTTTTTTGGGGGTGGGGGTGGTGTCTTGCCGATCTGCCTGCTGCGATGAGCTCCGGTGCCTGGCTGTAGTTGCCCACTTTGGGATCGCTGGACACATAAGTGGCATTTCAGTGGGGAGAAGCCTGCAGACATGGTAAGCTTTGTTTTTTGCTCTGAAAAGTGCATTTGTACGATCTCCTCCCTCCAGTTTTCCCTTCCCCTTCCCTCTTCCGACCAACGACACAGGCACAGGGTTGGGGCTTGGGAGAAGCTCCCTGAATCCCTGCTTTTTCTTCCCCACCATCCCTCCCTCTGCCCAGCTTGCTTTCCTTCCTTCACATCCCAGCCTTGCTGCTCCCTCAGCGCGCAGTTTGCAGCAATTCAGCAGGAGGCAAAGATGCTGCTGGAGGCTCCTGGCTGGAGCGGTGGGGAGCAGACAGAAGCCTGGCAAGACCTTGCTCCAGGGTGTGTTTGGGGTAGCTTCTCCCATCCTGCCCCCCCCCGCTTCCCGGCCCAACCCTTTCCTCTGCACCCCGAGCGGTGCGGCTGTGCCGGGAGAGGGGAGAAGGGGGGGGGGGGCTGGGGGGGAAGGCAGCAGTTCAGATTTGGAGGCACTGGAGCAAAGATGCATCTTCAAGATCAATCGGTGTTATTTATGTAATAGTAAAAGCCGGGGGGGGGGGGGGGGGGCGGAGGGGGTGGAATGAAAAGCCTCGGTATTTCTCAGCTTGCACAAAGCTCCTTTTGCTCTGTCTGAGCCCTCCACCCCGTCCCCATGTCCTGCTGCAGGGTGGTGCGTGGTGGGAGTGTGTGTGTGTGTGTGTGTATGTTTACATTTGGCTCTGTGGTAGAGTCAGGGATGGGGAAGGGGGCTCCCGTTTTCCACGGGAGGGTGGGTTTGCCTCCAACAAAAATAAGAAAAATACACTTGACTGCAACTTGAGTGACAATTCTGTTTCTTAGGCATTAAATGGTAAAGCCCTGCTTCCAGCCATGCCCTGACAGTGTTCAAAGCTCCCCTCCAAACAGTGTGGCGTTGGAGAAAGGATGCTGGAGTGCCTGGGAGAAATGCAGTAGTTACGGCTCGTGCTCACATTCTCTGCAATTTGCATTTTGAAATACAAATTTTGGCTGTTGAACACCAAACCAGGCTGCTACCAACAGACATTATATTTCTTCATAGTTGTTTTGTAAAAACATTCCTCCCCCCCCGCCCCTTTACAATATCTGGGATATTTTACTTTGAAATAAGTGGTAGTTAAGGTATGCCAAAGCTTTAAAAAAATAATTTAAAAAATAATCCCTTAAAGTATTCATGAGGCAGTATGTATTTACTTTTCCTTACCACTCTTAGAAATTCACAGTGGTTACAACCATCTAAGCACATGATTTGGGGGAAAAAACCAAAACAACAACCCACAAATCACAGCCCAACCGCAACCAAACAACAAACAGCAAAATTATATATATGCCACAGTCTTACTTGTCTTATGGGATACAGAGTTTGAATTCTGGTTTTGATACAACTAAAACAAAGCTAGCTAAATAGATAAATAGATGAAACCTCTCTGTATCTTGGATGCATTTGCTTATGGCTCTTCCAGGAAAGTTCAATTCTCTGTGATTATAAAAACCCAAACAAATGCTGAAACCCCGAAGCAAAGTATAAAATAATATCTTCCCCGCAAAGTATAAAATAATCTCTTCCCCTCCACCCCAGCTTCCTCCTTAGCTTTTGGTTTTTTTCTTTCAGTGAAGTCTCCTCTTGGATTTATAGCTGCCTTTTTTTTCACCTTTTTTTTCCCCCCTAAGGAAAGTTCTGCGTGAAGGGAGGGACATTAAGTGAGAAAAAGAGAGCTAAGCTTTGAAGTTGGAAGTTGTCTGTTCTGTCTATAGATAAACTTGCGCTGTAGCCTGGCAAGTTGGTAGTGTGCTCCTCTCTGCTCTGGGGCACAGGAGCTGAGCGGGGAACTTGGCAGATCCCAGCTTAACCCAACCCAATTTCTTCATGCTTCGCTGACCATAATAAAATTGCTTGCTAGTAGGTTTGCCTCGCCCCTCCCCTCCTATGGAAAGTGCTCTGCTCCCAGCATGTGTGCCATATGTGCCTGCAATGTCCAAGGCTTTCTGTGTACACCTATACCATCCCAGCAGACCACATGTGCCAGCCGCACATTGGGTCCAGCAAGGGCAAAGCATTTGCCATCAGAAACATCTTCCGGAGTTGCTGGAGGAGGTTGGGGCTGAGCCAGTGCTTTGTATGTAATTTATTTCATTGGCCTCTTCAGAGCCAGGCGCCTCCCACTTAGTGTCTCAGCCTGTAGAACTTTTATAGGTTTGGCTGGAAAAAACAGTGAGTGTGTACATGCATATATGTGTATACATATATTTAATACCCTGTGTGTGTGTGTGGCAGGGCATAAAGGTAGGAAGACGTATCTGTTGCACTGGTTTGCAGCAAGACAACCCTTCAAAGCAGCTTGCTTGGCTCTGTCTGGGTTACGCCTATAGGAATTTGTTTGTGGCCATCGTGAGCTGCCCTTCCCTGCTAAATTCCCAGCTCACAGCCCATGTCACTGCTGGCTCAGTCCTTGCTGGTGCAAGCTGTTCTGTGGCCATGAGTATTCCCTGCTGCGCTGATCCCTTAAAAATATGACTTCCAAGCCAGTGCATAGGCAAGAAAAAGTGGGGTCTGTACTGGTTTCCAGCAGGTTTGGGGATGGGGAAGGGTGCCTCAGGTCATGGTGTGTGGCCAGGCTTTTCCCAGGCATGTAAAAAATGCTACCTGGGTTGCGCTTCCTCCAGACCACTGCTCTGTGCCTGACCACCCTGGGAAGAGGGTTGGCACCCAAAGCTGGGTCAGGGAGAAAAGAGGTCGTAACTTTGTGGACAACATGTTTCAGTTTTCCCCCTTTCTCCCCCAAAATCAGAAGAACTGGGTATTATTGACACTACATTGATGCACCGTATCTCTGCAGGGACTCCTGCAACTGTGTCTCACCCTCCCTTTCCATCCGTACGTGCGTGCATGCGTGCACAGCTTTGCCGGGCACATTTTCAATTTATCTGTCATTTATCAGAGTGATCTGAAGGAAAAGAAAGTCATGTTTTGGTGGAGAAAGAGGGTCTTTGATGTGGAAAGAGGTTCTCAGGCTGGTCTTTGACAAGAAAAGGGGGAAAAGGCAAAAGGAGGTGCACAAGTTAACTTCGTAGTTTCGGTTTTTGTTAGCAAGGGGGCCTGGTTTAGGAAGGCTTTTCTGGGGACAATTTGCCTTGTGTGATTTTAAAAGATAGGGGAAAAGCATCAAGAGAAGACAGTAAAACTGCTTGCCTAGTTTTGGTTGGTGGTGGGAGATACATCCCCCTTCCCACCCTTTCTCCCCCACCTCCCGACTTATTTTACTAGATAGCTGGAAAAAGGGAGGCAACATTGGGTTCAGTGGTTCTGGGGAAGAAGTGAGATTTGCACTAAAAAGACTAGTGGGTTTTGAACTCCTGGTAACTTAATTATTTTGCTTAAGTCATTTAAATGAGGTGCCTTCCTTTTGTTTTGGTGAGCAGATAGTACACTGATGAGGGGAAATGTTCTCTTGTTTTACAAAGTGAGGAGGTTGTGGGGTTTTTTGCCTTTATTTTAGTTGATTGCTTTCCTGGAGTGCATGATAACTAAAATGTTATTTCATTCTCTCTACAATATGTACACTATTCCAATTAAGAGCCTGCTCAGATTATTTTTAACCTGGTAGTTTACCATTTCTCTGCGCAGGAGAATAAAATGTTGAGTCCTTGCTCTCGAAAATAGCTGAGGTGCTTAAGTGAAACTACCTTTTCCTTGGGAAAGTCATTTCCAGTTCTGTTTGAGTTCCATCTTCACTGGTTCATTTTCTAACAGAATCACATCCTTGTAAGAAGCACGACTACGATCTTACGTAACTTGATGTTTCCAGATCAAAAGTTACAAATATTGCAGTAATGCCACAATGAGCGAGGTTTGGCAGGAGGGATGCTGCGTGACATATGTGATTTCTTAGTAGGATTTCAAATCAAGGCAGTTTCAAAAATTTATGGGGAGAAAAAGAAGAATTAAAAAAAGATGAATAAACAAAATCTTGCTTGTTTGATACCTTCTTTAACATTACTTTCTCTTTTTATCTTATCTCTGTAGGCAATTGAGACTTTTTTTTTTTCCTTTCTAGAGCAAACTCTCCCCTGTTTAATAAATGTGTAATTGTAATATCATGAAGTGAAGCGGCTTGAAACTCTCTTTCCCTCTCTTAGAACTGATTCAAAGAAATGAAACTCTGCAAGTCAATGTCAATTCAGATTTAAAGATTCGCTTTTACCTGCCCTGTTACCAGGTCTGTCAGCATAGCTTATTGTAACCAAAAGCTAAAATATTCTGCTTCTGCTTTGAACTAACAGGTTGGCGTTGCTGGGCACTTTGATAGAGTAATGTGCACCACTTCCAGTGAATTGGGTATTCATAGATCCTTGATCAATGTTTCAGAGGAAAACCCTTGTAATTAAATATTTTCTTTAAATGCAGATATATTTCCTCTCTGCTGTAGTTTAAAAGGAAAAAGAATAATGGAGAAATTTAATCTCTTAACTATAACCAGCACAGCTTGAGGAGTGCTGCTGTAGTGTGGCTACAGGTCTTATAGTTAACTCAGGAATACATGTGGGATTTGCATTCCTCTGTGCCGTTTCACTGGCACTGCACTGATAGTCAAATAATTTTCTTGGAAATATGTGGGCTTTCTTGCCAGCTGTCCTGAATCACTCTTCCTGGAGCATCTTTAGAAGCAGAGGTAAAATCTGAATAGGAGAGCACACTTCCTTGGCTGTGCGAAGTGACAAGCGCTTCTTACAGAAACTTCTGATTTCATGGAAAGTTTGAGCCTTGCTCACCAAAACCCTTCTGCCTTTATACCAAATTGTGAGGAACAAAGCTGTTCGTGCTGTAGGGGGATTCAAACTTCATCACATATTGTCCTGCTGGGTATCAGCAGAGGTGATCTTTTGAATGTAAAGATGTCTGTGAAAGCAGCAAACGTGGAAATCCACATTCTTCCAGTGTGTTGGCAACCAGAAGGAAGAAAACACACTATGGAACAAAAGAGGGGTGGCAGTTAATGTTGCTAATCCAAATAAGATTTGCTTTCTAAGATGTGGCATATCCTTGCTTGTCTAATAGAAAGAAGGGAAGATGAGTTGTTGTTAGTGGTCAGTTTAGGTGAAGGAGCTTACTGAACCACATTTATCAGTGCATTTAAATGGGGATGATTCAGTTCAATTTCACTGATATCTCCTTAAGCTTTAGTGAGATAGTATTTGTTACAGTCTGGGCAAACCACTGCAATCCAGATTCCCGCTCTGCCACCATAACTGCTGCTAAGGGACTGGTGGCAGATGTGCTACCCAGGCAGCAATAGCAAATATGAAAGCTGGAGATGTCTTGCTGCCCTTTGATATAGGATTTAGGTAATTATTCAATGCAGTTTTCTCTTGAAACACTGAACAGAAGCTGTATCACTTACCTGATCATGTGTTTGCACCCACTGATTCTTCAAGTATTCTGGAAGTTACTCAGTTAAACAATCAAAAGTTAGAAAACAGAAGGTATAAATCTTATTTTACTGTTTTACTTGTCAGTGTTCCACATGCAATAAGGGCTCACAAACTTCGTCTTCAGCCACACAAATGCTAATAAATTCCCTGAAAAACTAAAGATTTCTTAAAGCTTTCAGTCTATGGCTGTGCCCTTTGGGGAATATTTGGTCTATGCATAAAATCAGTCTTCCTTTCTATACTATGCTATGTGAAGGGAAAGAGAAGCCAGGATCATTTCCTCAGCAGCAGTGTCTTTAAGTGCAATCTGTGCATGTGAGAGCCAGGTCCTGGACGCCAACAAGTCATAAACCATCTCTTCCACTGGATCTCCTAGGCTTAAATCACCCAGTCTGTTAATAAACTGAACTCCTAAATCCGGTAAGGGAAATTTTTCTGTATTCTGCCAATTCCTTTTGAACTGCCTTTATGTCCTTGGATAGAAACAATTTTGTCCTCACCTATGTAACCTACTTAAGAGTAAGAAGGGAGAATTGGGATTGTCAAAAGGCCTTCGGAAATAACTGCCAGAAGTGGTTGGAAAAAACAAAATAGGTAGAACATGAGATGCTAGAATTTGCTTCCTGCTTGTTGATACACAAGATATTGGCTGGTCAGGCTTGGTGCAGCACAGATCCTGTCATCCAGGATCAAGCAAATGTTGCTGTTTCTAGAATATTGCCCTTTGTGCAGCTGTGTTGGAGGTGTGATCAGGTTTTTGGCATTGGTACAAGTTTTTGTGCTAGAAAGCAGAGGGCAATCTCAAGAGCAGATCTCACGATATGTTCCTGCAGACAGAGCCATGATCGGGGTTTACTTCATGATGAAAAAGTAAAGCAAAATTCACATGGCCTTTAATTGGTATTGTGGGGGTTTGACATGTAGGCAGATCAGACTCTGAGCTATCAAGATGATCATTCAGAGGTTGCAACACACTTAGTTTTGACAGTTATGAAACCTTAGGTTGAAGTAACTTGCCCAACATTGCCCACATTGGGCATCGTTTGGCTGCCTTTTTCTGAAACACATTCCTCCTCATTCCATTGTGTTCTGCTTAGTCACTACAAACCTTCCAGCTCTGCTACCTGTGAGGGATCGTAAACTTCATCTTCTGCTTCTCATTCTCATTGCTTCATCTCCAGGATGGCTTGGATAAAACACAATCTTGTGAATAATGACCGTATCATAGTGAAGGCAGACAGTGTGCTTGATTAAGGCAACTTTCATTGTGGTTATAAAAAACTCTGGGGCTACAATATGCATTTTTTAAATCTTATTATAGATTTTTAAATCTTATAATCTAGTTTTTGTTGACATTTCTTTTTTGAGGTCTTGCAAAAGTTAGTAGCTTTGTCATGTTGTATCATTTTGGTATTTGTATATGTTAATGGCTTACATTAGCAGATAAATAAATTAACAGATAATCAAATTAACAGATAATCACTGCTTGCTTTAACAGAGTACTCTGCTGCTCTAAAACGCATCTCTCTTGGTCCATCCCGCTCAGTCTGGTTCTCTCATCTCCTGCCTCTTCTACCTCTACTCTGCAGTCTCATTTTCATCCCTCTAATCCTTGCTCAACAGGTTTCTCACCCCAACCTCCTTCAGTTCCTTCCAGCTGGGGGTCATGCTGAGCAGCAGAGAGCATCTTTGTTTTCAGCACTGATTCTTGGATGCAGACCTGGCACATCCCACAGCACAAAGCATCTTGTTTAGTCCAACACAGGTGGAAATTCTAGTGATGGAAGCTGGCAAATGTGTACAAATGCACCCAGGGGCATGTAGCAACAGTGTTTTTATCAAAGATGTCTAAACTTGGCCAAATTCACACAGGTTTGCATAAAATTCATTAAAAGAAAAACAATTCTCTCCTAGACAAATTTTAAATCCCCCTCTAAAGTCCTAAAGATCCCAGAGGAAATTTTAGAGAGAAGGCTAAAGGCATTTTTTTTTTTAACATGGGTAAAACAACATATTTTTCCCTAGCCTTGTTCTCAGAATCTGTTGAACTGTTTTGACTGAAATTTTCCAAAACTTTCAGCCTGAGGCAGACAGCTGGCATGGTAATTTTCAGCCCAAACAATTTGCTTAGTATAGTTATGAGAAACTGCAAATGCTGTTTCATTATTAAAGCTGCCTTGCTCTTCCTATAATTGACAGCACCACCAACTTTTCCTTTCCCTAATAAACAGATAACTTGCGATTGTGTTGCAAACTAATTTTGTGCTTGTGTCTTTTATAGGTATTTTTATATGTTGGAAATTTATTATAAAACTGACACATGCATTTCAGCATATGTTAGCAGATGATGAAATCTCAAGCTTCCTGGAAACAAAAGTGAATACAATTAATGAGAAACCCACAAAGCCGCATCAAAGCGATATGACATTGCAGGATTTGTAGAATGGGATTAAAACCAAAGAAATCTCAGGCGATGCTACACTGATAGAGGAATCACACAAAGTCCCCTGTATCCTGTCTTTGGGTTTGAGGTCCTTCTCACAGAAGAATTTTGGCTTAATGTAACAGCAATTATTACTATAAATCACAGCCAAACAACGAGGGAAAAAAAAAAAAGGAAAAAAGGAACCTCTCTGTAACTGAAAGGGCAGATAATTGTATTTTTTTGTGTGATCAGTTTTCTTTCTTTTTTTTTTTTTTGTCATCATCACAGGTGACTTCTGAGGATGTAGTTTCACATCAGAGCCAACCTCAGGACCCACTGCCATGGAAGGAGAGGGTTCCTGCTCTCCCCCTCTTCTCCCCTCCCAATGTCCTCTCTCCCCAGGTCTTGTCCTTCACTCCTTCAGAATATGTCTCATGGTTTAATTCATCTGCCCAGGAGGAAAATAGCTCCATCATTTTCCAGGGATTTTTTTTTTCCTACTGAGTAAATTCTTTCTTTTGAGTTAATGTGATGAGAGCATGCACCAAGGAGAAGGGAGAAAGACAGAGGTTTTTTAACTCTTTGGCTGCATTGGGCTTTTAGGCTGATCTCATGATCCATGAGATTTTTCTTGGTTTACCAAATGTCTACAGCAGTTGTATTGAGCTGATATGAATTGTACTCATATTAAAACACGGAACAGAGTCTTTCATTACATTCCTCTGTCTTTGGGACAATCTTTTCGACCATGCTGCTAACCAGGCAGAATTGTTAGAGAAGCAGTCGTCCTCTAAAAATCTGCTGGATTCTTTTCAAACCCAGTGTACAGTTGTGATACCATGGCAAAACATTTCAAAGTACAAACCATGCAATGCATGAAAAGCCTTCTTCTTTTTTTTTTTTTATTCCCCACTTTGAACTAAAAATTTGGTAATTCCATTAGGTGATTCCTACTTTGTGGGTTATAGGCATCATGATTTAACATGGTCTGGTCCTCCCACTTTCTGTTGTTGTTTTCCAAACTGAAAATCCCCACTCTGCTTAATCTCACCTGCAAATGTCTTTCCATATTCTTGATAATCTTTGCAGCTCTTTTCTCTCTGTTACTTCTACTATGTATTTTTGATGTGGGTTAACTAAAAATGCATGGGACATTAAGATAGGAACGCATCCATAGCTCGTACAACATCACTTTTATTATCTACTTTTTTCCTGACATATCCCAAGATGCATGTTTGACTGCCAGGAGCAGAGAGCCAGTAGAGGGCATCCCATGGTGATTCACCACCCACCTTCCTGTGTGGCTACAGTTAATTTGGAGTCCACATTATGCATGTATTGTTAGAATTAATTTTCCCTTTATACATTACTCTGCTTTTACTGACACTGAATTTCATCTGGTGTTATTATCACCCAGATAGTTACTCAGCATTGTGAGAGTAGGTTGTGGTATAAAGATTAGAGGCTTTGGGAGAGAATCAAAAGCCCAGCAATGAAATAAGGCTCTCATTTTGACTTTCATTCTTATCCTGGGGATAATCCAAACTAAAATATAACCAACAAAATACACTTAATATCAAGCAAGAATAGCCAGCCTACCTGTCTTGTTACATCTGGCTGTGAACATGTCTGCAGCTCAAATGTATTTGCTTCTCATTGACAGCATCTAACTGAGTCTTTTTTCTTAGGATTCTTTCTAACGAGCATCTGCTCTTCCCTCAAACAGCAAATCATGCCACTCACTTCATCCACACTGGAGCACCTGAGTGAGTCCTGAACCAAGGGACAACTTAATGACCATCTTCTCACAGTCTGACATGTTTCTCCTGCATCGCCATCTCCCAAATTTCACTCTTCCCTATCCTACAATCCATGATGCCCTGAAAAGATGCCTAGGATTTGGAAACATTCTATGTTCTCCTGTTTTATGCTTTTATCTCAGAAGAAAATGTGAGCAGACAAAGCCAACTGCCAGTCACTTAAAGCCCTGTTTGGTGATGGGCATCTGGGTCTACCTGAACGGTGCTTTCTTTCGGGCTTGTTTTTTATAGCCTATGATAGCTGGAACTGTTCACAATATTACTTGAGATGGAGGGATGCACAAATTACTCATATAGAAGCTACAAACAATTGCTTACATCCCTGCAAGGTCCCCATATGCTTTAAAATATCATCTGTTTGTGGCTGTCTGTGCCAGACACTGCTGATCATGGGCTCCAGGGAGCAACATTATTGTACACCTGCACCACTTAGTTTTGTATTATTTTATACCTTCTGCATAATTAACGTTTGGTTGAATTTTAAGTATTTCCTTATTTTGGCTTTTTATGTCTTCTCCTAAGATTATCAGACAGCTAGTGTCTAGTTAAGAAGATGGTAACAGGAAAGAAGGGGATATCAGATGCTGATGCTAGGAAAGAAGAGTGTCTCTTTTTGGCAGGCAGTGTGGAGGATGAGGAAATGGGGGAATATCAGGAATGAAGGAACCTGTGCCAGCTCTTTCAGTGCTAGAGCTGGATTACTGCAGTCAGTGCTCTGCTGTGATATATGCAGTGAAGGTGGTTTGATTTCTTTTTCTTTTTTTCCTTTTGGTTTTCTTCTGTTGTTTTGTTTGTTTGGCTTGGTTTATTTTGTTTTTTTTATGTATGTGTGGTGGATTTTGTTTGGGGTTTGTTTTGGGTTTTTTTGGGGTGTGTGTATTTTGTTTTTTCCCCTTTCAGAGTGTGGAAAGCTAAAAATTCTGTGACACCTCTGCTGTGCATGAAACAAATAAATAAATGAAAAATCAGGATACTTTTTACTTGTCAGTTAGTATTTCATTTCCCCACACCCATTCCTAGCAAAGCTGCTGATCAAATGTATGTGCATGTGGGTCCATATTCTTCCTCTGTCAATGTTCCTGTTTCTTTCTCTCTCATTCGCTCTATTCAAATGAAACTACTTTGAGCTAACTTTACACAGACTATATGGTAGCTCACCTTGCATCATGTTTCCTTGAATATTTCATGAAGGCCTTTGTTTAAAATGTGCACTGATCTCACAGGCTGAGTGCTTGGAAGTGGACGTTCCCACTGACAGAGATTTTTGGAGATAACAAAAGACAATCGCATCCAATCTTCCTTGAATTCCCAAAGCACCACAATTCTTTAACCTAAACCAGAGCCAGATCCAAGGATCATTACTGTTAATTCAAAGGCTCCCGTGGATTTTAATGGGCTCAGGATCTGACTTTTTCACTCCTGCTGTGGAACTGTGCTGGCTTTCCTAGTGCAGAAAGACGAAATGGCCATGAAAATTGAAGGCTGGTTTGGAAATGGATGGCATTTTGACTGCTGAACTAATTAAGAGTATGAGACTGGGAGGGTGTTAGTTTTGGGGCTTTATTGATGTTTCCAAGTCAGTCAAAGTTCTGATAATGAAAACATGTAGAGTGATGCTTTGTGACTATTTTTATACCTACATCAGACTCAATGTTAGTGGCTTTGAATTATTTAATGTTTTTCTTCCTTGGCTGTCCTCTCCAGTGAGTTTCCATTGCAGGGCTGTAGGAGATGTTGTGTAAGGAGCAATGCAGGCAGACTTGGTATTGTCTGCTGGGGGTGGGGTTACATTGCCTGATTTTGTTTTATTTCATTTATTTAATCCTATTTTATTCTTCATCTTGCTGGTGAAAGAGACATCAGGCCAACGTATTAATGACCAGCATGGATTTAAAATGAAGTACATGCCAGCTAAAGACACAAATGGGCAGTTTTCTGCTTCAACCACTGAGCACTAATGTCTGTGACAGAGGAGGAGCCAACTATTTAACATTCAGTCCATTCAAAAAACATTATTATGTCCCAAAGGTAATTTAAAACTGCATCTGTTAGAGCCGTATGTGGGGGAAGTATATATTTTTGGTTTGCTTTTTTCCCCTCTCTCTCTGTTTTTGTTTTTGTTGTTGTTGTTTGTTTTGGTTTGGGGTTTTTTTTGTTTGTTGGTTTGTTTTTTTAAGTCCAGAGTTATCCTGTTTATAGGGTTATCATCAATGTGAGCCTCTTGCAAAATTTCAGACTGACAGCCATGAAATGCCTGGAACAAAAAGAACTAAATGATTTGAACTCTTATCTTTTCCCCTTTGTGATTAATGTGTGGGTTTTATTGGATATCTGCAAATAGACATTCAGCTTTGAAGGAAAATCTTCTATAGATTGGGATCATGCCTCATGCCTCTGTTGTTTATAACCTGATATTTGTCTTTTTTCCATCTGAAGTATTGAATATTTCAAAGTTTTCTCTTTGCTGCTATTCCAGCTTTCCATGCATGTGGCCGTGGAACATAGCTCTTTTGGGCAGTCAGAGCATCTAATCTTTTCTTTGTAGAATTGCTATTTGCTTATTTTGTCCTTAAAAAAATAATAAAATAAAGGTTTATTTTTAAGGCATTCTATCATTATTATCTGACCAGTACTAACTGACATAGTCTTGAGATTCTTGAACCTAAACAAGTGCTTATAGCATATGTGGCATGACTAGTGGAAGATGGTTCCACAGAACCCTCAGGTCAAATTATCTACCATAGGTCACTCTTTATATGGTGAGGAAAGTATCCTGTGTCACCTTTACATAGAGTGCAACATACTTTGTCCTGTCTTTGTATACTCAAGTCCTGATTCATCCCAGCTTAATGTAAGTACCTGAGTGTTGGCAAACAGTTGTACCTCCAGATTGCAAGCACAGAAGTTAAAGGGGTTCCTTATTCCTTCACTCATGTCACCTGCTCCCTCTGAGAAGAGTCTTCAATAAAACCAGGACAAAGTTGAATTCCCAAGTGGCTAGGGAGCACTGACTCTATGTGCTTTTTGCAACTGTACACCGTGTAGGAAACATTTCTATTACATTTCCCCTCTTTGCAGAAGTCCAGTTTTGGATGGTGATAGCTGGGAGAGTTGTGCCTCAGTTATGACGGTCAGGCAATAACACCAAATACTAGTGTTCAAGCTGTGATGTCCTGTTGTTAACTAAAATTGTGCATGTTAGGTGATGAATTCAGAGCACTCTCAGACCTCAAGCTAGCACTCCAAATATCCCCCCATAACAAACAGCAAATAACAGTTCTGCTGAGCCTTTTATAGGAGTGCCAAATGCTTAGTCTTGTGTAGAGTCCCATAGAAACCTTGGGCCTGCCTTGTGAAATAATGGATTTCCTCATTATGTGCATCCACATCTCTTTGCAACATCAGGCTTTCTACTATTTGTCCTTCACAAACAGGCTGAGTATCTCAAAGAGAAATAATCAGAAAGCAAACAGAGAAGCGTGCGAGTTGTATTCATGAAACCACTGTTCATGAGCTACACATCTTTCCAGTGGCATTTACAGCACAGCATATTGTGCCTCTCCCTCCAGCTGTGTTTTAAGCACTGAGCAACGAATTACTTAGCTAAATAGGATGTTAGGGATCCTGATGTACAGAGCACCTGATGAGTGAAGAGTTAAATGTGCAGCTATATATAGTGTGTCTACTTTGGTGGGATGCATTGTATTGTAATTTTAGCTCTAATTAAAGTTTTGTTGTGGGTGTTAAATCTTTCAGTCTTTCAGGAACATGTGTAAATCTCTGAAATTAAGCTGGTTTTTGTTGTCTGAATGTTTTGGCACAGTTCACATATGAAGTTTTATGAGCAGCAATATAATAAAGATGGTTTTGCATGTCAATGAGCAGCCTTTTTTTTTTTTTTTTTTTTCCTCTCTCCTTTTGATTTGTTTTGGGTTAATCGAGTGCTGAAGTTAAATCGGAATGTGTTCATTTATCCTTGGTTTAAAATGAAACTCCACTGTATCATACAGAATACAGAATTAACCAGGTTGGAAAAGACCTTCGAGATCATCAAGTCCGACCTATCACCCAACACCATCTAACCAACTAAACCATGGCACCAAGTGCCTCACCCAGTTTCTTCCTAAACACTTCCAGTGATGGTGACTCCACCACCTCCCTGGGCAGCACATTCCAATGACCAAACACATCTATTTAAGTCACGAGGTGTCACTGAGTTCCTTTGAAGATGTCTGTGTCTATTTCTGACCAGGAGGGCTTGCATTAGTTTCCAAATTACTTTGTGCTGTCAACTCACAGGATTGTTAGGGTTGGAAGGGACCTCAAGGATCATCCAGTTCCAACCCCCCTGCCATGGGCAGGGACACTTCACACTAGAGCAGGTTGCTCACAGCCACATCCAGCCTGGCCTTAAAAACTTCCAGGGATGAGGTCTCCACCACCTCCCTGGGCAACATGTGCCAGTGCCTCACCACCCTCATGGCGAAGAACTTCTTCCTAACATCCAATCTGAAACTACCCATTTCTGTTTTCATCTTGTCATCTGCTCTGTGCCGCTAAGCTGTCTGAACACATGATGGTATTGATCACAGAGGAGAAGTACAATTGTGCCTGCTGCTCTTTTTCATATGCATACAACAATCCATTTTCTGGTACTGACCTCTTTGGCAGTGTATTTATGAACCTGCCTTTATTTTGCCCTCCTCTAGCCACTCCAAGTTACAAATTTAACCACAGAAAACATTTTAAAGACATTTGGTTGTCAAAATTGGGGTTTTTTTAAGTTTTAAAGTAGTAGTATCATAGTATCAGTTAGAGTTGGAAGGGACCACAAGGATCATCTAGTTCCAACCCCCTGCCATGGACAGGGACATCCTGCACTAGATCAGGCTGGACAGAGCTTCATCCAGCCTGGGCTTAAACACCTCCAGGGACGGGGCCCCTGCCACCTCCCTGGACAACCCATTCCATGGCTTCACCACTCTCATGGTGAAGAACTTCTTCCTCACGTCCAGCCTAAATCTCCCCACCTCCAGCTTCATTCCATTCCCCCTAGTCCTATCACTACCTGATAGCCTGAGAAGTCCCTCCCCAGCCTTCATGTAGGCCCCCTTCAGATACTGGAAGGCCCTTTGATCATCCTCGTGGCCCTTCTCTGGACACGCTCCAGTACGTCCATATCCCTCCTGTGATAGGGGTTCCAGAACTGGACGCAGTACTCCAGGTGGAGTCTCACCAGGGCTGAGTAGAGGGGGAGAATCATCTCCCTTGTCCTGCTGTCCACACTTCTCTTGATGCAGCCCAGGATCTGATTGTGTCCTTTGAAAAATTTTGCGGGGTTGATTGCTTCCAGATAAGTGGGAAAGTAGCTGTGCTGAAAAAAAACACACACCACCACCTTTAATTTGAATGATATGCATGGTAAATGTGGCACAAAATATAATAAAAAAAAAGAAAAAAGAAGAGAGAGAGAGAGAGTTACAACAGAAACAACACATTTTATGCTTTTGGCACACTGTATTTTGTATTCCTACTCCCTGTCCTTGTGTGATCCCTGAGCATTTGATGGATAAGGAAGATAATTGTTGATCATTTTATGAAGCTCTGCCAGCAACACATACCAAATGTAACTAAACCTCCAATTTTATACCTTTTAAAACAGGTGTTTAAGACCAGGCTGGATGAGGCTCTGGCCAGCCTGATCTAGTGTGAGGTGTCCCTGGCCATGGCAGGAGGGTTGGAACTAGATGATCCTTGTGGTCCCTTCCAACCCTGACTGACTCTATGATTCTATGATTTTTCACCAAATATGGTAATTAACCACTTCCCTGGCAGGGCAGGAGAAGGCAAGGTGTTTTGGCTCCTATCTTCTAGCCCCACTTAGTGTGAAGTGGGATTTTTCCTTTTCAGAACAGTTCCCTGTTTCTGTAAGATCACTTCACCTTTGAGGTTTCTTGGGAGTCATCATGGAACTTGTTCTACACAGAAAGAGTGATTGCCCATTGGAATGGGCTGCCAGAGGAGATGGTGGAGTCACCATCACTGGAGGTGTTCAGGAGGAGACTTGATATGGTGCTTGGTTGCATGGTTTTGTTGATTAGATGGTGTTGGGTGATAGGTTGGACGCGATGATCTTGAAGGTCTCTTCCAACCTGGTTTATTCTATTCTATTCTATTCTATTCTATTCTATTCTATTCTATTCTATTCTATGCTATGCTATGCTATGCTATGCTATGCTATGCTATGCTATGCTATGCTATGCTATGCTATGCTATGCTATGCTATTCTTCAGGAAAATTGCCACAAATTATGCTTTTGCTTGTTAGACTTCTTTGCATGGTCGAGTTGGAGCAGCTCCAGTAATTCTTGTCTCGCTAGGTAACTCCCTGCAACAATCTTACAGCTGGGGTGATAAATAAGGGAAATTCAATTCATCTCTGATTTTAACT
Source organism: Picus viridis (assembly GCA_033816785.1). Classification (NCBI taxonomy): domain Eukaryota; kingdom Metazoa; phylum Chordata; class Aves; order Piciformes; family Picidae; genus Picus; species Picus viridis. The sequence continues at coordinate 34,872,131 of CM066566.1, forward strand.
TCATGCTTCTGTTGTAGATTTCAGGCTAATTTCTTGGAGGAACTTTTAAAAAAATATCTTTTGACAAGCTGCTTCATTCTACCCAAGGTTACCATTCTTCCATCTGTAACAAAGGCAAAAAAATCCAATCCTGATCAGCATTGATGCAGCTGTGGTCTTACTCTGATAAATGAGAGTACTCAAGAAAGCATAATTTTGGAATTATAACACTCAACCAGAGGGACCACTTGGAAGAGTAAACAAGGGGGAAATGACAGATTGATGTTGAAAGTTAACAACTGATGGACACTCAGAACAGACTGCCCCACAGCTGTCGGTCTCTGACTGTCCAGAACCCAATTCCAGTGGGACAGGCAGCACTATGCACTTTGCTGTCTCCTTGAGCATGAGGGCATGCTCCATTAGCTGACACTTGTTTTTACAGCATATGTGCTAGACAGCTTGGGCAGGAGCTGAACAACCCCCAGCCTGCAGATCGTGTCCCATGGGGCAAGTTAGCTGATCCCTTTTCTGTCACTGTTTCTTGGTCGCTATAGAGATATCTCTTCCCTGCTTCTTCATTAAGGATGTACTCCCAAGCCCTTCTTTTCTATTTCTTTGTGCTTTAGGACTGGGTGGACTTTAAATTTGAAAGATAAATGTATATTAAACCTGAGTAGACTTCATACAGTTGTAGTTACACTAAGCAGTAATTAAGGAGACAGTTTGACTTTAATAGGTAGGTTAAAGGAGGGGACATGGAGACTTCTGATCTGTTTGTAGCTCTGTTTTGTGACCCCAGGATGAGTCACTGATATTTTTGTTCCTCGATTTATATGCCCATCTACAATTATTCTAATAACCTATTTCCTCTTTGCCAAATCATTTTGGTGTCCTGGTAACTCTGTCTTTCATTCTCCCTTTCTTCAACATATCACCAAAGTGTCCTGGCAGTATTCATTTTAGGCTACGGAACTGAGTCCGTCATTCTTCATACAAAGTGATTGAATGGAATCACATTTGTAGTCAAGCTGGGAAATAGAAAGTTATCTGACCTTGCTTTTTGGGGCATTTAGTTTATTAGGTTCCTACATGTGCTTAGTTTGATCCCTTGAATGCTATCCTAGAAGATGATTCTAGGCTGGATTGTAAAAATGTCAGTTTCTTCAAACATGTCCACAAAACCCATTCTGAATTTGTTAGTTCTTCTCAATTACAAATCCATTGTTCTGTATGAGACAGGAATTTTACTTCCACTTGGAAAAGATTAGCCATTTAGCTGTCAGGAGCTCACAGGATCCAGCACTGTCTGTAACATGATGTGTTCAGTCTAGCTGTTTGTATCCTTTCTGCAGATCCCATTTTTGTCAGAGACTGATAATTTCAGAGTGTGCACTCGACCTATGCTCCAATGTATTGTGAGTAGGTCTTTTCTTTGCTGAAGAGTGTTTTGTCCTTACCCCACCTGCAGTTCAACTCTAGAGTCGTCAGCACAGGGGAGACACAGACCTGTTAGATCAGGTCCAGAGGAGGCTGCAAAAATGACCAGAGAGCTGGAAGCCCTCTGCTGTGATAGGCTGAGAGAGCTGGTGCTGTTCAGCCTGGAGAAAAATAGACTCTGGAGAGACCTTCTGGTGGGCTTCTGGTGGCCTTTCAGTACTTAAAGTGGTCTATAAGATGAGGACACTCTTCTTAGCATGGCCTGTTGTGAGAAGAATAGGTGAAGTGGTTTAAAAGAGGAAGATTTAGAGTAGATATAAGGAATATTTTGTTTGTGCTGAGGGTGGTGAAACACTGGCACAGGTTGCCCAAGGAGGTGGTAGAAGTCTTATCCCTGGAAATATCCAAGGTAAGGTTGAACAGGCTCTGAACAAACTGATCTAGTTGAAGATGTCTCTGATTATTCCAGAGGTTTGACTAGATGAACTTTAAAGGCACATCCAATCCAGACAATTCTATATTTCTATGATTATATTACTTTCTTCTAGGAAATGGAAAAAAGCACATTAAGAAGGTAAAAATGACAAAATAGACCCAGGTACAAAACCATCCCCTGTTACTGCCCTTGGATATTGATTTTTCCACTTTCTTATACCACATAAAGTCTTAAAGGAGTAATAATGTTTCATAACTATCTCAGATCCAATATTAAAAGAGTGTTAGGTATCTATGCAGTTAAATCTGTTTAGATATAGTGTGCCCATACAGAATGGTGACAGGTAGTAACACTATAGTCAACTTTCCAGCTTGTTTTATCAGCAATAATTCAGTGTTTTCTGTACATGAGAACTGGGGTGGAGGCAAAAAATAAAGCAAAGTAGTTGGAATAAAAATGGAGAAAAAATCACCTGCCTTTCTAAATAAAAGCAAGTATCTTTTTTTGCCTTGATTTATCCTCATTGGCTTTACAAATGGCCATGTGAAGGACAAAATCATAAAGTTAATTATTTGTTCAAGTACCATTCATGTCCAGCATGCTTTCTGCCTTTCTGAAGGAAGGTAGAGAAAGATTCCCCAAGGTGTAAAAATTTTCTTTATCTTCAGATTGATTGGGGCAACTGATACAATAAAGACACACAAATTGGGTAACTTACAGAAGCGCCATGGAGGATAACTCACATTCATCCATATAAAAAAATCAGCTCTTCAAACTGAAAAAAGGAAGCACAGGGGAGGGAGGATCACAAAATGAGCTGACAAAGCCTAAATATTTTCAAATTTTCCTCATAAGAATGACTTTTAATTTAGACTATTTTGGCGGCCCATCCAGAGAAGAAGAAAAGAGTATGATAATATCTTTTTTAAAAAGAAAATAAATATTAACACAGGAAATCTCTGTTTCTCTTACAGGCTGCACTGGGAGATATGGTGAGGACAGATTATGAAAACTCCCAGGGGCAAACATGCCTTTTTTTTTTTTTTTTTTTTTCAGGATCTGTCCAGTTAAAACATCTACTTAGTGAGCCTATGCAAAACAGGTGCCACTTTTCTCTTTGATAAAGGACAGTGCAGGAGCTCTTGATGGGGACTGTTACCTTGTAGTCACCAGGGAGCTGCTTACTAATAGAAATTAAAGTAACTGCCACAGCCTAACAGGCATCAAATCCCTTTTCTTGTCCTCCATTTTTAACTTAGGGTGAATACGACGAGGGAAGGTTCTGTGTCAAAATTCATCATGCTAAGAGACAGAAAATCCTGTGGGTTAGGTTCCTTTCTTCTTCATATCTCCTTGGCAGTAAGCTTGCATTGGCCAAGGCCCAAGGATTCCTAGCTAATAAATTATTGTGTTGGAGGAACTGCTCACCCTGTAGCCATGCTAATTAGGTTCTTACCAGCAATATAGGTTACTTTATATTCTTGTCATTCATGTAGGACACGCAGATGTGACCACATGTTGTAGGTTTTTCTTACTTGCAAAGCAAGTAAGCAGAGTCATAGCTGGTCAGGAAACCCCTAGGTTTCCAAAGTCTTTTTGGGACGTAACTGGAATACCAGTAATTTCCTGCCACTTCTTGTTATGGCTTCTGTATCTTGATGGTCCTAATTAGAATTATATTATGACTGGCAAGATAGCTAACATCTAAGTAGGTATTAGAATGATGTAGATGACCTTGCTATATATTGTTCACATCCCAATTACTCTTTGAAAAACTTCCATATGATTATTAATAGCTCAAAGGCATATGATTTCCCACTCGAGAAACAGTGAAAGTCAGAGATGAAGACAGAGGCTCTACCGAGTAATGTTTTGCAGGAGGCCATTGAGCGTATGCCATCTAAAGAAAAAAAAAAAAAGCCCACAAAAATATTTACAGTAAAAGGTGTGGTTTTTAGACTTGCCACACTATCCAGTATTGCCAAGGATTTACAACGACAGGAAAACTGCTTTAGTAATCAAACTCTTTATGAAGAAAATTAGGAGGTTAGACCCCTCTGTGAGATGAGTAAATGTATAATGGTTCCAGTATTCCTGTTACTTGCTGTAACTTCCGGTTACTTCCTGTAACTTACTTAGTTATATTCAGGTGTAAGCTATTAATAACCCAAACACATTAATTCCAAATGGTTTTTATCCTTCATAAAGTACGTTTGATACAGTAACATAGATTAAGTAGTCCCTATCTGTATAAAAAGGGCCATTTCTGACTGAAGTTTTATTCATAAAGGGAATTGTTCCAGCACAATGTACAACTCTCACTCCATAAGTTATTACTGATATTTTTACTTTTTTATCTTTCTTTCCAACTAACTTTTTACAGGATTATAAGACACCATTTCCTAGGTTTACATTGCTGCTAATGTTTATCAGTGACCTGGGATAACAAAAGTATGTAGATTGTCAATAGTTTGTACATTCTCTAAAAGCTGAAGGGGTTAGTAATGAAAGCGTAGGAGATACTTACATGGATCTAAGTACCTTGGCAAGCTATACATAGACAGACAATCTCTTTTTTTAATGCAGTGAAACATAAAAATGGAATAACAAGGCACAGTTGTCATTGGGGATACTCTATCCAGGCACTCCAAGACTGTAAAACACTTCTCTAGCATGATGGATAATTAGGTAAAAAAAGGAGCTTTCACTTTAGTGTGACACTTTACTCATGTACCTCGACAGGGAAGTCTTATGTAGGCACAGTGAATCACCTCAATATTTGTGTTGGGTTAAGTACTGTTGAAATACTTTTTTTGGTTCAATACCAGTGATAGAGAAAGGATGTTGACAAATAAGAGAAAATGCAGACAACAGATATGAGAATGATTAAATGCTCGGTGAACACATAGTGAACAAAAGGAAAGTCTGCAATTGTTTATCTCCTCAAAGTGCAATCTAAGGAATGATGCAATCATTTTGGCTACTTACAGAAGCAACAGCAATTCACTGGCAGAGGGCTCTTCTGAATATATGCATCAGTAAGAAACATCAGGAAGCTGAACCTAGGCAAAGAGATTTGAAGCAAGATACATATCAGTTCCTCTGAAGGGAAAAACTTGAGGATGAATATAATGATTCTATAGACCTTGAATGTATTTTGCTTTGTTGAGGCTTTAATATATACTTTTGTTCAAGTTGGAATTAACTCAGCTATATCCTTCACTCTGTGTCACACAGAAGGTCTGGCTAATGATCCTTTTTATCTCCTTTTAACCTTGGAATACACAATATACCTATATTTTGATATTCCACTCCTTGTTCTTACAATTTCCCATGTGGATAGCCACGGTCTTCCTTGCCTTGTGCATCCTTTAGAAATAGTGACAATTACATTTCCCAAGCAAAGCTTTAATTCCCAAGACTATTCAGGGGATTTTGCTGCTGCTTGTTTTCTTGTTTTTTGTTTGCTTGTTTCTTGTCAAAAATTTCATCAGAGGTACTCACACATCCTAAATCTGAATTTAATGAAACTGAACATGTGAGAATGCAGGTTTTTTTACCATCACCAAGACTGCTTGCCATTCTCCATGTCTTGCACTAATCTGTATCTGTACAAAATGAAATCAAACCACTTGATAGCAGTTTATGTGCCCATATACCACATACATGGCAAGAAACTTAGAATGGGAAACAGCAGAAATTCAAATGTCCACTACTTGATCTAGATTGAACTGCAGTTTATGAATAGATATAAAAATTAAATAAATCCTTTAAAAATGGTCAGCTTTGGAGATAAAAAATGCTTCTTTTCTGGCTTTGGGACTTTTGGAGCAGAGAAAGCATGGACACATAGCATTTATTTAACTTGAAAATTGTTATCTATTGATAATCCAGATAAATCTCAGTACAAGCAGTTGTGTCTCATTATGCACCAGAGCTGGTATTTGCAGCAACATTTTGTCTCCTGTCAGAGGTGAGGAGAGAGGAGGGCTGTTGTTTTGGCTTTGTAGGAATGGATGGGCTTTTTGGGACATGAGGTGGCAGGGTGAAACTCAGTCTTATAAGGCCATGTTATTTAACCTCCAGAGAATTGTTGAGCTGCGCAAAATTTAGCAGACCATTGACTCGTGAGCATGTCGACAGGTAATGTTAACTTATAAGTGCAGCAGTGTTGAAGGCCTTATTCCTTTTTCTTTTTTTTCCCCCTTTTTTCAGTGTTTGGTTTGGCAAACGATAGCTTTCATTGCAGCTTGAAACCCCTGACAATTGATTATTGAACCAATAATTGTGGTATCATAAAATACCTACTCCTTGCACAAAGCTTTCCTTATCACACTCCAGGCTTTGCTGACATGGGGCCAACTTTATGTACTTGCACACATTCCTTCAGTTTTTCTTTACTACATTCCTACTTTAACAGATCATTCCCAAAGCACTTAAGGAAGTGGAAAATTAATGAAGAATGATACAAAAGTTTTCTCCTTTCTAAGGCACTCTCACTAATTTGGACCCAAAATCCTTGATAGACTGATTTTGGAAACATCCCACTTTTTATAAAACACTGCCACTGGCAATTTAAAAAGGGGATGGTTAATCTGACAAGCAATTGTTTCTCTCTGATACCTTCAGCCATATTTGTCATTGCTTTTATCTTTGTCATTTTCCTTTGTCCTGAGAATTGATTCCTCCACATGAAATTTAGCCTCTCCTCCCTGTGTAAAATTTCCCATGAGTAAAACTAATAGTAAAGGCTATTACCAAACATATTACCCAAGGCTGAGGCAGTTATTCTGACTGCCTATTTTTATTTAATACTATATATCTTTTTGTCTTTACCCATGGGATGTGTTTTCCTTTCCATTAGTCCAGTTACAGGCTAGTGTGACTCCACTGACATCACTGGAATTATGTGCTCACTGTCAGGTATTACCAAGTGGCAAACTCCTATACCTTGGAAATTTAGTTTTGATCCATACAGACCTTTCCATGCTAAATAATGCAACATGGTCTCTCATGAACTTATTTATGAGTCTGCTATAGCAAATGAGAAAGAGGCTTCAAATTCATAGGTGTTCTTTTCACTTCTTGAAGATGATAAAAAAGATAATTTACCTGACTACATATTTTCAAGTCCCTGCCCATTGATATTCTCTGCAGTCTTTGTCCTCTGTGGACAAGTTTGTGAGAAACAGAAATGTGGCCCAATTCCTTTGTAGAGTGGTTCTGCCTTGTGAAGACGTAAGACCAGTTAGTGGTGCTGCTATTTGGTTAAAGGGGGCTTTATATTAGCTCAGTATTTGGACACTAATGACCATAAGGTAAAGGAAACAAAGGAATGTTTTTTAATGTAAGGTAGGGCTGCAGGAACTTCTTAGGCAGGAAAAATAGTTTTATCTATCATGTTGTTGTGGATTAACACCAGAGGCATCTAGCCCTCACACATTTGTTTCCTCATTCCCACCCCACTGAGACAGAAGAGAATGAAAAGGTGAAAAATACCAAAAACTTGTAAGTTGAGACAAAAACACTTTAATAGTTAAAGAAAAAGCTATGCACACAAGCAAAATAAAACAAAGGATTCACTCACTATTTTCCATGGGCAGGCAGGTTTTCAGCCATTTCCAGGAAAGCAGGGCTCCATCATACATAACAACATACTTGAAAAGACAAACACGATCACTTCAAATGTACCCCTTCCACCTTCTTCCCCCAGATTTACATGTTGAGCATGAGATCCTATGGTATAGGATAACCCTTCGGTCAGTTGAGGTCAGCTATTTCAGCTGTGTGCCCTTTCAGTTTCTTGTACACCTCCAGCCTAGTCACTGCCTGTAGCAGATGAGAAGCCATAAAGGCCTTGACTCTGTGTAAGCACTGCTCAGCAGCAACTAAAACATCCATGTGCTATCAACACTGTTTTGATCACAAATGTAAAACATAGCCCCACACAAGCTACTGAGACTACGATTAACTTTATCCCAGCCAAACCCAGTGTACAAACCCAGAGATGAAATGAAAGAAGGGAATGAAGGCAAGGATGGGATCTGTACTAACACCTGAACCTTATGTCATCTGGACGATGATCTCGTACGAGTTTCTACAAACATTCATTGACTTCAGAAGAATTTTCTGGTTTATGTCCAGCTAAAATTTGTTCAGGAATTATTACTGTTGTTGTCTTGAATAGCGTGGGTATTGTAAACTTAACAAAACACTTGATCACTTTTGAAAGTGGGAACTAAATTCTGCTATCATGACATCTTAAGACCAGAGGTGACACTGATGTTAGTACTGTTTCACCTAGTTTGTGCTGATCAGGATATATACCAAAACATTCATCATATTCAGCTTACCTTCAAAATGTCTTAAACACAGTGTTGGAACAGCAAAGTGCTGGGGCTTGTATCCTTCCAAAGCAGCATTGAACATCAGAGAGCTGCAAGCATCACTCATTGATCCGGAAGCTTGTGCAATATGTGTGTGTTTGTGTCACAGCCTCAGTGAAAGGTCACATTTAGTTTTCTGCCAGAAGAGCACCCTCTGAGCTGACACAAGGAGATAAAGATACTACTCATCATAGTGGCTGTGATTTTTCTACCCAAATAGGTTGTGCAGGAAGGAGATCAGGCTACAGTCCCTTGAGTGCAGAACTATCTATACAGTAGCCCCTCAGCTTGCTGAGACAGCAGAGCAGTGCCTGTTTGCTTCCTAATTTCAGATAAGAGTTAAGCAGAAATAATAATAATGCCAAAAAGTCTGGTTATATTGTAAGATGGTTTAAGTGCTGCATATATTCTTTTGGGAATAAAAAAAGACAACTCCAAAATGAGTGTTCAATTGTACTGAACTATCCAGAATTTAGTGCACTTTACATCTAATTTAAACATGGAAAATGCAAACCAGGACATTATGAAAATATGTGGGATGATGTTGACTTTTTCAGTTATATTTAGCATTTCTGTCTCAGGGTGACAGATCCTGGAGTTGCAGATCCTTGACTAAGACTATTTTCTGAAACAAATGATACATCTCTGTACCAGCTGAGGACCTTGATGTTAGAAAACATCTGCTATGGTTTTCCTAAATGAGTCATTCAGTTGTCTCATGGTTTGCCATGAGAACTTCCATTGTCTTCAGGCCACTTCCATTTTGTCTGCAGGCTAGGCAATAAGAAATTACTGATTGGATTCACGGCGTTAGTTCTAGAAGAGTTTGAAAGGGGGATATAGGCAAAAAGAGGAGGGGATAGTTGATGAATATTTGTGGAAAGAAAGGAGCAGATCTAGAAAAAGTAGGCAACAAGACCAAAGAAAAGATGGTAGAAGAGATGCTTCCATAAAGAGGGAACAAATTAGAAAATCTCCAGGATGGGAAGATATTTCCTTCAGTAGAAGCAGAAGCTGGGGGAGAAGAGGGAAGAAGTTGGAGAGTGAAAGAGGAGGAGAAAAAGGGGCAGGTTCCAAGAGACAGTGAGGGAAATGCTCAGCATACAGGGAAGGTGTCAGAAGGCTGATAAGAATGATGAAGATCCAAAACCACTGGGGAGGGATTGAAGATTGTGCTTCTAAGAACGATAGTGGGCCCACCATGCTAGTGCTAGAACATGGCACTAATTACAGCTTTTATTGAGTGCTACAAGGGGTGCCACAAGGCACAATGTCAGACCTTGAAGGCCAAATTAACTGCTTGAAAATATGCAATAATTCCCTGCAATTAGCAATGAGCTGATGGGAGAATCTCATTGCCTTTGTAAAAAAGAATGAATACATAAAGGACAAGGAAGAATCATCAGACCCTACATGGGCATGCCAGAGCTTCTGAAGCGCATAGGCAATGAGAAACAGACTGGTAGGTATAAGCCACCCCTGTGCCTGTGATGCCAGGAAAATAAGATCTTTACTGTTTTTTTGTGCTTCTTGCCTGTATAGAGGGAAGTAAAAAAAAAAAAACAACAACCAAACAACAACACAAAAACAAACACCACCACCAACAAAAAAACCCCACCCCAGCAAAACCCCAGACTGTTTTGGGTGACATTGAACATTCACTTCTTCTTGGTCTGTCCCTTGGTCCCTTTTCAGCAAACTTCTGTGTGTTCTTCAGGTCTGGAAGTCTAAATAAGTATGAATAAGATACAAGACTCATCACAGAAGCACGGAATCGTGGAATGGTAGGGGTAGAAAGGGGCCTCTGGAGATCATTTGGGCCAAATGCCCTGCTAAAGCATGTTTGCCTACAGAAGAATGCACAGGAATGTGTTCAGGCAAGTTTTAAAAGGCTCCAGAGAAGGAAACTCCACAACCTTTCTGGGCTGCCTGTTCCATCTAGAAGATGATCTACTAGCAAGGAGCAAAATCTTTGGCCTTTCTATCCTTAGAAGGTAAAGAACTTTTTTGATGGGAGCAATGCCAGGTTGGGTGCTGTAGGTTTGGTAGCACTGTGGCTGTGGCCCTGTGAAAGCCACCTCCCTCATCCCCATCCCTTGAAAGCCTACATGGCCAGGTGCCGTGCCCACCCATCACTGTGGTTTTGTTAGTTAAGTGCTTCAACACAGAATTGTTTATGTACTCAGCACCTCACTTTCTCATGGCGTGCAGGTGGAAAGCAGAATTGTTGCATTTTTACCCGTGGCCTCTCTTTTTCACATCTCTGGAGAAGAGGCTTAGGAAGGAAAATGAGCAACTGAAGACTTTTTTTCCCTTTCATTTCTGTATGCGGGGGTGATTCCATAAAGCAATGTAAAGTATTATGGATTCAGAGCAATCTGAGAGCAGGTTTCAGTGCAATATCTTTGTTTTCTTATGTGTGTTCTTTCCCCTGTTGCCTTTCAAATTTAAATGCCTTTTTTTGTTTTGTTTTATTTTTGTTTTATTTTTAAATGCTTTTTTCAAGACAGTTTTATTTGAGTTGTATATATTCTATGCTTCTGGTAGCAATTATTTGGCTTGCATTTGCACATTTACTGTGGATACTTTTGTGTGTACTTCGCTTTTCTATTTGCACTTATGAAGAATAGTGTTCAAAATGGTAAACTCAATAGATTTTCACTTAGAAGACTTCAGGAAATGAAAACACTATCATGTAGAAAAATTTGGCTTTAAGCTGTTCTCTGTAGTCTTGACATCCTGTAGTCTGGAATTGAAAATTGTGTTCACTCTTTCTGTTGCTAAAGTATAAGCAGTGAAGCCTGGAAACCAAAGGGAAAAATAAAAGAAGAACTATTGATTATTTTTTTCCCTAATCCATGAATGTCCACAGCCATAGGGAAAAGAGGATTGTTTTTTTTCAAATCAGAATGTTTCTCAAAGTTTTTTCATGAGATGGAAGCTCTTTAAAACACAATGATGAGGGAAGAAAACATTAGTTCAAGCAATGAGAAGCCTGGAAACTGAGAAGAATCAAAATAAAGTCACCTCCAGTTTATGCCTAGGGATCATGGAGACAAGAGATGCTTATCTAAAGGACATGAAGGGTATTGCTAAATAGGGAGAAAAGCCAGCACAAAAATATCTGTAATCCATTACAGATCTTTCTTTTCCAAGACGGAGCAAATGTATGTTGCCTTCCCACCTCAAGAGAGAAATTGAAAGGTATTGTTTCTATTTTAGTGGTTTCTGATAGCAATGCCTCAACTTTCTGAATAGAAAACATTTAGAAAAAAGGACAAGTACATCAAGTCTAAGCAGGGGGAGAATGTGCTTTTTCATTGTGATTAATACCCTGCTGTTGCTTATATATGGTCCATATTGAGTGAATGGGCAGAAGTAGTCAACCTTGAAATCAGTATGCAAACGTAGCCTTAATTAGATGTTTCAGAGGCCAAATTTGCCTGTCCTGGCAGCTGATTATTGGTGGGTTTTGTTTTGGTTTTGTTTTGGTTTTTTGGTTGTTTTTTTTTCTGATTGAACTTTCCTAGAAAGCCAGGAGATAATACTGGCAGTGTTGTGTATTTATGCTCCGCAGTGATATCCTAGAAGTGTTTGGTGCTTTTTAACCAGAAAGCAAATAGGAGAACCCAAAGCAAATAATAAAGAAGGGTCTATCAATCGGTTTACTAATTTATAGTTGCAATGTCTTATTTCTGTTGAACAAAGGAAGGAAGGTAATCCTTACTGCTGCATGCTGCCCACAGACTGTCTGAAGTCCCTGTCTGTTGCTCCTGATTAGCTCTCTTCAGAGATTTCCCATGGGGAATGTGGCTAAAAGCCAAGGGGGAGGGGCAGGGGCAGGGGGCAATACTGGGCAGTGTCACCAGCCTCCTTGTGGAAGAAGGATGAGTGTCTGTAGGGGACAGATGGGGTTTAACTGTGATTGTTTTGTGTTCACTTCATGTTTATCATAAATCCTAACACTTCACCACTGAGCTCTGCTAACCCTACACAAACTTTTACTCAAATTCTTACCTATATGTAAGGGTATCGCTAGAGTTTATTATCTTCCTCTCCAAGATCCACACTTGCGCAGGGAGGACATTGTAAACTTATGTTAAAAAATGCTGAGGAAAGGACTGAGGAGAGAACTTGAAAAGAAGAGGAAAATTAATATATTCCTTCAACCGAAGTCATGGTGGAAATCAGATCACACATACTATGCTTAAATTCATTCATACATAACTGTATCTGTGTAGTATCCTCTGTTTTCTTATTTATGGGAAGAAGCACTGGTCCTTATAGTCCAAAATACTTTTAAAGCAGCACAATAAGAATAGCCTTCCCTCTATTTGCTAACTTGTGCTCTACAAATCTTGTCTGACTAATTTTAGCAAAATAACAACCACAACAAACAACAAAACCCAATCACAAAACCAACCCCTCTTAAAAAAATGCCCTCTTAAAAGGGTTGAGGATAGTAATAAAATGCCCTCCACTCTTAAAAGAAAAGAAAAGGAATAACAAAACCAAAAAAACACACACACAGAAAAAGGTTATTGGCTCAAATATTGACTACAGACTTTGAGCAACCCACTACCCTGAATACATGCCTTCTGTACAGCGCCTTCTGTGCAGCAGGGTGATGAAAAATAAACTATTTGCATAAAGAATTTGAGGTCAACAGAGAAAAAGCACCATGTGAATGAGTCATATTGTGAGGCAGGGGAATATTCATGAATGGCTAAAATTAGTTGGGAAAAAGAATACCTTAGCAGCTAGACCAGCAAGAAACTAGCAGGTCTTTGGCACCACTGACTCGGGTGCCTCTCTCATATTGACTGATGTGAGCTGATAAAGGTACAATGAAACATAAAACACTCACCCCACAGCTTCTTTTGTTTGGGGAACAATGACTTTCAGATGCAATTAAAGGCAGAGGCTGTCAATTGTGTGCTTGTACTGTGTTTTCATGGGTACGGAGTTTGGTGTCTCTAGTACACCTCCCTGCACCTAATGAGGTATTCCTTAAAAATACTGCAAATATGGCTTTTTAATTTTTTGTTAATGCAGTCACTAAAAATAGCCTCTTTGACACTTTATTGCTATTATTAATTCACTTCTAATCATATGTATTACAAGGAAAAGCCTGAGTGGAGATTGAAACATGATATAAAAGGTGCTAATTTGATAACGATGCCAATCCACTATAAGTCTTCCGTGCATTTTTCTCATATAATTCCTCTTGATCCCTTGGAATATTGTGTGCCAAATGAAGCAGCTGAGTTAATTTTAATTTCCCATGCCCTTTTCTTGTGAGCTTTCTCTTTTGGTCTGCACAGAAATTTTGAACTGTGGCTAGTTTTGATTCTGTAACAGCAAATGCTTCCCGATGTAAGATGTGGATCAGAATGGCAGTTGTGACTGCATGCACTGTCCAGCCCATCACAAGAAATTCTGGGCCCTGGAGCTTTTGGTGGTGTTTGAGCAAATCATGTAGACGATGTACCCCAGGAGGCAACATTTCCACTTTGTTCAGCTTCACAAGTTAAAGATGAAGGTGGCTGTCAGATGGGGTACTGAAATTCACTGTCTTCAGCAAATCACCCCTCTATGTTGTAGAAGCACAGAGTATTCTGTCCTGCTTTTTCTGTCATTGTCTGGCTTACGGCAAACTGTCAGCACCATCCACATTTGAGCAGAATTTGGAGTCTATAGAATAACTAAAACTCTACAAGAACCAGCTAGTGTAAAGTGCTAGTGGAGACAATCCCAGGGAAAAGATTTTTCTCCCCTGTGTTCCTCACCAGGTTACTTGCACCCCCAGAAGTTACTGATATTGCAGATATCCAAAACATTCAGATGGCCTCCAGATCATACCCTGTGAACAGATCATGAAGTAAAAAGTATAAAAAATGCAGTTGGTCCATGTCTTAGTGTGGCAAATTATTCTTAGAGAATCTCCTGTCTAAGTAGTGGGAAAAGGCCGAACATATCCTGGACTGAATCCAAACTAGCATGGACAGCATGTCAAGGGAGGTTATTCTTCCCCTCTGTTGAACTCTGGTGAGATCCCACCTATAGTGCTGTGTATAGCTTTGAAGTCCTCAGCAGAGCCAAAGGAGGACCACAAAAAATGAAACACTTCTGCTGTGAGGACAGGTTGGGAGATTTGAGGTTGTTCAGTATGGAGAAAAGAAGGCTGCAGAGGAGATCTTTCAATACTTAAAGGCATCCTACAGGAAAGATGGGGCCAGGTATTTTATCAGGGCCTGTCACAACAGGCCAAAGGGTGATGGTCTTGAACTGAAAAAGTGTAAATTTTCACTAGATATAAGGAGGAGTTATGCATTTATTTATTTATTCATTTATTTATTTTCACAATGAGGGTAATGAAACCTTGGACTGTGCTGTCCGGAAAGGTTGGACAGGGCTCTGATCAACATGATCTAGTTGGGGATGTCCTTGCTCATTGCAGCAGGCTTGAATTAGATGACCTTTAAGAGTTCTTTCCAACACAAACCATTCTGTGATTCCATGATTCTACGAAATATTGCCTGATATCTTCAGTCTCTGATTACTTGTACCTAAGTACACACTGGCAGATACTTCTACCATTGTGGCAGGGATGTAGATGCCCCTCCATAAGTTTCCTCTGGTCCCATTTGTTCATTATTAATACATTATTAGGAGCTTGTCAGTGAATGTGTGTGAATTTTTTTTAGCATGTGTAGGAGGCACCCTAATTTTCTTAGGTAGAATTTTTGATCTTGTGTAAGACTACACAAAATTTAGAAATAGTGGGGGAGGTGCTAAGTTCTTTCTTATCAGAATTACAATTTTTCATTGTGTATTAGTTTGACAAGTAGGACACTGATTTTTCATCCCAAGAATATACCTCAAAGTCATTATCAAGGCATTGTGAATCTGGGAAGAATCAAATCAGCTGCATAGAACTGAAGCATCCAAAGTTACAAGTATTTAATTCAAGCCAGTCACTGGGTTCTCTTAAAGGTTCACAAGCTCTCTGTGTGAGCACAATCTTTCTAATACATTCATTGTAACAAGTCAGTAGCAAATCAAAGAAGGGCTAAGATAAGGCAAGATGCATGGTGTGGCATGAGTAGGTGGCAGCAAAAAGTGAGGAATACCATCTTTTGTTCCTGATTGCCTTTCTTAGTTGTGTGGCAAAGCAATTGTAAGAAGTCTTGCAAAACAGCCTTGACATCAAATTTAATGATTGAATTTCCATTCCAAGGACTGAAACTCCAGGACATCATTAACCTGCTGAACATACACAGCAAACAATGCAAAAGAAAGTATCAGAGCAATTTTATGTTGTAGAGCTCCTACCATTTTGTAATATGCGTAAGACATACTTCATCCCTAAATGTGGAACATAGTACAATTTGTCAAAATCCTGGCTTCAGCATAGAGTTAGACCAAGGCTCCCTTTGTCCTCAGAAATGCCAACATTTTCCTTACTCAGAACCTTGATCTTCAAATCTTCACTGTAAAACAACAAGACTTGATGTGTAGTCAAGTGCAGACATTGAAGAAGAATTCAGAAGGTTGCCCCAGTGTAGAATGGACAAAAACTGTTGCCTGTTATCAAACAAATATTTATTTTGACAATATTTCTAGCAACTGTGTCCTGTGCTAAGCAACTATCACAGAATTACAGAATCATAGAATGGTTTGGGTTGGAAGGTACCTTGAAGATCATCTAATTTCAACCCCCTTGTCATGGACAGGAACACCTTACACTATATCATGTTGCTCAAGGCCTCATTCAGCCTAGCTGTGAACACTTCCAGGAAGGGGGCATCCATGACCTCCCTGAACAACCCACTCCAGGGTCGCACCACCCTTACAATAAAGAATTTCTTTCTAATATCTGATCTAAATCAACCCTCCTCAAGCTTAAATCCATTCCTTCTCATCCTATCACTACAAGCTCTTGTAAAGAGGCCCACTTCAGGTAATGGAAGGCTTCTATAAGGTCTCCCCAGACCAAAAATTTCAGCTTTATATTCTTATTTATCTTGCAGCTACTATTATTACCCATTTCACATAGAATGAAGACCAGTAACATTCCTGAAGATCTGAGAGCCTGCTGTGAACTATGTAGTATGTGTGCTTTTGACTTCGGGAAGGATGACAACAAAATAGTTTCATCTGCATAAGCGGTTGTCATTAGCCTCTGGGTGCAAAGTGTGCTGCTTGTTCAATAAACAAATAAAACCCTGAATTATTTGTATAGGATAGAAAAGGAGAGAACAGGAAAGGACTGAATTACATTCTGGAACCTCTACTCCTCCATGCTTCAAGAGGTAGAACAAAGGGAGAACAGGGGTATGACTTTGCCCATTTTTCACCTAACACCGTATTCTTTACTCCATAAAGAATAGATTCATAAATGATAATTCTAATTAGTCTGGCATCCTCTTCCATTCTTCACAATATTAAAAATATTGTTTCTTTTTAAAATTCCATCTTAACTGCTGAAAAGGTTTGGCCTGTGCTCAGATTGTCCTATATTTCAGTAACTACAGCTTTTCCTCTCTGCCTTTTAGCCCTCCCTTCTCCCAGATTACTCTATCTAAAATGTCTGTGCTGGAGCTGACATAGAATCAGAGGGTTATGAAAGTTGGAAAGGACATCAAAAGATCTGTAGCCCAACCTCCCACTCACAACTGGGTAAGCACTGAATCCAGACCAGATTGCTTTTGTCCAGTTGGGCTATCAAAATCCTAGAGGATGGAGGTTCCAAAATTTACTGGAACTTGAAAATCTCATGCTGAATAATTTTTTTTCCTTTTATACAGATGGATCTTTTCCTGTCATGCACCTCAGCTTGGTTCCATCTTCTTAATAATTTTCTCAGAGGTGCTGTAAGTCTGCTATGAAGTCCCTGCTGAGTATCCAGGCTGAACAAATCCAGCTCTCTCAGCCTTTCCTTGTAAATCTTGTGCTCCAACCTCCAAACCACCTTGGTGGCCTGTGCTGGACTCCCTGAAGTTTGTCAACAACCTTCTTTGGTTGGGGGCCCAGCTGGTTGCAGTATTCCAGATGTGGCTGGATGAGCACTGAGTAATGGGAAAAAAAGTGATTCTGAACTATTAACTGTCCCTGAATCCAATAATCTTTTTTTTTATTTAAAGAAAACTACCCAAATAATCCAGTAGACATTTCTGAATGTTTGGTGTTATTTACCTTATTCTCATTTTAAATTAATTTTCTCTGATTTCTGTTGCCACTATTTTCCTTCCCTTTTGGATTTCTCTTTTCATCCTCTGTTTAACAGTCAGACATTGTCTTCTTTTTGTGAAATTATGTTTCCAGGGCCTTTCTGTACCAACCTTTGTACCTCTGAAACAGCAAACTTCAGAGTAGTTAAAGGAACTGGTAAAGCACGAGCTGTCCTCTGCCTTCCAACAGTTTTGTTTTATTCAGAGTATTTACCCTCTAAGTTTAAATATTCTCAGAACCCTTCAACAACCAGCATCCAATTATCAAAATTCTTAATATGTCAAGAATATAAACACTCATTTGTATTTTGCTCTTCAAATCCCTGGGTCTCAATGGTATCCTGTGAAAGGCATTCCATGTGGAGCTGGCTATGGAAAATGTCAAGTTTCTTGATGAAAGCAGGAGGCTGTCCAGTTGAGAAGAGAGAATTCCAGCTTTCTACTCAGCAGAAGCCTTGAGGATTACAGTTCCTAAACAGACACGGGGGTTTGAAGTACTATGATTTCTCTCCCCCAAAACACTGCAGAAGCAAGCAGGAAAGTAATTAGGCCTAGCATGCTTTAATTACTTTTCCCATGTTTTAATTTTTCTGAACTTCAGGGGTACTGCCAACCAGTGTAATAAAAGAAAGTAACTTGTTCAGGAACAGATCTTCTTCCATACATCCCCTTATGTTATACAGATGAAGAAGTAACCAAATACTTGCTGGGATAGCATTCATTATTTTGTACTTGGCTAAATTAAATGCATAATACATTTCTAAAATTTAGGCTAGCATGATTGAGATAATGGCCTCAGGATCAGAAGAATAACTCAGTAAACAAGGAGATTCTTATTTTTGTCACCTTTATAGATACATTTTTAGATTTTCAGCATCTTACTGAAAGAAGCATCTGCAGATAAGAAATGCATTTTGATGGTGAAACTGAGCTTTGACCTATCTTTTTCCATGGTTTGCCTGTTCTCCAGAGGCTTAACTCAACAGAAGTCAGTAGGAACACACCAGGCAGCAAAATGGCAGAACTCAATGCTGATCTTTGATTTATGTGTTTTTAAAGTGAGCTTTACTGATGTACATCAGTTCAGTTTTGACAGAAAGAGGCTGAAGACGCTTTCAGTGGCTATATTCTGACTGTCTGAAATCATGTCCTACATTTATGATTATCATATTGAATCTATTATTGTTTATTACTTTTTGAGTTCAATGAAGGACACAGCCTGGATGGAGTCTGTTTACCAATATATTATCCTATCACCATATGTTCTCAAATTCCCTCTCCCTTTGCTTTCCCATTTGGAAAACAATGATAAAGAAGCTTGCCAGAACTTGAGATCCACAGTTGAAAATCTCTGAATATTGGTTTGATTTTGCCCATCCTGCTCTGCTGCCAAGAGAATGACCTAAGTAGAGGGGCAGCAACTCTGCATATGCTTTTCTTTAAAAGATTCCCAAATACTGGTAGTTTATCCCCCTGCCATTTTGTCTAGTCTTGCACCATTTTGTCTCACAAAAGACAGAAGAGGAAAGAGTGTACTAAAGGGAAGTGTAGTGAGGGAAAGAAAACAAAAAAAGGTTAAATAGGGAGTTGGAAAAATGAGTGGATATTTTTCTCTTTCAAAGTAGGACACTTGTTGAGCTGTGAAGCTTAACAAGGAGCAAGTGGGGGTGGGGGAAAGGAGGCCTCTGTGATTTCGTACTGATTCTTTCAGTATTCTGCTTAAAGTTTGAGTGGTTGCTGGAGACAAGTACTTCTGTTCTTCCCGATTTCTTTGTGCCCCTATTTGTCATCACCAGGAAAAGGGAAGAGAAGGACTGAGAGAAAGGGTGAAAAGCAATTGGCAATCACAGGGATGAAACTTTCAGACTGCACCAGTGAGGCCAGATTGTAAACACTGTTTCATCTTCTTCTCCAATTCGAGATACCAAAACATGTACACAAAGATGGAGTAAGCTTATGTGCCTGTGGACCCTTTGATTAAGTTTCTGGTGTTTCCTAGCTTGAAAACCAGTTCTTCTCTATCCCTCCTACTGTTTCAAGACCCTTGGTTCTCAGTGACCAAAACTGCTGCCAACATGCCTGCATTTTACTTCTTTAAAAAATATATATTAAAAAACAAACAAACCCAAAACAACCACTTACTGTGAGTAACTTCCATGTTGTATCCTTAGGAGAGGAGCTTGGCAGAGATTACAGAAAGTGAGAAAGAAGTGATAAAAATTTGGTGAAGACATGTTCTGGAAAAAAGTTTTGAAAAGCCTTTTTGTAATTGTAAGGGCAATAAACACCTTGAGGCTTAGACACACGTGGGGACAGCGGCTGTGCATTCATTTCTTCCAGCCTCTCTTCTTCTCCACCTGTTCAGCCTCCTGCATACACATATTCAGTTTTCCCATATTGCTGCAGGAGGATAAGAGAGAGAGATATGAATTTCCAGGATCTGAACGTCATGCTTGTTTCTTGCAGCAGCAATAGACATTCTTTTCCAACTCCATTATACCTTATTAGGGGAAAAGATTCAATCATTGCAGATATTAATGCCACACAAAAGCATCTAGGAACCTGTGAAGCTAAGAAATGCAATTTCTCCCCCAAAGGCAGTTCAATGTCATCACAAATTGTTGCTTTTGCAAAGGCTTCAGGGAGGAAGAGGGATCCTCATGACAAGCAATCTGCATTAATTTCATCCCTCTTCTGTAATCTCACTCTCTTTTTATAGCCTGTCCCAAGACTTTTGACCAAAGTGATTAGATTACGGTTCAGTTTGTTAAAAAAATTGTGTTTTCTTCACAAATTGTTTCACCCATCTGTTTTTGCATAGCTTTAGCACTAGTGAGTTACTGCCAGCAAATCCATCCCAACTCAAGTTCTTCAGTAATCTCAGACGGTATGTGCAGCAGTTTTGGACACACTTCTCTGGTCCCTGTTCAATTGATGTGGACGCATGTGTTATGCGGTGCATTTATTAGTATTTATATCTACTCCATGAAAAAGCTCCAGTTTAGCCCAATTCTTTATAAAAGCTCCATGTCAGACTCCTGTTGGAATACAGTCTTCAATAAAGAAGGGCTTTGAGCTGCAGGCCCCCAAGTTGAGCATATTAAAGACAGAGCTATGAAATACAAGGACCCTCTTGTCTTTCCCTATGAGTTTTGCGTCACTGAAATGTCACTGATTTCAGTGAAACCGTTTGTGATTTATGTTAATTGAGAGAAGAATGAGAATGGTAGTTTCTAGTTCTGCACAAAGGCAGAGATTCCAATAAAGTGTCCTGATTAGTAAAATAACTTATAAATAGGCACTTGTGGGTAGATTACTTATAGGTAGATACCATTATGCCATTTCAAAGTCTAATACTCCTGGTTAAATATGCAAATATCAGTTTCTCTCTGAGAAAATCTTAGTTAAGAGAAATGATCCCTCTTAGCTCATTGGCCAGATCATCTAGTGGTCCCTGAAGCTCTTGTAGTAAGGACATTATTCAGCCAGACACACCAGCATGTGCTTTTCAGCAGTAATCTCAGATGAATTGCTAAGTAGCTCAGCTGCTTTGCAGGCTTGAGCAAGATAAATCAAACCATCAGGTGAGGGATTCTGCTAAATCTAAATGTTCAGGATTGCATAAGACTTTGAGGAGATAAAAAAAATTATATATATATATATATATATATATATATATATATATATTGCAGCAGCCTCTGTCTCTACAGCTCAGTTTGAAACTAGCTATAGCCTTGATTTGGGTGGAGTTTTCTTTAGTGATAACAAGAGGACAGAAAGTCCCACTGACTGTGTCCCATGTAGTCCAGTCTTAGCCCACAGCCATAAGTGGCAGCCAAGATACCAACAAAAGATGCTTAGTGGGATGATGTGAGCAAAAGAACTAT
The DNA here is from genome assembly GCA_033816785.1 of Picus viridis. NCBI lineage: Eukaryota > Metazoa > Chordata > Aves > Piciformes > Picidae > Picus > Picus viridis. The sequence continues at coordinate 34,893,492 of CM066566.1, forward strand.
AGTAATCTCAAGCTTGTTGATACCTATACATGGCCTAGAGAGCATGTTGTATTGAATCCAAAAATATCAAAGCCTTGACAAAGCCTTAAAACTCCCATGTGATTAAGGTATTATTTCTGCTTTAGAGGTGTAGCATATAGACTAATCGATTTGTCCAGCAGGCAGGAACACAGCCTAGGTGACCATCTCCATATTCCCATCCTGTAATTATAAGGATGCTACATATGTTGCAATTAGATTAGATGATATGCAAACCAGGTTCTTTTACAATGTTCTTTGGCTGTATTAGTTTTCTAATACTGCCAATACCGTAGGAATTGCTTATTCCACAGACACCAAAACACCACCCCCCACCTCAAAAAGAAAAAAAAAAGAAAAAAGAGCTGCACTGACAGATTTTAAGTATTCAAAATAAATCATGAGTTTCTGTCATGTGGAAACAAAAAACTAATGATACAGTGAAAGGCTACATTTCCATAACTCTGACTCGCATCTACATATTTTCCATTTGAAAGTCAATGGGAACCGTGTGGCTGAGTGCTATGTGACTCTGAAAAACACAAAGGCAAGCTGCCTCCTCCTTGGCAGCCACAGCTCTGTCCTCCCGCAGAGGAATCACCTATGTGATTTGCATTTGATTTCCTTGCTAACCTGCAAGAGAACTGGAGCCAAACCGTAGGAGATACACCAACGGTATCTGAATATTTAGCAGCATGGGAATGAAAGGTAATTGATTCCCAGCTTGGGCATGCTGATGTAGCTCCTCTTTGCATAGTCAGGAGGGAAATGGAGTTGAGTTGAGTTAATATATTCATCAGCTATTAGCTTCTCCAGAGAATGAGACTTTTAACCCCACAAGTATCTTTTTAAACCCATAAATGTTGAAACAGTGGCTCAGGGTTCCCTGAGAGGTGGTGGATACCCCATCCCTGGAAATGTTCAAGATCATGTTGAATGGGGCTCTAAGACGGTTGGTCAAATTGAAGTCACCCCTGCTCACTGCAGAAGGGTTGGACTAGGTAACCCTTACATGTTCCTTGCAACCCAAACTATTCTTTGATTCTAAATATCTTCTCCTGAGGTGCTTCAGTTCAGGCCTTCATAGATTGAAATTAATTTTTCCATTGATAACAGGTTGGCTGAATGCACACACAGAGCAGGAAAAAGTTCTTTAAAAAAGAAACATAACAACATGACTGCTTGATTTCTAGTGAATGTAGCTGATTTTGACCCACAGGAGTTCCTTCACCTCTGTAAGATGTGAAGAAGATAATCAAATGGTCAATGTGTAGTTAAGTAAACTAAAGCCAGAATTCAGTTCTGCCCTCTACAATATCATTATAGGTAACATCAAGCTGGTTCCTTGAATGTGCACTTCTAACTTGATTATTTTTCTTACTCATTAAAGGAAAATCAATTTTGGACTGTACACACTTCCCCTGATTTCTTTAGTACCATTTCAGATTTAAAAAAGGAAAAGTGTTTAAAGGTTTTTTTTCAGTTCTTTTGAAAGCTGAACAGCAGCAAGGGGAAAATACATTAAATCCCTGTTGCTACTGTGAAGTTTAAACAGCTGTAGACTTCCCTAATCACAAGAGTCCATTGGTAATGACCACACCATTGCAGTCTGTCTGGATGCACTAGGAGAAAATAGAAAAGTGAAAAATGTCAAGATTTGTGAAACAGACAAATTGAAAGCAAAAAATTTGTTTTGTAAGTTTATGAGGTTTATGTGATCCCAGTGCTCTTCTTATATGGGTTTTGGTTCTGTTTCTGCCTGTGACCCTGCTACCATTTCTCAGTCAAATACTAGCCCCAAAGGTTGTTCGGGTCCTGCAGTGAAGGGAACTCTGAACAGTCTAAGTCAGGGGAAGATCTTGCTGCAGGACAGCAGAGTGTAATCTCAAGAGAGAGCTGAAACTATAACTCCAGCTGGAGACTGCACCTTTAGAGACACACTGGTAGTTCATTACATGACAGCTCCGGAGCAAAACAGGGTTGTCATTTTCTGTTGAAATCAGATTTTCTGGACTCAGTCCTGCCACATGCAGGATACAAGCCCTCGAGTTTGTCTTAATGCTGTGGTTTGACTTCTGTAAGACACAAATGTCTAGTTACTTTCCAGGGTGTTCTGAGTGATAGTGAATTAATTTTTGTTTAAATGTTTTGAGATCCCAGGAGCTACACAGATGGGAAACCTGTTTATTCACAATGTAGGGCCCCTGACTCAGAAAACCATTCTGCCCCATCCATTTACTAATTCAGCATCGTTAGAGTTTTAAAGTCAACATGGTTTTATAAATTAGTCTGAGTGACAATTGGCAATCAGGACTCATGGACTTGCAGGTTAGCAGTTACAGAATTTTTAGCAATGCGGATTTAGTCATTTAAGTTGTTTGTGGTTAGTGTTGTGGAGTGGGTTTTGTTTTGCCTTTTTATTTTTTTTTTTTTTTTTTTACAGTTAACAGATGTAAAAACAACAAGTGTTTAGCTGTCAAAAAGGGAATTTGAGGTTCCTGCTTAAAAACAGTGGCTTCGGCTCTTACTGACTGATGAAATGTAGCTGCTGGAGGACAGCTGGATTAGCATGTCACAGGGCCTTCTTTTCTAAGGCCCCTTGTAGGACCACAAAAGATTGAAAGAAAGCTGAGGAGAGGGCAATTTCATTGCATTTAAACCAGGCTACTTTATTCAGTATTCAAGTGGCTGTGTTGGCCCTGAAATTTTCAAGCAGTGATTTCCTGGAGAAAAAAAATCATTCCATTTAGCCTTACTACTTTTTTCTTTTCTTTCATTTTAGCATTCTATCTTTATTTCCCTTGATTTTAAAGCATAAATGCATGATTTCTTGCTTCTTTGGGAGTGAAGTACACCTAAACCACTCAAACCACTCCTTTAGTGCATTTACAGATGATCAAAGTTGTCATTAAAGCTTCCATTATTAATTTTACTTTAGCACTGAAGCCCTTTTCTGGTGAACAAGGGATGTTAAGCAAGCAAGGAACCTTGCTTTGAGGAGCACAGGATCTGTCATCTAAGCCAAGGAGAGAGTCTCCAGAACAGCAAGGACAATGTTAATTTCAGCCGTGGGATCTGAGTGGGCATAGATTGTTGGCCTTTGTGGCAAGTACTTCATTGTTAATTAAACCTATAACTGGTGGTATTGTCCATGAAGGTGCTGTACTGTGCCCACCATGGGACAGCAGATTACCCAGCACCAATGAGAAAGTTCTGAGGCTGGTGGGGGCATGTTGGGGGTGGTGATTCCCTGGTGCACAGCTGAGGTTTTGTGAGATTTGTCGTAGGACGAATGCTGGTCACATGCATTTTTGTCTGTGAAGGGAAGGCTTTGACTTTTGGTGGTGTGTTCAGAGCACCAGCAAGTTCATCTTTCTGATTAGGGCCACACCATCAAAATGCCCTCCAGAGGCCGAAGGGAGAATGTGCACTGGGAACTATAGGCATGGAGCTGCATGTCTCCTGCTTGCACTCCCTTTGACCTCTGACATCTTATTTCACCTCTTGCTGTGCTGGCAGCAAGCAATGGAAAGAGGCTGGCTTCCTCCATCACCCCTTCCTTTGATGAATGTCTTTCAATCTTTGAAAACATCATCTTGAGGTGAAATGGCCAGTAAAAATATGGAAAGATATGTCCATGCTCAGAACTTAATTAAAGCCCAGCAAGCTCATTTGGGCATTTAATTATATTGAATTTCAACTTAAAATTTATGAGGAAAAAAAAAAAAAGATGAAAAAAAAATAGATTAAAAGCTACAGGAACTCCATTGATTTGGGAACCCTTATCATTGTATAGATTTTTTATAAAGAAAAGGCCAGGGTTGTTGGCTGCTACATGGATTTGAGATCCATGCAGAGGAGATGCCCATGGAGGGCTTCAGAGTGGTGGCTTGCTGTGAGTCCTGATGCCTAAATGACCTCTGTATAGAGGGAAAACTGGGAGAGCAGAAAGTCCCAACTCCCAAAACAGCTGGGCACCACAAACTCATAGGGTTTTCAAAGTGGAGGATCTTTCATCCTGCTCTAATTCAGCAGAAACACACATAATTGCCTAAAGCTCAAGGAATGCTGGTGAGGAAGAATAAAATGGGAATGCACATTCTAAGGTCTGTAAGGTTTGAAGACTTTGAAAGACTCAGCTGGGCTGTTGAGTCCACTTTAGAAAGGATGTGAAAGCACATGATTAACATTAAATGTGTGCTGAAATCCCACTGATATCCCTAAGGCCTTAAAGATGCCCTAACTTTGACAGATTTCCTCTGAAATCGGTATGACTTCTTATATGTTCCTGAATCAGGACTCAGATGCTTTCTTCTATGCAAGTCTAAAGCTGCAAGGTCAAATATGGCCATTAAAGGGGAAATATTTACTAAGGTAAACCAAAATATTGAGTAGACTCAAAATTGTGCAGTGGACTTGTCAGTGATTTGGGTCCTGCATGCATCCTTCAGTCTTGAACCTCAAGGATCAGGTGGTAGTGCTCACACCACTCCTGTACTTAGGTTGCAGGCCTAATGAGGGTCATTTTACTTTTCTCCTACTTTATGCAATCTGCCATAGTACAAAGTATAACTTTAGGAATGTTAATTGCCTTATTTAACATTTGAACATGGGAAGTGTTTTGTTCCACTTAGAATATTTCCAACTTTTTCCTGCCAACCACAGGGTGTTAGCGATCTCCTTAGATAGTTCAGGAACCACATATATAAAGAGCGCAGTATTTGCCTCAAAAATGAATGTCTACCTTAAACCCACGATCTCCACAGAGGTTCTCACAAGTTTATGGGGTGCCTTCCAGCCTATGAAATGAAAGGAAAAAAGAAAAAAATATATTCCAGGTCAACAGAGGGTTGTTTTTGGACATGAATGCAAGTAGGTCATTATTCCAGCTGATTTTGAACTTCAAAAAAAAAAAAAAAAAAAAAGCGATTTAAGTGTTTGCTTTCTTTGATTTCAGCTGAACTTGGAAAAGAAAGATGTAATAAATAAAAACAAACAAATACTGTTTTCTTTCTGCAACACATTCAATTTATTTACTTCCACCCCCCCAGATTTTTAGAACTTACAAGTCTGGTTTTCTAATCACAGAATCATAGAATGGTCTGGGTCATCAAGTCCAACCCCCTCTGCAATAAGCAGAGGTATCGTCAACTAGATCAGGTTGCCCAGAGCCCTGTCAAGCTTCACTTTGAATATCTCCAGGGATGGGGCCTCAACCACCTCCCTGGACAACCTGTTCCAGTGTTCCACTACCTTCATAGTAAAGAACTTGTTCCTAACATATGATCTAAATCCAGTTTAAAACCGTTGCCCCTCATCCTATCAGTACAGGCCTTTGTAAACAGTCTCTCTCTATCCTTCCTGTAAGCCCCCTTCAGGTACTGGAAGGTTTCTGGACCCTCCTCTTTTCCAGCCTGTACAACCCCAGCTCCCTCAGCCTGTCTTTGTAGCAGAGGTGCTCCAACCTCCTGATCATTTTTGTGGCCCTCCTCTGGACCTGCTCCATCAAGTCCATGTCCTTCCTATATTGAGGTGTGATGGTTTAACCCACCTACATCAACAAAACCTTGGCTGAACTCAGTCAGGGAAGCAAATGAAAAAGCTATATTTTACAAGCAATAATGGAATGCAATGAATATGTACAAAATATACAGTATTTACAGTATTATATAAGTTTTTACAAAAAGCAAACAGCACAGAAATCCTCCTTGGGCAGGAGGATGCTGCCTCGCTTCTCCCCCAACCTCTTCCCTCCCTTTTTCCTCTGGTTAATTAGAGGAAAAGAGAAAAGGAGAAATATTAGAGAGATTTTTAGTTAGCTCAAAGCATCATTAAGAGGTTAGTAATCCTTATCTCAAATTCAGCCAACAAGATGTCTCTGTCCAGCAAGAAAACAGCAGTCAGAAAAAAATGTAAGATCGTGAAACTACATCCCACACATCTACCAATGAAATTCGTTTAGAACAATCTTTTGTTTTCCTTTTCTTAAAGGCACAGCCTGAAACTATCACATGAGGGCTCTAGAGCTGGACACAGTACTCCAGCAGAGCTCTCACCAGAACAACAGAAACACCTCTCTGGATTTGCAGGCAATGCATTTTTTGATGCAGCCCAGGATGTGATATTGGAGACAAAGAAAGTTTTAATAGTTTTTGTGGGTATTTCAGTAGGAATTTCTTTTATGTTTGAAATAACATATTAAAAACATTAAAAATGTCAGTAATGGTTCATTGAAACAGAAACTTTTCATTTAGCAGACCTTTACAGCAGTGAACAACTATACATCACCAACTGTGTCTAAAAGTTCTCCTCATCTCTTTCCCCTTGTAAAGGGCACCCTGTTACAGGAAATTGAAATGGAATTTTGTTATGTTTTGGGTTTTTTTTTCAGTGTAGGCACATTATAAGATGCAAACAGAGATATGTTCCTTGTAATCTCATTCTTCCAGATCTTGTTTACAACATGGAAATAAAATAATTAGGTGATGAGTCTATTTGGAATTTTCTAAGGGGGAATCAGGAAAGGTATAAAACATTTCAGCAATTTTGTGGCTTGGAAAAAAATAAATAAATGCCACAGACACAAGGCTAAAGCTAAATTCCTTTTAAATCTTTAAAGACATCCTGAGCAGCAGTTCAGAGTATAGCCTGAAATGCTGCAGACCAAAGCTTCATTGGGCTCGTCTTCATAAAACTCAAGATTGAATAGAATTCCCTGGGAAGCTCAGGAGACAAGGGCAAAGCAATTCAACAGCAGCACATACATTTTTAGAAGCTTTTTACAGCTATGGCTATTCTGACCTCTGCAGTGGTCTTGCTATTGTTTAGGAAAGAGGAGGTTTCTATTTTTTTGCTGTTTTAGAAGGTTGTTTATGCGACATGCTGTTTTCCTCTGTTCTGGATCATCTTGTTCAAAAGCTTTTCCTCTGCCCTGCAGAAACCACAGGGCTATGAAGGAAACATGCTTGCCAAAATCAAGGCCAACTATTTTCACAGGTCAATTAAGTAGGTACCATCAGCTCACAGAGCACAGACGAGTCCTCACGCTTCTCCTGACAGAGTAGAAATACTTTGCTGCTGTTATTTCTAGATGAGGGGATTGAGTCCACCCTTAGTAAGTTTGCAGACGACACCAAGTTGGGAGCAGTTGTTGATCTGTTAGTGGGCAGAAGGGCTCTCCAGAGGGACCTTGACAGGCTGGACAGATGGGCAGAGGCCAACAGGATGTCATTTAACAAGTCCAAGTGCCAGGCACTGCACTTTGGTCACAACAACCCCATGCAGTGCTACAGGCTGGGGTCAGAGTGACTGGAGAGCGGCCAGGCAGAGAGGGACCTGGGGATACTGATTGAGAGCCACCTGAACACGAACCAGCAGTGTGCCCAGGTGGCCAAGACAGCAATGGCATGCTGGCCTGTATCAGGAACAGTGTGGCCAGCAGGAGCAGGGAGGTCATTGTTCCCCTGTACTCTGCATTGGTTAGGCCACACCTTGAGTACTGTGTCCAGTTCTGGGCCCCTCAATTTAAGAAGGACTTTGAGACTCTTGAACATGTCCAGAGAAGGGCAACGAGGCTGGTGAGAGGTCTTGAGCACAAGCCCTATGAGGAGAGGCTGAGGGAGCTGGGGTTGTTTCGCCTGGAGAAGAGGAGGCTCGGGGAGACCTCATTGCTCTCTACAACTACCTGCAGGGAGGTTGTAGCCAGGTGGGGGTTGGTCTCTTCTCCCAGGCAACCAGCACCAGAACAAGGGGACACAGTCTCAAGCTGTGCCAGGGGAAGTTTAGGCTTGAGGTGAGGAGAAAGTTCTTTACAGAAAGAGCAATTGGCCATTGGAATGTGCTGCCCAGGGACATGGTGGAGTCACTGTCCCTGGAGGTGTTCAAAAAGGATTGGACGTGGCACTCAAAGTCATGGTTTAGCTAGTCATGAGGTGTTGGGTGATAGGTTGGACTTGATCTCTGAGGTCTTTTCCAACCTTATTGATTCTATGATTCTATGATTCTAGTTCAGATTCCAGTTAATGACAGAGCCTTTGACACAAGTTCCTTTGCATGTGATAATGGAAGATGTTTTCTGTCCCAAACACATTGTGTGCTAAGAGGAATAAAATGGCACAGAGATTAAATGGTGTGACAGAGTCTCTTCTGGCCATTGGTGGCAGACCATGAAATTAAATCCTGCATCTCAAAGCACAGGCTGCTCAGTACTTCTCCTGCTTCATCTGGTGATGGTCACTGCAAGCTCATGGGACTAGCCCAGCTCTTCTAAAGCATCACAGCTACATGTGGCCTGAGACTTGCCATAACCACTCTGCCTTGCTTGACATCTTTGCCACACTAAAGGACAAGACTCTAACAGTGGATGCAAGTGCCTGGAGGCATGGAACCTGTTGTTTTGTGTGGTTAGACTGCAAAGTAGCCTGCATACTTCAGGGTACTGTAGTTGAGGCTTTGAAAGATGCCTATAGCAATTAATTGTCCAGATGCCATTGAAAGTCAATGAGAGCTGGGTGAAATCCTGAGAATGAGTGAGCAGACAAATGCTGCCATATGCTCATAAGCTTTTCTTGCGTCTAGCACAGTGATCACTACAAAATGGCAGCCCAAGTAGGGCTTAAGACTGTGAATAGCAATTGAGATAAGCATAATAACAAGAGCAAGTGCCTTGCTCTAATTCATGTCTAACAGGCTAGTGACATGATCTTTGGTTCAGGAAGTTATATGTTAACTGAAGCACAGGAATTGCCAGCATTACTTTTTTCTATTCCCTACTTTGGTGGCAGTAAAGTGAGAAAGAAAATATCAAGTTAGCTATGCAAGAACTTGGTTTTCAGTTCACCCTCTCCCTCCTTGGGATCAGGAACCAAATCAAGCAAGAAATGGTCAATTAATTTCTTTCACTGTCTCCTATTTCCTCCTTAGCTGCAAAACTTAGCTTCTTTTTAAATGATCCTAGTATTTATCACAGTATCACAGTATTACCAAGGTTGGAAGAGACCTCGAAGATCATCGAGTTATTCCATGAGGCATGGAAATGCATGAAAGAAGAAGAAGAACAACAACAACAAGGTTAATTGTGCATTTTCCTTTAAAATAGAGCCTAGTCTGTCCTATCCTGTTTATTCAGGGAGCACTTTGGAAAAAAAAACCCAAATGAGTTTAAGATGAAGAGGGACTCCAAGAGATCCTTTTTCTCCTTTCTCCCAGCACATCTGTCCCACAGCAGGAGATAGATGCTTCACTGATCCTTAAACACCTTGCTTTTGTCTTGCACTGTTCCTGTGAGGGGTTGCATCATGCCTTGTAATAGTGACACTGCTGGAATTGTGCTGTGCAAGTACAAGGGAAAACGAAAACACAACCTTGAGCTTTAACTGCACAGGTCTGACAGCAGCTTATTAAACTCAGAGCAGTCATCAGAGAAGTGAGAGCAAGCATGTGGATGAAAAAAAAAAAGAAAAGAAAAGAAAAAAGGTTGTTTCTCACAGCATGAAGGAAAAGTGTTTTCTACTAAGTGAAAGAAAAGGTGGGGAAACAATTCCTGGGCTGAAGGGAGTGTTGTTTTTTTCACAGAACTCAAGTTGGGGATGTCACTTGCTAATATGTTCTCTACAATTTAAATTTCCATCAAGCTCATCAGCCCAAATATTTGCACATGCTAATTTGTTCAGCTGAGGCCCCTTGATCTGTCATATTCCTGTGAATCATGTTTTCTGTTGGCTCATTCTTTGGGACAGCTTGCCTCCTTTCGGATTTGTTATTAAAAGATAATATTGACTTAGTTTCCTTTACACTGAGCAACAGCCGTGTCTCCTGAAGCCTGGCTTGGCTGGTGCATGAGTGCAGGCGTGCACGTGTGTGAGAGACAAGCTGCTCTCAGATTCATTTCCTACTGCTCTTAATGACAAGATTAATTAATGTCATCTTCCCAGGACTACTTGATGTCCTGTGTCCCACTGATGTATCACATCTACCAAGATTTTGGATAAAATTTGATCATTTGCATCAACTTTGGGACCCAAAGAAGAAGTTTGCACTTAATTGCCCAGATACCTGCTTCTGCTAGATGCCATGAGGGTAACAGGACCCCCAGTGCTATATCTCATTGCACCACTGACCCCATGAACTGCTCTCCTGAAACCATCTGCATGCATGAGTCTGCTTCTATATCTATCTTCTTTTCCTCCTAGAAACTGCAGCTCTGGGAAATGTGTCAGCTGCTTCTTTGTGGTTGCACTGAGCTCTCTTATCCTGAAAATCCCTCACTGACCACAAAAATTCATGCTGGCTGCTCACTGCCCTTCCCAGCCCCAGGGCTGAGTTCTGCTGCTTAAACTTTCTTGCATGTGAATGTGTGCAAGGGTAGCACCCCCCCAAGAAGTAGCAAGGGCTTTCCATGCTCTTGTCCCCATTATGTGCCTGCCCAAGGCCAGACGTGCTGCGCCTTAGCTGAGAAGCAGCAGCATCTTCTACTGTCAACACTCAGCTCCTTCTCTAACTGCAGACCTTGAAGGCTGCAAATCATAAGGACTGAAAAATGATTTTTAAAAATATATTTCTATGCTTGTGTCAGTGCCCTTAGCACTTGTTCTCTTTCTCTCTCGAAGATTTCTTTACACTTCTGTGGAAAGCATTGAAGAGGAAAGGTTTAGGATTGCCTGTCGCTCTGGGGATGTGACGATGTACGGCAAGCCCTCCCTTGGTATAGAGCACATGCATGCACAGCATACATGTCTCTAGTATTCCCTGTTGCGGCTGCCAGCAATGGAACCAGCAGAATTCAAACGGGGTGCAGATAGGGATATTGGGAGTTTTGAAGGATGTTAAAAAGATTACTACTTTCCTTTACATTTCTCCACTTGCTTTACCGATGACCTCTAATAATGTAAGATAAGTATTGAATTTCTACAATATGTTGTCATGTTTAATTATATTTATTTAATCTCTTTTCATGCAGTCTTGACTATAGCTTTGAGCCCAGTTTATTTCACTTGTCTTTATTATTGCCTCCTGCTTATATATGGGAAAATGAAGTGAAATGCTCATCTAGGCAATATAACTGATATTCAACAATAATATAGGTTTGAAGACACTGGGGGGTTATGTTTATTTTTTTTTCCTGTTATTTTTTTTCTAGCACACTGAGGAAAGCACGTAGTTCATTTTGAGAGTGATCTCAGCATTCACATAAGAGGACTTCAGCTGTCTTGTGGGCTCCCCACCCCTTCACACCCTCCCTTCTTCTTCTGGGGAAATGAGTAGCATCCACTGGCTTAAAAGACAATTCAAAAGATTGCACATCTTTATTCACTTATCAAAGAAATGTGATGAAGTTCACACTCCCTTCTTCTCTAATGCAGGAATTCTGAAATTGAGTTGCTTGGGCTGTGTAGAAGTGAATTTTGTTAAGCAAGACAGCACAGAAATTCTTCAGTAACAGTAGGACCTATCCACTTCCTTCTGATAAAAACCACCAATTCAGACAGAGAGCTCAGACAGGTCATATTTACATCTTGTCTAGCAGCTTGCTTTCCCTGGGATACTGCAATATGCTTCTCTATAGAAATCATCCTCATTCTTCAGCTTCTTTTCCCTTACTCCCAGACTCAGATAGAAAACCAGCCCACAGAACAAGAGCACAATTGCTGTGCTTCACTGGATGCAGAAAATAAATAACTTGTCCCCAGCACCCATTACTTATCCTTGCTGTGTGTTTTTAGCCTACCTCCTATAAAAAGAAGCAGCTAATTTATAATCATGTTATTTGTCGGGAGTGTTTGTTCACATCTGTCTGTCGGCAAGTTTTATAAATCAATTAGGCCCAGACAGACACACTCTGTAGCTTTCTGTGTTCCCACAGATGTCACTTACTCATCAGCAGAAAAAACACTAGTCTTTGCTGTCTCCTCGTTTGGGTGCACGTGAAAAACAATTAAGTATGTCTTCTGCACATGTGTATCAGAAGTCTTCCAGTTACCTGGCAACACAATGAAAAACTATGCTGGAAAGCCAAACACCTGGGTACAATGCTGTACACTTTTGCATACATGTGCATATATATATTGACTTTATCACTCTACGGGTACCTGAAAGGAGGAGGTTGTAGTAATCACAGGATCACAGGATGTTAGGGGTGAGAAGGGACCTCTGGAAGTCAGTGAGTCCATCCCACCTGCCAGAGCAGGACCATAGACTCTATCACAAGTCACACAGGAATCTATCCAGATGGGTCTGGAAAGCCTCCAGACGAGACTCCACAGTCTCTCTGGGGAGCCTGTTCCACTGCTCTGTGACCCTCACAGGGAAGAAGTTCCTTCTCATGTTGAGATGGAACCTCCTCTACTGTAGTTTATATCATTACCCCTTGTCCTATCACAGGGTGCAACTGCGAAGAGCCTGTCCCCTCCCTTTTGACACCAAGCCCTCAGATATTTATAAACATTTATTAAATCCCCTCTCAGTCTTCTCCAGATTAGAAAGCCCCTGGTCTCTCAGCCTCTCCTCATAGGGCACATGCTCCAGTCCCTTAATCATACTTGTAGCCCTCCATTGGACTCTCTCAAGTAGATCCCTGTCCCCCTTGAATTGGGGAGCCCAGAACTGGATGCAATATTCCAGGTGAGGTCTCACCAGGGCAGAGTAGAGGGGAAGGAGAACCTCCCTGGATCTGCTGGATACACTCCTCTTAATGCACCCCAGGATACCATTGGCCCCCTTGGCCACAAAGGCATATTGTTGACCTTGTGGCCAAGAGGGGTGATGTGACGTGTGGGGTCAGTCTTTTCCCCAAGTAACAAGTGATAGGACAAGAGGAAACAGTTTCAGATTGCACGAGGGAATATTTAGACTGGACATTAGGAAAAATTTTCTTCACCAAAAGGATTGTCCAGGTCACCCAGGGGAATGGCCTAATCACTACTCCAGGAGAGACTTAAGAGACTTGTAGAGGTGGTGTTGAAGGACATAGTTTAGTGATGACCTAGCAGTGTTAGGTTAACAGTTGGACCTGATGACCTTAAAGATATCTTCTAACCAAAACAATTCTGGTTCTATGATTCCGTGTGTCTGAGGAAATATATATGAAGCTATTTTAGTATTGAGGAATAAGGACTTGGAGAATTTCTTAAAATAACTGAGTTACTTTATTGGTATTACTATTTCTACAAATGTGAATTTAGTAGTAATGTGGGTGAAAATAAAGCTGTGTTTGAGATGGGAAAGGGGGTTGGGAATCCAGGCAGTGTACAATGCAACTGCAGTGGTGTGCTGTAGATGTGACAGGTAAAGTTTACAAGCATTATGAGGAGATAATTGCACTCAGCTGGTGTTTTGCAGTCCTAATAATTTTTCTAGTTTGCTTGAATATATATTCAATATATTCTGTTACTGTGTGATGCATATGGTCTCAGATGGAATCACAGAATAGAATCATACAATGGTTGGGGTTGAAAGGGACCTTTAAAGGTCATCTAGTCCCTCCAGTGAGCAGGGACATCTTCAACTAGATCATGTTGTGCAGAGCCTCATTCAACCTCATCTGGAATGTTCCCAGGGATGGGACATCTACCACTCCTCTGGGCAACCTGGGCCAGTGTAAAAAATATCTCCCTTTTATCTAGTCCGAATTTCCCTCTTTTTTTGTTTAAATCCATTAGCTCTTGTCCAGTCACGACAAGCCCTGCTAAAAATACTGTCCTCACCTTTCTTATAAATCCCACTTAAGTACTGAGAGGCCTCTTATTACATCGCTGTCTCTTTGGCTGTAAAGCATCCACTATGAAAAGTTTGATCTAGTCAGTCCTTCAGCTCCGTCTTCTACAAAGAAGAGATAACTGGAGAGGGCCAAGTATGGATGACATCCTCCATTCACTGTAAGCACAGAAGGAAGAAAAGTAGACTAAAACACTGGTTTTCTTGAATGTAGTTAAATGTGTGGTTTGAAGGAATAGCAAAGTGTACGATGTGTGATGAACAAGAGGACAGAGAGCAGGTATGGGGAGGTGTGAATAGAGGGTTAGGAAGAGAGACGCAGTAGGATATGAAGTTGCCCACCAGTAGCTCTGTCTCTTCAGCTTTTGCAGCTTTTGACTGCAGACAGGATTTCAAAGAGAAGATGGATACAATGTGGGATGAGCAGAGATAGACATCTCCAGACTGAGAAATAAAACCAGACTGTTATTCTTGGGCAATTACAGCAAGTCATGTGATGGAAAGGAACAGATGTAATGGTCATTCTTCTGTGTTCTTTTCTCTGGTTTTGTAAGCCTTGCATTTCCTCACCTTGACTTTACTACTTTGTTTCCTATAGACCAGTGGAGGGGTTAATTTTTAATACCTTGCAGTAATAAAACTGTTTTAATTAGCATTAGCTTGGAATGACAAGACTAGGAGTAATTAAGTTACACTGGGATCTAGTTGGAATGAAATTGATACCAGGGGATAGCATAAACATAAATCAGCATTTAAATAAACTGAAATCAGATTGCTGTAATTAAAAGGAAAATCCATTGGCATTAAGACATAAAAATAACAGATACACATTTAATAAACATAGCAAAGGAGGGGGAAGAGCCTGGAATAATGTAAGTTTTCCTTCCCACATACTTGACATCAAAAACAAGAAAGGAAGATAAGAGATCATTGTTTGGTTAGTATTATGGAAACACAGTTATACTGAGATGGGAGTGAAGTTAGAAAACAAAGAGAAGATTATGAATGTCTGTATAGAATGCCATTAACATTAACCTGATGCATTGCAAGTAAGTTCTAGTTATAAAAGTAATTACTGGCTACTGAACACATCTGGAATCTGCAATGAAAGGACAAAGAGCAAAGCAGGAGGAGGGAAGAATGTGATTACTTCTCCAAAGTTAAGGAAGATGTGTGCAGTCAGGAGGCAGAAGCAGGCTGATGCATTTTTTTTTTTTCATGCTATGGAAAAAGTAAGCCAACATATGTCTGCCAACTCCCACTGTTCTCTTTATGCTGCTTACCACTATAGGACATGGCATTTTGTATGATTAAAAGTGATTCATTAGCCTTTTGGATTAAAGGAATCGTGTGTCTTCTTTAAATGTTATGGTAATTAAGATATACTAGACAAAGTGTCCTCTCTCTTTTTTTTTTTTTTTTTTTTTTTTCTTTTTTCTGCAAGACAATAATATCCTTTCAGAGAAGATACAGGGTTTAGAGGAACTGATATAGGAAGGAAAATGAAGAGAACTCTGCATGAAGTGATTCCAGTTCTGTTGTGACCACTCAGGTAAGAAAACCCCACCTGAGCTGCAAATAATTCACAGAAGATGCCCAGGCAGGTCACAGTGACAGCCACTCTGTAGTAAACCTTGCTTTATGCTCTGGGTCCTTAGATCTTCTGCAGACAGCTCTTATCTTCAACTGCAAGGTCATCCCAGATGAAGTTGTAAAGGCCAGTGCGGATCAATGTGAAAAGGGAATAGAAGCACAACATTATTTATACACTATGCAATAGAAAGTGTCAGGCAAGCTTTACAGACAGCAAAGATGTGGCTGTGTTTAGAGCTGTGCTGTTTAATGTGAAAGTTTGCTCAAGGCTAAACTTTCTCTCTGGGGTATTTTTAGTCTGTACAGATGGCCTGTACACAATGTGGGAACTCAACTCATCCCACTCATTTCGTACTTACTGGTCATACCTGGTGGATAAGGGAAGTCCATATGTCGCAGAACTGAGGTATTTGGGAACATTAAATCTACCACACCTGCACTGTACTACTGATGTGTGTATGTTCAGTAAGGACTCATCTGTGGTATGTGTTAGAGGTACTGTTGACATATGAGTGGTTTATCTAAGGCACATGGAGAATGATAGGAGAATCCCAGCTGAGTTACATTCCTTGTGCATCCACCAAAGACTTGACCTGAATTATTGCAGAAGATTTGGGTTTTTTAAAAAATTTCCGGATATATTGCAATCATAGAATGGTTAGAGCAGAAAAGGACCTGTGGAGGTGATTTTATCTAACCATATTTTTCTGGTTAGGCCTTATTTTCCCCAGTCATAATGTTGAATATTTTGAACCCCCAATAAAAAGTCTTTGAATAATAGATATATAGCGGGGGGGGGAGAAATTAAAAATATCAAAAAGCTAAAAAATAAAAGGCTAAAAAAAGATGGAATGTGCCTCTAAATTTTTGAGGTAAAAATTTAAATAGATATAAAAGGATATGTCCATGCTCCTGTTCCGGGTCAGTGTCAGCTTAATTTATTTATGATGTTTAAGAACAATATAAAGTCAAAGAATCGGGGGATTTAATAAATGTTTATAAATATCTGAGGGCTTGGTGTCAAGAGGGAGGGGACAGAAGAATCTTCTCAGTGATAGGACAAAGAGTAATGGATATAAACTACAGCACAGGAGGTTCCACCTCAACATGAGGAGGAACTTCTTCCCTGTGAGGGTCACAGAGCACTGGAACAGGCTCCCCAGAGAGACTGTGGAGTCTCCTTCCCTGGAGACGTCAAGACCCATCTGGATGCATTCCTGTGCAATCTGTGCTAGAGTCTATGCTCCTGCTCTGGCAGAGGGGTGGAACTTGATGATATTTGGAGGTCACTTCCAAACCCTAACATCCTGTGATTTCTGACTCAATAAGAACATGAAACATAATTTATGTTGCCAAAGTAGCGCGGTACCTGCATGTGGCGGGCAGCACTGCGGCTCGCTGATATTTAGAGGAGGGGAAAAAAGACAGAGACTTGATTTTTAAAATTGAAGCCTGAGGAGACAGGAAATATAGATAAGGAAATAAAATCTTTGGCAGTGGCACAACCTCATTTCCTTTTGCTTATTCAAATGTAAAAAATGGTGAAATTAGTGGATTTTTATAAAAGTGAACAATAGTCATCCCATTCTAGTTACTGGGAGTTTTGCCATTTAACTTAATGGGACTGAGGTTGCAGTTCCTCTATTTAATCATCATAAATATAATTTTATTGAGTAGTAACAGAGCAATTTTGCACCACATAAGAGATGTCACTTGCATACATCAAAGCTGTTCCTTGCATGAGGATCATGTTACTTAGCTTAGAAGAATTAGCATTAATAATAGTGTTGTCATTTGGAGGGAAAGAGTAAGGATCAAATAGCTAAATTAACAAAATAACTTTTTGACGTAAATCAAGCAGGCACTAGTCAACCTTACTTGACCACACATTTGCCTCCTCAAACTAAATTACTGTTTTTAATACAGACCCTCTTGCTTAATATCAGAGCATCATGCCCAAATTTCTCTTGGCAGGTCAGAGGACTTTTCTACCTGTGTTTGTGCCCCTGGATAGAAAGGATCAGAGGAATAGCTGGAGGAGGGTCCTTCACTTGTTTTTAAACTGCCAACCCATGGAGCCACCAGCTTGCAAATGTTAAGTGGGATGGGGAACTCAATGATTGTACGCTGGTTATGATGACTGTGATCCTGCATCTGCACAACCATGTCTGGAACACTTTGTGTTTTACAGGCATTGCCAGCTGTGAATGTATAACGTGCCACACTCTCTAGTGCAGTCACCTTATGAGTAGAACTCATCAACTGACTTGACAGCATCCTGCCTCATTACATGAGAAATTTGGAGTTAGAATGAGGAATTGACAACACAGGGAGAACTTACATAGGTCAGGTCTTATCATCAAATATAATATGGGACCAGGACAGCTAAATGAATATCATTACACACAGTGAGAGAATGAAGGAGCCAACTCTTTTTTTCCCCCACTCACTTTTCTTTTAAATTGAGGTTGTTTACAGTATGAAATTGTCTCCATCAAAAGGAACCAGAAATGACAGAGGACTTATCTTCAATGTCCTCTCCTGCTGTTCTTGCTCATGCGGTGTGAACCAAGGGACTGACTCTTGTGTATACCCCACAATATCCCTGTTCTTCCTATACAAATTATTTTTAAAATCAACCATTGTTTTCTTGGGGAATTTCACATAATCACAGCTTGCAATAATAAAGTTGCAAAATGGATGGAGCTATCATTTGCTGTGTTTTTCTACCAGATGAAATCAGATGAATCAGATGAAAGCTTTCTTCCAGGCTGCTGCTGCACAAGAGCTTCAGACACTCACTTACTGTAGCACTACCATTTCATCTCAACAGAACTGCTGTCCATCTCCTTGTGTCAGAATATAGTAGCAAAGCTTATCACTGTCTAGATGAAAAAGCTCAAGGGAAGAGGCACAAAAACAGATTTCACAACAGAAGACACAGTCTCTAGAATGCTGGGCACCCAGTTCTTTCCTGATGCTGCTCTTTCTACGGTATCAACACCCTGTTCACCAAGTGCCCCTTGCTGTTGATTTAAAAAAAAAAAAAATAATCCAAAAACATAGAACAAAACCACCTACTAAAATCGGTTACATTGACAAAGTGTCAACGATCCTGAAATAGTGTTTTCATTCCCTACAGTGCCAAACAACAGAGTATGTCTAAATATACTGGCAGATCCTGAAGTACACCCTGATGGATAATAAGGACTTGTTGCATAGGAAAGAGAATTTTTTTTGCTGAAGTCTAGACTTGCTGATCTGAGAGTGCTCTGTCTTATAATACATACATCTCAAAGTTATCAGCAGAATATAACTTCTGAGCAACAATAAAATAAGACAAATGATCTTGTATGTCACCAGAGCAAAAAAACATAATTCTCAGGAGGAAGAAAAAATGCATCAAAACCTGTCTATAGAGCAGTGGTTTATCTTGATAGATACATAAAATGTTACTAAGTGACCATTATAGTTCCAGAAATTTCTGAGAAAACTTTGAGTTTACATCTAAACAGAGTGCAATGCAGGAATCTAGTCTGAAGGATAGATAGGATAAAAATATTTTTCACGAAATCTTTTTCACAAAAAGGAATAACACCATTGACACACATATAGAGGAGTCAATTGACAGTTAGATGAAACTAGAGAACAATTGATAGGCTTTTCCATGTTAGGCAGAAACAATATACCAGTGTTTTTATAGATCCTGCTGTTTCCTTTGTTCTTACTTCAGTTGAGCTTCTTCAGCCAGGTGGACATCTCCTTTCCTCTCCCTATTCTCCATTCTCAAACTGATGAATGATTTCCTTATCTGAGTCTAGTGAAATAATCATAGAATGGCCTAGGTTGGAAGAGACCCCCAAGATCATCTCATTTTAACATCCCTTCCATGTTCACGGACACCTTCCAGTAAACCGGGTTGCTCAAAGCCCCATTCAACCCAGTCTTTAATACTTCCAGAGACAAGGTATCTACAGCTTCTCTGGGTAACCTGTTCCAGTGTCTCACCATCCTCATTGTAAAGAAGTTCTTCCCAGTACCTTATCTAATTCTACCCTCATTCAATTTGAAACTGCAATTCCTCACTCTCTCATTACACTCTCTGATAAAGGCTTCTCCCTATAATTCCTGTAGGCCTCTTTAAGTATTAGAAAGCTCCACAGAGCTTTCTCTGCTCCAGGATAAACAATCCCAACTCCACTCCCTGAAAGGTGGTTGTAGCCAGGAAGAGGTTGGTCTCTTCTCTCTAAGCAACCAGCACCAGAACAAGGGGACACGGTCTCAAGTTGCGCCAGGGGAAGTTTAGGTTCGAGGTGAGGAGGAAGTTCTTCACTGAGAGTTGTTCGCCATTGGAATGGGCTGCCCAGGGAGGTGGTGGAGTCACCATCCCTGGAGGTGTTCAAGAGGGGATTGGACGTGGCACTTGGTGCCATGGTCTAGTCATGGGGTCTTTGGTGACAGGTTGGACTTGATGAAATTTGAGGTCTCTTCCAACCTTGGTGATACTGTGATACTGTGAACTCTTTCAGTGTAGCTTCATACGGAAGGTTCTTCAGCCTCCTGATCAATAATCAATGGTCTCTTTTTGCATCACCTCCCATATCTTTAAATAACTCTCTATACATGTTGTAAAGGGTAAGAAGACCTTAAAGTATTGTTTGCTTCACAGAACAACAACACTGCAAAAATATTTGCTTGTTGGTGCCAACAAGGCAATGTGATGGCTGCTGAGTGGGTGTTTTTTCCTCAAAATGTTGACTATTTCCATCTTTCCCATTTTTGCATGACCCTGGTAAACTCATAGAATCACAGAAGCTTCACTTCAGCATGTACCAGCTGGTCCATGTGAAATACAGGGACAATCATAATTCCAAACCTTTTTAAAGATTCTTGGTATTCATAGCAGAGAAGTGCAATAGACAAGCCAAATATGAACTCAGCTATGGTTTTATGGTTGCTTATCTTGGGACACTGTATGGATGAAGCATGTTATAGCTTCTGTTTTTCTCTATTCACTGTTGTGAACAAGGCTGGCACTGTAGTCTAGCCTCTGGCATCTTCCTGGAGATGACAG
The DNA here is from genome assembly GCA_033816785.1 of Picus viridis. NCBI lineage: Eukaryota > Metazoa > Chordata > Aves > Piciformes > Picidae > Picus > Picus viridis. The sequence continues at coordinate 34,913,887 of CM066566.1, forward strand.
AGTTGTCTCTGTTGTCACAGGGTTTTGCTGGAGGATTACTGGAGCTTTTGGAGAAATCTGTGACAAGGATACATCTTTCTCCTTCCTCCTCTTTTGCCATTGCTTGACTTCAACCACAGGGCACAATGCCTTCTTCCATGCATCTCACATATGTGCAAGAAGTCAGCATTTCATTCAGAAATGAGAACAGGTTCAGTGCCATGGCTGCTGCAGAGCTTGCACATGCCAGAAAGAGAGGTAAAGAAAGACTCCACATCTTTTGGGAAATTGAATTAAGATTACATTGGAATATGTAAACTATTCATTGAAACAGTCTGATTTGGGATTTGGGAGGAGATTGTGAGAGGGATGGAGGGCAAGAAAAAGCAGGAATTAAGAACTGACATGTCAAAAAAGCCATTTCAGTTAAACCACAGAATTCCTTGGCCAGGATGGAAAAATATAAACCCTGGCCTTGTAAATCTCTTGTTCTTGTAAATCTCTGCTTGTGGAAGCTGTGATGGAGGATGAAGTGCTGTGTGGTGCCGGCTCAAAGTTGAATCGATTTCTCCATGTGGATGGAGGAAGAAGTGTTGTGTGGTGCCAGCTCAGAGTTGAATCGATTTCTCCATGTGGACTTTTATGTCCCGCTGTGTGAAATTGAAAGATGATTTCTTTCAGATTTCAGTTTTCTGGCCTCTTGGAGTTATTTACAAAAAACAATCACTGCCTGCACCTCCCTTAGCAAGTCCTGCCATCAGGTGTATCTGGCTCTGCTCCCAGCTCTTGAGAGGTAAATCTCCCCAGCCACACCTGCTGACTACCTCATGGTTTCTTTTCTGCATGTTGTTGTTTGCTTGTTGATCACTGCCATGGGACAGAGCACAATTAAATGAAGAAAAATGAAAATGTGTTGTTCTGCCGGACAGTTTTGCTGATGTCTTGCTGATTATGAAAGATGAGCGTGATTCTGAGCAAACAGACAAGGGCGGATAATGCTGTGTCCTTGATGTATTCCACTTCAGGCAACTTTCTTTTTTGAGCTCTGGTCCCTCCTCAGCACTCACGAGAAGAGTAGCAGCACTAATGTAGGCAGGAGCCACCCCTTCTATCTCTTCTTGTTTCTTACAGAGTTTGTCACAACCTGAAGCACATGATGGTTTGATATTCTTAGATAGACATTCTTTTGAGATTTATCTTTGTATAGGATGTAAATCTAACCTGTGCTGAAGGAGTCTGCTGTTATTTTACATGAGGATTTGTGTAAAGGATTTGATAAACCTGCCCATCTTCTTCTACTGAGTCTGAAGTTTCTTGCTCCCTCAGCAAAAACACAAACTCTCATGTAAGCTCTCAGTACTATTATTATCCATCACTATTTGCATGTTGGCTTAAAATTTATTCCCAAGTCTTTCCTTCTTCAAGGTATTTGTTTTCTTTCTCTCTCCTCCTCACTCCTATTTCTACCCCTACATCTGTCTCTTGTTTTCCCATTATGACAGGTCAGAGGAGGGATCTACTATTACCTTTATCCCTCAAACACTGCTTTTAGTCCATTCTCTACAATCATTTCCTTCAGCATCTGTCTTCCTATGGAAGTTTCCATTTCTAAATCTCCGGTCTTCCAAAACCACATTGCATCTTTAATTCTCCAGTCTGAGCCCATGCCCCCATAAAGTCCTAAACCCATATCTCAACCTCTTGTTTGCCTGAGCTTCTGATCCCTGCTGCCCTGCAACCAATATCCCTTACCTCTCATCCTGTCTCTAACACCCATCTTCAACTGTATGGCTCTTTAGAGAAGATGACCACAACATAATAAAAGTTTAGTAAGGTTATCCCTAACTGATTCATCATGGCATCTTCCTAACATCACTAAAAGTAGAGGACTGTCACATCAAGAAGCCAGATTCTGGAAGCTCTACCCTCCCAGGAATATTTTATGCAATGCTGAACAACTTAATTTTAAAGGGAAGCCTTTGTGTACACCAGACTGGATGGACTGTTTCACCACTTCATGATTTCATCAGGGTTAGATGTGGACTCTGGGCTACCTATTTAGCCTTGAGCTGTACAGCACTGATGTGGACTGGGTGCAACACATAAAGATCTCAGGTGTAAAATACTATCACATTTGGAACTCAATCTGATGGATATCATGGCATGATCTTAAGTTTATTATCTGGGAGATTAAGTCACTTCCAGCCTTGAAATCTGTGACTTCCTTTGTTACAGTGGTTTAAACCCATAAGGTATCTGAATAGGATTATTGCTTCTGCCGTTCCTTCAATACATACACTGGTTTATTAATTTAAAAATAACACTTAGAAGCTGAGCCTTCCCTCTAGAAACCAAAACTATTTAAGCCAGAGTATTTTATAAGACCTGACTCATTTCCTGAAAAGTAGTCAATAGCCCTTTCTGAGATGAAGAACTGCAGATGTTCAAACAACAGCAAAGAGGACAAGTATTAAACTGGTAATAAATTGGGAATATGTTGGATATTTGTCTGAGAATAATGTCTCAATCCAAAACCCAACCTTCCTCTCCTTGAAACACAGCAAAGTCTAGCTCCTGTAGCAACTACATCGTGCCTGTATGTGTCAGCCCAAATAGTTCTTTCAGCCTGATTTCTCATTAAAGTTGGAAAAGACCTCTAAGTTCATGAGGTCCAACATTTTCATGCCCACTAAACCATGTCTGAAGTGCCATGTCTACATATTTTTGTAACATGTCCAGGGGTGGTGACTCTACCACCTCTGTGGGCAGCCTGTTCCAATGCCTGACCACTCTTTTAGCAAAAAGTTTTTCCTAATATGCAATCTAAACCTTCCTTGGCACAACTTGAAGTTGTGTCCTCTTGTCCTATCATTAGTTACCTGGAGGGAGAAGAGATCATCCCTCCATCTCACTACAATCTCCTTTCAGGTAGTTGTAGAGAACAATAAGGTCTCCCCTCAGCCTCCTCTTCTCCATACTAAACATTCTTTTATGCTGTTGCTATTGACCTCTGTGCTGATTTGAGTTCTGACCAAGATAAAACCACAACTTTTTCCTTTTCCTCAAATCTTCATGTGAAATTGGCATGTAAACAGGGTATTTAGTGAAACTCACAACAGACTGAACATTTTTATTCTTTCTACAGATTGTAATTTTTTGATTAATTTTGTATCTACGTCTTGGTGCTTTGTTGTGCCTTATGCCATGAAAGGCTTCTTGTATTAGAAGGATCTATAGAAATTAATGTGTCCTAAAATATGGTAGCCAGGAACTTATAAAATCAATTTCTAGCTAGGGATTAGTCTGAAATGAAGGAAATACTGGTGGAGGGCCAGGTATGAATCAGCTTTCTTGTGCAGGGTGATGGCAAGGCTTGCAAGATACACCTGGCCATCAGTGGGATTCTGCACACATCCAGCACCTTCCAGGCCTAAATCTTCTGGAAATACATCCTTAGCAGTCAATTTTCCTTTTTTTTTTCCCACAAGATGGGAGAGTGAGGAATTTCCCTAGCTCTAGGGGGCTTAAATTCCCAGCTGGGTTAACTCCACAATGGAAAGTGAACAGGGTCGAAAAAACTCAACTTCCACCTTTCAAGTGATAGGTTTGTCTGCATCGTTGTGAACAAATTCTTCATTGTATTCACCACAAACAGGCTTTCTTCCCATATCAGCCTGCAAGGGATTTTTGTTCCAAGGGTTGGTTGTGGGCTTCTATTCCACTATAGAACAAACATATTTATTGTCAACACTGCAAAAAAAAACCTTGCTTTCCTTACGTCTGACTTCCCATGTGTCTCCCTTACACTATCCTAGGGCATTGATAGACTGTAGGATCTTGTTCCAGTGCCTTATCTGGTTTTCATTTCAGCAGTCCTTTTTGAGTCTACTCCTATACAGCAACATACCCGTGTATCTGACTGACCTTCTGCACCAAAAACTACTCTGTCCTTTAAGCACTGAAATAGATTTCCTTCTTTCATCAGCCTGACATGCGAAGCCCCAGAATTTGCCCCTAGCCCCAGCCCTGTGGAGTTTGTATCAACACTGCCAGCAAAGGATGTCAAGGCAGTGGTTTTCCAGGTCTCAGCAGTGATATTATCAGTCCATTAATCTGAGTAAGCTGTATCGCTGTACCTGCGTATTTTGACACCTCCAAGTTCCTTTGCACTCTCTCTTGCAGCAGACAGCTTCCCCTTTGTAGCTTAGTAGCCACTCCACGGACTGATCTCACATTTGCCTTTTTGGATGTGTAAAGCTTATCTGCTTCTCCTGTATTTTTTTTTATTTCCTTTTTTTTTTTTTTTTTTTTTTTTTTTTTTGAGGGAGAAAGATATTTTTCATTCAGTGTAGATGCAGCCAGTGGAACTGCAGTGATTTGCAGGAGCTAGCTTCACAACCCTTGTTTGGAGAGCTGTTAACCATTTGCAGCTCTATGGAAACAATTTAGTATTCCAAGTAAAATTCAATAGCTTAACACTTAGAGCAAGCCATGCATTTAACAGAATGTGTTCCTAGTAAGGTCTGAATTTTAATAGGATTAAGAAAAAAAGAAAAGCATTTCTACACATGGCTCAGCATCTTAATTGCTGTTTATAGGTAGGTGGGAATAGAATAGAATAGAATAGAATAGAATAGAATAGAATAGAATAGAATAGAATAGCATAGCATAGCATAGCATAGCATAGCATAGCATAGCATAGCATAGCATAGAATAGAATAGAATAGAATAGAATAGAATAGAATAGAATAGAATTAACCAAGTTGGAAGAGACCTTTGAGATCATTAAGTCCAACCTATCATCCTACACTATCTAATCAACTAAACCATGGCAACAAGACCCCCATCCAGACTCTTCCTAAACACCTCCAGTGATGGTGACTCCACCACCTCCCTGGGCAGCCCATTCCAGTGGCCAATTACTCTTTCTGTGAAGAACTTCTTCCTAACATCCAGCCTAAACCTCTCCTTGGTGCAGCTTGAGACTGTGTCTTCTTGTTCTGCTGCTGGTTGCCTGGGAGAAGAGACCAACCCCCTCCTGGCTACAACCTCCCTTCAGGTAGTTGTGGGCAGCAATAAAGTCTCCCCTGAGCCTCCTCTTCTCCAGGCTAAGCAACCCCAGCTCCCCCAGCCCCAGATTGTCCCTGTGTCTAAGATACTGCTTTGAAACTTATTTCCTGAATGTCATAGAATCATAGAATGGTTTGGGTTGGATGACCTCTGAAGGTCAGCTAGTCAAACCTTCTCTGCAGTAAGCAGGGGCATCCTGAACTAGATCAGGTTGCTCAGAGCCCTGCCAAGCCCCACTTTGAATATCTCCAGGGATGGGGCCCCAACCATATCCCTGGACAATCTGTTTTAGTATTTCACAACCCTCACAGTAAAGACCCTGTTCCTAATATCTAATTGGATGTATCTGTGGCTGGCATGGTCTAGTAGTCATGAGATGTTGGGTGATAGATTGGACTTGATAATCTTTGAGGTCTTTTCCAACCTTGTTGATTCTATGATTCTATGATCTAAATCTACTGTTTTCTAGTTTGAAACCATTCCCCCTCATCTTGTCACAGCAGGCTTTTGTAAACAGCCTCTCTCCATCCTTCTTGTAGGCCCCCTTCAGGTACTGGAAGGCTGCTAGTAAGTCTGTTATATATTTGAGCCTAATATATACCATGTCTTACTATGTATTTCCAAAGAGGCTCAATATTTATAATTAAAGGTGGCCCATATGAAACAAGTTTTAGCAGAGCCATAGCTTTAGATGTTTGTTTTTCTTATGTCTTAAACAAGAATATGGTAATTCTTGCTCACAATCAGAAATTAGTTTAAAGTCTTGTAAACCTTGATAGTTTGTAAGGAGATAACACATCTTATTTTCCATCTTTAATTTGGGTGTCATGGATCTTTTCTTCTTTCAATAAGTTGGGTGGGTTAGGATCTGTGTGCCTTGGGTATTGATCATCTGAATTGCTTATTGCTGAGGCATCATGGTAGCTGCTGGATGATGTAGGCTCGTCAGTGTGCAGCTTCCGTCTTGGTGGGTGTTTGTGAAGTGTGGAATAGGACTGGGTTCCTCATAGGCCGTGTCCCAGAAATTTTTGTGTAGAGGTGTCTCCTTTCACCTCATCCTAGATGAATTAAATTCCTTATCACAGGAGGCAGGAGTCATTTTTGTCGTACCAGGAGTGAACTTGGGTACATGATGTTAGATCTGAAAGGTGACTCTGCCATTTGATCTCAGCACATGCATGGCTGATCTGTAAGGCATAGGCTCCCTGATTAGGCAGGCAGGAAGCACTCATCGTTTGATGATCAAAAGCAGGAGAGTAGCTCAGTCACCAAGTGAAGATGCAGAGAGCTATAGAATTATTACAGAGATGTCTCACTGCAATCAAGGATCTTTCTTCATTGATGCAATGAAAATATTGCAGTACATATTGGGATACCAGTTCTGATCATTTTATGATTCCAGCACCTGTTATGTTATAGGGCCAACTCTTCCTCCAGCTGCAAGGATGCAGCAAAGGATCACATCTGTCATTACTAGCTGATAAACACAAATGAGTCAGCTGCTGATCAGTTCACTTTGGTTATTATTCTTCCCTGCCTATGCATAAACTTCATGGGGTTGCAATACTTCATATACTATAAAGCCAGTTGCTTTCTTTTTAATGTCACTAAGTATTTTAAAATATGTGGATTAAATTTACTAAGGTTGTGTTTCACATCCTTGGAGGAACTGTATTCCTTTAAATCAGGCAGAATATGCCTATAATAAATCAATTACAACTGTTGTAATTCTCAGATGCTCCTTAATGGCACACAAATTTTAAAAGCAGAGAGTTGGTGTTTTTTTGTTTGGTTGGTTGTGGTTTTTTTTTCCCCTGGAACTAGTTGCAGGTACAGATAAGAACAGTCTGTGATGTTAACATATCTCCATTCATCGTGACATTCAATTCTGCCAGCAGAAGACAGAATTTTCCAGCCACCTCCCACTCTGAATTTATGATCTAGCTCAACTGGACTGCTGAAGAATACCTTAGAAGGGAGAGCTCACATCTCTCTGTAGTATTCTAATGTGCCCCAAGTGGAGCAGAGAATATATTAAACTGAATCCAAACCCATGGATACTGAGAAAGTGTGAGGGTCTCTTGTACTCTCTGGGGTTCTCTCTGTCAGAAATCCCTAAAAAGGTATCTCTTAGAGCCACTTTGGAGTACCCTTAACATTTCTGGTAGTTACACTGGACTGATAAAATAAACATCTCCATGTAAAAAGCACATTTTTGTTGGTCCACAAGGAAAATAATTTAGATAATTTTTGGTTCTTACTGAATGCTGCAAGAGTCCAGATGTTTTTGTTTTTTTTCTCAGACAGGTGTTGCTCTGCCCAGCAACAGGCATCGATGCTCCTGAGCTGCTATTTTGTGTGTGTACAGCATCTGTTCCTGAAGCTGCAAAAGCTGCAACTGAGGGTTTTTTTTTTCTCCTCTCACTTTTTGTCATTTATGCTTCCTGCGTGGTTCAAATAACCAAATCCTTTTCTATTTAGGAAGCACTATAGTTAAATTATGAGATTTGTTTAAAAACTTCTGGAGGGCTGAAGTCTCAGATAATAAATGTTCCTTATTTCATTATAATAGACTTCTGAGTTCCACAGCATAGCTACATGCTGTGCAGCACACCTACCTGCTCACAAATCTCCTGCTTTTGGTTTCCACCTGCCACCTGCCTTTGCTGTTTGCTAACTCTAACAGTGAAAAGGACCATGAAAATATCTCAAGTGTCTCAGTCATGGTGTCTCTCAGTTGTCTCTGGCAACATGAAGAACTTCATGTATATTCAGTATATTCAGAACTTCAGTATATTTAGTCATTTCTAATGTGTAGGCTTACCTGAATCCCTTATCTCTGTTTCCTTTCTAATTTATAGTTTTCATATATTTTTGCCATAGTAACTTCTGCTGATTCACAGAAACATTCAGGTTGAAAAAGACCCTCAGGATCACCCAGTCCAGCCAATAACCCTACTCGAAAAGGTTCACCCCTAAACCATATCCCCAAGCGCTACATCCAAATGACCTTTTGTCATTTGGATGTATTGTCATTTGTCAATCTTCTTTTCTATGTAAGGATTTGGGACATTGTGTCTTTATTCCATGACACAACAATACTTTTCTACTGTTGCCTATTTATGTCTTAATTTCTTTGATCTTCTTTTGCATTTGTCATGCATTTGTTTTAATACCACAGGGTCATTAAAACTCCAGGGCATTTCTTATAAGTCCAAGGCCATGCTCGTGTAGACAAAAAGGAGTCCTAAACAGAGCGGCTCATATCCTGTCTTGATTTGTCCTCTTGATGGGGTTATTTCTTTCCATAGACTCTGGCCCATGAAGGATCAAAAATGGACATTTCATAGGGTGCCTTGTGTTGTATGGGATGAATTTGGATCCACACAGTTTAGCCAAAGTTTTTGAAATTAATATGGTGTAATGCTTAAATATAATGTCTTGTGACATACATGTAGTCAGACAAAATGATCTAACAATCCTTTCTGTTTTAAATGATGTGTATATGTGATTACAACAGTAATTATTAGTCTGTGTTTTCAGCCCCTGCTTCTGAAAGGGTAGGCAGATAGCTAAACCAGCTAGATCAGTGAAAAGAAGAGCAGTGTCTGAATTAGTGCCAGCCAAAACACATACCAAACAGCCACTCTTGGCTAACAAAGACTGTTTCTCAGAGGATAAAACTAAAGGGTCTGAAAATGCTATCAAGATGCTGACAGTCTCCCTTGTCAGGTCAATACATGATTTGTGGGTGTCCTTGAAGGAATATAAAACTTCCATCCAGGAAAGTTGCAGGAAAGGTTTACAAATCTATGGTATCTGCTGTTTGGAGGAAATAAATTAAAAACAGAGAGAGCTTATCAACACGAAAGTCCATGCCAAAAAAAAAAAGTCTCTATACCTGTCGCATACTTCTCAGATTAAAGATGCAGAGCTGTGTCAAGTTGTTGTCATGAAGGGGATCAAATCTCAAGAGTAGAATTCTTTCTCTCTAAGAAATATTTAAAGGCACATTACGTCTCTGCTCAGTTAAAGTTGTTTCACAATAGAAAGAGCAGTACTGCTTGGAAAATAAAAGAAATGTGAATATTTTTGTCTTATTAGACATTAGCATATCTGCAGCTTTAATGATTACATCTAGCTGCAAAAGAACATTTTTCTGTAGATTACTGGTTAAAAAAAAAAAAAAAAAAAAAAAAAAAAATATATATATCCTTGAGGAACATTTGTAAATCAATGTCATGTATCTCTTCAGTTTCTACTTCAGTCATTCCCCAGTTTTCCAATCTTTAGAGAAATGAAATCTTTATTCTTAGGATGCCTCTCATCCTCTTCTTAAAAGTGGATTAGAAACATTCCCTGCAATATTATATGTAAGTAATAATTATGTAAATTATATTCTGTAGAAAAGTTATCTGTTGATACACAGAAGTCATAAGAACAAAATTGTAAGAGTCTTGACTATTCCATTCCAAAATGTTTGAATTGCCTTTCATAATATGCGTGTTTTATCTGTGGCTCAAAGACTTTAAATACTTGTGTTCATGAATGGCTGCTTTCTTTAGATCATGACATGCAGATATGCTTCCAATAACCAGGAATAAGTGAAGGGTCAACTGCCAAACAAAAAAGGAAAAAAAATTAAAGGATTAGCTCTTTCACAGAATATATCCAGCACTGTTTTGAAATTCAGATTATCATCTGGATAAGACATTGAACTTTATCAGAACAATGTAACTGGTTATTATGTAGTGGTACTTTGGACAAGCACTTGGATAGACTGGTTCAGTACATAAGGGAGGTGGTGGAGTCACCATCCCTGGAGGTGTTCAAGAGGGGACTGGATGTGGCACTTGGTGCCATGGTCTAGTCATGGGGTCTGTGGTGACAGGTTGGACTCGATGATCTTTGAGGTCTCTTCCAACCTTGGTGATACTGTGATACTGTGATAAGTGATGGAACCAGAAAATGACAACTAAACTTCAAACATATAATGCAGTCAGAAGTGAAAGATTAAAAAAAAACAAACCCACAAAAACAAAACCAAAAACATTAAACCCAACATTAAGAAATAAATTGCCCTTTTATTATTTTTTTTTTGAAAGAACATTAAACTTCCAGAAAATGCAGAAGAATGGAAGTGCATTATGGGCAATATCATCCATTTAACCTCCAAGAAACCTTCTCATAACAAATTTCCAAGGCTGGGTGTGGTGGCTTGAAATTACTCCCCCACTAATTTGGAGAACTATCCCCAAAATAAATCATCAGACCATCTCAGTTTGGGATGGAAGCAAAATGAAGCTATATTTACTAGCAAACTAAAATCTAAAAATCTGAAATACAGTGACTATGTACAAAATATACAATATATGTACTACATATATGTATATATTTACAGTTTATAAACAACACAGAGACTCCTCAGATGAATCCAGGGTGACCGTTCACCTCCTCTCCCACTCCCTTCCTCCTCCCCGTTACCTCACACAGGAGATACCCTGGCAAGGCCATGGAAGAGAGAGAGAGAAGTCGCAAGCAGAAGCGAGAGAAGAGCAAAAGAGAGAAATAACTCTTAATGCCACTACTCTGCATCCCCATTAGCAAGCCAATGAATTATATAGACCTTATCATTATTTTTTCTTTTGTGTGTAGTAGTAATTTTTTTTTTTTTTTTCCACTTTCAGTCTTTGCAGTCAGGAACTAGGCTAAAGTTCTCCCTTCAAACAGTAACACTGGGCAGCTTGAACATTGACTTATATAAATCTTCATAGTAGCCTGTGGTACTTCAAGTATTTCTACTCTTCTAACTCTCTATTGAGCAGGGAAAACTGATGGATTCCCTCTTGGAAGCCAACAGATTATTATTCTCTTAACCATTATCATTAATTAATCCAGGCAATAAAACACTGCAAAGAACTTAGTGGACCATCTATCTCTTGGCATGCCTCTACTAATTTACACTGAACCAGAATGGCTTTATTCCAAGTTTGAGCCACAAATTCTTGTATTTTGTAAACATTAGGTATCATTCATCATATTGAGTGAAGCAGCCTTCTCCTGTTGTTTGTTTCTGTCTATGCTTATAACTAAGCCTATATGTGTATATGGACATAAACACACATATATAATATAAACACGTAAATCCAAAGTGAGTTTTGCAACTATGTTTTGAAGATACAAAGTTAGGACTCTGATCCTCAACAGAGTGTTTAACAGGTTTTGAGATGTATTTCTTTGAGCAGCACCTGATCAAATATTTTCTTCTTAAGGATTGACAGTTTGTTGTTTTTTCCAGTCTGGTTACAGATCCACTGCATCTTGTGCCTTTTCTGGAACTGGAGCTTGTGAGATCACAGTTCACAGTCAAAAATATAATATTGCATCAGCTGCAGAGAGAATGCAGAAATGGTATTCATTTGAGAAAGACACGGACCTGTTGGAGCAGGTCCAGAGAAGGCCACAGAAATGATCAGACAGAGCACATCTGCTATGACAAAAGACTGAGAGAGTTGGAGTTGTTCAGCCTGGAGAAGAGAAGCCTCTGGGGAAATCTTATTGTGGCCTTTCAGTCTATAAAGGCAGCTTATAAGAAAGATAGAAACAGTCTTTTTAGTAGGGTCTGTAGCAATAGGACAAAGGATAATGGTCTGAAACTAAAAGAGAGGAGATTCAGACTAGATAGAAGGAAGAAACACCTTACAATGAGGGTGGTGAAACACTGGCCCAGGTTGCCCAGAGAGGTGGCAGGATGCCCCATTCCTGGTAAGATTCAAGTTTAGATTAGATGGGACTTTGCACAACCTGCTCACTACAGGGGGGACTGGAGGTAGATGACCTTTAAAGGCCCCTATCAACCTAAGCCATTCCATGATTTTATGCTCCTACAATTATGATAGATTTGTCACAGTTCTGTGCAGTTTTTACTGTAGCCCTTCCTATGGTACAGGACTGAGCTGCTTTTATGTGAGGGCAGAGGCAAAGAGTCTTTTCCTTCTTGTTTCCTGGCTTCTAAGAAGCAATGTCATGCTGCTGACGTGCATGTGTTGTCCTGCCAGTGTGGACTGCATAGCCTTAGACCACCTTTTTGCAGTTCTGCCAGAAAAATTTCTCATTCTGAAGTCTTGCAGAACTCCACCTCTGGGACTTTTCATGTTTATTTGTCCATATGAATTGCTTGCTGAGTGTTAAGAGACACAAAAGGCTGATGTCAAGCACTGGCTTCTTTATTCATACAAGTAATGGCTTATACGGGTTTCATTTAAGGATATTGTTAGATCATGGAGGAGAAAAATTAGAGAGGCAAAAGCCCAGTTAGAACTTACGCTGGCCAATTCTGTGAAAGATAATAAAAAGCATTTTTATAAATATATTAATGTTAAAAATAGGGGCAAGAAGAACCTCCACTCCTTATTGGACCTGGAGGGTAACACTGTAACTAAAGGTGAGGAAAAGGCTGAGGTTCTAAATACCTTCTTTACCTCAAATTTCAACAGTAAGGCAGGAGGACTCCAGGATAACTGGCCTCCTGAACTGGTTGATGGGGTCAGGGAGCAGTGTAGTACCCCTGAAATCCACGAGGAATTATCTTGGGACTTACTGAGCCACATGGATACTCACAAGTCCATGGGAGCAGATGGGATCCATCCTAGGGTGCTGAGAGAGCTGGCAGATAAGCTGGCCAAGCCTCTCTCCATCATTTTCCACCAGTCCTGGCTCACCAGAGAGGTCCCAGATGACTGGAAACTGGCCAATGTGATGCCAGAAGAAGGGTCAGATGGAGGAACCTGGAAACTCCAGGCCTGTCAGCCTGACCTCAGTGCCAGGGAAAATTATGGAGCAGATCATCTTGGGCACAATCACTGTGCAGCTGAAGGATGGCCAAGGGATCAGGTCCAGCCAACATAGATTTAGGAAGGGCAGATCCTGCCTCTCCAACCGGATCTCCTTCTATGATCAGGTGACCTGCCTGGTGTGTGTATGGCAGGCTGTGGATGTAGTCTACCTGGACTTCAGCAAGGCCTTTGGTACTGTTCCCCACAGCAAACTCCTGGCCAAGCTGACAGCCCGTGGCTTGGACAGCAGCACTCTGTGCTGGATTAGGAACTGGCTGGAGGACTGTGCCCAGAGAGTGGTGGTGAATGGTGCCACATCCAGCTGGAGGCCAGTCACTAGTGGTGCCCCAGGGATCAGTGCTGGGCCCCATCCTCTTTAATATCTTCATTGACAATCTGGATGAGGGGACTGAGTCAGTCATCAGCAAATTTGCAGATGACACAAAGTTGGGAGCAGGTGTTGATCTGTTAGAGGGTGGAAGGGCTCTCCAGAGGGACCTTGACAGGCTGGACAGATGGGCAGAGTCCAACATGATGGCATTCAACAAGTCCAAGTGCCGGGTGCTGCACTTTGGTTACAACAACCCCATGCGGAGCTACAGGCTGGGGTTGGAGTGGGTGGAGAGCAGCCAAACAGAAAGGGACCTGGGGGTACTGACTGACAGCTGGCTGAACATGAGCCTGCAGTGTGCCCAGGTGGCCAAGAAGGCCAATGGCATCCTGGCCTGCCTCAAGAATAGTGTGGCCAGCAGGAGCAGGGAAGTCACTGTGCCCTTGTACTCAGCACTGGTTAGGTCACACCTTGAGTCCTGTGTCCAGATCTGGGCCCCTCACTTTAAGGACATTGTGATACTCGAACATGTCCAGAGAAGGGCAAAGAGGCTGGGGAGAGGCCTTGAGCGCAAGCCCTATGAGCAGAGACTGAGGGAGCTGGGATTGTTTAGCCTGGAGAAGAGGAGGCTCAGGGGAGACCTCATTGCTGTCTACAACTACCTGAAGGGTGGTTGTAGCCAGGAAGGCGTTGGTCTCTGCTCCCAGGCAACCAGCACCAGAATGAGAGGATACAGTCTCAAGCTGCATCAGGGGAATTTTAGGCTCAATGTGAGGAGAAAGTTCTTCACTGAGAGAGTTGTTAGCCATTGGAAGGGGCTGCCCAGGGAGGTGGTGGAGACGCCATCCCTGGAGGTGTTCAAGAGGGGAATGGACATGGCACTTGGTGCCATGGTCTAGTAGCCATGTGGTGTTGGGTGACAGGTTGGACTTAATGATCTTTGAGGTCTTTTCCAACCTTGTTATTTCTATGATTCTATGATTCTATCTGTATGCCAATAGCTATGGCACCTCATCTTGCAAGGGCTCTAAGCAATAAACTGATGGGTCTTCTAGCTCAGTTATACCACCCAAAAGTCAGGATTTCAGCCTTGTTTGCAAATCATTTGCCAACAATTTTTTCTGATTCTTATGAGAATATTGCATCCCTTCTAAATGGTCTCTTGTAAAAATTATTATCGTAAAAGATCAGATCCTAGACCTTACTCTGTTGCTTTTATGCTCATTTATTTACTTATTCATTGGCTGATATTCCCAGGACTATACACAGGAAATACAGAATTGGACAGGGGAGAATATACCACTGTACCTTTTAATAGTGACTTTCTTGTATTAGTGAAAGATATATGTGGGTAGCATGTGCACTGCCAGAATAGAAAATTTCCTCAAATGCAATTGTAACTTGTCTTAGGGTTTATTCTACTTCCTTACAGTTTGTGGGTTTTTTTTAAGTAAAGTATGATTATCTCTTTTTCACAGCGAATAAGACCTTAAAACCTACAAAAAGTAGTTAACTAAGCTTTCATCACCACATGAGCTACATTTCACTCTGGAGCTATCTGAACCTCTGCACTTCTCATTCAAATGCTTCATGTTAGTGCTTCCAAATCAAGGTGAACCCATAACTACCTGTCTTGTCCAGGCATGTGGGAAATAAGCAGATCAGAGGATTATGACTGGGCATCTGGAGTGCTTAAAAGAGCAGCAAACTGTAGCCTGGACCATCTTCACAGCGTGACTTCATTCTTAGCAGTTCATTAGCAGCACAGAGCTCCTCAGTCACAGTCACAGTTCATGCTGATCTCCAGTGGCTGAAGCTCTTGCTCTGAGTGTGGCATTATCTGTTGGTCATGCAGAGAGAATGCACTACAGATGTGGTTTGTATTTTGGTAACCTCTAGTGGCTTTTTTTGACAACAGAATTACAGAATAGTAGGGGTTGGAAGGGAACTCTGGACATCATCTGGTCTTAGCCTCTCTTAAAGCAAGATTATCCAAAGCATGTTGCACATTATCACATCCAGGTAGATTTTGAAAGAGTCCACAGAAAGAGACTCCACAATGTGGACAGTCTGTTTCAGTGCTCTGTCACCCACAAAGCTTTTCTGTACATTTTTGCAGACCTTCCAGAGTTCTAGTTTGTGCCTGCTGTCCCTTGTCCTGTCATTTGGCACCACTGAAAAGAGATTGGAAACATTCTTTTGACCTCCATCTTTAGGCATTGATAATCATTGAGAAGATCTTCTCTCAGTCTTTTTCCCAGGCTAAAGATTCCAAGGTCTCTTAGACTTTCCTACTTGGAGAGATGCTCCAGTATCCTCATGATCTTTGTAACCATTTTCTGCACCCTCTCCAGCAAGTCCCTGTTCCTCTTGGACCAGGGAGCTGTCCAACTTGACACAGTATTCCAGATGAGGTCCCAGTAGGGCAGAGTAGAGGGGGAGGAGAACCTCCCTTTGGCCCAACTGGCCATACTCCTTTTCATGTACCCCAGAATAGATTCACAGAATTGTTAGGGTTGGAAGGGACCTCAAGGATCATCTAGTTCCAACGCCCCTGCCATAAACAGGGACACTTCATACTACATCAGGTTGCTCAGAGCCACATCCAGCCTGGCCTTACAAACCTCCAGGGATGAGGCTTCTGCTACCTCCCTGAGGAACCTGTTCCAGTGTCTCACCACCCTCATGGTGAATACTCTTGACCTTCTTGGCCACGAGGACACATTGCTGGCTGTGTGGTTCTGATGACATTAAAATAGAAAAGGAAGTTGTGTGATACACTTCTGCTAAGCTTTATTTTTTTATTTGCCATTCTGTTTCTGGCATTTTGCTATTTCAGCATTTCAAAGCCCAGTGTGCAGCCTGGGGTTTTTTGCTTGTTTGATTGGTTGGTTTGGTTTTGGTTTGTTTTGTTGTGGGTTTTTAATTCCAGTTTGAGCAGTAAAGCCCAGGGAGGGAAACTTGCTTTTTAGTCACCCCATTCTGTAGGTTATTAAATGACTTCAATGTGCACTGCACCTTTCCCACTTCTCTTTCTACTTGTCACAAGTCATGAATTTATCACTATAACCTGCGACTAAGGAAGATCATCAAAGGCAAACAAATTACAAGCTCTTTTCCACACCACATGGGTTTCAAGTTTCCTGAGGGTTCTGAGTGTTTGTTTATTTCCCAGAAAGAATTAGATAGTTAATTCCCCAGCATTTCTTGCTGGTCTTTTACATCAACTTCTTTGATAAATCATTTGGGACATCACATAATCAAGTGTTGCCATAAAACCTTTCTACAGATCTATAAACTAGATTACATTGTGTGGGGAAATCATTAATCTCCTCTACTTGAATTGTGCTGTTTGTACTAAAAAAGCACAGATAAGCATAGGTACAGGACAGCAGCTTTCACATCTATCCTCTGGCTCAAGAGTTAAATCCACTCAATTGCATCATCAGTGACAACATCTGGAAAGAAACACCTGGTGATTTTAAAGTCCCTGTTGGTTTTGATGATGGTGGTGGTAGGATTCCATCTCAATTTTCTCTGCCAAGCCCTTGTCTTTTATCTGTGACAATGGCAGAGTTGTGCTGAATAATTAAAAAATAGTGCATTATTGGTTGGCAACCACTTTAATTTAATATTCCCAAGCCTTCCTGTGCTGGCATAATCAGGGCATGCATTGAATAATATTTTGCTCTACAGTAGATGTTAAAGCTCATCTCACCAATGGGAACATTAAGAATATCTCCAACGAGTAAATTAAATAGTGTCTGGGAACAGTCCCAGGCACTAGAATACAATCATCTCTTCTGCTGCACTGTTAGAAGCATCTGTGACATGGTGTTTGTCTGTGTCAGCTGGTGCTCTCCCAAATAATTCCCCAGTATGGGGCTCTTTTTATGCATCTATGTTGTTTTGGAGGCTAAAAGAGGTTACTGGCTTAGATACTTGGCACTCCATGCTAGTTGGCTGCAGTGCTTGTGAATGCCTTTGCGCATTTAAATTACTTCTGTAGGTGTAGCCTGTTTTAGCACAACCCCTGTGAGAACAGCATCCCAGCGGCCACTCCTCACAATGTAATAAGCAGAGTTCAAACATCATCCTTCTTCATCAGCACAGACAGGGCAAAACTTTGAGCATCATTTTCCTGCCTCATAGCACAGATTAGTACCGAGCAAGTGAGGAAATAGGGGTTAGATTCAGCACTATTTTAGACCAGGTTCACAGCATTGTTTCTGTGGAATTCTTTGTAGCCTCTGCCATCTCGTTTATTTGACAAATAATATCTCCATCTTTGGGCTTTGCACTGCTATCGATAACTCTAGCAATTTCCCATCATACCAAGGCACAGTCTTGATTGATGGAGAACTACAGTCACATGGGCGATATAAATGCTTAGTGCTCATGCAGGGAAAGAAAAAATCCTTTCAGCATAACATGATGTTTGTTCAAAACATGGACATGCCCTCTACCCCTCTCAACTGTGACTTCAGTAAATCAAATGATGGCAAAATAAAGTCAGTTACAAAGTAAAATCAATCAGCTATCAAAACCACAAATCAAAGTAAGAGCAAAAATGAAACATTCTCCCGTCTAAAACCTAAGAGAAGTCATAGCAGCACCATGAAGTCCCAGAACTTTTCTGTCACTCTTGGTTGTTCATCAAGTATGATGTGGTGGGGTTTTTGGTTGGGGTTTTTTTGTTTGGTTGGGGTTTTTTTTGCTTGTTTGTTTGTTTTCAGATGTTCTGATGACGGAGAACAGTATAACTTCCTAAAGAAAGACAGATTATTGCTATGTTGAATCAAGCTGTTAATATTTATGTTCTTCATGAATAATTTCATGTATTCTTTCAGAAACTTTACAAACATTCACCACCCTGTGTAAGAAACATCTGTTTTCTTCATTTAATAACAGGGAAATGGGGAGAAAGAATATAGTCTTTGCTCTTTATCTCCAGGTTAGGGTGGAACTGCTGTCTCTCAGTTCAGCATGCTGAAAGACACTGGTTGAGCTTCTTGACAGATGACATAATAATGGTTTAGCACAGCACCCCTTTTGATGTCAGATCTACATAGAAATACTGGCCCATATAAAGTGAAACATAGTTTTGTTTAGATAATAAAATATTTCACAAGTGTGACATATTGGTAAGTGCAGAGCAGAGGCTGGCAATTTATATCCACATGTGGAATATAAAGATAGGATTGTACATCCATAACTGCAAACAACTGCTGCTGGAATTGTGTTTCCAAGCAGATTGGTTGTTTATCCCCATTCCTGTGAATCTTGCACTGGGAAAGAAACATCATTCTTTTTCCTGGAGGTTTTCCTGTAGTCCATCCACATGCAGCACCTAACACACACAAACACACACAAAACCCTATTAAACTGCTAAATCTCATTTTTCATATTTTTTTAAAATAGTGATATGACATTTAAACAAAAAAGTGTCCACTCTTCACTTGATTTATCATTTGTTAATAAAAAAAGGAATAGAGGAAAGTCAGTTCTCCCCTTCCCAAATAATTCTTGGGCCTCTGTTGAAAAAATTTCATTGGCAGTGTTATCACAGAATCACAAAATCACCGAAGTTGGAAGAGGCCTCAAAGATCATCAAGTCCCACCCGTCACCACGGTCCTCATGACTAAATGGTCATCTGGTTATCTGGTGCTCTGGGTCATGAGGCTTTTGCTGAACTGGAAAATGATTAATCTGACCATTCAGTTAACTTTTGCTCCTGAATATTTAACATTTTAATAGTACAATATTTTGTGAGTGATTTTCTAATTTCATGACTATGGCATGAGCTAGACTAAACATTTATAACAGATGGTTTCAGAAGTAGAGAGATTGATATCGTACAGGAGATCTTGTATCTCAAGGGGAAGAATCAGGATTCATTCTGTCTAATCGTTGGCTTCTAACTGTGACAGATATGTTAAATGCTCAGTTGCTCTAAACTACCTTTTTGGCCAGTGAACAGAAGCACCTCTACTTGGCAATGGGTTATTTCCATTCTCTGAAAAGATTATGCTTTTAATTTAGCAGTTCAGTTAAGTGTTTAAGGTCAGGGTAAAAGGAATCTGTCCCCCAAATCCTCAAATACCAAGCTTTAGCTGAATGTTGACCTGTTCATTTTAGTAAATCATGTGGAACCACCTGGAAAGGTCTTCAAATGCACAGAAGACCTCCAGAGAATGTTAACCTCATCCCCAGGCTGGAAGAGCTCCACAGCATTTGAGTTTATTGTGATTTTTCTCCTCAACTAAGGCAGACTGCGCAGATTGGAATATTTTCAGGGGATGGAAGGGGGTGGTTGCATATCAACATAAATGTGAATAGTTTTTCTCTGGTGGGTCATAAAGCACTATGATTCTATTCCCCCCGAGGAAATTCACAGATTCACAGATTGTTAGGCTGGAAGGGACTTCAAAAGATCATCCAGTCTAAACCCCCTGCCAGAGCAAGATCACCTAGAGCAGTTCACACAGGAACACATCCAGGCAGGTTTTGAGTATCTCCAGAGAAGGAGACTCCACAACCCCCTGCACAGCGTGTTCCAGTGTTCTGTCACCCTCACAGTGAAAAAGTTGTCCTCACATTCCCATGGAACTTCCTATGCCTCAACTTCCATCCATTGTCCCTTGTCCTGTCATTGGGCATCACTGAGCAGAGCCTGGCTCCTTCCCCTTGGGACTCACCCTTTACATATTTATAAACATCAATGAGGTCAACCCTCAGTCTCCTCTTCTTCAAGCTAAAGAGCCCCAGCTCCCTCAGTCTCTCCTCATAAGGAAGATGTTTCACTCCCTTAATAATTGTTGTGGCTCTGTGCTGGACTCTTTCAAGCAGTTGCTTTGTTGTTTCCACTGGGATGTCAGCACCACTCTGCTCCTGGGATTTCTCAGTGCCAAGATGTTCCCTAATACTTGAGGAGAACCAGATATTCTTCATTCTGCCCAAAGTACCAGTGTTCCCAGTAATGGTGTTTTCACTGTTACATCCCTTTTGCACACAGGCATTTGCTCTTTGGGGACTACCATATGGTATGGATGAAAACTCATAATGGCACCATCCATCCAGTCTTTCCAAGCTGATTATATTTTCCACAAGACATAGTGCTCTTCCCTGTTTCATTTTTTTTTTCTCTAGTGCGCTGAATTGCCAACAGGGCAAGCATTCACCTAGATCTGTTCACAGACAGGGAAGCTTTGAAGAGCACTGGTGCAAACCAGCTGAACAAATGTGAGGAGCTCATGCAATTTCTTCTGGTTAGGATTCACATTAGAGTTGTTTATCCACTCTTACACATAAACAGGAAAGGTCTATTATTTGACCAGACCTGACTTCAGAGAGCTCATTATAGTGGGTTTCAACTGCACAGTTGTGTTTTCAAGCTTTGAGAGATGCATTAACTCTTCATTATTATCAAAACGGGGGGGGGGAAGGCTGCTCATTTATTTAATGGCTGTTGAGAGACAAATCTCCCTTTTGTTGTCATACTTGGTCAAAGACTGATCCCTGATCCAAGCTGTCTACAACTACCTGAAAGGTGGTTGTAGCCAGGAAGGGGTTGGCCTCTTCTCCCTAGCAACCAGCACCAGAACAAGGGGACACAGTCTCAAGCTGCAACAGGGGAAGTTTAGGCTCGAGGTGAGGAGAAAGTTCTTCACTGAGAGAGTGATTCATCATTGGAATGGGCTGCCCGGGAGGTGGTGGAGTCGCCGTTCCTGGAGGCGTTCAAGAGGGGACTGGATGTGGCACTTGGTGCCGTGGTCTAGTCATGAGGTTTGTGGTTACAGGTTGGACTCAATGATCTTCGAGGTCTCTTCCAACCTTGGTAATACTGTGATACTGTGATACTGCGAAAAATATGCCTCATATCCTGCTATGCTCTGGAAGATTAGTGAGTGGTTTCAGATATCTCATTTGAACCCCATTTTTTGGTGAAACTAAGTACCAATACTCTCATCAGAACTAGTGAAGAGAGTGGGCACCTGGCATTTTAGCTACAACACAGGATCACACAATGTTAAGGGCTGGAAGGGACCTCCAAAGATCATCAAGTACAACAACCCTGCCAGAGCAGAACCATAGGCTCTAGCATAGGTTGCACAGGAATACATCCAGATGGGTCTGGAAAGCCTCCAGAGAAGGAGACTCCACAACCCCTCTGGGGAGCCTGTTCCAGTGCTCTGTGACCCTCACAGGGAAGAAGTTCCTCCTCATGCTGAGGTGGAACCTCCTGTGCTGTAGTTTATATCCATTACCCCTTGTCCTATCACAGGGTGCAACTGAAGAGAGCCTCTTCCCTCCCTCTTGACACCCAACCCTCAGATATTTATAAATATTTATTAAATCCCCTCTTGGTCTTCTCTTCTCTGGATTAGAAAGCTCCTGGTCTCCCAGCCTCCCTTCTTAGGGTGCATGCTCCAGTCCCTTAATCATCCTTGTAGCCCTCTGTTGGACTCCCTCCAGCAGATCCTTGTTCCTCTTGAACTGGAGAGCCTAAAACTGGACAAAGAAAATTGGGCATGCAAAACTGACTAGAGAAGTCTACAGCCACAAATGCCACCACTGCATCCCTGATACTACCTTAATTTTGTATATCCCATATAAATCCACTCCCACAAGCCAAAATCTTTCTTTTCCACCATTTCCTTTTCCTCCATTCCTAATTCACTTTTGCAGATGAGACTGGGGTCTTTGGGAATAAAATCTCATTTGAGTTCAAACCCCAACATTTAAGAGTAACTCAGTCCATCTAGTGAGACAACATCTGATCTGCCCAATCTCTAATCGATTTAATCGGGGCAAGGGCATAGGCAGCCAGCAGTTAGGATATTTCTGCTGATTTCCATGAAGCTCTTCTGGGTATTGAACAAAGCTGCTAAAGTTCACATTGTAGGACAAGGTAAAATGTCTTCGAGGCATCGAGTAGCACACATTTAATGAAGATGGAAAGCCAATCACTTAACATCAGATGAGGAACAGCAATTTCCTTCAGTCTGGCACTTTGTGTATTGAACAAAATTGCATGAGAGCTTTGAGCACTAGGAGAGCTGTCAAGCAGCCGTTTGTCTGGGAGCTGGAGCAGTCCCTTTGGAAACAGCTTAAACCTTTTAAATGAAAGCATTACAAAATGTACATCTGTGTGTAATACATTGTCCGTGGCCTCAACTGCCAAGGGCCAAGCAACATAGTATTTATATATAGGTTTTATTTCCTGATATTCATTGTCATGCTTTTGCATGTAAACAGAACCTCCCTTAAGACTGCAGAGAACTTGGCTACTCAATGAGAAAGCATCATATAAAATGTTTGCCCTTACAACCGGCTCATCTGGGTTATCTGGCCTTAAAACATTTCACTCAAAATTTCTGACACTTCTTGGTCCTCTCTATTGCAAGTGCATAGAGATTTCTCATTAGATCAGGCAAAATGGGAAACTTCACAGTCACCCTCTGTACATCATGGTGAGAATTAGCATATTTTGGGGGTACCTTTTCATAGACATACTTGCTGCCCTATGTCAGACTACTGGTCCAGCTTCAGAGGCATATATTATACCATCACCTCTGAATGCAAAATCAGGGAAGGAACATGTTCTTTGTTTTACTTATAAATATTTTTTACTTTTGTCCTTTTTTTTGTTTTAATAAAGTAGCATATTTAGTAATTTCTGGTAATTGTGAAAATGGGTAACAATAAAGCTGGAAAAAAGAATATGAGGAGGGTGCATATTCTAAAATATATTCCATTAGAATGCACTCAGTCTCATGGTCTTATACTTCTGTAAATAGGGGGCAGCTCTTCTGAAATCAGCAGAGTTTTAACAAGTAAAACTGCTTTAAGTGAGAGGAAAATCAAGCCTGTTTTTTTTTCAGTCCCATCTCTCTGTCTCTCTCTGAGATTTCCTTGATCCTCTCCGTGCTCATCGCCTTTTCCACAGCCTGCTTGCAACTTGTACTCACAGCAGCCACTTTCTTTAATGAAAAGTAATGCTAAGCACTGAGCAGATTCCACTTCAGCTTTGACACGAGGAAGTGGATTTAAAGTATCTGACAGAGCTGCAAACTACAGCTGATTGAGCATTTTGTCAGTTTAGAACTATTGCTTTTCTTCCTTTCTCTTGCTTTTGGCATCTCACATTTTCCCTCTCACAAATCCCATCTGTTACTTTTAGACCCCAAAATATGCCTTATCCTTGATCCTGTTACCAGCTTCACCCAGAAGAACAGCAGGTTGAGGGAAGGGATTCTGTCCCTCTGCTCTGGTGAGATCCCACCTGCAGTGATAGGTCCAGCACTGGCATCCTCAGTACAGTAAAGACGTAGACCTGTTGGGGCAGGTCCAGAGAAAGTCACAAAAATTATCAGAGGGCTGGAACCCCTCTGCTGTGAGGACATGCTGAGAGAGTTGGGATTGTTCAGTTTGGAGAGGTGAAGGCTTTAGGGAGACAATGGCAACAATCTTTTTAGCAGGGCCTGTTGCAGCAGAAGAAGAGATGATGGTTTTAAACTAAAATAGGAGATATTTAGATATAAGGAAGAAAATTTTTACAGTGAGGATGGTGAAACAGTAGCACATGTTGCCCAGAGAGGTGTTAGATGTACCATCCTTGGAAACATTCCAGGTCAGGTTGGACAGTTCTCTGAGCAACCTGGTTAATTATTCTATTCTATTCTATTCTATTCTATTCTATTCTATTCTATTCTATTCTATTCTATTCTATTCTATTCTATTCTATTCTATTCTATTCTATTCTATTCTATTCTATTTCATTCTATTCTATGTCCCTGCTCACTGCAGAGAGATTGGACTACTTGACTTTAAAAGGTCCCTTTGAGCCCAAACTGTTGTTGATCCTGTGATTCTACAATTCTATGATTGTTGATCTTCACCATGCTGTACTCTGAATTCATCCATCAAGCAGGTATTTTGCCAAAAGGATCATATGTTGGTGCAACATGATAACAAGATCAACATCATCTTGTGGTTTATCACAACACCCTTCTAGATGACTTTCGTGAAAGGACTGCATGGGTTGGTCCATCCAAGAGCACAGCACTAAATATGCCCTTGCATATATTTACAAATGGCAACACTGATGGCTGATCAAGCATCTTGGTGAAGAGTACACAGTGGAGATCATCTGCTGCAGGCACAAGGACATATTTTCTACTGATTTATATTGAACTAGTGAAAGAAAAAGAAAAGGTTCCTTAAAGAACATGCCATTTCATCTCTCTGACTTTATGAAGTGCGTGGGGAAGTTATACAGTTGTGATCTTCATCATGAAACTTTGATTGTTTACTGCCACGAAAAATCCAACCCTTTATTCTCCATCAGGACTTTCCCATAGTTTTTCTGTGACCACAGGGGAAGTGATGGTGAGTTTGGGAAAAAATGCAGTGAGAGTTGGTCCAGTAGTTCACAGAAGAACAGGAGGGCTATACTGATGTTTTCCAAGAGTTTTTTTGTGATGATAGATGGGATTGTGGTTGCTGTTTTGAAGATATTATTCATGCCATGACAGTGATCCATTGGGATAAAAATAAATCCACAGCTGCAAAATAAACAAGCATAAAATAGGCCTATTGTAAGCAAGTGCGGGAGAAAATAGTGGTTATATGACAACTGGGTAGATTTTAGAAGTTGAAAATTGGGAAAGTCTCCAATCCATGATTTAAAAGACAGCTACCACATGGAGTTTATGGATCAGCAGAACAAGCTATCAATTTTCCATAAAATATTAGAAGCACTTTAATGAGATTAAGCTCTTGGGAAGTGTGGTAGACCAAGTTCAGAGGTTCACTTGGAACAGAGTCCTGGCTCCAAGCCACACCTGGAAAGTACGGCTGTTTGCTGAGCAGAAGGGAACCACATCTTCTTCTTCTTCTTCTTCTTTTTTTTTTTTTTCTTGTTTCATTCCCCTTATCCCTCAATTCCTTCTCCAGTCATTGATATGCAATTACTCTGTTTCCCTTGTAAAGAAATCTGGCAAGTTGATCCAGTTTCTTCCAGGGAGATATCCCACTATCTTAGCTTCCAGAGGACACTGAATTACATTCAGGCTGACAGTTTTTGTGACATTGTGGCTTTCTTCTCCTGCACAAAAAAGAAGGGACCATCCAGTGCCATAAGAAATAATAAACAAACAAAGTTACTGTAGAAAAGCATTAAAATACAGGGTTTACAGAAGGAGATGATGCTTGCTAATTTTAGCAGTCTGTTCGTGGATGTTTTAAAAAACTTCATGAAGAAACTTCCTTTGACATCTATTAATCACAGCATCTCTTCCTCTGACTGAAAAGATTCCTGAGTCACATTTTATTGGGGCCTAGGAGAATATTCAGCAGATATAGCTCTCAGTATGCTTGCTTGTTCTTGTACTGCTTTTCTTGAAGTCCATGTTGGTCACTTGATGAGTCACTGGTCAAATCCAGTTCCTAGGGGAACCACTTAGGCCTCCTGTATCATTAATAGAGAGAAAGAAAATAATTTTCTGGAGATGATTCTCAATGTTCAATTATAGGAGAAGCCTAGTGATTAATAAAACCTGTAAGAAAGTTATGTCTATGACTTGCCATGGGTCATGAAAAAGAGCTGTTAAGTGGTGGAGCTCTTTAGATACTGGATGATAGTAGCTGATGGACAACTAGTGAAAAAGTGATGAGGGATATGTTTCCAAACATTGTGATCCTTTCTCTTGTAGATTGTAAACTCCTTTTAACATCATGAGTTTTGTAAAATTCAGGTAGGTGTTTGGGTTCTTCTAGATCTTGTCACCACTGAATGTAAAAAACCCCCACAATTTAAAGAAGGGAATAGGTGGTACAAGATGAAGAGTATGATCACTGAAGGTTTATCAGGCATTGGAAGGGGTTGTTCAGGGAGGTGGTGGAGTCATCATCCCTCAAGCTATTTAAAAGCTGTGTGGAAGTGGTGCTGAGTGACATGGTTTAGTCTTACTAGATTAGCAGTAATGCTGAGATTGTGAGCTCTAGGCAAGTGGTTGGACTTGATGATCTCAAAGGTCTCTTCCGACCTCAACAGTTCTACGATTCTTTGATTCTGTCATTGCTAGAAAATAAACCATTTATTTATTTGCATTGCAGCAGCAATGACAAGATCCAGCTAGAATTAAACCTTCTTTTAAATGAGTTAAGACTTTGCAAGAGACTCTGGAGAAAACAAAATCACTGAGGTGATCCAACCAAGGTTACAAAGAAGTAGCAGAGCTGTGAAAATGTCTTCTGACTCCCAGGCCATCGGTCATGGCAAGAGACCATC
The DNA here is from genome assembly GCA_033816785.1 of Picus viridis. Classification (NCBI taxonomy): domain Eukaryota; kingdom Metazoa; phylum Chordata; class Aves; order Piciformes; family Picidae; genus Picus; species Picus viridis. The sequence goes on from CM066566.1 coordinate 34,940,397, forward strand.
ATACTATTGAGTCAGCAAAGATTCTGATTTATTCTTTCCTTGCAGGAATATTTGTTACTGAACAAATGTTGTCAGTCCACACAGTCTATTTGAAAAAAAAAAAAAATTAAATAAAAGCAGGAAAGATCTACTGGGAAATTGCTTGCAGTTTTCTGGATATGATTGGATTAACTGTCTATACTTCTTCTTTTCTGATTTCACCCCATCACATTTAATTCTCCACCCTCGAGCAACCCTAAATAATTCCTACATGAACTGCTGTTGAGTAATCTAATGAGACAGTAAAGTGTGCAATGACATCCTAGCCAAGATAGTAAATATTTAATATAATGCACTCTATGAGGAGCAAAGTAAAATTAAATGAAAAGTCAGATAACATGAGCTTAAATGCAATAAATAAAAGTTACTATTCAGTGCTGAGAAGTTGTATGTGTATTTGTTTCCTCTACACAGTACTGTCAACCTAGGTGTTTTGTGGTTTTGAAATGGCAGCATTAACTCACTTGTAAGTCTGCTTCATTGTATCTGTTAAAATTGTTGACTTTTGTTGTTTTGCATCCCAAATAATTTTTTTTTCCCAGTAAACTGCAGGAGGTCTGAAAATCTGTATTAGTTATTCCTTTTTTTTTTTTTTTAATTTCCTTTTTGGTTTGCCTGAAAAAAAGCAGTAGGAAAAAAATGCAATAAATATTGGAAAATACTCAGTTTTACAATACAATACAATACACCAGGTTGAAAGAGAACTTCAAGATCATTGTGTCCAACCCATCAACCAATCCAACCCACCTAAACAACTAAACCATGGCACCAAGCACCCCATCAAGTCTCCTCCTGAACACCTCCAATGACGGTGACTCCACCACCTCCACGGGCAGCCGATTCCAATGGCCAGTCATTCTCTCTGTATAGAACTTCTTCCTAACATCCAACCTAAACCTGCCCTGGCACAGCCTGAGACTGTGTCCTCTTGTTCTGGTACTGGTTGCCTGGGAGAAGAGGCCAACCTCTGCCTGGCTACAACCTCCCTTCAGGTAGTTGTAGAGAGCAATAAGGTCACCCCTGCAGTCTCCTCTTCTCCAGGCTAAGCAACCCCAGCTCCCTCAGCCTCTCCTCATAGGGCTTGTGTTCCAAACCCCTCACCAACTTTGTTGCCCTTCTCTGGACATGTTCCAGCAAGACAACATCCTTCCTAAACCGAGGGGCCCAGAACTGGACACAGTACTCGAGGTGCGGCCTAACCAGTGCAGTGTACAGGGGCAGAATGACCTCCCTGCTCCTGCTGGCCACCCTGTTCCTGATGCAGGCCAGGATGCCATTGGCCTTCTTGGCCACCTGGGCACACTGCAGGCTCGTGTTCAGCCTACCATCCACCAGTACCCCCAGGTCCCTCTCTGCCTGGCCCCTCTCCAGCCACTCTGACCCCAGCCTGTAGCACTGCATGGGGTTGTTGTGGCCAATGTGCAGAACCCGGCACTTGGATGTGTTAAATCTCATGCCGTTGGATTCCCCCATCTGTCCAGCCTGTTGAGGTCCCTCTGCAAAGCCTTTCTACCCTCTAACAGATTGGAGAACACAAAGAAGATTTAATCCAATTCTATTTTTAACCTATGAGGTGGAAACATACAAGCTCAAGCAAAAACTCCTGCTCAAGCAAAAACTCTTTTTCATGCCTTTTTTCAACTGGGTATAGTAATTTTTATTTTCCCATATTCTTATGTATTCCTCACCAGCTGCTGTGGATGATCCAGGACCACCTTGGATTTGACACTTTGCCTTTTTCTTTTGGAAAAATAAATAATTTTTTGTCATCTCCTAACCTGAAAGCCAGGAATCCATTTTTCAGAAGTTTCATGTTAGTACATTACGAAACAATGATGGTTAAGATCCAGAGTTAAGGACCGTCATGGCTTCAGAGTTTCCTGGAACAACTCATGTAGATGACCATAGGATTCTAGTCTTGAGTGCTCACAAATTTTCTCTAATCTTGAATATTCAGGATCAACTATATTTAGATTTTGTACCTGAAAGAAAAAAAAATATTGCCTACAGATATATGATTTTTAAAATCAGAATCTACAAACAATGAACACATCCTGCTGCCCTATAAAAAAATATAAGCATGTTAATTGGTTTAAATAGTCTAATTTTAAAAGCACTGAAACATCCCTGCTTTTCGTGATTACCTTTTGCTTGAAAACATTTGCTTGAAAAGTGCTGACTTCTTGCATCAGAAACTTAATCCAAATTGCCTTTTAGTGTGGGATAATGACTGACATATGAGACTGATGCTGGGTGTTTCAGTATCACAAGGACAGAGTATAAACATGCAACTCCAAATGTCTCCATTCTGTGAATCCAGCCCATGTCTTAGTACTAGGGAATATCAAAGCCCTTCTTCTGATCTCCAGTGATGTTCACTCCTCAAGAAAAAGCCAAAATCTGGAAAAACTTGTCCCTTTAATAAAATTCTCATAAGGCTAAGTGGTTGCTCCCACCACCCAAAGTGCACCATTCTAGAAAGGTTATGTCATTCTCTCTCACATGGAAAAATGTTGAACTGTTGAAGTAGTTTCCTACAGAGCAGTGACTTCCAGTAACAAAATCATTGCTTCTAAAATACTATCAGTAACTCTACTGCTAATTAATTCAAGGAGATGTTCTGACCTGCCATCGGATGCCTACCTCTGTCCTTAATGCTGATTTGCAGTTATAATTAAATACACCAAATGAGCATCACAGCTTTCTCTTGGCTCTATACCTTTCATTTTGAAGGTCAGTAGTAGTCAGTAGTCAGTTGTACAGATTCATATACTGGTCTACCGCAAGGATTTTTTTCAAACATGACAGTGTGTCTCACACTCAAACAGGATTCTTCCAACTTTTCCGAATGAGAGATGCCTTTAAAGGATAATTTCCCCCTGATTATCCAGAAGTAAATACTTCCTTTTGACATAATGTATTCAATGATAGATATTCAAGTCCTTGGATGGCAGACTGTCACACCTCGAGTCCTGTGTCCAGTTCTGGGCCCCTCAGTTTAGGAAGGATGTTGACTTGCTGGAACGTGTCCAGAGAAGGGCAACAAAGCTGGTGAGGGGTTTGGAACACAAGCCCTCTGAGGAGAGACTGAGGGAGCTGGGGTTGCTTAGCCTGGAGAGAAGAAGACTCAGGGGTGACCTTATTGCTCTCTACAACTACCTGAAGGGAGGTTGTAGCCAGGCAGAAGTTGGCCTCTTCTCCCAGGCAGCCAGTACCAGAACAAGAGGACACAGTCTCAGGCTGCGCCAGGGCAGGTTTAGGTTGGATGTTAGGAAGAAGTTCTATACAGAGAGAGTGATTGCCCAGGGAGGTGGTGGAGTCACCTTCATTGGAGGTGTTCAGGAGGAGACTTGATGGGGTGCTTGGTGCCATGGTTTAGTTGTTTAGGTGGGTTGGATTGGTTGATGGGTTGGACGCAATGATCTCGAAGGTCTCTTCCAATCTGTTCTATTCTATTCCTATTCCTATTCTATTCTATTCTATTCTATTCTATTCTATTCTATTCTATTCTTTCTATTCTATTCTATTCTATTCCAGTACAATTATTTGGAGCATAATCAACAGTTGCTTTGAAGAGATATTCACAGGAATGGAATCTTATTGGCATCCCTGTCAGAACTGCGAAGACTTTATACTATCAGTGAAGTCAATAGGAATGGAGTGGAAGAGGTGGGAATAAACCTGCTGAACAAGGCAGTGTTTCTGTGTAGCCATCATTCATTTTAGCACCACCTATTAATAAGTTATTTGTGGCTACCACTGCAGCCTCTCCAAATTGTTTCAGATACGAAAAAGAAATATGAAGCCTACTTTCTAAGCATACATTTTTTTGAGCCTAGTGAGCAGACAGGATCTCCCTGGCTAGTAAAGCTACTTAATATATTGGATTTAGTGCTAAAATTTCAAAAGCATATGGGTGGAAAATGGCAATAGATAACAAAAGAGCCATGTCCAGATTCAGAGAAAAAGGACTTTGAAATTCCATTCCAATGAATTCCCTGGAGGATTAGGTAGAGAAATATAATTAAAGTTTCTGATCTTTATAGAATGTTCCATGTTGTTAAACAAACAATAAAATTCATAGTTATTCCTATAATAAAACTTAAAGAGATTTCTCTTGTTGAAATAAACTTAATGTACAGTATCATATGGTGGGCAAGTATCTTCCTATTTGACAGGTTTAATGGGATTCAGGGATTATGCCATGGCAGTGTTCAAGAAGCCAGGTGGTAATCAAAATTTCACTTTCAACTCTTAAGTTAGTAACAGAATAATGACACTGAAAATTTGTGGCACTGTTGGCTGCTGCAGTTGTGATAACCTATTTGAACTTTTCTTAATGAAGTAAGGCAGGAAACACTCAGAAACCATTGTGTATACCACAGAGAGAATGATAGCCTTCATAACAGAGTTTTAAAGGCAGTAAATATATGAGAGGGCTGGCTTATTTATTTGTGTTGCTTCAATTTTTTTGTTCTTTTCATTACTGCTATTCACTAAAGTAATGAATAGTTTTATGTTTGCGGTGCCACTGAGATACCATTTGATAACGAACAGCAGAATAGCGAAATACTTTGGATTAAATTACAAAGGATGAAAGACATCAGTAGGCATCTGTTGCAGGCCTTGAAATGAAAGAAAACATGAATTCCTTAGACCTTATTCAAGTGCTGGATACAGGATATGCAGCACTTTAACTGCCTAGACATCTGCTGGGTAAAACCCTCTGTTAAACACAGATCATCAAAAACGCTCCTAAGTTACATGGAGGGAAAACATTATGACATGGTAAAAGGAGAACTGAATCTCAAAATGCTGATATGCTTTTACATTTTAGTATTTAGAAAAAGATGAAATTGTAACCCATGAAGCCAGTAAGGAAGATGCCTACAATAGTCCTACAGCTCTCTGTAGGTGTTATCCTGTCTACAGCTAGGTCTACTGGGCAATCTCCATTGCCATTGAAAAGAAACAAACACTTCCAGTGTGCAATTTGTTAAACCTAGGTTTTATGGCTATTTCAAGATGTGACTAGTTGTAACCTGAACATGTCCATTTTTTACAATTCTATTGTCTGTAGAAGAATTCAGACTTGTTCAGGTGTGGATTGTCTACTCTGTAGATATCAGAAGGTATCATTAGATATCATGGTTGCATTTTTCCTCTCTGGCCAGCATGCAAGGGATAAATAAGAACTCCAGAACTGCCTTTTTCTACCTGTACATTCAGCCACCCTAATGAACAAGGATGCAGTATTCAGTAGTATCAGGGGAAGACATTAAAGGATTAAAGGACAGAATGACTCTGATCAATCCCTATCCAAATCTTAGTAAGGGTCTTTCAACTTCTACCTCAAAAGATTAACTTATGTTTAATTACCAGAAAATAGTATGAGGAGAGTGGGAGTTGTCAGAAATATGTGCTTCAAGTATCAAAATGAGATTTGACCTAGAAAAATGTAGGCTAATAACTCTGAGATGGAAATAAGCTACACCAGTTATTAAGTTAGACAAAGATACCTGGAAAGCAGAAACGTCAAAGGAGACCTTGGGATTTTAGCAGACAGCAGATAATACATATGCATGCTAGAATGCTAGAGGTTGGCAAAAGGGGATGGTGTGATATGGGTCTCTATGTGCAGACTCCTCAGTCCTTTGTCCACAGGGAAGTGATTTTCCTGCTGTATGGCAGTGATGGGATTGCACCTTGAATCTAGTGACAGATGTTGACAAATTGAAGGGAGTTCCAAGAACAGCAACAAAAATCATTAAGGGGCTGAACAACCTGATTTGGTAGGAAAAGGAAAGTCATGCATTCAGAGGGTAAAGGGAAAAGTTGTTTCTGTTATCCCAGAGTGACAAAGCCAGACATGATAGGATTATGTCAAATAAAGAAAATCTGAGCTGCAAAGCAGGAAGGAATTCCTGCTGCTGTGTGACAAAGAATTTTCTGATGTATATATGGTGGAAGATGTTTACAAAACTAAAGTGAATGTCAGCATGAAAAAGTTAATCAGAACTTAATTTGTTCTGGCATTAGTTACAAGTAGCTCTTTAAATTATTATTGAAATCAAATGAGAATCTCTAACCTGTGTTTTCAGCTTGTGCCTTTTGTGCATCTGATGACATGCAGCATCCCTCACGTGTCATTGGCTCATTGCTGATTTTATTACACGTATCATAATGACCTGGCATGAAATTATTTTCCTGAACTACTCTAGGGAATGAACATTAACTCTTTGTGATTGTCTCCCATCTTTTCGTGGTTCAACACAGAGGTTTATGAATTGGCTGCTTGTAGGTGATGCAGTACACGGATACAGCAGAATATTCAGTGGCATAGGTTAATAATTACCCTTCAAGGGTATAGGTTTTTTTACAGGCACATACACTGTTGCAAGCTCAGCATCCTTGTTATGTTGTTGGTGGTGTAGGAGTGACATAGTCCTCAAAAATAAAGCTTTGCATGTGCAAAGCACTTTGTGAATACCAGAACTCATTCCTTCTGACGTCAAGATAAGGGTTGAAATTACTACTTTAGACTGGTTTCTTGTATGGATCTATCACACCTGAAAGTCATGGAATCATGGAATGCTTTGGGTTGGAAAGGACCTTAAAGATCCCGTTTCAATCCTACTGCCCTGGGCAGGGATACCCTGCACTACACCAGGTTGCTCAGGGCCCTGTCTGATCTGGCTTTGAATGCTTCCAGGGAGGGGGCATTCACAACCTCCATGGGCAACCTGTTTCAGTGTCTCACCATCCTCACTGTAAAGAATTTATTGCTAACATTCAGTCTAAATCTAACCACTTCTAGCTTAAAGCCATTCCCCCTCATCCTATGACTAGAAGCCCTTGTAAAAGTCACTCTCCAGCATTACAAAATAAAAAACTTGAAACTACTGACAAATTCCAAATGTAACTTTCAAACACTTTTTTTTTAATCTAGAGATTTTCAGTTTTAAAGTCCATAAATTTGCAATGACAAAAGCATTTAAGATGCCTAAGTCAGATATCTAAAGAAGGTATTTTGAACAAACTCCTCGGTATTTACTGAGCAAAGTAGTGTCAATGTCAAATATCAAAAGGAAGTGACAAACTACATTGAAAAGAAAGGATAAGCTCTGTCTCTTGCACTGAGCTCAAATGCCTTTCTAACACCTATCTGCAATTGTGCATGGATATATATCACACAGAACTGAAATACTTCTGAGTGAAATGCTTCACTAAAAAAAATAATTTAGTCTATTAATATCAAGAAATTCTAAATCACTGGAGTCATTGTTTGAGTGGGATACTTCATCCATACCTGAGAAGAATCTGCAGTGTCAAGCCTTTTCCAGACATAATTTTAATTATTTTGTGATGAGTCTCTTTCAACATATTCCATTCACACTGGAATCCTTCACAGCTCAAGTGGCCAATAGTACAGGAATCTCATTTCCTCTGCTATTTAGCTATGAAAAATTAATAACAATTACCTTATAACGAGTTGTCAGGAAATAGAACCTTAATGCTATTAGCGCCTTAAACTATGGAAGCTCCATTTACATTTTTGTCTCATAATCTGTTAATCTGCTTTAATATTTATTGGAAATGATTGTTAGGTGAATTTCTCATTATTTTCACTGCCTCCATCCTTTCCTTTGTTAACTGAATCTTAAAGAATAAACACAGTAATTTCTGTAGACATTTCCCAAGTGTGTGTTTGACAGAATTGTCAGATTCTGTCAAATTCAAATTGGCCAGGGAGGTGATTGAGGTCCCATCCCTGGAGACACTCAAGGTCAGGCTTGATGGGGCTCTGAGCAACCTGATCTAGTTGGGGATTTCCCTGCTTACTGTGGGGGGTTGAACTAAATGACCTCTACAGGTCCCTTCCAGCCCAATCATTCTGTGATTTTGTGATTCTGTGAATGCCTGTCATGCCATAAATTTTAGGTGTGAGCATCTCAGGAATTTCTTTACCCCAGAATTTTCTTTATTACAAAGATTTGATCAGGAGAGGAAGGAGGCAAAGGTTGAGGATCTGCTCCATGACTGCTCTGCATTCACACAAGTACCAGCTAGTGCTGCACTGGGAAATGCTCTAAAATGTTTGCTGACCTCCTACACTTCATAGTAAATTGGCTTCTTTATAAAGACAGCTCTCAGTGAAGGGACTTTGACTCAAGTTCATCAAGTTGTATCAGTTTTCATGTAAATCTGGTGTACAGTTTCCAGCCTCTTGTCCTCATTACCAGGAAGATTTACAGATATACTGTACAAGGGTGCCTCTCATGTTCATTAGTTAATATTTTAACTATTTGGTTTGTTGGGTTTTTTACTTATCCTAAGAGATGGAACAAGTGACTTTGAATAAAATGTGCAAAGTGGCTCTAAAGCCAAGCTGACTGGGACAAATTTAGTGCTCCTCTTTCATTACTTGCGAAGGTCATATTCCATTGACTTTTGTGGCACTGCACCAACATAATTCAAAGCACAATTTGTTCCAGTAAAGCTGGACTTGATCTTCTGTAGCAGTTGTTCTGCCTTTTAAACCATTCAGTTGTGTGAAGTGAGTGGGAAAGGTTTGCTGAGGTGATTGGTTGTGATTTAAGATTCTTTGTACATTTACTTTCTGGTTTGTAAATGGCTATTCAAGGAAGGCAACAGAAAAAAAAGGCTCTTTAATTTTATTAATTTGATCATCACTTGATTCAATGCTGTGCTGTTTTCTAAAAGAACATTCACACTTGTTACATATGTCTGAAAATATTTAACTTGAAAACATTTCCTCCATTTTGCAATGTGAAAGGTGTTTGAATCTAGATCTTGGATTGTTAGTCTCCCTCTGGATACTAGTTATGTTTAGTTCAAGTCACATTTCAGATGTAAGACAAACACCTTCAGGTGGAAGACAGGACCAACACAGCTTTTCATAGTCCAGTGCACCTAATTTCAGATAACTTACTTTAATTTCCCATGGTTTGTTCTTCACTTAAGTGGGAGGGTGAATAGTTCTTTAACCCACAAAAGGATAGTTTATGCTGATGGGATGAACCTATCAAAAAGAAAGGTAGTTTTCTCCTCTGGGCTCCTGTCTTCCATGACATGTCTTCACCCCATATCGCTTTACTGTAGAATTGCATGAATGTCAACACCTTGTATACTTATGTTAAAACAGTGTATGGGATTTCCTAACATTAACTGAAAATCTAATTAAAGATTTTTTTAAAAAATAATATAATAACTCATTTCACAGTATCAACAGTATCACAGTACATTAAAGTTTAGAAAGGACCTCAAGACATCGAGTCCACCTCCCCTGTCAAAGCAGGATCATCTAGGGTAGTCTGCACAGGAATGCATGCAGATGGGTTTTGAAAGTCTCCAGAGAAAGAGACTCCACAACTTCTCTGGACAGCCTGTTCCAGTGCTCCATCACCCTCACTGTAAAGAAGTTTCTCCTTGTGTGGAGGTGAAATCTTCTATATTCAAGTTTGAACCTGTTGTTTCTTGTCTTACTAATGTGCACCACTGAAAAGTGCTTGGCTCCCTCCACTTGACACCCACCCATTTCGTCATTGGAATGGGCTGCCCGGGGAGGTGGTTGAGTCTTCGTCCCTGGAGGCGTTCAAGAGGGGACTGGAAGTGGCACTTGGTGCCATGGTCTAGTTGTGAGGTTTGTGGTGACAGGTTGGACTCGATGATCTTCAAGGTCTCTTCCAACCTTGGTAATTCTATTCTATTCTATTCTATTCTATTCTATTCTATTCTATTCTATTCTATTCTATTCTATTCTATTCTATTCTATTCACCCCTCAGATATTTATACACATTGATGAGATCCCCTCTCAGTCTTCTCTTCTCAAGATTAAACAGCCCCAGCGATCTCATTCTCTCTTCACAGGAGAGATGCTCAAGTCTCCTAATCATCTTTGTGGCTCTCCATTGGATTCTCTCCAGCAGTCCTCTGTCTTTCTTGAACTGGGGAGACCAAAATTTGATACAGTATTCCAGGTGTGGTCTCACCCACCAGGACAGAGTAGAGAGGAAGAATCTCCCTAGACCTGCTGGACACACTTTTCTTGATGCACACTTTTCTTGAAATGTCTAAATTCTTAAAAGTCTTTAAAAGTCCTTAAAAAGTCTTAAAAAACCCTAGTAACAGTGCATTCAAAAGACTTTGTTGATATCCAGCACCAGAAAAGGAGTGCTGCCTGTTATATTCGGATACAGACAGGCTGGATTCTTGAAGCTGAAAGAATACCATGTGGTTCAGTTCCCTTGTTTAAGAGGTAGACTGGCTCCCGGTTTTTTGTTGTCATTGCTACATTAACCTCCAGGAGGTTTTGTTTTGTTGCTGGCCTATTCCCTAGATGACTGTTTTCAAGTGGAAAGGGAGGTAAATCTGACAAGAAAGCAATAATTCATAGAGAAAATGACAGCTATAATGAAGTGCTGCAGTGGTGAAGCAATTTCCCCAGCAGAATTGTTGCTGCTGCAAGTTCATTGACATCCACAAGTCTCCTCCAGACTTGACTTTGGCCCAATGCATTTTCTTAAGTATAAGGCCAGTTTGCTATTTCAGAGCTTTCTCATTCATTGGTAAAGTTGACCTACATCTTGACAACTGTTATGTGGATCAAATCATAATAACTTATTACTCAAGTGCTGTTGTATGAATGTGCTGCCTGATGAATTGCATTGTGTATTTCAAGAGGTAGTGGCCTTCAAATAAAAAATGCAGGTGTGAATTGCCTGTTTGCAAGAGCTGATCTTTTGGCAACATTACAGAGACATGAGAAGAGTGCTTCCTTAAAAACGACCAAGTACTTAGAAAAACTTGCCATGCTCTGTCAGGCAATCCATCCTCAGGAAAGTAAAGGGCCATAATTCTTCCATGAAATCAAGTAACAACCTTTTAATAAGCATCATTAAGTCTTTAGATTGAAATAAGAGGCTATCTACCCTTTTATCCCATATTATATTGCCCAAATTCCTCTTTGCCATCCTTACTGTGGTCAGATGAAAGCCCCCTGTTTTCATATTGATCACTAAAAGCACTTTCCCCTTGTACCAGTTCACTGCATCACTTCTAAATGTAGTTCATTTGATCTCTCTTACTTTGGCTGCTGCTCATTCAGGGCTACAAAACCCGTCATTTCAGGCAGGTCCTGGAACTAAATGATCATGTTTCCTACCTCATTCCAGGGGATAACATTAAGATCTTTGTTTAAGTAGGATTCAGATTAAAAATAAAGTTCTCTTTGCTTTCCCATGCATGCCCACACACGTGCACACCCATACATATGTACACCCCTCTTTCTCCACAAGGGTTATTTGAAGCCAGAACAGTAGACATCTGTGTGTACTTGTGGCTATTTCTTTTCAGTAACACACTTCCCAAATGCTGGACTCTGGGGAAGTGCAACTGTACTGAAATGTTACTCTAGCTACAGCCTAAGCCCTTCAGAGCTGCGGATTGAGTGGTTCTCAGAGATATCCTTTTACACTGGCAAAGAGAAAGTTGCTCTTTGACAAGGAAATTAATTGACAAGGGCAACAAAGTTGCTGGTTTAGTGGTTATCAAGAATTTATTTGTAAACAGGTCTCAGCTTGACTTGTATAGTTTCCCTACAGTCACTTGCATGTGGCTGTGGATCTTGTTTCCACTTGCAGTCTTTGTGCACAAGGAAGTTTACCAGTGTGAGATTCAATAGAGCTCTTCCACATCTGTTTTTCCTTCTTCTCTTTTATCCTTGCCAGACCAGCATGAAAAAAAAACCCACAATGTTCTAGCTTGAAGGAAAACCATCCACAATGATAACTACCAACTCACATGCCAAATAGATTGAAAACTCAGGCTGGTATTTTGGGGGATTGTTCCTGAACTAAAGTGACATAACAAGCATAAGTCCACACAGCAGGCTGGATTTTATGAATGCATGTCAGCAAGGTATCTGCCCTTTTCAAAGCAGTCTGCAAGCTGTAAACAGAACAAACAAAGAAACAAACAAAGAAACAAACAAAGAAACAAACAAACAAACAAACAAACAAAAAAAACCCAAAAAATAAAAAAATCCATACAGAAAACCTGATTTTTAAAATAATGTTAAATAATTCAACCTTTTCAACCTACCAGTCTTAGTCAGTGCATGTCCCCATCCTCTTTATATTAACATTCCCCTCCTTAGTGTTCTCCAGCTCATTTTACAACAACAGAGGCAGCACTTTCCCTCCTGTGCTCCTTTTGGGCAAGCAAATTTCTGCATTTGTCTCGACACCTTGGATTAGGTTGTCAGTAAATGAGAACACTAACTCCTGGCCAGACTTCACCCTCCCTTCTCTTCCCACAAGACTTAATTGATTGGTTTCATCATATGCAGCTTAACCTTATGCAAGAACATGAAATGGCATATGGTTTCCATCCCAGAAAGATAATTGACCCCCAGGTGATTTCAGTCAAATGAGAAGGAAAAAAAAAATAAAAAAAATAGTGAGGTTGTTTTTGGAAGGGACAAGAAAAGAAGGATGGAGAGGAATGATTTCACCTCTGGTAGTTTTTTGAACTTTGAGCCCTGAAATCTCAGGTTTGATGAATGCGCTCAATCCACCCATTATGGGAAAGCTGAAGCAGGTCTCAGGGTCTCCTGATCATGAAATTGATGCCCTAGGGCATCAATGTGCACAATGTTTCCTACAGAGGCAAGTCCATTCGCTTTCTCAGCAAAGAGCTCTCTTTTTCTTGCTGGTCCAACCACAGAAGCACAATCTCTCTCCAACAATGTTTGCGTTTAGAGAGACAATATTATCCCTGGCTTCTCTTGCCTTCTCTATCAAAACTAAGTCCACAGTACCCCATTAGACCTTCAGTATATATTGTTTTAGTTGGGTTCCTCTTTCCTACTGGCAAATTATATGGCAGTTTTAATGTTTATTCTCTCTACTTCTTGCTTCTCTTTCTGTGACATTGCATCTGTGCTATGCTGGCTGATGTATGACAGGAGATGAACTGTTAGGTTTGCATATCAAATCCTGTGTCTGCAGTCTGCCCTACACAGTCAGAACATATTTGTGGGCTTTACATCTGGTAAAGGTCATCTTCTGAAATGCAGAGGTGCAGAATAATCTTCCTGAGTCTGAAGATGGATCAACTGCAATGATCTTTGCTGCAGTTCATTTCTTCTGTAGAAGGAGGAAGCTCCACATATTCTGGATGGATTCATTGTTGCTTAGCAGGAACAGTGAATCATCTTAATACATTGCAGCTGCAGCACAGGAAATTTTGAGCAGGCAAAGGGGCAGGCACTGGAAAATGTCACAGAGAAGAGCATTTAAAAAAATCAAGTAACAATATGATGACATGTATTCTTTCTCCTCTCTCTTCCACCAACCTGAAAGGGAAAGATGCACAAAAGAAGGTTTTTCATTTCAGAAGTTCAGATCAGAGACAGAACTCCAACTATGTCACTTTCCTGCTAGAGGTAGGATGACGTGAAATATGAACCTGTCAAACAGAGAGAAGGACTGATCCAGATATGACAAGTCTAACATACTGAGCTCAACAGTCTTGACTCTTTCCTCCCCAAGCACATCAGCAAGGATTACATCTCATGTGTTTCTGCAGCACTGAACCATAAACAGTCATCTATCAGATGGTCCCTGACACCAAATGCAGTAGGGTGGCAGATGCTGTGGTCCTGGAGAGCCATGCTCAAAGGAGACCTGATAGGAATCATATTTCATTTTCTTTGAGCTGCTACTTCATTTGACATGCATTCCCATTTCTCCTCCTTGTTCTCACAGGCTGTCCTGCTTTGAGTCCTGGAAGCAATCATTTTGGAGAGGTCTGTCCTCTTGCTATCAAAAAGTCACAGAGCTAATGTTGTAGATGCTGTCCAACAGCAGGCAGTTGCCCTTAGATCTCTTTGTAAAAGCATCCCACACTCATTTGCCAGATTTATTTCAGGCTTGAAGACTAAGCCATTTTGAGTCACTGAATCCTGGCAAATGTTTCAAGCACCTGTCTTGCTTCTGGCTGAATGCTGAACAGTGATATGGTTGGGCTGTTGCACAGTGTCTTTCAGGCTCTCATATTGGGATCTGTGGCAGCGGTTCTCCTGAAGCTCCATGGGATGCTCCTTTTGTCACCAACCATCTGCAGTTCTTTTGGCTGGGCAGGTATAAAGCATGAGTGCCAGCCTGACAGTGTCGACACTGAAAATTCTCTAGTATTGTGTGTTGTGTGCAAACAAAATGCTCCATTCAAGGTATAGAGGAAATTTTCTAACATTCTGAAAAAAGGGGTCCCCAGGGTCCCTGGGGAAAGAGGGGGAAAAAAAAATAAACAAAATTCTGTTTCCTGCCAGTATCAAAAGATCAGGTGACAAAGGGAGGAGAAAAATGTCATTTATGATAGGGCCAGCATATTAGTCCACAAGGTATACATAGAAGAGATTTGATAACATTGAAATCTCTGTTCATCAATGGCAGCCGTGGTAGCAACTCTGGGCCCCTCAGTTTAAGAAGGACATTGAGACACTTGAACGTGTCCAGAGCAGGGCAACAAGGCTGGGGAGAGGCCTTGAGCACAAGCCCTATGAGGAGAGGCTGAGGGAGCTGGGATTGTTTAGCCTGGAGAAGAGGAGGCTCAGGGGCGACCTCATTGCTCTCTACAACTACCTGAGAGGTGGTTGTAGCCAGGAAGAGGTTGGCCTCTTCTCTCTAGCAACCAGCACCAGAACAAGGGGACACAGTCTCAAGCTGCGCCAGGGGAGGTTTAGGCTCGAGGTGAGGAGAAAGTTCTTCACTGAGAGAGTTGTTTGCCATTGGAATGGGCTGCCCAGGGAGTTGATGGAGTCACCGTCCCTGGAGGTGTTCAAGAGGGGACTGGACATGGCACTTGGTGCCATGGTCTAGTCGTGGGGTCTGTGGTGACAGGTTGGACTCGATGATCTTTGAGGTCTCTTCCAACCTTAGTGATACTGTGATACTGTGACACATGGCCACCAGACAGAAATGGTGTGATGTGCAAAGCTGCATCAACATTGTCTCTGACCCTGCTGGTTCTTTTTTGGTCCCAGGATTAGAGTATTACTTCCAAGCTCTTCCTTCAATGTACTGATGCCTGTTGTTATTCTTCCCGAGATGCAAGACCCTGCACTTGTCCTTATTGAACTTCATGAGGTTTGCCAGCACCCAGCTCTCAGCCTGTCCAGATCTTGTTCGATGGCTGCGCAGCCACCCCGCTAGTTTTGTAATTCCACAGCCTCTCTGGGCAGACTGTTCCAGTATTCAGCCACCCGCCTCCAGTCCAGAAGATTTACAGAACTCAAGTGTTTTCATTTCTCTGTTGCTGATTCTCTGATGCAGAAGCTCTGTATGTGTAGAATAATAAGCTTTACTCTGTAGACCAAAACCTCTCTTTACAAGGCTTGGTAACCTATTGGTGCCTTAGTGAGGGAAGTATCCATAAATAATTGAGCTTTCTCAGCTGAAGCAGGGTGACCCTTGGCCTCAGTGTTATTCATCTTATTTAATAAAGGATGCTTTAGTGGTACATTCAGGATCAAGAAGAGTTTTGTTAATGCTAGAGGATGATACTGGTATTGTAGCCAGTTAATGTGCCTGTTCCTACTAATGATAAATGGGTCTGTCATCTGTTTATCTGGTACCGAGCCTCCAGCCTTACATAATCATTTGTGGATATACCCAAGGGGTTTGATAGCTAACATTTCATGTCTTACAGGTCATCAGAATTCTTCAAGAAAGATGTATTTGATAAATAGTAATCTGTAGCAGAAAACTGGAGGTGAAAAGAAAACACTATTCAACTGATTATTAGGTCTGTAAAATGAAACAAAACTTGTCTTAAGAATAATCTTTTTGGTTCTGCTTTGACCAGAATTCAGGGAGAGGAGAAAAGGAAAATGCATCTCAGGAACATTGGTGGATCCAGGCTTGTTTGGCCTTCCTGGGTTAATAGCTGATTTGAAACTCATGTTTTCAGTTCTGAAATCTCAGGAAGTTGTCTGAGGCCAGGAGGGAATAATGACTCAAGGAGACATAATTTCTAGGGAGGTACTGAGGTCCTGCAGCTCAGCTTTGGAGGTAATACAAGCCACAGAATAAAATTCCTCACAATTTCAAAATCAGAAGAGAAGCTAGTGACTTGAGAAGAGAAATCTGAGAAGGAAAGCAGAAAATATATTTGTGTGTTTGTGCGATGTTGTGCCACACAGCCAATGCCTTTTGTACTTTAACCTGGGCCTTGCAAGGGCCTTGCAAAATGTGTGCTATCTCACCATTCAAGGTAGTTCTTATGAGGAGCAGCTGAGGAAACAGGGCTTGTTTAGCCTGGAGAAAAGAAGGCTGAGGAGAGATGTTTTCTCTCTCTCTACAACTACTAGAGAGGAGGCTGTAGTGAGGTGGGAGCTGGTTTCTTCTCCCAAGTAACAAGTGATAGAACAAAAGGAAATGACATTCAGTTGTGTCAAAGAAGGTTTAGGCTAGACATTAGGAAAAAATTCTCTCTGAAAGAATTGTTAAACAGTATCACAGTATCACAGTATTACTAAGGTTGGAAGAGACCTCCAAGATCATCGAGTCCAACCTGTAACCACAGACCTCACGACTAGACCATGTCACTAAGTGCCACATCCAGTCCCCTCTTGAATGCCTCCAGGGAACAGGCTACCCAGGGAAATGATGAAGTCACCATTTCTGGAGATATTTAAAAGACAAAGATGTGGTGCTGAGGGACATGGTTTAGTAGTGAATTGGAAGTGTTAACAGTTGGACTTGATGATCTTAAATGTTTCTTCCAATCAAAATGATTCTATGATTTTGAGATTCCCTGTTAGCTAACAATTTCATTTCAATCCAGTGTGGAAACTCTGGGATCTGGGCTTTGAATTATTTTTACAGATTCACAGATTGCCTTGCGTTGGAAGGGACCCTCAAAGGTCATCTTGTTCAACTCCCCTGCAATGAGCAGCAACACTAGATCAGGCTGCCCAGGGCCACATCAAGTCTGGTTTTAAATGTCTCCAGAGACAGAGCCTCAACCACATACCTGGGCAACCTGTTCTAGAATTTCACCACTCTCATTGAAAAGAACCTCTTCCTTATGTCTAAATCTATTCTGTTCCAGTTTAAAACCATTGCCTCTTGTCCTATCACTACAAGCATTTTTAAACAGTCCTTCCCCAGCCTTCTGGCAGATATTAAAATATAGTTATGAGGCCTCCATGGAGCCATTTTAATGACTATGTCCACAGTCAGATAACAGGTGGAAGAGGGAGGGAAGGACTCTGCTCATCTTGACATTCCACAAGATGAGAAGGCAATGATGGCCATGTACATCTTGCACCATTCTCATTGCTACTTCTGATGATGCTGTATCAATATACTCACATTTGAGAATTATTTACCAGTGTTTCACAAAGACCAAAGCACACCATTACAAATCAATCCCACTGAATCAGCAAAGGCACAAAAGTTAGCTCTAGCCTAAATTTAATCAGCAAATCTCCCTGGGGTCAGTGGAGAGGGGTACCTCTGGAAGGCAATTCAGAGCAGGCATCTGACTTCAAGGGCAGCATTAATCTGATGGCTATTTTCCCTTTGCCAAGAGTCAATGGGATCAATTCACAGCTGAGCAGAGAAGACTTACACTGGCTATGAAGCAGTACTAGCACCAATAAAACTACCACAGTATACTCCCTGTATCGCAGAACTGCCATATGTCTCTGCTTATGGGGACTGGGCATGGGAGATGTGGAGGGAATTGCTTTCCTGGGCGGGTTAATGTAACAAAAAGTGAGCAACTCTGCAGCCCTTAATCTCCCTGAAGCCCCTAGACTCAGCCCTCATATGCTTTGCTCTGTGTTATGTTTCATGATGGAGTTTTTAATCACCTCATCTAAAGACAAAGTAATTTAAAAACAAAACTCAACTTTGGCTCCTTTAGTTGGGTTTTTTGAGAAGTAAAGGTTCCTCTTGTGTTAAAATTATTAGATTTTTATAATCTTGTTTATAGTATTATAAAGTCCAAGCATTGTGGAGTAGGCACCCCAAATAAATATCCAGCTCTAAAATATTTAATATCTCATGATAAATTAAGATACTTAGAGCTGTGAATTTGAAACATTACGGCATTTTTGTGCTTTTTATTTTTCTTCCAAATATGGAACACCTCTTTCCAATGTAGTAAGAAATCTGACAGTTCTCCTCTTATTTTTAATGATAATCTTACTTACAGTAATCCAGGAACTGCTGCTCGAAGAAGAAAAAAAATGAATTATAGGAGTATGCAAAAATCCCTTATTTTAAGACCTTGGTTATGAGAGGGTTTTTGTTACTCACAGAAGTTTGTCAGGACCCACCAGTTACCTTTGAATAATCTCAGTTTTCCTTTGTCTTGCGATTTTTCTTTTCTTTATTGAATTAATGTTATAAATATATTAATAGAACCATTGGTGGAGAGAAGATATACTGTTTCTGACAATTCCTTTGCTATTATAAATCAGCATAGTGCCACTTACATCAGCCAAGCTACTATTTACCCCAGTTGAATGTCTCCTCCTTCACTTCTAATATTAACTCTGTTAAAAATAGGAGATTTGTATTTAAACCCCTGCTTCCTGACATGACAGTAGGTGGGCCAGCTTGTAATATGATCAACATTTACAGCATTTATCTCCACTGAAACCCATTTATGTCAGCTCCTAGCAATCAAAACATAATGGCTTTTTGGAATTGCCATTGCTTTATATTTTACCAAAAAGTAAGAATATTAATTAAGAAACAAAAACCCAGTGAGCTCTAATATAGCATGCATGCATGTGCATAAGTGGGGAACAACATGGAAGTGCTGGCTTCTGTGCATACAACCCTTTCCTTGAAGCAGTATTTTTGGGTGGTGAGCTGGCACCATATAAGGGGAGCAGCTATGGTGAGGGGTGGATTTCAGAGCCCTATTGTCAATGCATAAATTGAGATTTAGTTTTATAATAAACTTTGATATGTTTGAGGTGCCTGGAGACATTTGAGATGCCCAAACCTATTTAAGAGATTGGCAGAGAAGATGCAGGATCTGCAGGAAACCCATTTCTCTGGATGACTTCCGAGGGACAGTCAGGACATATCTAGGGCATTTCTAGTGACATTCTAGTGACATTCTAGGGCATTTCTAGTGACACTGGACAGTCTTGTGTGGACATGTGAGCTGGGCTGTTTCTTACATCATCAGTCACAGTTTTTCAAGTTATTTTTTGCAACACTGAGGGGAATGATGATTGTGACCTATCAGAGGCTATTAGCCTTTAGTAAGATTATATGCTGGCTCATTTTCACTGCTGTGCCACATATTACACCGGTGAATGTTATCACCAACTGAGTGACACTACCCAAACATGTTTCACAGTAAAGTTATATATATTTAAGTATCTACAAAACTGACAGTTGTGTTCAAGTCCCCATTAAATGCTGAGCTGCTAAAAAGTTGTTCAGGACATTGCCAAACTACCTTGAAGAATGGTGTCAGGCCTTGGGGGTGGGGGGGTAGGGGTGGGATTGGGGAATGAGGTGGGGAGGGTTGTCTCCTTAGATTTCTTTTAAAAGATTGTTAAGATGACAAAAGATTGTTAAGATGACAACATTTGAGTGCTATCATAAATTAAGCAAGTATGCTTTACCACCAGCATTAAGCATGAAATCTAGAAAAAAGAAAAACCAATTGATGTTAGAAGGTTTGTCCCAATTGTTAGAAGATTTCTCCAGGTTTAAATGTGTGTTGATAGGTCCGATTTCATTCTTCTTAGCTTGAAGCACCTCACATGTAATGTAAAATTGCTCATTATCCAGACTTTGTGACTACATCCCAACTGTGAAGCTACCCATGGATGGTAGCATGCCATATATATACGTATATATATCTTGGATAGGAACAAGCCTGGAATATGCCATAACTCTCCTCTGGTTGCCAAAGTTCCTGAGGAAATCAAAGCATGAGGAAGACACCTTGGGCATGGATGTCCTATAGACATGAAGACATCCATTTCTCCACATCAATGCAGACATAAATGCATATGCCTGTGGAGAACAAGCTTCTGATGTACATACATACAACATCAGGTTGAAAGGGGCTCTGAGCAACCTGATTGTCCTGGTTTGAGGCCAGACAGATCCTCTATTGCCCCAAGAGGGACAAAAGAATGACACTCACACAAATGGATTGCAAGGTGATGGAAAGTTTAAATAGAAAAGCAGTTTGTGTTTTACAGAAACTACAAAGCTTAGCAGCAAAGAATCCCAAAGATTACAGAGTCCCTTACAGCACACCCAAAAGCCTCCCAACACTTCCCTTCTCCCCACCTGAGGGTATACCCAAAACCAGCAGGGCACTTTCTTCCCCCCACTGCTAGGGTAGTCCCAGGCTGGCCAGGTCAATATGCCCCCTGCCTTCTCCTCTTGGCATTAGGCCTAGACAGGCCTAAGAGGCCATGAGATACTCCCCCACTGCTACCCGATAGAGAGCATCTCCCATGGGAGCAGAGAGGGAAGAAAGGAAGAGAATGACTTTGCATATGGATTTATAGGATGCAGGATTTATGGGTATGAAATATGCTGTTTCCTGTGTCCACCTTATTGGGTTGGACACTCAGCACACCAGGTGTGTAACTCATGTGACAGTAACAGGAGGCACCCAGCCTAAACTGCCACAATGATTTAGTTTAAGACGTCCCTGCCCATGGCAAGATGTTTGGAACTAGGCGATTTTTAAGGCCCATTCCAACTCAGACTATATGATTCTGTAATTATGTGATTTACTTCAGTCACAGATAGGGGGCGTCTGGGTCTTCGAACTTACAAAGAATCCTACATGGACAATCTTGAAAGATGCCATACAAACAACCTTTACAAATGCAATCTAGTCTATTCTGACACCCAACACCTGGCTCCTTTTCTGTAGTGAGAATGGCTGGACCATTGCAGTGGCGCACTGATTTTTCTGGATGGTGAACACAAAAAGGGAGTTGAGAAGAGACCACCCGAGTTGTTCTGACACATGACTTGAGTGCTTTCTATTCTTAGACAGATGAGGATCTGAAATATGTAAGTACACTAGCATTGTTTTTTTTTAGATGTATTTACAAAAATGAGAGGAAAAAAACCTAAACCTCTTAATCTGTCATGGGTGTGGGCTTTATATATTCATCATTTTCTTGATGTGTGTTTACACTTAAGTAGAGTTGATGAATCAAGCTATTCATTGTGATATTTTAACAGATCATTATTTGTTTCTTATGTTTCTTTATGGAAATGAAAACAGCAAAAAGCATGAAATTATATTTGCAGTGTCGTTTTGCATTTATAATCTAATAAGTAGTGATCACTTGGAAAATCCTTTTTAAAAAATATAAATATATATTGTTAACAAGAGATTTTACTAAAGTGATTGAATCAAGATGAGAAATGATCCCAGGTTCCTGAAGCTTGGATAAATGACATTATCAATGTTAATGTGCTGTTCTGGAAGTTCATTTGAAGTATAAGAAAACACCTAATTATGATTTCATGGCAGCTTATATACTCATTAGCATAATTTGCTCTCTACTACAGAGCCTCCAGTCTCTGTATTACATCTGGAATATCCAATTCACCAAATACCCACCAAATACCCACCAAAACTCATCCAACAAATATGAACTCTACAATTTTATCTTGACTTCCACCAAGGCTTTTGCTGAATGAGCATAACCATGACTGATTTTACAGTATCATATGGATCTACTCCTTCTGACTCTTCTAATGATGTTGTTTAAGGCATCTTTTAGAGCTCTGTGATCTCCTATGAAACTTTATTTGTGTTTAACAAATTATAAATGTCAACCACATGTCCTGGTTTTGCTGGGACAGAATCCCAGGCCACCCATGGGCTGAAGGCCATTAGCAGTTCTAAGTCAACCAGGACAGCAGACTTGAATTGGCTACAGGTGTATCCTAGACCACTAGTACCACATTCAGTGTAAAGAGAGAAGTTTGTTGACTGAAGCGGATCTTATTGCTTGAGCTTCTTGCTTGGGCTCCTCCTCCACATTTCCCTCCTCTGCTCTTGAGGATTGCATTCTTGTATACATTATGACTGCTGAATCTTTGCTAGGCGGAGTATAACTTCATATGCTTTGCATTGACATTGGTATTAGCGTGGCTCTTTCGTTTTTCATTTCAGCTTGTGGGTCTTTTCTCATTTTCCTAATCCCCCTTCTCTACTGGGGAGGAGTCATCAGGTGATAGAGTAACTGCTGAATTTTAGCTCCAGATATGGGTTAAACATAGGCACCACAAAATACTGGATCTTAGTTTCACAAAGGAGTGCACATCCCAAAATATTTTAAAAATGAGAAAAGAAAACAAATAGAAATTTGAAATGTTCTTTAAGTTCTACATATATCATGGCTTTAATTAGCCATAAGTAAACATTTAGAAGCATAATTAAGTTTATTTCTACAGCTTCAAGTCAAGGATCTCTGCTCTTCAAAGTACAGAAACAAATCAACAAAAGCTATCATGACCTGACATGAAAGAACAAGGTGAAGAGTCCCGTGACATTTCTAGTTTTGAAATGGGTGTGTTGATTCTCCTTTGATTTCAAACAATAAGCATATGCTTGTGTTCTTTCCTCAGTCCAGGCTATAATTACTTATTTCAGATTACTATGTTTGTATAGTAATGAGACTAGACTGAATTCTCTGCTGCTTTGGGCACATTCTTGAAAAATATACCTTGTAACAGTGACAGGCAGATTGTTCTTGATGTGTCTTTATTAAAATAAATGTATATTAAGCAATGTTTAGATTTCTGACTGCAACTGACTGATTCAATAGAGATTGGTATAGCAATAATGCCATTGTATCAAGCCTCTTTTCTTTTTCTTTTGGGGATTCCCAGAGATATTTTAATAAAAGAAACTATGGGCTAGGCCTCTCCACTGTGTTAAAGGGAGAAAACAAGATGTTTTTTCAGAACAAACAAAGCATGTGATGAGGCAATAGTAGAGCACTCAAATTACCACTGGAGGCTTTTCTTTTCTGGAAGGAAAAGTAAACAGGTGGATATTGTGTCAGAATCACAGATATGCAAAGGATGTTGATGATGTCACTAAATATCTGCATAGCTCCAGAAAGGACCTTTTGTATCAAAATTTGATTAGGCACTATTAAAAGGTCTCACTTCTGGAAGAAAAAGTCTTCCTAAGTCTCAGGACTTCCTTAAAAACAGGAATAGAAACTCAAATGTCATAATTTGTTTTGTTTTTCTATATTTTTTTCCCCAGAGGCTTAATCTAGAAGTTTTGATAGCTATGGAAACAAGCCAAGATTGTATTCAAAACTGATATTGTGCTGTGGGTAACCATTATATGTCAGATATATTGCATGTACCCTGCTGTGTGTGAGGTGTGACATCATTATACAATAGATCCAGTCAAGGTTAAAAAAAAAAAAAATCTGAGGAAATGTGCTAATATCTGATTGTCCATGGTTAAAACATACAGCGTTAATATACTGTCCTAGCAAATGAAGGCAAAGGACATAAGTTGAAGGGTTATTCCCAAAGTAATTCAGCAGTTCAAAGACATTAATCAGTACTACATATCTCCTGGAAAAGAGTGAAGGGGGGATCCATTCATCTTGGTTCCCCGTGGTTACTATCTGATAGTAAATTGCATCCATCACTACCCGTGTGGGGGACACTGACAACTGGGGGAATTTGAGCTATCTGAACCATGCATCTCCTCATGTGGCACTAGGATGGAGATTTAAATTTGATACAGGAATTGGTTTATAACCTTACAGAAACACACGAGAGTAATAAGTGGGCCTTATCAGTACATCTGGCCGGTTTTGAGTTCCTGCACAAATGCTGCCACATAAGGATCTTCTCTGAGGTACTCAGACATTGGTGTGATCAGCCTGGTAGACAGATCCCTGCATTGGGGAAGCCAAGGTCAGTGCTCCTGGGATAATAGCACACAGAGATTCAGTAGTAATATTTCATCAAGTGATGTCTGCAGAGCACTTTAAAATCCTTATGTGAACGACAAAGGATGCTATATGTATAGAGGGGGAAAGGCTGACATTTCTACAGTGCATTTAATTAACAGAATTCCATGCAAGCCTGGACTTCATAAGAAAAATAATCTTGCTTGCACACTGGGCTAGTTGAGCTTCCATCATAAACACACAGGGAACCCCTGTAAGTCATCTGCTGAATCAAGGTTATTGTTT
Organism: Picus viridis; assembly: GCA_033816785.1. Lineage (NCBI taxonomy): Eukaryota > Metazoa > Chordata > Aves > Piciformes > Picidae > Picus > Picus viridis. Next base: position 34,964,711 of record CM066566.1, read on the forward strand.
TGCTGGTGCCCTGTCCTCAAACACCCTACAAAAGTGAAAGCTGTTTTGCTGACTACAAGTAGGGGGCTGAAGGACACAAGAAGCAACAACAGTAATTGATCATTTTTATGAACTGTGCTTCTCAAGCTGTTGGAGCTCTTCAAATAGCTGAATTTCAGTGAGGAGACAGTATATGTCTGTGTAAAGATATTTTGCCCAACCCAGTACAAACACTGTTCATGGAAAATGTTGTGGTTCCTTTTCTTAAGGGTTGGCCAAATGAGCACTAGTAGTGCATTACTTCAAGGTATCCAGACTGCAAAATTAGCACACCACAAAACATAGCCACTTCTTACTCCTTGTCAGGATTCACTCCTATTATTTTTATGAGAAAGGAACACAAGACATGATCAGAAATGATCATCCAACCATGACCTTAGTTCACATGAGGTATCCCACATAATTTATTGCCACCATGATCACATTTTGCTTTTGGATCTGACTCTGCAGAAGAAAATTAAGGAAAGTCATGTGTCCTACTGTGGACACCACAGGGCTGAGAGATGGTAACTTACATCTACTCTGGATTTGCAGTGGTTTGATAGCTATAGCAACCTATCTTGCCCACATATACAATGAAATTTAGCAAATATTCATAAAGGTCATTTGGACAAATAGAATAAATGTATTCCTTTGTAGCTGCATATTTTCATTATAAATTTTTCATCCTTAATGGTACACTTCTTTTCCATAAAGTGTGTCCAGGACGGGAATAGGTGACACATTCAGACCCTTGCAGCCTCCACTGTATAAATCAATTTCCAATACTCCGTCCTTTAGTTGCAAATATTGAAGTTGCAAATATTGCCTGTTTCACCAGACATAGATCAGTTCTGGAGTGCATGGCTAGGACTGCTGCTTGATAATTTATAGAAGGATTTGGGAAAGATATAAAATATCACAAAATTGGGAAATAAAACTGTTTCTGTTTTAGAGGTGGGACAAGAAAAAACATATTTGTCGATGTGCACAGTAATTTTTTTCCCTCAGATATAAGCTTGTTGGGATAACTATATTAAGTGAAGTAAGGCATAAAGCTCTTCTAGAACCCAAGACTATCTTTGAAAATTGAGTATAATGGAATTAACAAGGCTGCCACAGTGGTAGCTTCAGGTTTGAAGTCACTAATGTTGCCATTCTGTGAGAGAATAAATCATATGAGAGGTGTAAAGTGGTTAAAAAAACCCTGCCAAACATTTTCCACATGAACAGGTGTTATAAGAGTCATCCTTAGTGACTCTCAAATAGTGGGACAAGTTCTTGAATCACCTCGTCTAAATAGATGTGCTTTTGAAATGAAGGTTTCACTGCAGATCTCCAAAGGTGCTGGTCAAACATGAATTATTTTTGTGATTTTAGAAATGATAAATCTGGGAAGTGAATCGTTGTCATTATCCAAAGGCATCTCCATAGCTACAAGTCTTAGTGGCACGAGGAGTTTTTCTGTTTAGTTACTTCCCAGGGGGAAGGACAAGTCCACTTTCTCTGGCAGCTCTTGGAAACAGTGGGAGGATAGGTCAGCTGAATTTGCTAACACCCACATTTATCTTCAGGTGAAGTTTTCTTTCTTCACCTCATCACTTTTACAGCGGAGATTTAGCACTGTGTATTCTGAGCTAGATATCCCTATGCAAAGAACTGGGGTGAGATTCCTGTCTGGAGACTTTTACACCCTTGTACGTTCCCTTCACATGTAATGCCACTGAAGTCACTTGGCATGAATGGCAAAGTGAACTGTTATCAGCCACTTCAGAATATCCCTGCTAAGGAGGAGGTTAATCCTTCTGGGTCCTCAATTCAGGTTGTTCATAACGGCAATAAGATGAACATCACAGACAAATCCAAACTGCCTGTGGGGTCAAGATACAGGCCAAGTGGCTTCTTCCAGTCTTGATTTTTTTTTCTTTTTCACACTGCACTGTGATTTGTTTCAATCCAAGTTAGACTGTCAGCCAAGAGATAGACTGTACAGACAACACTGACATACTCATTTGGATTCTCTAACAATCTACTCCCACCTTTCTTGTCTCCACTCAGTCCCATTCGTTTTTTCCTTCTCACTACATTGCTTTATTCCTTCTTGCTTTTCCTACCTATGGCATAAGCAGAGGAAGAACATTTTTCTGCCTGTCTCATCATTTATGTACTACAAGAAGGCAGGATTATAGGTGGAAATCAACCGTGTTGTGTTTCATAGGTGAGGTTTGAGAAGAAAGCTCCATAATAATATCTATTATCTCTACTCTGCTGCATTGAGCCAGAATAGCAATTTCAGGCTCTTTATCCCTCACAACAGTAGGATTCTGATATTGTATTGTCTCCACAGGTTTTACTGAATTTGGATCTAGGTAGACAGACTGGTCTTCTCTCAGTCTCTCTCTCTAGACAGAACTTCACTTGTGTTGTTCTCTGTCTATTTAGATTTGTGCCAGTTTTGGTGGCTTCAACTACTGTGGTTACATGGGATGCTCCTTGAAAAGTTTTCTGCTGCCTCTCCAAATCCATGCCTGCTACATGAGTCCCAGGTCACCATATTTAGTGAAACATCCACAAACTTGGTGTGAAGGGTGTTTGTGCTAAAGAATTGCCCGACTGGCAATTTCTGAAGCAATTTCCATTGCACTTTGGCCTTCAGATGATAAGAATGATTTGAAGCTTCATGTCATTAGAAATAGTTAAGGAAGTTTCCACAGTGAGAAGCCTCAGTGTGAAGTTTGCAAAATAGATTTTAAAGCAGTCTTCTGAGGACTTCTTTTCCACACCTGTGTGGCCTAGATAGCACATTCCTCAGTGTATCAGCAGATAAAGCAATTATGTATTTTAAGCTGGTCCTTAAAAATGCACCCAGCCCTGTACGAATACCTTTACTCTTTGCATATAATAAGGATTCAAGACCTTTCCACCTGCCTCTTATCTTCCTGCTGCAGATAGGGCAAGTAGGAAAAAGGCCTCCTGCCATGAGAAGGTGAACTCTGAATTTGGTACGTGATCTGCCGACAGAGACAGTTAATTCCTCTGAATGCATTCTTTTCAATAGAGATGGCTTTTAAAAAGAGAATTTAATGAAATCCAGTGTCCTTTTCATAAAATAGTTGAAGGAAGCCTTGTTCAATAGCACTTGCCAGTCAATCTTCTGTTATTGTTATTTTTTTCCTTCCCCCCCTCTCCTTTCTTTAATTGGCATCTGCCTGGAAGGACACAACAAATTCCAAGCAGGTATCTTAACTAGGTTATTGTGGAACTATTTGTCTTGGTCCAGAGAGGGAAAGAGACTCAGTTCTTTTGAATATTCCTGTGTTATGAAATTAGAGGCACAAATGAGGCAAAAATATCAACAGCGAGGCTATTTATTAGCAGAATAAAGTGGGTGGATCAGAAGGAGAGAGAGAAGAGGGAGAAAGAAGAGGAAAGGAATCATATTACCGCACCACTCACCCCCAAGACAATTTGGGTTTGCGGAGGAAGGCTGCTGCAACTTTGGCGTTGAGGAGAGACCATCCTTGTTGGCTGTGCTGTCCTCCACTGGCAGAGGGGAGGGAGAGACCCCAAAGTCCAAGTCTAAGTCCAAGTCCTTCTCTGAGCAGCCTCTTCACCTCCATGAGTTGCAGCAGGCAGAACTTGGCACACAGAAAGAGGGTTCCTCCTGGTCTGCTGCCTCCAGGCTACATGGTGATGTCTTTTTCTCCTGTGTCTCTCCTTTTCTCTCCTGGCATTCTCTTTGTTTTTCTTCAGAGCAGCATTGCCCACGTCTTTTCCTGCTCACAAGCCAGTAGTTGCTCAGATCTTTTATACAGTTTTTTAGGGATGTGTCCAGGTGGTGAATATGCATATTCCAGAGAGTATCGATAACAGTGGCCTCTACCCATTATTTCCAGGGCAGCTGCAGTCTGGTGAGCAATCTTTATCCTTTGCATCATCCTCCCTTTCTAGGGTAGCTGATGGGTAGAGATGATCTTGTCTATGAACATTCCAGAGAGTCCTTATCCAGTGGCATGTACCCAATACACATCAGCTATTGTCTGGGCAAGGAGCAAAGGTGATTTTATCTTTGTTGAATCACATCAAGAGAGACAAAATTTAGTCTCTCACGCTATTCTCTTTCAATCCTTGAATTTCTTTGCTGATAATATAGACTTTTTAATTTCTGTATGTGTAATAGGTGCAAGGGGCAAAAGCAGGAGAAAAAAAACCCTTGGGAGTATATTTTGAAATAATATTTACCTTATTAATATTAAATTGTCAAAATATGCAAGATTCTGCAAGCTCTAAAATCTTCAGGCAATTAGTTTAGTGTTTCTCTAGAATAAGTCAAAACTCAAAATAAGTGGATATTTAACCTCTGAGCATTTGGTGTTCTCTTTCTGTTAAATATTTAAGGTATTACTAACAGTATTCAAGGATTCAGTAAGGATAAGGAATTTGCTCAATGGTCACATCCAGTGTGTGGTCTTCAATGGCTTGAAGTCCAGATGGAGAGCAGTGACATCACATCCTGGGCTTCATCTCACATCCTGGGCTGCAACAAGAGATGCACAGCCATCAGGTTGAGGGAGGTGATTCTCCCCCTCTACTCCACTCTGGTGAGACCCCACCTGGAGTACTGTGTCCAGTTCTGGAGCCCCTAATACAGGAAGGATCTGGATGCGCTGGAGCATTTCCAGAGAAGGGCCACTAGTATGATTAGAGGGCTGGAGCTCCTCTCCTATGAGGGCAGACTGAGGGAGTTGGGGCTGTTCTCTCTGGAGAAGAGAAGGCTCCAAGGAGATCTAATTGTGGCCTTCCAGTATCTTAAGGGGGCCTACAAGAAAGCTGGGGAGGGACTTTTTAGGGTGTCAGGGAGTAATAGGACTAGGGGGAATGGAAAAAATTTAGAAATGGGTGGATTCAGATTGGATGTTAGGAAGAAGTTCTTCCCCATGAGGGTGGTGGTATTATGAAATACCAAGCTACTTTACATTTTCTGGTGTTCCTGTAAAGAAGTCTACTGCATTTATGATTTTTATTTTCTCATATTGGTTATATTTCATCATACTTGGTTAACCTCATACTACTACATAGCTGGTTTTAGCTGCTACTTAGAACCATTGCTACACAACTTAAATAGGAATTTATATAGATTCAGCATAACTACACCAAGCAGGCTGTTAGAATCATAGAATTGTTTTGGTTGGAAAAGACCTTTAAGACCATTGAATCCAACCATTACCTGATTCTAACAAGTCTGGTGCTAAACCATGTCCCTTAGCATCACATCTCTGTGTCTTTTAAACACCTTCAGGGATGGTGATTCAACCACCTCCCTGGGGGAGCCTCTTCCAGTGAAGAATTTGCTGCTAATATCAAACCTAAACTTCCCTTGTGCAACTTGAGGCCATTTTCTCTAGTTTTGTCTCTTCTTACTTGGGAGGACAAACCAACACCCACTTTGCTACAATCTCTTTTCAGGTAGTTGTAAAGAGTGAGAGGGTCTCCCCTTAGCCTCCTTTTCTCCACACTAAACAGCCCCAGTGACCTCAGCTGCTCCTCATGACCTGTTCTCCAGATCCTTCACCAGCTTTGTTACTGTAACAGCAAGTGAAAGCACATGTATGTCCAAAGGATTGCTGAGCATCTTCTCTGCCAGAGTAATTATTATGCAAACAAAAATAATCTCCTTAACAGCTTGTGCAACAGTATATCTTGTGATGGCATTTTCTGTCGATAGTCATGCTGAGATAGAAGGAGTCATTTTAAATTCAAACATTACAGCCTGCTAGATTAATAACCCATACTTATGAAACAATAATAGCTGTGTTTTTTTAACTCAGGAGATTGAACACTGATATTGAGCAGGTGTCTTTCTTCAGGATCTGCACAGTGATATACGGCATGTTGTTTGCTGTGATATTGATGTACAGGGAGCCAGACTGAAAGATGGGATCAGCCCACACAAAGCTGCATGTTTCTACTGCAATGTAGAGTTGCATATAAGAGCATGGACAGGTATTTTGCTTGGACGTTTTTTAGGTTCTGAGATCACAAGATGTTAGGGGTTGGAAAGGACCTCTGGAGATCATCAAGTCCAACCTTCCTGCCAGAGCAGGACCATGTAACAATATAATCTAGTGCAGGTCACACAGAACATGTCCAGATGGGTCTTGAAAGTCTCCAGACGAGAAGACTCCACAACCTCTCTGGGAAGCCTGTTTCACTGCTCTGTGACCCTTACACTAAAGAAGTTCCTCCTCATGTTGAGGTGGAACTTTCTGTTCTGTAGTTTATATCCATTGCCCCTTGTCCTATTGCAGGGCACAAGTGAGAAGAGGTTGTCCCCTCCCTCTTGACACCCAGCCCTCAGATATTTATAGAACATTGATGAGATTGATGAGATCCCCTCTCAGTCTTCTCTTCTCCAGATTAGAAAGCCCCAGATCTCTCAGCCTTTCCTCATCAGGCAGTGCTCCAGTCCCTTAATCATCCTTGTAGCCCTCCATTGGACTCTCTCGAGTAGATCCCTGTGTCTCCTGAACTGGGGAGCCCAAAACTGGATTAAATATTCCAGGCAAGGTCTCACTAGGGTAGAGTAGAGGGGGAGTGGAACCTCCGTCTATCTGCTGGACACAGTCTTCATGATGCACCCCGGGATATCATTTGCCTTCCTGGCCATGGGGGCACATGCTGTCCATATTGTCTCTTATCCTTGTTTGTGAGGAGAGATGGGAATTAATGTAAAGTTTTCAGGTCTTTAAAAGATGCACACAAATACACACAAGCACATAGAAAAGCTTAATTTAATCAGTTTAAGCATGAGCATGTGGTCCTGGGCACCCTGATCTAGTTGAACGTGTCCCTGTTCACTGCAGGGGGGTTGGATAAGATGATCTCTGAGAGTCTGTCCCAATCCAATGCAATCTGTGAATCTGTGAGCAGAGGTGGTTAATTAAGCATTATCAGATTCTATTTAGCACAGGAGGGTCAAGAAAGTAGAAATTTCTTGGTGAAAAAAATCTGTCTTCAATTCAAAGCTTGTGAAAAATGTTTTTAAAAAATAAAATAAATTGCTTTCTCCATTTTTTTTCCGAACACTTTTTTCTAGCAATTGCTTCACATATTTAACTCTTCAATACTAAGCTGGAGTTGAGAGTAGTGTGCTCACGGTGCCCATAATAATTTCTACTAATTTTTAGAATTGATAAAAAAATCATATTCATTGAACAATTTTGATTGGAGAAGATGTTTAAGATTACTGAATCTAACTTGAACTTCATAGTTTAAGCAGGACAATGTCTAATTAAAACCAGTGTTCATCATGACTGAGAGATTCTCTGTACTTCAAAGGTGTGATTCTCCCATTGTACCACTGCAGGTAAAAGCACCCATCTCTTCCTACTGGGAATAGTTCACTGCTAGCATACAAATGCCTCATATCACTGTTCTTCGCTTGTTGTAAAGGGAACAAAGTGCAGAGAGTTGTCTTTTCCAACCTGGTTAAATCTGTATTCTGTATTTTTAAATGAGTTCAATTGAGAACTGGATTCTCTATAAGCATAGCCATATAGAAAACTAATTGTGCTCAGAATTGCTCAAGGTATGTAAGTAAAGAAATGTGGTCTTGGTCTTGTAAAAGTCTGAAACAAAGGTTCTGCATGGTGCAGGAAAGCAGTGATGGGTATACAGTGAAGGCATCTCACCAGGGAGCTTCAGCTCCACATCCCTTTTGTAATAATCTAATCCCACAACTGTCTGATTGTTAAAAAAAACAAAACAAACAAAAAAAAACCTGCTGGGATTCAGGATGAATATGTGGGCTGCAGTGGAACACCACTGTCTCTGGAGGTCTTCCAGCAGACCCCCAGAGAGACTGAGATGCTTTTAGCAAGACAACATCTTTCATCACAGAAATACATATAGCCACATGCCTTTTCTGCTGTTAAAGACATCTCTACATAGCTATGTCTAAAGGACAGAGTGGCCTTGGGATTTCATTGGTTGCAAACCATCACAAATCTGAATCTGAATTAGTATTTAATTGCATCAAACCACTTCTTGGACAGGTCTATCAGCAGGTTTAGTTTTATTTCATCAACCTTCATACATAAGTATCATTGACACGCAGGGAACAGAGGGAAAGGCACCAGATCCCCAGCACTGCTGGCCACCGTAAAATGAAGAACTGCAAGACCTAATTTTACAAAATAAAAGATGAAAAAATATTTTATACTAGAAATGCAGCTCTTGCAGCTCTCTCTTCTTTATTTGAGCAGGAGGAACAGAACAGAAAAGGGTAAGGGTGGCAGTGAGGAAACAAGAGAGACAGTAAGGAGACGATAGGTGCTCTGAGAGCCTGGTGGTGCAGGCCAAAGGAAAAAAGCAGCTGAATTTCTTCCCGCATTCTGCAGCTGCATTTAATTAATAAGTATCCAGATTATACCAAAATAAAGCAAAGGACCACCTCCTTTCACCTTCTGTGGAACATGATCTTGTCAGTTAAACCCATGTAAAGCCTGTCAGGTTCATGTTGCTGACCTCTTTTTCTCCCAGCCACTATCTAATCCCCACTCCTTGGAGTCAACATCATGCTGCCCACAGCCCTTCACTTAAGAAGATATGGAACCAGTGCAGTAGCACTGGTGATACAATCTGGTTCCTGATGAAACACTATTAACAAGAAGGATAGATGTCCAGGCTGATGGCTGACTTGAAGAGGCACACGCATGCAGCCTGGGCACTCTTGATTTGCATTGCTGCATCTTCATTCTCAAGTAAAAGCAATCTTGTTTGTCTTCTCTAACTTTGCTTTACACATGTACTAATGAGCAACAGGCCAACACAAGAGGAGAATATTGACAAATCAGATGCTGCAACATTATAGAGCAAGACCAAGTGGACTCTTTACTTGATCTTGTTATTCCAATCATGTCTTCATTTTGCACTGACAAATCAATTCTCAAAGGTGAACTGGTCTGGACAGGCATGAAAATGATGGTAATTTGGATTGTTGTTTGACTTAAAAAGCTGCCTAATGGGACAGGCTAAACCCCTGCAACTGAGAAAACTTTAACTCAAGATCTAAGTCTTCACTTAATAAATTAGTTTTAATTTTATTTCAATAGTAAAGCTTACGCACAACCAGGTTTACCCTAAGGGTTTAGTAGATCATCTATGAATATAAACTCATGTCAAGTCTGACTAAGATTTCTTTTAAAGCTGTTTTAGTTTAGGTTTTCTTTTGTTGTTACGAGACAACTGTCCTAGAACCTGAACATTAAAAGATTTTGCATCATTTAATTCACTTGGTAAGGCCAGAAGCCACATCTCTGCAAGAACACAGCAGTTTTCATGCATCTGAAAAACCCTGGGTGACAAAACAAGCACTATGAATTTTGCTGGATGGACTGCAGAGAAGAAATTGAGCTTTAAAAAAGCAAGGAAAACTAAACTTAGAGCTCTGGGAAGAATGCCAATCTTTAGAATTAATAATTCCATTGTTTAATTCACTTATAATTGCACAATTTGTTTTTTCTTTATTGCTGTTAATTACAAACATTTAATTGATTTAACAATTCACTAATGTTCTTGATGACAAAATATTTAAAAGCAGATGCAGTGCACAGAATGGCTTTAAGGGATTTCAAAAGTGTTGGTTTTTTTTCACATTGTGGTTGCTCAATGCCAACCAACACTTATGATTTGCAAAAAAAACTTTGTTTTTAGAGAAATCCTGTCTTGAAAAATAACTAAAGGTTAATTATTGTATCTATCTCAACTATAAGTCATAAGCAATCTAATAAATTAAAAAGCCTATATAAAAAAACCCAGAACTCCAAGTGACCCTGACAATTAGATCAGCAACCTAATCTAATGGTTTCATAATTTCAAAGATTTTTGAGGTCAGAGAAACCATTAGCTCTTCCACCTTGACCTCACTTTTAATGGGGGTGATGGAATTTCATTCATTCCCAACTGGAGCCTAGCAACTTCTGTCTGGGCAACTCTTATCTTCCAGAGACGTACTGAGGACACTCAGAGATAGAGATCCCACCATACCTATCACAGCTGTGCTTAAGTGGTTAAGTGCATTCACTGTTAAGCATCTATACCTTTTCTGGTGTGAATTTCTTTAGCTTTACCTTTAGATCCTTGGTTTATGCCTTTCAGTACTAAATGCAGCATGCTGCACCATCTCTCCTCCTCTTGGGTATATTTGTTCACCCAAATTTTTCTCTTCACTGTCTTTCCTAGTGATTTCACTTTTCTTTGCTTTTCATTTACCTGGGACAGGGAAAGTTAATTGATCAGTTCCTACTGATTTCAGTCTGCTTTGTATTTTCTAGCACAATGTCTGGAAAATTTTGAGGACTTAATTTATTTTAGCATTTTTCTTTTTTTCTAACATGAGAAAATAATTTCAGTTTCTGGCAACACTGTTCTGTTGGGTTTTGGGTTTTTTTACTAACAGCTGCTATTTAATTTTGAACTACTGGGCAATATCTCTAAAAAGTTAAAGTGAGACCCTTCATTGTGACAATCACAAACAAAAGCCTGTCATTTAAAAAAAGAAAAAGTATATTTTATAGGTCACTTGCTTTGCTCCTGCACTGATAACAAGCAGATGGGGAAAAGCTTACTTCAGCCAACTTTTACCTTCAACCCAAGTGTTTCCCATTATTGTTTAGCTACTGATCCTATGTGAAAAGAATTTTTTTTCTGCGCTAGAACCACAAGAGTAGTGATTTGATAGATGTGCTTATGGCACATTATATGTCACAGGCATCTTTTCAAAGATTTCAAAGCCATGTCTTGACAGGGTGGGTTTTTGGGTTTTGGTTGGTTTTTTGTTGGGTTTTTTTTTTCAGATGCCTTTAATAACCATTCGTTGCTGACTTAAGAAATGAGGAAGGAAAGTGTAACTTCAAAGTGTTGGCAAAATAATATGGATTTTCAAGTGTAACTTCAAAGTGTTGGCAAAATAATATGAATGATCCAAATGTACTTGTAAAGTTGTTTCCACTTACAGTAGTAGTAACTCGAGACTGATAGCTCATTTCCCCTTTTCCTAACTGTTTCCAATTTAAACTGGTATCTTTTGGAGTTGTTCCACACTATGTTGCTACTCCAGAACAAATCAGTTCATTCAGCTGCATTTTCTAAGTAAATTGGAGGCAAAACAAGAAAGGATACACAAGACTTCCTAATAACTGTAGTAGGTATAATAAGTCCAGTTCTTTTAGCTTAAGAGGTGAAAGACATGATTAACACAAACAGAATTAAAGAAATCTATAAATATTTGAATCAGGACATAAAGAGCTATGTGTCTTCCAATGCAGGGTAGAAAATCTGCTAGTAGCTTTTACATATGAGCTATTACAGGCAAAGATGATGCTTTTTTCCTTCTATACAATATGGTAAAATAAGAGGAAGTAATAAAAGCTATTAATATTTAAATAGTTAATCATACATTATTAATAGCATTATAAGTGGCATTAATTAAGACCCTTACATAACTTTTCCCATCCCCTCTCTATGTTGCTATCCAGACTAATCATGTAACCTTATTATACCATTGACCTTTGACCAGATGCATAATTACTATTAATTATTATTCTTACTGCTGGCACTGGGACTGCTAAACTTTAGCCTTCAACATTGCCTTCAGTTGCAAAATTTTGAATTATCACAGATCAACATATGGATCCTTGTAGAGGGTTTTTTCCTTCCCTCCCCCCCGCACCAACTTTTTCTCCCTTGAGTATTAAATTTTCCACCCTTCGTACATTTTCTTGCTGTTGATCTTCACTACTTCTTGTCTTACAACAGCAAGGATGAATTTAGAGCACTGGGAAGGAAAGATTTCTAGCAACGAGGACACTAAAGACCAGGCACAGATTATCTGGCTGTGGAGTTTCCATCATTATGAGAGCAAGTTAAACAAACATCTGTCAGGCGTGACCTCTCTGTAGTTAAGCCTTCCTCAGGGCAAGGGGATGGACTGGATGACCTCTGAGTTTTTTAATGGCCCTAAGTTTCTATGAGGGGAGTAAAGCAGACTGAACATACCCCCATGCATGGTTACAACCTGGTATGTCTTGTGCATATGTTCATGAGGTTTGCACTGCTGTAGAAGCTCTGGGAGCATCCTGGTCTTGCCTTAGATATAGGACGTCTGACTGGATCATGGAAGTATATTTGTCCTGACTAAAAGATAATGAAAAAAATGGTTTTAAGAGATCCTCTGAGATGTTTTGACAGGTTTATTTTTCCTCTTGGTCAAGAGGGTCTTGGATAGATTGGATCGATGGGTCAGCTTCAACAAGGTGAGCTTCAACAAGGCCAAATGCCAGGTCCTGCACTTGAGTCACAACAACCCCAAGCAATGCTACAGGCCTGGGGAAATGTGGCTGGAAAGCTGTCTGGCAGAAAGGGACCTGGGGGTTCTAATTGACAAGCAACTGAATATGAGCAAGCAGTATGTTGTATTATGTCCCATTTTGGGCACCTTAATACAAGAGAGATGTGGAGGTGCTGGAGCCAGTGCAGAGGAAGGCAATGTAGCTGGGGAAGGGCCTGGAGAATAAATCTGATGAAGAGCAGCTGAAGAAGCTGGAGCTGTTTAATTTGAAAAAGAGGAAGCTGAGGGGAGACTTCATTGCTGTCTAAAACTACCCGAGAGGATGTTGTGAAGAGGCTGGTCCTGGTCTCTTCTCACAGGCAATTAGTGATAGAACAAGAGAGAACAGCCTCAAGCTGTGACTGGGCAGGTTTAGACTGGACATTAGGGAAAAAATTTCACAGAAAGAATGGTCAGGCATTGGAAAGGGCTGGGCGGGAAGGTGATTGAGTCACCGACCCTGGATGTGTTTAATGGTTGTTTGGATGTGGTGCTTGGGCATATGGTTTAGGGGTGTACCTTGTAGATCAGGGTTGTTGGTAGGACTTGGTGATCCTGAGGGTCTTTTGCAGCCTAAACCTTTCTGTGATTCTGTGATCTGCAGTAGAACTTTGAAAGAGAAATGGTTTGCTGGCATTCAAAGTGGTGGGCTACAAATAGAAACACAAAATTCTCCTCACGGTGTTGTAAATACTCTGAAAGATGTGTTTCTTTACATGGTGAAAGATGTGCATAATCACATGCACAAGAGAAGATGCTATAACAAGGCCCATTTGTTAATGCTTTTAGGTTACCAAACATTTTGTGCATTCAAACTATTCTGCTTCCTTTCTCCAGGAGTAATAGCTGATCCTATTGCATGACATGAGAATCTCTGTGCTTCCCATCAGAAGTCATAGCCCTGATAAATAAGAAAAATTAAATCACCCCAGGTTCTCTATAGCAAGGTGACTTTTGCCTTATCTTGCCTTTTGCTGCTTCCATCCTCTACCCTGCAAGATAGCTTAAGGAAGAAACCAAAGCTCAACTCTGCATCCATGGGCTGTCACGACAGAGGCAGGTGCTGCATTATGGAAAAGGGAGCATGCTCCCCAGTAATATTATCCTGAGAATTATCTTAGAGAGTTTGACCTGTGAATAACAGCCAAGCCTCAGGGTTCACCTAGCAGTAATTATCTGCTAGACATTTTCACTAGCCGTTTCCTTTCAGGTCAAGAGGCAAACATGAGGACTCATATCCATGCTTCACGGCAAATTATCATTCAACTACAGTGACTTTTGGACCCCACCAAATGTAAATTAAATTGTCCTTTCTTTATTATATTTATTTGTGTGAAAAATGCCAAGGAATTTAAATTGCAAGATACATAAACAGCACAGACTGTACATAGAGACTGGGACTGTAATGAAATACTTCAAGTTTTCCATTCAAGCAGTTTCAGAGGGATCAGTAATTCAGAGGTACAGGCTGTGTCTTCATGGCAGTTCAGGTTATGCTGTGCTAGCTGTTCTTCAGTGAGTCAGTTTGAGAGAAAGGAGTCACCCCCTACAAGCATCTTATTGTGCAGAAAGGATATAGCAGAAGCACAAGACAGTTGTATCTCAGCAATTCATGAGCTGTATTACCTTGGCTTTATTCTAAGCTGCACTCCTAGGTTCATCTCAGATGGAGGAAGGCAGTGGTAGTAATTTCTTTCCATCAACAATAAAGGAGTTGTGGATGGGTAGCTTACATGAAGATGTCATCAACACAGAATTGTAGAATCACAGAATCATAGAATCAACCAGGTTGGAAAAGACCTCAGAGATCAAGTCCAACCTATTACCTAATACTTCATAACAACTAAACCATGGCTTGAAGTGCCACATCAAATCCTTTTTTGAACACCTCCAGGGATGGTGACTCCACCACCTCCCTGGGCAGCACATTCCACTGGCCAGTCACTCTTTTTGTGAAGAACTTTCTCCTCACCTCGAGCCTAAACTTCCCCCTGTGCAGCTTGAGACTGTGTCCTCTTGTTCTGTTGGTGGTTGCCTGGGAGAAGAGACCAAGCCCCGCCTGTCTACAACCTCCAAAGTTTAATGAGAGATGAATCCTACCCTTGGCGTGGAGTAGTTCATAGCATTTACTTGTATATCCCTGGCCTTAAAGTCAGAGGCTTGATGTGGCGGGATACCATAACTCTGTAGTCTGGATATCTGTATACAAAGCTCAGGGTTAAAGGGTTAGGTGTTGAAGTAAGAAAAAGAGACTTATAGTAGCTTTTTTTCTGCTAGAGGAAACATTTTACCATTATGATATACAGGCAACAGAGAACTGTACCTGGTTAACAGCTTTCAAATAATATTAATTATTTTATTCCATCAAGGTCATCAGTGTGAAAGTATATTGAAATTAATCTTTAAATAGACATAGTCCCCTTCAAATCGTAACTTGCAGGTGTCTTTCTTTATCTGACTTATTGTAGGAATACCTTAGACCATGGAGAGGGAATTAATTTGAAAATGCACTTGACTTATTGTTAGTTATTGATATTCTGTGTTTGATTTTGATTTTGCATGCAGCTTAGCCTGCATGGGGAAAAATCAATAAGATCTGTTTCAGTTTTGTTTATAGCCTGTTTCTCCCTCTGGCTGTCCAAACAGCAGTGGTTAGATTTCAGAGTCTATTCTGGGACATGAATGTCTAAAACCAGGAGGTTTTAATTTGCATTTGTTTGTGGGTCTTGGTTTTTGGTTTGTTTTTTTTTTCCATTCTGGATGTTATTGAAGTTTTGGTTTTGGATAGTATGAAAAAATTTTCTTAACAAAAAGCAAGTTTTGTTTGGAAAAGAAGACTACAAAGCACACAGAAACCCAGCCTGGATTTAGGTGCATCTGATCAGATGTAAATATTCACAGCTAAGTTGGTCAACACCGACTGGATTTTGTTCGGTTGGTTGGTTTGGTTTGTTGTTTTGGGGTTTTTTTGGTGTAGGGTTCTTTTTTTTGTTGTTGTTGTTTTTTTGTTTGTTTGGGTTTTGTTTGTTTGTTTGTTTTAGTCAGTGGAGAGAAATAGAGAAATAAGCACATTCAGGATGCAATTGTTTAGTTTTTAAAAGGCATTTAAAATAAAATCACATCGTATATACCCTAAAAATCTGCTTCGGTTTAGGGATAAAAGCAGGAACCAAAGGTGAAAGTTTTGGAGGGACACTGGAGGTGACTGAAGTTCGTAGAATCGCTGGATTTTTTTTTGGTTGGAAAGACCTGTAAGATTTTAAAGTCCAGTCATCAGCACAACACTACCATGGACATTAAATCATGTCTCAAAGTGCCATGTCTACAAGTTTTTTGAACACTTTCAGGGATGGTGACTTCACCATCTCCCTGGGTAGCCTGTCCCAAAGCCTGACCACTCGCTCAGTAATTTTTCTCTCCTGATATCCAATTTAAACTTCCCTTGATGAAATTTTAGGCCTTTTCCTCTTGTTCTATCACTTGATAGTAGGGAAAAGTTACATGATTTTCCTTCCTATCAGCATGGGATCTCTTTCCATCACTCATGCTGATGTTACTCCACTGTGCAGGAAAGACACTGTTCCTGGGGTGAGAAATCAGTGCTTTAGATAAGTCTAACAACTCAGGCACAGAGTGACGATCCTGTTGTTGCAAGTAGGTTAGCTGCCTCGTAGTCTTGTCTGGAAAGGTGAAAAACTTGACCTAGAAGGGAAAAAGAGCATTCCCTTCTACACAGCACTTAAACTGATTCTGAGATCACTTGATAGTGAAGAGGTTAGGTCCTGTCACAGCAGAAACCTTTTCTCCTGCCTGGTTGCAAGTTTTGAACCCAGAACTTCTGTTCCTTTTGTGAAAGTTCAAGTCAATGTGTTGCTGTGTAAGAGAGTAAGAAACAGGACAATACACCATTGTCCACATCCTAGAAGAACAAAGAGTTACCAAAAAGTTATAGATACTCAGGCTGAGGAGGGTTGGTCAACCTGTGAACCTCAAGATGATGATAAAGGAATTATTTCAGTTGTCAAGCCATTAATGTGGGCAGAGCCTGAGTGACATATTGTCTTTAGTAACATCCTCCACTCTTTCTGAAGACAGCTGGGACTTCGTAAATTCTGTACATGTACTTAAAAGGTTAAAAAAAAATATCTCCCAACAAACATTTTTAGTGGAATATTAGATATGACACAGAGGTCCTTGGTGCAGTGGAAAATCCATAGGAGATTACAGAAGAGTAAACAAAAATGACTTGCAGACGAAGTATAAGGAGATGACTCTCTAAGTTCATACTTTGTCTAAAGGTAGACAGTATGAGTTTGTACTGAGTCTGCATGAGTCTTAATTCCTTGCTGCTACTGAGGGCATATCCTAAAATCTTATGGTTATTTGGTGATATAGATTGAATTGGGTATAACATTTTGAAGTGATTTGTTTGCTCTATAGCGTGGTATGACATCCACATATTTCAACAGCTCTCTTCTCCAGAGAAGGAAAAAAGAAAATTAGAAAAAGACTGACATGAAAAATTTCAGTGGCTTGGTAGAAACTGTTGGTTTAAGCCTGTTGGCCTAAAGAAATAAAAATGTAAAGGAAAGAAGGAAAACACAAGCCTCCACAAAGGGAAGCATGATGCCTCAATCCAAGTAAAATTTCCTTTGATCCCGATCATTTATTTTTTTTTAAATTTCTTCTTTTACGTTTAGTTTTGCAGCTGCTTTGGTTGTGAAAAGAAAAACTGTAAAGAAAGCTTATGCAGATCATCCCAAGATATAGTTGTTCAAAAAGGGGAACAAAGCCAGAGTCTTGCAAAACTCCTATAGCAGCATAAACTAATAACTACAACGTGCATTACTCAGATAAGATTGAGCACTAATGTGTTGTGTTTGGTATTTCTTTTAATTTTGCAGTGAAATATGTTACTACTTTATTTTAAACTTGAGCCAAAGCATATCCTCATGCATTTACAGTTGTTGGAGTGACTACATGAACGAGGTCCTCTGTATGGGAATCATAGAATCACAGAATGGTTTGTATTGGAAAAGACCTAATCCAACCCCCCTGCAGTCAGCAAGGATATCTTCACCTAGATCAGGTTCTATGATTCTATGGAAGGTTGTTCAGAGCCCTGTCCAACCTGACCTGAAATGTTTTGAGGGATGTGGATCATCTACCATGTCTCCAGGCAACCTAGGCCAGTGTTTTACCACCCTCATTAAAAAAAGTCTTCCTCATAACTAGTCTCCATCTCCCCTCTTTTAGTTTATAACCAACAACCCTTGACCTGTCACACCAGGCCCTGATAAAAAATGCTGCTCTGCAAATATGTAGCAAAAGCTGAGAAATCAAGACAGTGAAGACAGCAATGACAAAAACCCATCAGAGCATGTCAGTAAGGTGTTCACTGTGGAATAAAATTTGATTATTAAATTCAACTAAATGGTTTAAGACCATATCTTATTACACATGGATACAGAGAATGCGTGCTGCAAGGAGAGTTGACTTAGCAGTAACAGCAAGCAGTAATAATAGTTATTCCCATCAGGAATTTTGTATTCTACTATGGCATAAATATTTTATCTTAATAATAATTTCAAATGAAGTCATCAGTGACATATCCTAGCTAGATTTTTGTAGAATGAGGCAATTTAATCAAATTCCAATTGGAGTGTTTCACAACTGTGTTTTTTAATCAATATTCACCATTATTATTTGAAAGACAATTAAAAAAAAATGTTTTGGCTTTTCCAGAAAGAGGAGAGTAGAACTACGTATAATATTTAGCCTTCAGGTAACTTGATTGTTTCTTAGAGTTTCTATGTCTTCATTAATTAAAAAAAAAATAAAATAATCAAAATCGATTCTGACTACTTCAGTGATGAAAAAAAGTAAGTTAAAAGTTAAACCTTGCAAAGTAGTATGTGGAAACTAAGAAGGGAGAAAGAAGACATGATGGCTCGGAAGTTAAAATGAAAGCCTCATTGTAAGCTTCACTGCTTAAAAAAAAAAAAAAAAAATTAAAAAAGAATTTTCGTAATTCCTTGGCTGTGTTACCAGACAAGGCTTATAGTAATCCTCCCAGAAGGCAGATGATCTATAGGTATTTAATGTATTCATGAACAGAATAAGTGTTGGGTTCTACGCATTGGCCACAACAACCCCATGCAATGCTACAGGCTCGGGTCAGAGTGCCTGGAGAGCGGCCAGGCAGAAAGGGCCTGGGGGTATTGGTTGACAGTAGGCTGAACATGAGCCTGCAGTGTGCCCAGGCGGCCAAGAGGGCCAATGGCATCCTGGCCTGTATCAGGAATAGTGTGGCCAGCAGGAGCAGGGAGGTCATTCTGCCCCTGTACTCAGCACTGGTTACGTCACAACTTGAGATGGGAGTTTGTATTCTTAGAGCAGGACTTTGGGCTGAGCATCAGGAAATGGAGGAACCTGGACGTTAGGAACAAGTTCTTTACCATGAGGGTAGTGGAACACTGGAACATGTTGCCCAGGGTGGTAGTCGAGGCTCCATCCCTGGAGATATTCAAGGTGAGGCTTGACAGGGCTCTGGGCAGCCTGATCTAGTTGAGGATGCCCCTGCTTCCTGCAGAGGGGGTTAGACTAGCTGACCTTTGGAGGTGCCTTCCAGCCCAGAACATTTTATGATCCAATGAACTTCTTTTCTTGATGAAACAGATCTTTCAATCCTGTGATCTGTTTGACACCCAGCAGTCCTTGATTACTCAAAGGCTCTAAGAACTTAAATATTTGATCCTACTCAGATTTCTAAATTACTGTTTAATTGCCATATTTGTAAGCTAAGAAGATGAATACCTCCTCCATATCCTCAATGAGTAAATAATTAAAGAAGCCATTGAGGTTTTCCAGCCAGAAGTTTATTGAGATAAAGACACCAAGATCTGTAACTCCAATACAAGTAAATGGTCCTCCTTCCATTGATACTGAGTGGTGAAGCTGATTTAAACCAGCTGGACCTGGTCTTACAGTTTATTTAACAGTAAACTATCTAAAAATATTGATTTGCACTGTCTGTGCTTCTGCTCTCTGCCTCTGACCCATGGCCTCCTCTTGTGTAAACACACGTTCTTTGGTTGGTGAGAGACATAATGATGGTCTGGTTCCATAAGCTGAAATCAGGTTTGTTTAAAAAGCCTCTCCAAGGACACTTCACCCACTGATGGTCCTTATAAATCTGATGCTAATAACAACATTGTGATCTGCCTGGCAATGTGGTAGTGCTGACCAAAAAAAGCACACGCTCAGACAATACAGAGAGCATTTTTATATGTTACCATTTATACAGAAAGAGATTTTAAAGGTGAGACTGCAATATAGACAAATTTTTTTCCATTCATGGCCCTGCAGTGGAAGGGGCTGTACGGAGGACCAGTACTTAGCTTGGCTGTGTCTTCTGCAGTGTACTTGGTGGGACAAAGATAAGAGGATCTTGGTTGAATTTTGAGAAGTGTATCCCTCATCATTAAAAAAGCTCCTGTGTGAGCCAAGTCTTTCTTTGAGAGAGGATAGGAGTAAAAGAGTCTGGTATTTCTTAATCATCACTAAGAATGGAATACACTGTTTTTCAAGCAAGGCTGGAGGGAATGACTAGACATTGCAGGTTATCACCAGCAGCTCTTTCAAGAATTGCAGAGAAAGGAATAGAGCACCACCCCTTTTGCAAGTGAATTATGGGTTTTCCAGTGAGAAACACTGTGGGGCAAATTCCATGAAACACTTAACTGTCTTTAAAATACCAAGACCTTTAGTGGCCAGGTAGATAAGCTGGCCTTTTCATGCCTCAGATCCAGGATGTAGTCCTGCCAAGAGATCCAGACTAGAGTAAGATAACTGAATGTCATATGGAGAAGAGCACTAACATGTCCTGGAGTGCAGATGTTTATTAATATTTATGACATATATCTCTTTGCTGGAAAGATAATTCTGGGTTTTGTTGAAAGAGCATGCAGCGGATTGAGATTGGAGCTGGGGGAAGAAGGGGAGGAGGGAGACCTTTCAGTCTCTTTTCAGTGGTGCTTTGTGATAGGATAGGATGGGATGAAGGGCAACAAGGTACAGGTACAATATCAGGTGGAACTTATTGTGAGAGTGATGGAGCACTGGAACAAGCTGCCCAGAGATGTCGTGGAGTCTCCTCTGGGGAGTTTCAAAACCTGCCTGGATGTGCTCCTCTGTGACCTGCTCTAGGTGATTCTGCTCGGCAAGGGAGTTACAGGAGATGATCCCCAGTGGTCCTTTCCAACCACTACCATTCTATCATTCCTCACAGAAGGGAGATTTCTGTGCTCAGATGGAACCTTTCTCAGCTGTCTCGAAATCTGAAGATTTTCCTTTTCCTTCTATAAAAAGGTGTCACTTGCTTTTATCAGACAAGGTCAGAAGGGCATTGAAGGATGGGTGAGGACTAGACCATGGCCTGATTCTTTGTTGCCCTTCAGCTTGGTATCCCTGTAGAAAAGATGTAAATTGTTTCAGCACACCTCATTTGCACTTCAGGCCAAGCTGTGTATACATTTTGGTGCTTGCAGGAATAATCAGCCCCTCTAGATTTTCTTAAGAAAGGACTGCATATCAACCCTTGGCTGGACCTGGTTAACACAGGTTGCACATACCTTTCTATCGGTGAGCAGAAATCTACGGCAGGTTGTCAGAGTCACTCGATAGTTTTGTGATCAAAGGCAACACATCACTTGTTCGGGCATGTAGACCCTAACACTTGAGTAGGAGTCACTGAACAAACCCAAGCACTTAGAAGAGGTGCATCTTAAGACAGATCAGATTACTTGCCTTCTGGAGGTGCCTGTTTCTACTGGGTGCAAAGAAAAGCCAGAGGAGACCAGTTTATGCTCAGATGTGGGATGATCAGCAGCCTATTCAAACTCCCAGTAAAAATATATATTGCATGCATAGCTTTTTCTATTTTTTTTTTTTTTTCTTTTACAGTCATGTGGTCAATGTTTAATGCCTGAAACCATTCCATCTTTCTAAAATGATCATCTGGCTTAAAGATAATTGAAAATAACAAATGAAAGTACTATGTAAAATTCCTGGAAATGTATCAAGCTTAAGGGAAATGTTCACTGAGCCAGATTCTTGAGTATTAGGAAAAGAGGGAAATTCTGATTAGGAAAAAAGTGAAATTTTGCAACTCTGGATGGAGATACAGGTAACCTCACATGAGAATTTTAAGCCAGCCAGTGAAAAGCAGAACTAACATCCCTGCAGCCCTCTACAGAGACACCAAGATCCTTGTCACTTATTAAAGTTTTAGTTTGTTCCCCCACGAACAAGGCAATTAATTATTTAGAATATCAATCAATCAGGGGTTAGATGTACTAATCAAACACGTTCCAGCTGCTAAGTATTGCTCACTTAAGACATTGATCAGCTGTAGGATGCTCTGTAGACCATTTAGATGAGTATTTTCTGATAAT
The DNA here is from genome assembly GCA_033816785.1 of Picus viridis. Classification (NCBI taxonomy): domain Eukaryota; kingdom Metazoa; phylum Chordata; class Aves; order Piciformes; family Picidae; genus Picus; species Picus viridis. Next base: position 34,986,572 of record CM066566.1, read on the forward strand.
GTGCTTTAAAACCCCTTGAGGTCAAATCTTTGACACTGTCTGCTGGACCATGTGGAAGGTTGAATGCCAGACTGTCTGACAGACTGTAATTATTTTCTGTCCTGATGCCCTTTCTGCAGTCATTAGGGGATCAAATTTCTGAGAAAGCCAGAAAAATTCCTTGTACTGCAAGCAGCTAATGGCTTCAAAATTAGTCTCTTTTGTTATGTTGATGATTTACCACTGGATGTTGTTTGAAGCCCAGGATTGATTATTTAGGGCTAGCTTCACTGGTATCATCTATTGTGGTCTCCTGCAGCTCTATGCTCCCCTGCCATTTCCCCCATGCTGAAAGATGTATGGTTGCTATTGAAATGCGTATGGTCTGCTGGTGATGCCTTCAGTTGCTCTGGTAAGGATAGAAGTCAGTGAACAGCCCCACAGGAGTGTTGATCCAGGACTATCCAGCTAGATGCTGAATGAGCATGAGGTAATCTAGATTTTCTGTCTTTCAGGACAATGTCGAGACTGTTCACAGAAGTAGCTAGGAGAAATTAAGATGACTTTTCCCAATACATAATTGAAGAATGAGACACATTGTTTGCAGTCCTAACATGACTGCAAATTTAGGCTATTGCCTAGCAAGTTACTATACGAATTCCCCTTATGTTGACCCCTGTGGTAATTGGAATTTCAATTATTCATTTTCAATTACAAGCATGGCATGATGATCACAAATGTCATTAAGTATTAAATTACATCTAATGATGGATGGATGGAAGGATAGATAGATGCCTCTCCAGATCTTTTCTTTATTTAATGGCAGTAAATCCAGCCCAAGTTTTTCGTGAAACAACTTTTTTAAAAGATGGTAAAGTGCCACTTATTTTCAGCAGATAAAACCCCTTAATGCATATTACCTAAGTGTAATGCGAGTTTTCAGCATGTGTCATTAAGGTGAGTGGTGGTCAGTGTGTGTGTACACAGACAGGGACTTTGCAGTGAGTGCCAAAGGCAAAGGGAGGACATTTGCTTCTCACCCTGTTAGAGATGATATGCTGGTGCTCATCTTTGTTTAAAAGCCTGATCAGTGTCTTCTCATCATGTCTTTGCAGTTAGAGTGAGCTCAGTCATGCACCATAATTAGCAACCTGGAAGCCTGCTTGGGGAAATTATCGGGGAGAGGTGATGTAATAAATAAACTTGACCTGTGTCAAATGACCTGCATTCCCCTGTGTTAGTCCTTGTGGGCAATTTTTACACCCATTAGGGATAAAGAGGTTGAGGACAGGGATTTTACAGAATCACAGAATGGTAGGGGTTGGAAGGGTCCTCTGAAGATTATCTAGTCCAACTCCTCTGCTAAAGCAAGGTCACCTAGAGTAAATCAGCTAGGAACATATTCAGGCAAGTTTTGAATGCTTCAAGAGACAAAGGCTCCAAAATCTCTCTGGGCAGGTTTGGTCCAGAAACATCTATAGAACCACTGAGAGTGGTGGGAGACAGAAATCCACAGGAGTGCTCTTGCTTTGAAGCACAGGCAAAGGACCACTTACCTCCTGCTTTAGCTAAGTTTTGCTATTCTGCCTGGGGTATTCAGTCCACCCCAGCAGGAAATATCTGCAAAAAGACTCTAAGAAGATGAGAGAGCCCAGAATTGTCATAGGAGGGACAGGATGCTGGTTGCAGCAGGGTTGAATTCATGCTGGCTGTCTAAGAAATGTGGACATGGAGTGCTGGTTTTTTTGGGGTCACTGAGGCCAGCAAGTTTTAGAAGTACTGGAGAGAGGTTTGCAACTGAAATCCAAGCTGGTTTAGCTTCTGCAGGAGGCAATGGAAATTGATGGTGCTAAGATGGATGCAGTGTCAGACTCTGATTCCTATTTTATATTCTTGGTATTTTTTTTGAAGTAGAGCAGGAATCCTGCATGATACTGCAACGAACTGCTGAAAAATCAGCCACATAATCTAAATTAGGAGCCTTCAACTATTGATTTTAACATATGCATGGATTTCTGATCTTAACATTTCTTGTGTCTTACTGTTCCTATTTTTAAAATTATGGCAATATTTAAATACAGTGCTGTTGTGTTGCTGTATTATTCCCTAATTGTAAGGAAGGATGCTGTGTGGACATAAGTAATGGCTATAAACTGCTTGGTGTGTCCAACATGGTTGTCTTTTATGCAAACAGAAGTGAGACTCGTAATATTAAAATAGCCTACCCATGACTGTCTATCAGCAGAGGCATTGTCAGAATAAGGAGACAACCTCAGTCTTTCTCTTAAGCATTCCTCTTGTATCAGCCCTTGGCTTCTCACTGTCTGTAACGAACAACTCTATTTTTTATCAACTCTGGAGAACTAGAATTTACATTTACCGGTTTTGCTGCTTATCTTTGACCTTAGTGCAGTGCTATCTTTTTCCACAAACACCACTTCTGCTGTCCAGGTATTTCTTTTCAATTTGATTTTGTTCCCCACTGCCCTCTGAATGCACATAGATGTCTATTCATTTCATAACTTGGAAGCATTCTTTTCCCACTTAAAACCTGTAGCCCCACTTGGTTATGAGTCCTTCAGCCTGTCTTCCTCAGGTTTTATTTATATATTTACCCACCGTCTCCTTTTCCATCCTTTCTGTTCCGACAACCTGTTTCCTGCCTTCTTGCATTGCCTGTAGCAGCAGTTGGAGAACCATTCATCACTGTGATCATGGCTTTGCTCCCGCAAGGCACTGCTTGTGTGGTGTTGCCCACAGCATTGTGAAGCTGATTACACATGCAGGGCCCCAGTCAGATCTGTATTGCTGCCAGCACTTCCCAACAACCGATACTGCACAGCTTTTGCAGATAAATATTTCTCCAGGATGTTTGGTTGGTTTTTTTTTTCTTTCTTGGGTGAGTGGCAAAAGCATTGGAATGGGGACCTCCTTATGAAAAACCTGCTGCCTTCTCACCTTATGGAATCACACAATGCTCTGGATTGGAAAGGATTACTAAAGGTCAGGTAGCCCAAATCCCTTGCAATGGTTAGCAACATCTTCAACTAGAACAGGATGCTCAGAGCCCTGACCAACCTGACCTGGAATATTTCCAGGCATGGAGCTGCTAGGCAATGTGTGCCAGTGACTCACCACACTTACTATAAAATATGTCTTCCTTATATCTAGTTTTGATCTATCTTTTTTAATTTAAAACCATGGCCCCTTGTCATATCACAAGAGGCCTATCTTTCTTAAAAGCCCCTTTTAAAAGGTCCTGAAAGGAAGCAGTGAAAAATTAGTGGTCGTAGAATACATTAGGTTGGAAGGAACCCTCCAAGGTCTTCTTGTCCAATCCCTCTGCAGTGAGTAGGGACATCTCCAACAAGATCAGTTTGCTCAGGAGATCTATACAGAGAAATATAATCTACCCTAAAACAGGAAGAATTGTGTGATTCTTCTGAAGAAGCACGGACCTTGATGAAGCTTGCATGGAGACAGAGGAGAGTTGTTAGAACAACAAATAAGACCAAACAACCAAGTTTACTTCTTATTCTCTATTTTGAGGGACAAACACTGCCAGACTTACATGTATCCCAAGCCTAGGGTGCCCTGCATTCCTGTTGGAGAGCAGTGGAGAAGAGCTTCTAAGAACTGAGAAACAGCTCAATACTAAGATCCAGAGAGATATCCTATGTGACATGGAGGTTAAGGAGTTCACTGTCTGCTGTTTATCAAAGTGCAGACTGATGGGGCTGTGGCTTCAGTGTGCAATCACCAATGCCTAGATAAACTGTTAGACAGGGAGGTCTTTCTGTTCTTGCAAACAAAGACAGAACAAGATTCATTGGCCGGAAGACAAAGTTAAACAAATTCAAGCTTGAAGGAATGTGCAGTTTTCTAGCAGTGAAGGTAATTAAGCATGGCAATACCTTACTGGGGGAGGTGGCAGTCTCATCACCATTCTGGTTCTTTAAAAGAAGATTAGCTATCTTTCTGAAATGTTTAATCCACCTCCTGGGAATAGCTGTGGATTGAGCCTGTGGATTGAGAAGGACAGGTGAGAAGTCTCTCTGACCTTAGAGCCTGGGCATCTCTGGTTTTTTTTGTGGCACTAAGGGTGAGATTCACCATGCTTCAGAGTGACATGTCTACATTCCTGAACTGCTTAAATCCCTTTGTTTCCTCAAACTAGAAATGATGTTGCACTCATGGGATACAGTCCCCCTGCTTGCTGTTTCAGTTCCATGTCTGCCCTGTCCCTGGAGACTGCCTGAAAAGCAGGTCCCAAGTGGTTATAGGTTACTCCTTAGTATGCAAAATTGATAGAAGATTGTCTAATAAGATAAGTAACAAAAAGAAGCAATTCCAACAGTGGTCTATGTGGGGTTTCATTATCCGTGCACATGAAGTTGTGACCACTGGGATAGTTTGGCTATCAAACTTATCCAACTGGTGCACAGGTAGTGCATCCTTCCACTCAACCTTTCTCAGTTGGATACATGTTATGTGGCCTTCATTCTTAAAGGCTGGGATTCATCTTGCTTAAGCTTAGACATCCCCACCTAACCTGGACACTATTTATTCTTGGTGATAGGGAAAAGGCACTCTTACAGGAATGGTTTGCTACAGCTATTGCAGATGTTGCCTCTAATCATGCAGTGTCTCTGTCTCTCCAAGAGGTAATCTAAGGTAGAAGCTGGGTGGTCTTAATTTGGTCATGTGAGCTTACTGATAATATCTCAACATCTCTGGAAATTTAACCTTTACTTTATGTTTGGTTGGCTAGTTACTATAGATTAACAATAGTAATCAGCTGTGACAAACATTATTTATTCATTTTCTCGCTATGCTGCCTGTAACTAATTCCGCCTGAAAAACAAAACACTTGGATGTTTAAGATTCTATGCAAATACTTTGCTTTGGCTTTTAGGGTTTTAGTGAGGTGCAGCTGTTCCAAAAGCAGGTCTTCATCTTGGCTCTCTCTGTATTTTGCATCATTTTGTGGCACATCCAGTTATTTCCTGAACTTTAAAGGGAATCTGTCATTCATTGTTACCAATTAGATGCCCTTACAACATGACCTGGAAACTATTTTCCCGACAACTTGATGTTATTAATAACATGCACTACAGCTGGGGCGTGCCAGTAGTTCAGGAGTCACAGAGCAGCATGACAGTTTAATTTGGTACCTTGATGAGATTTCTGCCTGCAAAGTTGTACAGAATATAAAAGACTCAAAGTATGACATTGGTAGGAGCACTTTGAGGGGGTTCCCGACTGTCTTTACTTATTTGAAAGCATTCACATGCAGTGATTTTAAAAAGGCATGTATTGTAGATTAGAAAATTGGAAGCGACAATTCTGATCACCCTAATAATAATATTATTTTAGTGGTTTTTTTTTTATTACTACATAGACAGTCATTGACTAGTCAAAACAGGCTTCCATCAAGGCAAGCAAAAACCATTATTTCTTGTGGCTAAATGCCATGCATCCCAGAACTGCTGGAGTCCTCCTCATGGAGCGGTAGGCTTATAGACATGTCTTCAGCTTATAAAGCAGAGCTGAAAAGCTGTAGGTATACCAAAGCACTGGCTAAAGTGCTCCACTGGAGCAAAAGATGTTTCAAATACTACTAGGAGTCGCTGTGTACAACATATCCCAAATTCAGCAGATAAATCGCAGGTTTGTTCTTGCCACTTCAGACTGTCTGCTGCTCTGGTGCCAGTCCACATTAATCTCTAAGTAATCAGTGGCTTTGCTTGTGGGGAGCCCTGTGGCTGGGATCTTTACTATGGTTGCACCGTGGGACTGCAGATCCATTGTGATGAAGAGTGCGCAAAGCAGAAAGCAAATCTCTGGCTTCTCAAGTCATTTGGCTATATTCTAAAAACTACAGAAGAAACCCCTCAACTTGTACAAAACTCCCAACACTGCTGTTTGCATAATGAAAGACATTTTCCATCCAGTTAATAACAAAGTGAAAGGATGTCTGGCCTGAACCATTTTTTAAGAAGCTCAGAAAATCTGAACCATTGCCAGATTTTCAGGTTCAACAACACCAGGGTTCTGCACCCGGGCTGGAACAATCTTCACTATCAACAGAGATGGGGGGATAAGGTGATAAAAATCAGCCCTGTGGTAAAGAACTTGGCTGTGTTGATGGATGAGAAGCTGGACGTGAGCACGCAGTATACGCTTGCAGCCCTGAAGGGCAATCACATCCTAGGGTGCGTGAGGAGGGCCACAAAAATCATCAGGAGGTTGGAGCACGTCTGCTGTGAGAACAGGCTGAGAAAGCTGGGGTTGTGCAGCCTGGAGAAGAGAAGGCTAATAGCAGCCTTCCAGTACCTGAAGGAAGCCTACAAAGAAGGATGGAGAGAGACTGTTTACAGGGGCCAGTAGTTATAAAATGAGGGGCAATGACTTCAAGCTAGAGAAAAGCAGATTTAGATTGCATGTTAGGAACAGATTCTTTACTATGAGAGTGATGGAACAGTGGAACAGGTTGCCCAGGGAGGTGATTTGGGCTCCATCCCTGGAGCTATTCAAAGTGAGAATCAACAGGGCTCGACAGGGCTCTGGGCAGCCTGATCTACTTACTGCAGCAGGGGTTGGACTAGATGACCTTCGGAGGTCCCTTTCAACTCAGACCATTCCATGAATCTATGATTCTATGGCTTTTGTTTAACCATTTACTGCAGAATATGCTTTAACAGTGAGCGTCAGTGTCTGCTCAAGTCTGTAAGAAACTCCGACAGACAATGAGGTGCTTGCAGGTCATTGCCATGTATGCCAAGTTTGAAAACTAATTCAGCACAGGACCTTTTCAGAAGCTTAAGGTCCATACATTGATGTTACTCACTGTGTCACTACTAGGTAGAGTAGCAGAAATAGTTGTGCAGTAACTATCATCTCTGAACATTATCTAGACATTTCCTATAGCATCACAAGATAGGCAAGCACCTTAAGACCTTACAAAAGTGTCAAGGAAAGTACTGAAATTAGCTGAAAGTCTCATCATGTGTGGGCTTAGAAAGTCTTCTCAAAATTTTGCAGCTTGCAGTATGTCAAAATAAACACTGGAGATGAATGAACAAAATAATCAATGGGTGGATGAGTTCTCCTTTTTCCTCTTTTCTGAATGGAAACAACTACTGTACTTATTTTCCAGCTGAGAAGTGAAATTAAATTGTCTGTGTACTTGATGGCACACTGTTTTTAGAAAGCTATTAAGAAGCTGCTATCAAGTAGAGGACAGCTTTCTTGACCCTCTTTAGCTGGCTTATCTAGTGGCCCCCCTGGTGACTTCATCACTGTGCAGAAGGCAGATCACCAGAGGTGACCATGTTTAACAGTGTCATGTCTAAGTGGCAATTTAGTGAGTGAGGGAACATACTGAATTGGCTTCCCAATCCAGTGGGGGGACCTGAGGGAGGAAGGGAACATTTTGTGCAGGTTATCTCGTCTCCAAGGATACAACAGCTCATACTTTGGCTGGGACTGGAAATTAAAAACACTGATGCTAAGTCTATCTGGGATCAGAATATCAAGTAAAAATGTCCAACTCTTTCTTATAGAGGGTCTGTAATGAAAGCATGGGTTTACACAGTATTGGCTCTTCATGAAATACATAGTTGCTAGATAATTCTTAGCTGACCCTGCCACATTGATAACAGGCAAAACTTGGTTCTGCTAGGGAGGTCAATCAATTGGACACATTGAAGCCAAGTCCTGCTTTGTTTATCTTTTTATTAGCTTTCAGCCAGGGGAAACCTAACTGACTATTTCATTCAATTTATTATTTTTTTTTAGCAAGAAAAGCTTTTCTCTTGCATATGAATAGCAAAGCAGATTTAATGCTCAAAGTGGATACTTTTTTCAGTCACATCTTGGCAACAACATTGTGACCTGACCTCACTTCCAGATCCCTGTGTGAGCCCCTGCACATCCACGACACATTCCTGTCAGTGGCAGTGTTTTCCATCAAGGGCAAGGGAGAGTAGCCAGGTAGGCACAGAGTCACAGGCAACATCTTACTTTTTTGGTCAGCAACTAAGAGAAGATATGGTGTGAGGTGTCTGCTCACACAAAGACTTAATATCTGCAGATACCTGCATCTCAAATGATGCATGCATCCCTGCCAACACAGTGTCTACTCCAGGACCTGTCTCTGCAGAATCACAGAAACATTCAGGTTGGAAAAGACTCTCAGGATCACCAAGTCCCACCGATAACTCTACTCTACAAAGTTCACCCCTAAACCCAAGCACCATATCCAAACAACCTTTAAAGACATCCAGGATTGGTGACTCAACCACCTTCCTGTGCAGCCCATTCCAGTGCCCAACCACTCTCTTGGTCCAGAGAGGGTAAGAGACTCAGTTCTTTTGAATATTCCCATGAAAGAATATAATATAGAGAAGAAGAGGGAGAAGAGGGAGAGAGAAGTGGAAAGGAAGAGAGACAAGATTTAGTTTCGTACACCACCCTGTCAATCAAAGATAAAAGCAAGAAAGAAAGAAGGGAAAGAAGTTTTAAACAATGTCTACAACAGACATTGATACACCGTCATTAGACACAAATTGCATATTGGGCACTACACGTTTAATCAACTGTATCAAACAGAGAATTACACAAGGCAAAAGAGTAACAATACTAAACCACATAACAAATAGAACAAAATTCATTTCATCCCTGTTCTTCCTGGAAGCCAGGAGAACAAATCCATAACCCCCCCACACCCTGTCAGTCCTTCAGTTGGAACTGAAGTGAGAGCTTCCTTCCAGATCTGAATGGATCTGTGAGGAAGGTACAGTCCTTGAAAAGATGTCTTCTGTGATGATGCTGCAAGGAAACTTTTTTCCCCAAGGGTTGTAGACTGCAAAACTTGAGAGATCTTTTCACAAGACAAGTCCTTCTGACAATAGATCAAGGAATCTTCAGCATTAGAATTTAAATAAGAAACACAACCTCAAAACATACAAAACTGGTATTTCCAAGTTTCACACACATACATACACAGTAGTTCTCTGAGCCACCCTCTCAGGTGATGTGCCTGAAAGAGTTGGCTTAATTACTTTCAATGTGCCTGTAACTACACTTAATTGTTTCAACTTCTCTCAAAGCCAAGCTAAACACAAGTTAACCCTTTTTTCCCAAACCACATACAACTTTCTGGTGATCTGTTGGATCATGTTTCACACATTGTTCGATTGTTCAGTTCTCTTGCTCATGCCATGCCTCTTTTTCTTTCACTGAAGCTGCTAAACAGGCACCTAAAACTGCACAAATAAAAGATTTGCCTTTTCTGGCTTTTGTTCTTGCCTCTTTCTGCAGGGCCAAAATTCGATCAGCTACACTCTGGAAATTACTCCAGTTTTCATGGGCCTGGTCAAGTACCTGTACAGATGGGGGGCACCATGAGTTTCTAAAATGGAAAAAAGCCTCTTACTCAGGGCCATTTCCTTTATTTCACAGAATCACAGAATCACCAAGGTTGGAAGAGACCTCAAAGATCATCAAGTCCAACCTGTCACCACAGACCTCATGACTAAACCTTTGCACCAAGTGCCATGTCTAATCCCCTCTTTCAAAAAGCATTTTTCAACAGGGTGTTAAGTTTCACGGGTAAGCCAAATCAAAAATACTGTTTGTACCCCAAAAAAAATCTCCCCTGGAAAAACACACTTTTAAAAGACTTACTCCAAAATACTCTTCTCCAGGAAAAATACACAATAGATTTCTCAGGAGAGGTCACACACAAGAGAAAACCAACCTGGGCTTCTCAAGGGAGAGTCATGCTATTTCACTTGCAAAAGCTTCTCAACTTTTGTTTCTCGAATTTTCTGTTACAACAGGATAAAAAAAAAACCTGGGTTTCCTAGGGAAGAGTCACTCTGTTTCCCTGAGAGAACATACCCTTGCAAAAGCTGCTCAACTTTTGCTTCAATACTGGGCTTCTCGGGGAAGCCACACTACTTCCCCAAGAGAACACACACTTCACAAAATATCACCAAAAAAATATATGGGTGTGGTGGAGTAGGAAGGTTCCCCCACACACACAAAAGAATTCCACAGCTAACTCAGCCGGAGAAGCAGATGAAAGCTGTATTTTACAAGCAGATATGGAATGCAATGAATATGTACAAAAATATACAATATTTACAATATATATACAGAAGTATACAGCAAAGTATGTAATACAGGAAACCTTTCCCCAACCCCCCCCCCCCTGCCGCCAGGGGGTTCGGCCTGCCGCTCCCTTCTCCCTCCCTACCTCCCCTTTTTCCCAAAAGGGTTAGAGAGAGAGAGAAAGGAAGGTAATTAAAAGGGTGAAAACTTGTTAAAGCTTAAAGCGGATGCAAAAGTTAGTTTTCTCTTATCTGGTTAGCAAGAATCGTAGAGAGAAACGAGCCAGCTCACAGCACAGGGGGAAGAAGAAAACAACTACTGACTAACTCCCCGACTGAAAGACTAAACAAAAATTTACAGCCGGGTCCCACCAATGAAACTGAATAAGCATATCATTGTTTTCATTCTAATATCAAAACATTTGGCTAGAGTGTTCAGAAAGTGTCTCTTTCTTAAAGGCACAGCCTAAACCGGTCACAATGGGTTTCCCAAAACAGGGTGCTGAGAAATCTTGGGGAGGTCACACTATAAACCCAACATTTGTAGCCCAGTAAATCTTCTCCGAGAAAACACACACATTGAAAGTTTTTGAGAAGTCCCACGCAGTCTCTCTACAAACTTTCACCTTGTCCTTCTCCGGGAACTTTCCTCTCAGGAGAGTGGAAACGCGAACCTGGACTCCTCGCTCACTTTGTACTCAGAGTACATCTTAGACACAACCACACACATTTCGGGGTTCTAAGAAATGTAAGTCTTGCTGAGGTACTTTCACTACATGGGAATCATGCTGACTACTCCAATATTAATGTCTCGGTCCAGAGAGGGTAAGAGACTCAATTCTTTTGAATATTCCCATGTTATGAAATCAGAGGCACAAACGAGGCCAAAATATCAACAGTGAGGCTATTTATTAACAGAATAAAGTGGAGAGAACAGGAGAAGGAGGAGAGAGAGGGAAGAAATAGAGAGGGAGAGGGAAAAGAGGGAGATGTGGAAAGGAATTATATTACCATACCACTCACCCCCCCAAGACAGCTTGGGGCTGTGGAGGAAGGATGCTGCTGCTTCGGTATGAAGGAGATGTCATCCTTGTTGGCTGTGCTGTCCTCTGGTAGAGGAGGCGAGGGAGAGATCCCAAAATCCAAGTTCTTCTCTGAGCAGCCTCTTCAGCTCCATGAGTTGCAGCAGGAACTCAGGACACGGAGAGAGGGTTCCTCCTGGTCTGCTTCCTCCAGGTTACACGGTGATGTCTTTTCTCCTGTGTCTGTCCTTTCATCTCCTGGTATTTTCTTTGTGGCATTGCCCAGGTCTTTTCCTACTTCTAAGCCAGTAATTGCTCAGGTCTTTTATACAGTTTTTTAGGTATGTGTCCAAGTGGTGAAACCATTGTCCTTTTCACCATCCTCCCTTTCCAGGGTAGCTGATGGGTAGAGATATCTTGTCTATGCACATTCCAGAGACTCGTTATCCAGTGGTCTGGATAACATGATTTTATCTTTGTTGAGTCACATCAAGAGAGACAAGATTTAGTCTCTTACACACTCCTCCCATGAAAAATATCTACATGTTAGCTAGGCAAAGGTTAAACCATAGAATGATTTAGGTGGGAAAGGACTTTTAAGATCATCAAGTTCAACCACCAAATTTGATGCTTCAGGGGTGTTTAAGAGCATGGTATTCTGTTTTCAATAACTGATCAATGAAAGAGACCCAGGTTTGCTCTCCTGGACATCCAACACTTCCTTCTAATGGTGATTTTTATTCTTCTCTCTTTTATTTTGCTTTCTGTTCTTTAAGCAATGTTGTTTAAAGGGCACAGAGGTTCACCTTAAGGGGATTGGTGGTAGGTAGCAATCACTCATAAAAAAGAATCCCTTGCAGAGAGAGAGGGAAGCAGAAATGACAAATGGCAGAAAGACTCTCTATGCAAATTTCTGAGTAAATACTTCTGGGGACTCAAGTTCAGACACTTGTTCTGGGAGCCAGTATCCCTCTTCACATCCTGGCTTTCAGTGTAGCTGTTTGCTCACAAGCTACACAGGAACCTGAATTTTGTGATTGCAGAACGGATGAATGATCGTCTTCTCCATCCGGCTCTGAACCTTTCACTCAGGATTTCTGAACCGTTATTTGCAAAGAGCAAAGCTGCCCATCAGACAATGTCAGCAAGTGAACCAAAAGGAGAAATGGTTTCACTCTGAAGTGAACCTATTGTGTGGGCACTTCAGAGCGCGGTGACAGCGGCTTAAGATGTTCCTTTATTTTTTCCCTTCTGTGGCTTGTTCTTTTTAGAAAGCTCACCCTGCATCCGATTATTTTTTTATTATTATTATCTGAGAAAAGGCTATGGGAACTGTTTATCTTTTTGTGTTTATATAAGTTCTTTAATCTAAATCTAACCACTCATCCATTCAAAAGCAAAAGAGACTTTTATGGTACTATGAAAAAAAAAATATCTTCCACTTGTAAATCATCATTTCACCATTGAATTTCAATTAATTTCACCCTTGGCTAAGTACACTGCCAGGGATCTAGGTAGCTGAGTGATCTGGCCTTTTGGTTTAGTGGATTATAACATACAAACTTGTAGGAAATAAAGGAATAGACATAATTATAGGGCATCACTCTGAGATAACATAGCTGTATATTTTATTTGAGCTTGGCAAGTATATTGCTCCACAGTACAAATTCTTTTATCAAGGAAAAAAAAAATCAAAATCATTACAGATCCAATTTAAAGAAGGTCATAAAAATGAAAAAGAAGAAAATTCTTTCTCTACCATTTTACAGGAATGCAGCCTTTGGAACAGCAGTATTCTTCAAATGCAGATGACTAGCTTACATTGACATGGATTGTTTTCAGAGTGGAAATATGCTTCAAATGCTTGGCTGCTAAAATAATAATGATCAATTTGTTGAAAATGTGCCTCTTTATTGCTGCACAAAATCTAACCACAAGTATCTTTAGTTACCCAGAAGTAAAGGGAGGATTTTTCTTCATGTGGGCACTAGAACATAGTCTCCAGTTCTGGGTTTTCATCCATTAAATGACTGTAGGATCAGGCTTAAAGGGCTGAAGGATCAGTCTCTGAGCTGTGCAGCTGAGTACAAACACAAATAATAACAATAAAAAAAGACTCAGATGATAAAAGAGAGTCTTAGTCCTATTTGATACTGTCAGACATGGTTCTCAGAGATGTGTGCAAGGAAACAGTGTTTGCAGGACATACTGACTTTAGATGATTGACATTAAATTTGGAAAGACTTTCTGGAGGCCAGGGGCCTTTAGCTGCTGTCACAGTCCTGATACCTGCTGCCCTAGTTACCCAATCAAAGCATCTGTGTGAGAGCTCATGGTTAGCCATTGAGTTTTCCATTTAGAGGAAGGGCCCTGCAGACTCTCTGATGTGATGTGGCACTTAACCCCGCCCAAACCACACCTCAGAATTCTCACCTCACTGGAAATGAGAACTGAGCTCTCCTTTCCTCTTTTGCAGAAATTAAATTGAAGGGAAAAAGGTCACATTACAATGGAAGTCAAGGGGAAAATTGGACTTTCCATTCTGTATAACATCCACACACATAGGCGCATTAGTCAGAGTCTACTTCTAAAAATTAATAGTAATAATAACAATGGTAATAGTGTGCAGGTGAGTTGATCACATTCAGCTGAAACCTGGGTAGTTTCCATGGCAGTTAATGGTGTTTAGTGAGACTTATCATGAAAATGATCTCAAGTTTAACATAGGAAAAGGAAGAACCAGAAAAATAAGAAAGGCTTTAAAACAATGCATGCTGAGAAGATCTCAGTTCTGAGTACTAAAGCAAAAGTCTAGATGAAGTTGCCAATCCCTGCATCTTTGTCAGAATTCAGAGTATGTGTCAGTAGTTTGAAGTATCTCCTGCCACAAAGACCCTGGGGATGATATACAGCCCCAATGTGACTTAAGAGAAACTAAGAGTTTTCCCTGGTCTTCTGACTCCAACCCTAAAACTGTCAAGGAGGTTGAGCTCTACTAACCACCACTGTGTCACATTCAAGAATAACTTGCTGAGGTCAGAATGGTTATGAGCAGTTTGTAGGTATGTTTTCCCACCGAAATATGATTTTCCAGTCTGCTCTTACTATATTAGAGAAGCTCTGCCATCTTCTTGAAAAGAGATAGAGAACAGGAAACCATTTAATCAGTTTTAAAACCAGAGAACAGGAAACTATTTCATCAGCTCTAAAATGTTTTTTTCAGTTCTGTATGCACTCTCCTTTTCTCAGTAAGCTTCCTAAAGTTTTCCTTGCTAACTCTTCTCCATTAGAATCATAGAATCATTAAGTTGAGAAAAGACCTCTAAGATCATCATTAGTTTATTTACAATCAGGCCCACAGTTTCTAACTTTTCCTTTTTCACCCCTGTCATTTGATCAGAGGTCCAAGGACCTTTTCACTGGTTTTGCTGCCTGGCAAGTGCTGCCAGAGAAAGAAAGGCACGAGCAGCAAGATTAGGGCAGGAACTGGAGACGTGGGAACTTCAGTTCAATTCCTCTCACTGTATTTTTCCACCTCAGCTTTAAGCACATCTCTTCCTTAACACTTTACTGATTCAAAGCAAGGAGTACAAATGATTGGAGAGGGAGCTAGCTTGTCTAGGCGCAGGAAAAGGAGAAAATGAGAGATGTTTACATGCTATCACATTTGATCATATTTTTCTGTTGCTACTGGAAGATGAAAAGCAATACATTCCTGTTGTGTAATGAATAATCAAAGCCAGGTCGGTTGGAATTTCTTTCCAGCTAACTCCTGAAGCAACAGCACGGTGGGCTTTTAATGAGCCAGAGAGGAGGACAATGACCTCAAATGTGGGTTGGGAGCACAGTCCTGTTTTCTTTGTTTTTTATTATTATTTCAGTCTCCTTAAACTCTCTCTTTTTGTCTTTTTCTTTTTTTCTTGTTTAAAAAAAAAAAAAGCCTTTGTTCTCTGTCTTTCAACAGATAGTTCTGTGGTATGGTTATAAATAACTTTACAGGCTGTTTTTAACTACATACACACGCACCCAGAGACTACATTCTGCAAAGTGAATGGCAACACTGGAATCAAGAACCATGCTTCTCCAACTCTAAACAAAGGCACTGCTACTTTTCAGCAGCACTAGGATTTGACCTGGGGGTCCTCTGGAGCAGAGACTACAAAAGATTAACATTTCAGTCTGCTGAGCCCACCAGTGCAGTCTTGCCTTATCTCATAAGCTCTGCCGGAGGAATGAATTACCCTAGTTCATTAAGACTCGTTTTGAATTGTGGTGAGAGGTCACCACGTAAGTCACCTTCAGTCTATTTTGCGAATAATATGGATTATGATAAAAGCCGGCTGGGAGGTTGAAGCCCAAGGATTTTGGTTTCTTTATTCTTCAAGGTGGGTAGAATGCAGGGTGGGGAAACCCTGATCTGGACATTTCCTAACACTGCATAGTAGACTACAGAAAAGTCCTTTTTGTTCTGTTTTTTGTTTTGTTTTGTTTTGGTTTGGGTTTTTTTTTAACCCATGAATAGGTGACCTCTTGATCTCTCTGACCCCTTTATTTTTGCCGTGAAAGGACTAAACCGATCTGTGCCCATACAAAATCTTCTTTCGCCTCAGTTTTCTCATGATTAAATTCCCTGCTGTGTTTTTGTTTAAGTGCTCTGATGCTACCCTTTGGAATTGGGCAGATGTTTGACTCTTTGAAATGGCTGCTTTTTTTTTTTTTTTCAATTTAGCAGCAGTCTACTGTTAAGCCATGTGCATCCACATCAGGACCAAATGAGAAACGTTTCTGCAGTGGTGTTCAGGTCTTACATCCTAAAAGTACTTTGCAAGTGATACACTGGGATACAGTAATTGATAATTTGCAGCAAACCATACTTTGATGCACAGGATGCTGTGCATAATAAAACAAAGGCTGTCTCTGTGTTGGGTGGAAGGCTAGGAATATGTGAATTACAGCTGCAGGCCTCTTTGAACCTAACCATGTCAAACATAGGTAATGGAGGGTAAGGTTGGAGGCAGAAGGCATATGATCTACTTTAATAACTTACATAAAAATGAGTGGAAGCCAGTCATTGGGGAAAACATGTGAATATAATAGTGAAGAAAATAGATGTGGTTCAGATATTATCAGTTAGTTCTGTACATGACTAATCCCACTGGCTCTGAGGGAGCTATGTTAATTCATTACTGGTGAAATCATGCTATTTAGGAGAGGAAAGGTAAACTTGGGTAATGTTTAGACATGGTATTGGAAGCACAGTTTTATCAGGATTGAACTAAATCCAGATTAATTTTCACTCAGTCCTTTGTTAGGCCTCTGTAAACTGTGGTTATTAAAGATGAGCATTCATATAACATTAGTAACTGCTTGAGATCAAGGCATCATTTTGCCACTTACTATACACTATACTCCCCCCCCAAGGAAAGATAGGCTTAACATTTACCAAAAATGTTAGTAATATGCTGGCTGAGCTAAGTGATTCAATGCTCCAGCTTTGCAGTGCTAGACTTCTTAGATTTGCACTGAAAAAGTTGTGGCGAAACTTCCCACATTCCTCACAGAAGTGAACCAAGTCCTATGACATCTCTCTTTTGGCTGCATTTCAGAGGTGCTCTGCATCACACTATGGAACCCAGCATCTCAGTTCAGCTCCTGGCAGGATTTAGGAGTCCAGAATTGTATGCCTCTCTGCCCCATCACTCTCACTCATGTGAGCAATCCAAGTCCATATAACTTTAGGTAATGCCTATTACCCAATTTACTTTCAGTTCTATGCACTCAAATACAAGGCAAATAAACCTGAAAGAAATAACATACAATCTATTAAATAGACTTGTACTGGCAACCAGCTCATGCTAAAGGCCACCCCCTTGGGGACATTCTGGTTTAATTATCCACTTGAAAACATGTCTAAGGTTTCCAGCACAATTTTTTCAACCTTTACTTGAAAAACAAATTCCACCAAAGGACTGATCTTGCTCTGATCCCTCAGGAGGGTGCTTAGGATATGTTTCAAAATGTAAATATATTCCAAATATTTTAACCAAGAAAAAAGAGATTTCATATATATAGATAAAAAAATCCTTTCCAGTATTAGAATGACTTGTATTCAGTCTTGTCTTTCCATGGGATACTATTACTGGCAATATTGAGTGCAGACAAAGTGAAGTACAAGGAGGGTTCAGATCTCAACAGACAAGGCTCTTTTTCACCATCTACTTAGAAAATAATGTCAGTGAAATATGGCTGGGGGTGAATTATACAGATCTGTAATCTTCTTCTTCCTCCTCATACTTCTCAAGAAGCAAGATCACTGTCCTTTCCCCAGCCTTGGTTTACTGAAGGATGGATATAAGGGAGAGAGAGGGAGGGAGACTTAAAATGTGTCAGCTTTATCCTGGGAATGGCTGCACTGAAGTAAATTATTGCCTAGCAGTGAATTACCATTTTTGTGAGATCTTAAAAACCAACAGCTGTGAAATTGACTTCTAACCGATTTTAATTGAGATGGTCCAAAACTTAAAATATCAGAAATAAAAAGTCTGGATGCTGTATAGGGTCTGGCTGAGATGGAGTTCATTTTCCTCATAGCAGCCCTCATATTGCTGTATAGTAGTAGCTGGAAGGCTGTTGATAGCACATCAGTGCTTTGGCTGAGCACTGCTATCACAGCATGAAGACTGTCTCCACAATATTGCCTCTTCACCAGTAGGCTAGGGGGACACAGCCAGGACAGCTGACCCGAAATGACCAAAGGGATATCCCATCCCGTATGATGTCTGCCCAGTAATAATAGGTAAGAGAAAAGAGAGGAAGTGAGGATTTGATATTGCATTTGTCTTCTGGAGTGCCCCCTATGGGTACTGAAGCCCTGCTTCCTAGAAAGTAGCTGGACATTGCCTGCTGGTGGGAGGTGGAGAATGAATCTTTTGTTTTCCCTTTCCTTCAACGCGCAATCTTTGCTTTTGCTTTATTAAACTGACTTTGTCTTGACCCATGAGGTGCTGGGTTTTTTTTTTCCTCCATCTTATTTTCTCCTTCTCCATCCTGTTGAACTGATAGAGTGTCCTGCTGGGCACCTGGCATCTAGCCAAGGTCAACCCACCACAGATGCTTGTTCCTCTAGCTGCTGTGTGAATTACTTTATAGCATTCACTGAATGCCTGTTTCTTCCAGATAGGCAGAGGACACGTAGTTTGTCATGAAGTAGTACTTCAGCCATCCTTGGACACAAAGTTCAGACACAAATTCTGGCCACATTATATAAAATGTCCTATCAAGATTTTTCTTCTCATCTGAATTCTGCATTGTTTATGTGAATTTTTTTTCCTCCCTAATTGTCTTGTTTGGAAGTGTGATATCCCAAAAAGGATGCTGAAATACCTGGGTATGCAAAAGTTTTTAAAAAGGTCACATAACATACAGAGTTTACATTGTCACTTCCCAGATATTCAAGGTAGACATTAAATCAATCCCTCAATTAGAGGGATTGAAAGGTTTGGGTTGGAAAGGACCTCTAAACCTCATCTAGTCCAACACTCCTGCCATGGTCAGATAAATCATTCACTAGATTGGGTTACTTGAAACCTTGTCCAAGTGTTTTTATTTGGATTAAATTAACAAGGTGAGAATTATAAAAGTATAGTTATCTTTATTTTCCCAAAAACCCCACCCCAAAATTATGTATAAAACTGATGAATTTTTATTTACAGGTTCTACTCGGTCATAAATTCTGCAAGGATGCTTATGGGCAACTTGAGTGCAATTTAGAGAATTCAGAAAATGGAAAAGGCTAAGCCCCAAAATAGCTTTACCCCATTTATAAAATCAGTGACAAGCCAGGACCCTAGGGAAAGCAAGTGAGTTGGATTTTACTCACAAGGGTGAAGCAGGAATTTGGAGATGGTCCCTGGATCACTCCTCGTGGCATCCTCCAGAACTGCAAGCTCTATAATCCAATTTGTGAATCAGGTGGCATAAATCCAAAGGAAAAAGGGACCCGCCAAAGTTAAAGTGTCCTTGGACACGGCTCCCACGAGGCAAATCTTGTGGAGCAGTGCTGTCTCAGCAGCTCAAGAGAGGCCACACTGCCAGCGTGTTTCCAGCCAACAGCCACAGTTTCCGGCAGGGAGGGCCGCTCCAGCACGGGGCAGGAATCAGGGCCCCAGGATAGGCAGATCTAGTTGCTGCAGGCTAATGCTGCTGCGAATCTAGTGAATCCCAGCACGAATCCCAGGAAACTGAGTCCAGAGCAAGTCTGAGACCACTTTCTGATACTGTCTTTTAAGATTTCACTAGACAATGCCAATACATACTGGGAGCAAAGAACCCAGCCAATCACACTTCCAGATCCCAGCGCGGGTGAGTACACGTGTGAAAACATGAGGTACTTCAGCTCCTTGTGGGTAGAAAGGTGCCTGTTTTGCCTTTCCCCACTCAAGCCCCCAGCGGAAGGAGAAGACAATTTCATGCCTTTGTCTTCCCCCATTCAAACCTCTGCAGATGGAGGTGGGGGAAAGGGGGGTTGGAGCACTCTGCAAGACCAAGCTATCTTTGAACACTTCCAGGGATGAGCTATCCACAGCTTTTGTTGGTAAGAAACATTTTCCCAACGTTTCACCACTCTCATCATCAAAAATTTCTTCTAATCTAAACATTCCACATTAAAACCATTGCCCCCTTATCCTGTCTCGACAGTCTCTGGTAAAAGGTGTCTCTGGCTTTCTTATAGGCCCCTTTTAAGTGTTGAAAGGCTGCAGTAATGTCTGCCCAAACCCTTCTCCTCTCCAGGCTTAACACTCCAGCTCTCTCAGCCTTCCTTCATAAGAGAGTTCTTCCATCCATCTGATGATTTCTGTGGCCCTCCTCTGCACTCTAACATACTCATATATTTCTTGTACTGGAGACTCCAGAGCTTTAAGGATTAAAAATCAGAAAGTAGCCAACCTCCCCAAAAAACCCCAAGATCCTTGTCTTTTCAGAAAAGAATTACCAAGATTCTATGAAGAATGTGAGTGATCGTGAACTATGACAGATTGCTATGACCTTGCAAAGCCTTGGAGGTGGCCACTGGCCATGCTGGACACTTGGGCTCCAGTAGCTGATGTGATCCCTAAAGGAGTACTGCCTAACAGTAACTGTTATCTAACCTGAGTATATCACTTGTGAGCTGTAGCTAAAGCTATAGTCAAAGGCTGGTTGTTAAATGTTCTCTTTCAGGCAATTTATGACTCCTTGTACTTTCTATGTAGGTATGTATTTATTGTACAAAGTGCTGAAGTGCAAAGAGCAGGACCCATTTCATTTTGGTAAGCTTTCAGGATTTTGCTGTTTACCTCTTCCGTACTCACAGTTGTTCAGTTGCCTTTCAAGTGACAAAAACCCATTTATTTACTGAGATGGTGACAGAACACTGGAACAGGCTGCCCAGTGAGACTGTGGAGTCTCCTTCCCTTCAGACTTTCAAAACCCACCAGGATACATCTATGTGAAACCTGCCCTAGGGGAAGCTGCTTTAGCAGGGAGGTTGGACTAGATTATCTCCAGAGGTCCCCTACAACCCCTGCCATTCTGTGATTCTGTAACAGGAATTGCTAGGTCAGGTTCAACCCACATTACACCACATCTTGGTGTACAGACCATTACCAAATGCTTCTTTGGAAACTCCAGCACTATTATTGTAGATTATTATAGATTAAGTTCCGTAGAGGGAGAATTGTTTTCAAACCTGAGGCTGTTAAAGGTTGTATTATCTTCACTAACATCCCATGTTAAGGTGGGGTTTTCTGGTTACAGATATTGTGAATATAGAACCAGATTTTATTTTTTTTTCCTGAAACCTGTAAAATTTGAAAGCAGATACAGATACTTATTTTTAGCATAGTTGTTAGGACACCTGCATAGTAGTTATAGTAGTTATCAAGTTCAAAGATGAAACGAGAATAGTCAAATTGGGGCAGCAAGTTTCCCCGGTTAATGCCACAACATGTTGCCTTTAATAAATAATTGTGATTCATTTTTTAGAATTCATTGTGATTCCTTTGCTTAGTATTGTCTCTTCAGAAATTTTAACTTTGAAAACAAAATTTTCCTAAAATTCTAACTTGCTTGGATTTTTCCCTTTTTTCTTTCCAGACTCTTTTGTTTCTTTTTGTTTTGTTTCTTTGGTTGGTTGGTTGGGGATTTTTGGTTGGTTGGTTGGGTTGGGTTTTTTTGTTTGGGTTGTTTTGGTTTTTTTGGTGGGTGTTTTTTGTGGGGTTTTTTTGTTTGTTTGGGGTTTTTGTTAACACCAGAGAAAAGCCAAACTTCACTAACTCACAAGCACACAAAGTTGATAGTGCAGAAAGACGCCTGGATTGCATTGTTCAGGAGTTAGTAAATTGAACTGAAATTTGGATGTTGTCCTCCATGGAGTTGTAGGCTTCCATGCAAGCACTTAGGTTTGTCATTGCATTCAAACTGAGATGGCCATTCTTTCTAGGAAAACAGCTCCTCTGGGGACCCAGAAAGCTACTGCTGCTCTCCATGAGACACTTTCTGTTTTGGTTTCATAACCAGAACAAATGACGAGAGAGTAATAGAACACAGATGGCAATTCAGAAACTGCAAGTAATCTATTAATCTTTGGGGGCTAATATCACAAAGCAAGGAGTGTAACACTACTCTAAATTTAATTGAAAAACCTCTGCATAAAGGACAATTAATGAGAAATGAACAATTTGGTGTTTCAGGAGAGATGAAACGGTGGAACCTCAGGGTATATCAAAGATGTAAACGTTGAATTTGACTCTCTCCTGTGGCAGGTGGGAAATTACTTAGTCATACAGATGTGTGCAGTATCTTATACTCTGTGGTGCTGTTCTGCAAAACAGGCCTAAACTGTGCCCATTTGCACTCTTTCCCCCCTCCCCCAGTATACACTGATGTCAGTGAGAAAACAACAAGGTTGTTAAAAACATTGGAACTGATGTTGTGAAGTAAGTTGACGCTTGCAACTTGATTACCAGAGCTAAAATTGTCAGTGCTGCTGTTTTACAACTCGCCAGGTTTAATTGGCTCCATCTCATACCAAAAATAAAAGGTGTATTTGCCCTCCTTTATAAAGGTATCATGGAACAAATAGGACACAACAATGATCACCTGGGAAAGGATTTTCCTTTGTGGTTTTGTTTGTTTGTTTGCTTTAGGGGGTGGGTTTTGGGGTGCTGCTTTTTTTTTGTTTGATGGGGGTTTTTGGTTTTTGGGGGAGTTAGTTGGTTGTTTTCTTTTAAAGGTGATTAGAGTGTAGGCTTGCGTGTAGGAGCTCCTGAGATTTCATCTCTCTCCCACTCAACTACTGTATTTATTCCCAATACATGTAACAACAGGATGGGTCTTGTAGGAGCTACTTCTACCAGAACAGGGTGGCGCGGAGATTCGTTATTTAGTTTTGATATCTGTAATGAGTTTGGTACACTTCATGGTTTTAAATGTCAATACAATGACCAGTTTTGGACCAAACTTTGGACCTTTTTATCTTTGGTAAAAATGATGCCCTTGATTCCTTGTAATTAGCACAAAATGCGAGACCTTACAGAAAGAAACAATTTCTTTGAGCATAACTCTTCCTTGCTAGCATTTTTTTCCCCAAGGACAGCATAAGCTTTTACAAAAACTGAAGACAATTTCCATTCATTGCTTTCTGGTTTACTGTTCCAAAGGAGGTCAAGCAATCTCTTTGGCCATCAGATGTTCTCACTTGAGATTTTTGTGATTCAAAATGAGGAAAGATGAAACGCTGAGTGCAGATTATTTTGAATGACGTTTGTCTGGCAGCAGTTGCTGCTCTTTGTTCTTTTAATAGAGATGTTTTCTTGGAAAAAAAAATAAAAAGGCAAATTAATAAAATAACCCTTAAGGAACAACAATAAGTGTTTAGATTGTTGTGAGGTGGGTTTTATTGATTGTGTTGCATGTTTTTTATGAGTTTTGGAGAGGCACTTGTATTTCAGCACTCCACTTGTATTGTGCTGGCCTTGGTTTACTATCGCAGACCTATGTATTTGTAAGTATGCATGAGAGGAATTTCATTAAATTCTGATAAGCTGGAAGATGAGTTTGAAGGAGAGCAAGCATTATCAGAAAAGGGGAATGCAGAAATGGGGGAAATGTTTTTCAGTTTGGGAAAAATGTGTTGCTTATTATCTCCCTGCAAACCAGCATTTCCACAGCAATCATGGCAGTGTGCAGTTTTTGACTGCCTTGTAATATCTTCAGAAGCACCTGTAATAGCACAGGGAGAATGCTGCTTTAGGTAAATGTCTCAGGCATGCTGTGCCTGAGCTATTTCACTGCTTCATCTTAACACACACATGCACGTAGATGAACTGGAAATTGTGACATCACAATAAATAAAGACATAAAGAAAATTAAAAAGCATTGGGCAGGATTCATCTGCATATTCAATGACATGATTTTTAGTGTCTTGTGAACTGAATTGTGAGATAGATGTCAAAGCTCCCTTAAAACTTGATCTACTCAATATAGGCAATGCTGTTAGTATAGCTGTTTATCTGACCCTGAGGTAGACACCTGCATCTGACCAGCCAAATGGTTTTCTAAACTCCACTGACTGTGCTGATTAGGTCTCCTCTGACTGTAATTGAAGTGTAGACAGACACCTGCCTCTCGTGTAGAGGTCTAATTTCAGATGTCTGAATCTGGACCTTAGATCACCTTTGCTCTAACAGCTGAATCAACAAAACCTACACATTTCAGAAGAAAATAAAATGATCCATTCTTTATGATGCCCCCCACTAGTTTTTCCTGACTCCACCTGGTAATCAGTGTACTACTTAAATCATGAAAATCAACAGATTTGACTACTGTTCTAATTGTTAGTGTATCTGAAAATTGCCTTTGAATGCTGTTAACCTTTCCTTCCTGCCTTTGCTCACATTCAGATTACCTGAGATATACCAGGCTTCTCCACAGCATTAGCTGATTTATCAATAGGAATAGGGCGTTGGCTGTGAACTAGTCCACCAATTAGCAGCTAAAATATGCGTTCAAACTTTGATCACTGTTGGTGATTACCGTTGTTAGCTCTTTCAGTGGTGGTTTTACAACAAAACCAACTTTCAATTTTTATTTGTGTGTGTGTGCCCCCAACCTAGAAGGGCATTGAGCTGTTGAAGCAGGTCCAGAGGAGGGCAACAAAGATATGAGAGGGCTGGAAGACTGCCTCCTGTGAGGACACTCTGAGAGAGTTGGAGCTCTTCACTCTGGAGAAGTGAAGGCAAATAGTGATAGGTCAAGGGGTAATGACTTTAAACTGGAAAAGAATAGAATTAGACTGGATATTAGAAAGAAATTCTTTACAGTGAGGATGGTGAGACAGTGGGAGAGATTGCCCTGGGAGGTTGTGAATGTCCAGGTTGGAGAAGGCCTTGAGCAACATATTCTAGTGGATGGTGTCCCTGCCCAAGGCAGGGGGGTGGGAGGAGGTGTGAGTTGGAACAAGATAATCTTTAAGGTCCCTTTCAATTCAAAACATTATACGACTTTTTTTAAAAGGACTTTTATATTATATATATATATATATATATTATATGACTATTTTGCTTCATTTGTTTGTGATTTTTAGTGTGTATTTGTGCGTGCATATATATGTGTCTTCTTCATTATCCAGGTCTTTACATAGCAGAGACAATAGATTATGAAACATGCTTAGAACCATTAGGCTCTTTAATGGCATCAAGTTCTGCAAGTGGAGGTTTAAGCTGGACATTAGAAAAAGCTTCAATACCTGAAGGATTATCAAAGACTTTAGAGAGGCTACCTAGGGAAGTGATTGAAACACCATCCCTGGAGATGTTTAAAAGCCGTCCAGATATGGTGCTTAAGAATATACAGTACTAGTGGCCCCAATAGAGTCAGATAATGGTTGGACTTGGACTTGGTGATTTTAAAGGTCTTTTCCAACCACAGCGATCCCAATTCTTTCTCCTATGTTTTTTACTTGTGGTCTCAAACCCTACCCACATCTGATTACATTAAGCAAGAAATGTTAGTGTCTTTGGCTTCTGCAGTGCATCTGTTCCCTACACCATTAATCCCAGATTTGCACAGGAAGACAATTGACATTTTGCTTATGGTAGGATAGAGTTACTAAAAGACAAGAAACACAAAAGCTATATGGATAACAGGATAAAAAAAGCTGTTACTTTTAAGCCAACATAGGGTTGTTATTTGCCTTTCTTGTCTGACAGCTGCAGTCAAGAACTCTAAAACATGGCTGCTAATACAGACTGTATATTGTTTTACAAAGAAAAAAAAATCCTGTTTGTTCCACACCCTTCTGCAAGCCTGTGCACAGATCAGAGGATTTCTTGTTGTAGTGGGAAGAATATGCCAGCCAACAACAACAACAAAAAGTCTACTGGGTTGACCCAGGCTCATTCCAATAATGTCTTCTCCAGATTGTCTTCACCTCAGTTGTCCTGAACCACCTTAAAATGACACTTTTCAGACAAGTATGTGACTAGTTGATAAAAAGTTTGGTGTTGCCATGTTGGACTAATTAACTAAAACTTGGATAGTTTTGACTAGTGCATCTCTGCCACCCCAAAGCAATGGCAATTGCAATTAGGCAAATGGCAGAGTAGGCTCCTTCAGCTCTGGCAAGCAAGCAGATATATGTTTATGCAGCCGATCTCTGAACAATTTCAAGTGCAAAATGGGACCTTGCATCCCAGAAGCCTGAAAAAAAAATGCTTTATCTTCTTAACATGATTGCTTGTTTTCAACTAACTGTGCAGTGAGGTGGAGACAGGAAATTTGTAAGAGCCAGTGTGGAAAGAGAAGTGAGCAGTGTATTTTAAGAGCTAGTCCACAGAGTATGTCCCTTTCTCGAGTATACAGAGCTTTTTCTGAGTTATATATATCAGATAGTGATCTATCGGATATTAATATCAACAAATGTGACTTATGCCCTTATAAAGGGGATGGAAATGCTCAGATGAGCTGCATGATGTTGTGGGTTGAGGTTTGCTGTAGTCTGTGGATATCTGCATTGGGTGTTACTGGGCTGCCAGCATAGCTTGCAGCAGGATCCAGGTTATTTGCATGCAGTGCTTAAAGAAGTTGATCCTGTTAGCTCCAAGTGAGCTCTCATTACCTCAAATGGATTCTTAGTCATCAAGAACCTTCCCCTTTTAGGAATCATAACATATAAAAGTTAACCAAATGCTCACAACTGATGCACTCTTGGCCATGAATACTGGTGTATAAAGCTTTTAGCTGTAACCTGATTCACATCTGCTCTCAGCACTTAAGCTGATGAAAAGTGACAAGCCTGAACCACTGCCACTGACCCAGCCTCCTTTTGTTAAGTAAATGGCAAAAAAACCCCAAATCATACTAATTATTGATAACAATCTGCAATTTCCAAACTCTTTGCAGCACTGTGCAGACCATTTTCTGTGCATTTCTAAGCACAAAGTAGTGGCTCCAGGGGTTACAGTCCAGTTAGTCAAGAAAAAACACCAGGAGTCATTATGTGGATATATGCCACTTCAGAGAAAGTCATACTTGTTCTCTCCTGGCAGGCCAAAGAAGCAAAAAATTACCCCTAAGCTTCTTCTCAGGCTTGAAATGGTTATCTATATGATTTCCTATAAGATGTTTCAGACAGGCACAGCCTGTTCCTGCACCTTCAAGAATTCTTTCTTGAAGCAGGTCCAGCCCTCTTGGACCCCTTTGTTTTTAAGGGCTGTTTCCCAAGGTATCTTCTGAGTTAGTTCCTTGAGTAACCTGAAGTCTGCCTTTTGGAAGACTAGAATAGAGGTTTTGTTGCTGCCCCTCTTAGCTTGACTGCATATTGAAAACTCATTTATTTCATAGTCACTGGACCCCAGACAGCCTCCAACCGCCACATCTCCCACCAGCTCTTCTCTGTAAAAAGAAGGTCAAGCAAAGCCTTACCCCTGGTAGGCTCACACAGCATCTGGGATAAGAAGCTGTCCTCCATGCACTCTAAGAACCTTCTAGACTGCCTCCTCTCTGCTGTGTCAAGTTCCCAGCAGATATCAGGCAGGTTAAAGTCACCCATAAGAACAAGATCTGGTGATCTTGAGACAGCCTCTAGCTGCCTGTAAAATAATTCATCAACTTCTTCATCCTGGTTGGGTGGTCTATAACAGACTCCAACCAGGATGTCAGCCTTGTTGGCCTTCCCTCTAATTCTCGCCCACAGGCACTCAACTTGACCATCCTTGATCTCTAGTTGCATGGTGTCTAGAGCCTCCCTGATGTACAGGGCCACCTCTCCACCCCTTCTCCCTCGCCTGTCTCTCCTGAAGAGCCTCTAGCCGTCAATTACAGTGCTCCAGTCATGTGAGTCATCCCTCCATGTTTCTGTGATGGCAACTACATCATAACTTACCTGCTGTAACAAGGCTTCCAGCTCCTCTTATTTGTTACCCATGTTGTGTGCAGTAGTGTACATGCACTTTAGCTTGGCTGCTGATTTCACCCCTGACTCCAGCTTACCACCCCCAGACTCCTGTCTGGGGGGACTGGTTTCAGCCCCTTCCCCCTTTGAATCTAGTTTAAAGTCCTGTCAATAAGTCCTGCCAACTCCCTTCTTAGAACCCTTTTCCTTCTGTGGGATAGGCTGTTCGCATGTGCTAGGATCTTTCTCCCCCTCTGGGACAGATGGTAGCTGACCTGGTGCCATAGAAAGTTCCCCAAGATCCCCAAAATTCTGTTGGTGGCACCAGCCTCTGAGCCACTTGCTAATTACAGCTGATGTACTGTTCCTTTCAGTATTCTTTCCTACAACTAAGGGTATTGATGAAAAAATTACCTGTGCCCCTGATCCCTCAACCAGTTCTCCCAGAGCCTTGACATCCTTTTTGATTGCCTTGGGACCTCTGATTTCAACATCATCACTCCCTAACTGCATAACTACTAAGGGATAGTAATCAGAGGACTGTACCAGACTAGATAGCCTTCTGGTAACATCCCTGACCTGGGCTCCAGGGAGGCAGCAGACTTCCCTGTGGGAAGGATCTGGCTGACATATGGGGTCCTCTGTTCCCCTCAGGAGGGAATCATCAATAACAATTACCCTTTTCTTTCTTTTGAGGGAACAAGTCCTGATGCGGGGGCAGGCTGTTTTGCTTTAGGCAACACCTCAGATAGTGTCTCTTCTGTCATCAGAATCACCTCACCCTCAACTTCCAGTGCCCCATATTTGTTTTGCAAGGGCAGCTGGGAAGGTGAGGGCAGCTGTAAGAGTTTTACTTTAAGTCTCCTAAGAGGGACTTGTATCCTTTTCCAGCTGCTCTGAGCTAGTACCTGTTGGATGTGCTGTAGTGTAGCAGGTCATTTACCCCGCCCAGCAAGAGGATAAACACGAAAGTATGCAAGTTTTGTTTTCTTTTGCTCTCCTTGGCTTTTCTTTGGTGTCCTTGGATTTTGGAAATAGTTCTTATTTTTTGTTTCCAAAGGGATGAGTACCCATTATTGCAAGTTATCTTATACTTCCTGGTGCTCTCTATGTGTAGAAGAGATAGATGACGACTCCTGTACTGCCATTTGGGAAGCATAAAGCTGCTCTGGTTCCACTCACAGTTGGGGAAGGCTGTAATTCTCTTGCATTATGGTATGTTTTGGGCTGACGTGTGCTTCTGGAGTCTGAATTTCCAAGCCAAGCAGAATCTGTGTCATTGTGTAGCACAGGGCCAAACCCATACTAATAGGCTTAGTATCAGTGGGGTTTATTAGCCCAGAGTTGTAAACATTCCAACACAGTCACACATTTTGACCTGGAGCTGAGCTGAGTGTTGTAGACATGGTAGTATCATATCTCCTCACAAGACATCACCCAGACCTATAAACACTGTGGAAGTTAGTGACTGAAAGGTGAAAAGGGAAAAAAGGATCCCCTTTCACCTTCATCCTCTGTTTTCCCAATATATACATAGTTACCAAAACCAAAATAAAACAAACAAAAAAACCCCACACCAAACCCACACAAACAAACAAAACATGTTACTGAAGAATATCAAAGAGCTACTTGCAAAGTTGATCTCTTTAAAGTATTTGACTCTGAAAGTGAAAAGCATAAGATGTTTCAAGCGAAACTCAAACCAATCAGCTGGTATGTCTTACACAGCCACATTTGTTGTCACTGTCAGTTCTAATACAGACAGATTATGCTACTGGGCCATGAAAACATAGACTGAGTTCAGCTGAACTGATTAAAAATACAGCTTGACATAAAAGATTTTTAACCCATTGCAGATATCTGAAGATCTAGTTCATGTGTTTCCATGCCTGCACTTAGGAAGATGGTGGTGTTTCTGTCAGCAACCCATTTCATGCAGATGCAACTAAAGTTGCCAACAATTTCACAGAATAGTCAGGGTTGGAAGTAACCCCTGGTGATCATCTCCCCCTGCTAAAGCAGAGCAGGTTGCACAGGATCACATCGATGTGGATTTTGAAAGCGTCCACAGCAGGAAACTCCACAACCTCTGGTTGGCGCCTGGTCCAGTGCTTCACACCCTCAAAGGAAATAAATTTATGCTTATGTTTAATTGAAACAGTCTGTGTTCTAGTCTGTGCCTCTTGTCACTTGTCATTGGGCACCAGTGCAAAGAGCCTTACACTTGCTCTTGTTGGACTTCATGAGGTTCAGCTGCTGCAAGCACAGACAGCAAACAAATGAAAATGAAGGGGGAAAAGCAAAGGAAATCTTTGTAAACCTGTTTGGATGGCATAGCTGTGACATTCTCTGTGATTTAAAGACAGAAAGGCAGGCTTTTCTAAGAAAGACACTAACTTTCTATTCTCTTTCGATGGATCCTGAGCAGTTGAATGTACTGACAAGGCACATATTTCGGATAAACCATTTCATCATCAGTATTTTGATGGCTTCCTCCCCTAATAGCCCTTATATTTCCATTTCTTAAATACATCCCCATTCACCAGGTGCTTTGTATCATTTTAAATAGCTCCCTTGTCACAGAGATGCTGACATCTCCCAAAGAATGTATGTTCTTTAGACACCTTCTTTGTCATCATGTAACCATATTCTGTATATTTACTTTCGGAAGTCATTCCTCATTAGTGAATCCTTACACATTCCTGTGAATAAAGTGCTATGACAGTGACCACATTTAATGAACCCCTGCTGTTTTGACATATTGTAGGCTTCATGAGACTTGCAGTTATAAATGCAGCAATAGTCCCAGAAGCTGTGCTCCTCATGATCTTCTGTAGGTCATCAGCGCAGGACTGAAAATGGACAATGAAACAAATATAGTCTTGGGAGAAGAGGCTTCCAAAAAGCAGGAAATCTTTGGAGTTCTTCATCTCTTTCCCATTCATACGTCAAGGATGAATGAATTCCTGCCATAGCTTGAACCAATTATTCACTGATCCAGAAGGTAAAGAAGCACAATTAGTAAACTATCATATTCATAGTATGTAAAATGATTACACTTTAATCTTGGATGAGGAGCATTTTCAAGGTAATCCAAACAAGTTTATTATTCCAATTAAAAAAAAAAAAAAAAAAAAATTACAAGTTTCATCATGATTAGGGTTTTCTGAATAATCTGTTTTATTTTGTTATTATTTCTAAAGCTTTTTTGCTGGAGTCTAATAGGCAAAGTTTTCCGTTCTGGTCTGCCCTGCATCCTGTGTGTGGCTTTCAGATCTCTGTGGCACAAGACCAGCAGTGGAAAAGTTGTGAGTGAAACAGAATTTTTGAAGCAGAAAGGCATGCTACAGAAAACCATGGGGAGAGGTGTGCAATGAAAACACATTTCATAAGAAATAATATTACATCAAACCTAAAAATAATATAAAGAGCTTTACTTACCTACTGCTGTGACTCAGTTGCTAATGCTGCTGCACACATCTCTTACACATAGACCATATCTATGGGTCTCAAAGTACTTAATGTGTAAGTAAGGAATAGTAGCCCATTTCATGTGGAAGAAAAGAGGTGGAAAAAAAAAAAAAAGAAGTGAGTGAAAAGGAATGCACAGCTCAGCTCAGCATACAGTCATGTCTTCCAATAATTGAAATATATTTTTGGACTATGTAAATGTGGTTTAGGAGGAGAAATAAGGCTTCATTCCTTTTCACAAAAAAATGTAGAAGCTTTTTTTATTTGGTTGGTTTGGGGCTTTTTTGTTTTTAAGTATCACTTCATTTATGTTAGGCCAAAGCCTGACTTTGCAATGGTGAATATTCTCATGGGTTTCCACTGTATTGAGAATGAATGCATTTCATCCAGTGGCTCCATCGACCAGGAAAGAGAAGTCTTCAATTTCCTCATAAACAGACAACATGATCTATCTGACTCTTTACTCTCTTTAAAATAAAAGCCCTAAAAAAATGTGAGTTTCGTTATAGCTTGTCCACAGAACTTTTAAGTGAGAGATAAACAAAGCATTGCCAAATGTGTAAGGCGATAAAGGATGTCTTCTGGTTGTTTTTATCTGCATTTGGATAAGTCTTTGGACTCAGTCTTTGGGTCAGTTCTATCCGGGTCTGGATTATTACACATTTCTTTCACTGAACATCTATGCTGATTGCTTCCAAGCACTGCAGCCTGCCTTGTAATTGCTTCCTTTTTCTTCTTTCTCTGTAAATTCTTGACACTCTCTGTCTGAATGAGGCCCATCACTATATGGCAGATGTTATTCTCTTGTAAGTGCAGAATAAGTTAAGAATTATTTGGCTTTATTGCATTAGTGACAGACTTTCACCACTGTAGCAAAGTACTGAGTGCATGGTAAGCCCCATGACAATATATTGGTAAAAGCAGCAAAATCCAGCAGCAATCCAGCTTTTAGATTTAAGTCAGTAACAGCTGTCTTTGTCTTCACACAGAGTAACATGGGGCAGCATCTTCATATGCACTGATTTAAGCACCCATGCATAGACCTTGATATTACCATTCATTCTCATGGTAAAAGGAAATAAAACACCATGAAGGAGAAAATTAAGGTGCTTGGGGTGTATTGCACATTGCCAGAGACCTCAGAGGAGACCTCTCCATGTGTAGTTCAAGGATGTGCGGGTAGCACTAGAAAACAGAGCTCCAAATAATCCATCTTTGGATGAAAATTGGGACGAGATATCTGTTGTGGGTTTTTTGGTTTTGTTTTTCCGTAGGCATTCACACAGTAAGTGCAGTGCAAGAAAGACTAATTTTGAAGTTGGACCATTTGAGAGTGGAAATTTCATATCATGATTTCAATGTTGAAAATGCTAGCAATTTTATTGCAAGTCAAATTGTATTCGGGATTCTTCAAGTCTTGAATTTGGATAATTAGTCAAAGACCTCACTCTTTGTTTAGAAAGGAAAGCGTCCACAGATTTTCTAGTCACAAAGCACTACCTTGAAAAAATACTCTAATGCTGGAGCAAATTTGCACTTTTTTTGGGTATGTGTGTCCTTTTTAATGAACCTGCTCATGACACATGAAGCCTTATGGAAGACTGTTGTTTAAGAAAAGATGGCATTTGTTTCGCCCATGACTGCAATTAGAGAATGTTTTAATGCAATTGGATAGCAATATCACCATGAATGGTATCTTCATCTTCACCTTAGGTTTCCTTGACCTGTGTCCTAGTTTTGAGCCATGAGCTGTCAAGGGCAGAAGGACAGAAAAGAATATTTCATGCCTTCCCAATAAAATGCTCCACACTGGATTGGAAGTTTAAATGGAAATTATGCTTACAAATATACACAAAAGGTATCCAGGTAAAAGAAAAGGAATATGTTCACAAATTAGGCTCAATCCTTCACCTGGGCCTACCAGCCCAAAACCTTCCAGAGCTTTCCAGAAACCTCCACCCCACTCAAACTCAGAAGGCCCAAGAGCAGGCCCAAATTGCACCCCCCACACTAAATTTGCTGCCCCCCAATGCCAAGAGAAAGTCTCTCCCCCACAAACCATGAACATAACAGCACATGTGTCCCAGCTGGAGAGAAGAGAGAGATTTGGCTGTACACTCCCTTAAACAGAGATATATAGCAAAACCAGAATAGAGTAACAGATTACAATATCCTGGGATGAACTGCCTGTCCCCCTGGGACTCCCTAGCCTCTGGAGGTCTTCTCTTTATGATTAACTCTTGATTTCCCTTAACTTACAACACCCTGACTTCTCTGTTGTCATGTCTCTGTCTGAGAAGAAAACTACAGTATAGCATCATTAGTGGGTAACAATGAAGAAATTCCACTTGCAGGACTTCAAACAGGCATGGCAGCCCTGTTTCTTTCGCAGTTATGCAGCAAGTTACTCTTTCTGATTTAGTTTCTTCGTCTGTAATATGGGCTCCTTCCTAAAACACTTTTGAATTCTACTGATTGCTGGAAAGGCTGAATATAAAGAGTGAATCTGACATGTTAGAGAGGGAGGGCAGCCACTTCGATGAGGAAAAAAAAAGATGGAAGCAAATTCTTAAAAGTAGCATTAGAAAAATAGAGTGAGCAACAAGCCAGGGAAGGAAGCTGAAAACAAAGAAAATGGGTGAATGTGAGAGATCAGTTTAATGTGGGGACATTTACAGGGTGGTAGCTTACAGGATGGTGGCAAAGTAACAGAAGAATCTGTATTGATCAGCTCTGAGACTACGGAGGTACAACCATGCTGGCAGTTAATAATAAAGGAATCGTTGGATCGTAAGTCATCTGGAAAGGACTCAAAAGACCCCAAGTCAGGATCAGCTGTATCTGTTATTTCTGAAGCGTGTTTCCATCATTTGTTTTGAATGTTTCCTTTGATGGAGACTTCACAGCCTCCCTAAGCTGCGTATTCTCCTGGCTTCAGTGTGGATGAAGGAGAAAATTTTCTTTTCCTCTTTGTGACAGCCTTGAATGCATTTCACCACAATTACAATGTAATCACTTCTTCTGGCAATTTTCTTAGTCCTTCCTCAAAATGGTATCATCTGGAGCCTTTTCAGGTGATCCACACCTTCTTTTAACAAGAGAGCTCAAAAGTGAGCAAGGTAACTTTTTTTTCTACATCCTGCTCTCATGTTGAGACTAGTCTAACATCCATTTTACTTCTATATTAGAAGATGGTACTTTGGGGTCATTTTTTTTAAGAAGACATCTTGAATTTATCAGCATCTTCCTTAACCAGATCCAGATTCTCATACATTCTGCTGTTTGGATAGAAACAAGAACCATAGAGATCAATCTACCAGCAGGGTCCCAGGATGATCTTCTCCAATGCAAGCATTACTTAATCACAGTGCAATGTATAATATATACCAGGGCTACTGAAAGTAGTCACGTAGGCATAAAATGAATGTCACACAGGACCAAAGGAATTTAAACTGCCTGATGCCCTGCATAATGACATATAGTAGGTCAGGGGGCTGAGTCAACATGTGTAATTTTTAAGGATGAACTTCTAGGGGAAAAAAAAAAAATCTGCCCTTTTTTTAAGTTTCAGTCTGTTTATATATATTTTTTATTATTCTTTTTGGGCTTTGTGAGCACTTGACAAAGAAAGAAGTGCAGAAAAATGTTATGGTATTTTCTACTATTTTGATGCTTATGCAGGACTGCACAGAAACTTCAAGAAAAGATGTGTATGGAAGAAACCAATTAATTCTTCCTGCTCATACATCCCTTTATTTTTCCAGCCACTGAGTTGCAATGTTTAAAGTCCTCAATACAAAACAAGCACCAACCACACCAGCACCTACTACAAAACAATCTCACCTGCACTCATTGTAAGTAACGAACTCAGGCTCTAAGCACACAAGACCAGTAAAAATGCTTTCTGTCCGACATGAATTAGAATGCTCAGTTAAAAATTCATAGGAAGATTACATAAAACCATATGCTGCCTTCATTTTTCCCCTTTTGCATTAAAAATGTACAGCTGCTCTGCATTAGACATTCCATTAGCCTGTGCGTCTCACAATCTGGACTTCACAGTTAACGATGCGAGGATGACTAACGGAGAGGGGAGAAGAAGGAGAATCAAAGTGTTTCAGACACAATATTCAAGGCTTCCTTAAAAAAGGTGACAAGCAAGGTGGATAGAGGGTTTAAGTGTGGGAGTGGAAGATACGCTGAGAGAAACTACAAAGAGACCTGGTTTTGGAATTATTGGCTTGCCCTCAGAAGCTCTGAGAAGCATCAGCAATAATTAAAATTATATAACCCGTTTCCTGTGGTCATTTGGGAAGAAAAAAAAAAATCTATACTCCAAATGGACTCAGGAAATGTTTAGACTCCTCTAACAGTGTTAAGTCACAGAGAGTTTTATGGCCATTCTGTTTCTTCTGCAGGAGACCCTTTAATTTTGTTGGAAGTCTTCAAGGGTCCAGTTTTACTGTTAGATAATTGACTCTGTTGGGCAGTTCATTGCCTGGGATTGAATATGTGACCATTTAATGCACTGACAAAATGAATTATTTTGGAATAGTCTTTCTATACATTATAATGAGATGCATTCCAAAGATTCTTCTTGATGATACTGTCAATAAATGTCCTAGAAGCCTGTATAGGAAAGCTTGTGAATATGCTGGTGAGTCTAGATGTATATGGTGTGAAAATAAGCACAACATGCAGTAATGCTAGCTATGGAATAACTAATAGTCACTGAATCATAGAATGCTTTGGGTTGGAAGGGACTTTTAAAGGTCATGTAGTCCAACCACCCTGCAGTGAGCAGGGACATCTTTAAGAAGATCAGGTTGCTCAGAGCCCAGTCTGGCCTGACCTCTTCTCTCACTTATTCACACATACCAGGCCTGAGTCTGTCTTTGTTCATGAGGTGGAAGCAAAATTAGGAAAATTTGGGAGCTTCTGGATCTGTCAGAAGTGATAGGCCTTACAGTGTGATCTAACTACATGTATTCAATCGTATTTTGTGTGTGCCATGTGCCACCCCCCCCTGAAGAAAACCACACTAAACACAGCACATAATAGAAATAGGATTTAAAATATCCTCATCAGACAAAAAAAAGAAGTAGTGTTTTGCTCTTCATTTGTGAATTATGAAGGGGTTGTTTCATTTCTAACCTAGGCATGTTTCAATATTTCCTGGTTTATTATTTTACAATAAATACAAAAATGAGATATAGCACCAGCACTGCTCTCTCTCTACACAGTTGATCCCCAAAGAGCCGTCTTGTATTTTCTGCATACGCTTATTTCTTCTTGGTCTTATCCAGTATTAAATATCATAAACATTGCACCTTTCTGGATTGATTATAGTTCTTCACACTTACACGAGATGAGAAAACTGAAGAAATTTTTTTTTCGTTGTTTTTTTGTTTGTTTGAGTCACAAATAAAACTTTAATACCAGGCATTGTGAAATGTGTGACACAGTCACCATTGCTAAGCTGCATGTTTAATTAACCACTGCCTGAGTGCAGGTACTAGGCAACAAGAACGCAAGAGCACATTAGTGTCTTAATTAAATTATATGTGGTATGGCCATATTTAATTGTACATAGGACATGTTTTCTCCCTGGTTTTATTCCTGCATGTCTTTGTTTTCTAAGCCATTGAGTAGATGGAGTATTTTTGAGGTACTATATATTCTATGATTCACAAGAAAATACAGTTTTCCCCTACATTTCTGGGGGTTGGATAAAATTTAAGGTGGTGCTTTGTTTCTCTAAGCATGCTGCAGGATGAGCATACTGATATTGATCATGCCACTGTACTTGGCACTCATGAGGCTCACCTCAAATGCTATGTTCAGTTTTGGGCCCTTCACTACAAGAAATACATTGAGTTACTAGAGTGTATTCAGAGAAGAACAATGAAGCTGATGAAGCATCTTGGAGAACAAGTCTTAATGAAGAGTGGCTGAGGGAACTGGGACTGTTTATTCTGGAGAGGAAGAGGCTGAGGGGAGACCTCATTGTTCTCTACAATTACCTGAAAGAAGGTTGCAGTGATGTGAGGATCAGACTTTCCTCTCTAGTATCAGGTGACAGAACAAGAGGAAATGGCCTGAAATTGTATCAGGGGAGGTTTAGATTGGATATTAGGAAAAAATTCTTTACTGAAAGGAGTGTGGTCATGAATTGGAATAGGCTGCCCAGGGAGATGGTATAGTCACCATCCCTGTAGCATTCAAAAAAATGTGTAGACATGACATTTCAGGACATGGTTTAATAGCCATGGCAGTCTTAGGTCAATGGTTGGTCTTGATAATCTTGGAGGTCTTTTCTAACCCAAACAATTCTATGATTCTATATAAGGAGCATCGCAGTGAGTGGCATAAAAGAATCCTTGCTCTTGACCGTACTCTCTTGAAATCCAAATTACATATCGTGCACCAAATACAGCTCTCTATATTGTCATGCTGGTCTAGGAAACAGTTTTATGCATTGATATATGTAATAGCCATGAATTTGTGGCTGATGACCAGTTTTTTTGTGGCTTTATACAGTCTGATATGTTTCTAAGAGTT
The DNA here is from genome assembly GCA_033816785.1 of Picus viridis. Taxonomy (NCBI): domain Eukaryota; kingdom Metazoa; phylum Chordata; class Aves; order Piciformes; family Picidae; genus Picus; species Picus viridis. Next base: position 35,024,155 of record CM066566.1, read on the forward strand.
TAAGCAAGTATTAGTGCTGAAACCAACCCCTGAAATGAATACTATGGATAAAGCATACATTAATAAGGCAGAATTTTTTTATTTTGCCCTAATAGCAGTGCAGAATAAAAAGAACCCATTTGGAAGGCTGAGACCTTGTTACAGCCCAGAGCAGATGTCATAGCCAGACATAAAATCTACTTTCCTAGGGAGTACAGCAAAGTGCTGCAAAACCTCTGGCTACCAAAGCTGTGGAAAAGGATCTGTTTCTGCAAATTTTAAGGAAGCATCTTGACCTTTGCACCTTGAGAAGACAGCTTTATGTGATTATGAGTCACTCTGAAAGAGCTGCTATGTGCCAGAAAGATACAAGATAGTCGCCATTTTTCAGCCAATGCATTTGAAGGGGAGAAAGGATGATGTGAGCTTGGGGTCAATTAAGATGTTGCAGTAGTACCTGGTTTTGTCAAGCTTAAACTTGACCACAGTCTTAAAACCGAGCCTGATACAACCGGATTTGGTAACATTAGTTTTGGTCAGATTTTTCTCTTCCTGCTACAGGGAAAGCTTTCCTTTGCTGCCAAGGCTGATTAATCCCAGTGGGGATATAGTACTCTGCTTTGTAGCAACATCTTAGTCTTTCTGGAGAGACAGAAATATAAACCAAAAAATTTCATTCTTCACTGCAAATATGACTCTCAGTGCTGGTCCAAGTGGCCTGGGAAGTACAATTAAATGTCCCTTCTCTGTCCTATCGCAGTTCTGTCTTCACCCCAGCTCTCTCTCTTATGCTGGACCTTGGCTCGACATTCTGGTCAGTGTAGGGCTGGAGGCTTCTCTTCACTGATGACTTCACATACAACTAGTTCATGGCTTATGGCTCAGTCAGAAATGTGTGTGGCCAGGGAAAGTGAAAGAGAACCTCACAGTGATCCATGGGGGCCTGCTGTAGAAGTGCTGGGACACACAATGATGGCAGTATGTGAGGTAGTATCAGATCAACACCATTTTCAGTGCATGAGATTTCATATGCTTCTGCACTTCTCATACAGACTTTCTTAGGCTAGGGTTCTGGAGAGCAATGCTGACCTTTTAATTATTGCAAATACAGAGGATCCAAAGTAATAATTGTTGTAATGGGAACCTTGCCCGTAGAAGCATCAGTCTCTGTCATGGCCTCAAGATGTCAGAATGGACATGAATGACATGAAATCTCCCCTGAAACCCTCCATCCTTAACAAAGCTTAAAGAAAACTAACATTGCACCAATGTTTTAAAAGGGTAAATGGAACAACCCAGGTAATTATCATCTTGTCAGATTGACATTGATCCCAGGCAAAATAATGGAATGGCTGATGCAGCTCTCAAATAGTAAAGACATAGAAGAGAGTAATGTAATTAATGCCAATCAATGTAGTTTTCAGGAAAAAAAAAAAAAAAAAAAGAAAAAAAGGTACTTCTTGTCAAATCATCCTGATGTCTTTTTTTATGAGATTACAAGTTTGGTAGAGAAAGGTAATAGTTTCATGTAACAGATTTAGAATTCTCTAGGTTTGACTTTGTGCTGTATGACATGTTATTAAGAAACCAGAATGGTACAAGCTCAAGCCAGAACTGATTAAAAGGCTAAAACCTGGCTGAAGACCTTAGGTCTTAAAATCTTTTTGTGAATGGGAAGATCAAGCAGGGCTGTTTCTAGTGGGCCAAACACATACAAGTTGCTGAGCCTCTGCCATTTGATAGTTCTAGGAACAACATGGAAGAAGATGTACTCATTACCGATAAAGTGTTCAGATTTCACAGTCTGAGGGAGCGATACATCAGGAATAGAACTGATCATTGATACAGGACAATCTGGACTGCTTGATATCAGGGTATGAGGCAAAAGTAAAGTCAAATGTGTAGGAAGAAAGGCTACAGATTGATTCAGAGATATGTCTGAGGGGTCCTGTTTCATCACTCACTAAACATTAGTGCCAAAAATAAGTACAGAGCACTGAGAGGCCAAAAATTAGTGCCAAAAATAAGTAATGTATCTTTTGGGGGATCTTCAATAAAACGATCACCTTTGGGGTTTTGTGCTAACAAGACTTATAGCAGAATATTGTGTGGGGATGGTGCAGGCAAAACTCCTAAGAATGATTAAGCAATTAAGAAATGTACACATAATGGAAGATTTCAGAATACTATAAATGCAGTTTGAGTTAAAGAAGTAGCAAGAGTATCCTTACAGATACTTTTGCAGAAAATAAACATTGTAAATGGCTCTTCAATCTGTTGAAAAGAGCTGGGAAGATGTTGATGTAGCCTGAACCAAGGATCACAAACTTATCCTTGAAATTAAGAACCAGTTCTTCAAAGGTTGAACTTCATCCTGCAAGTAGCTGGGGATTTTAAAATCAAGATAGGAGAACTTAAGAGATAGGATCTAGTTCAAATTCATCATGCAGGAATCACAGAATCACATAGAATCACAGAATGGTAGAAGGTGGAAGGGACCTCTGGAAATCATCTAATACAATCTGCTGCTAACACAGGTGGACCTAGATTAGGTTGCATAGGAACATGTCCAGGTGAGTTTTGAAAGAGTCCAGAGTACAGAATGGTGATTGTGAGGGTCCTTTGACATCTGTGTATCCGTGCTCAGCTGTTCTGTGTATTCTTTTCACTCTGTGATAAAATTCATATTGGCATCACTGATAATAAGATCCATGCCTTCTTATATATATTATTGTGTTAGCTCATGCCTGTCTTCACACTGAAATCTCTGCCGTGGCCACCTATGCAGTAACACATCAGTGCCTTTTTTTCTGCTGGGGGAAAAAGTGACCTCTTTAAGAAGGTAGACCTTTGAAATAGCTCATTTTCCAGAAAGACTGGGAAATTTAAAGCACTAAGTAAAAGCACTGTTGGATGGTTTTTGCTCTGGGCAAGAGCCTTGCCTTTGATTGCTGGAACTTCATTTTAGCCTCTGGTAGCTCTTGCTTCAGACCCTTTCTTATTCCTTCCTTTATGGCCCAATGTCTATAGCATCTTAGTTGAACTCCTAGTCCTCTGACTTATACAATAATACAATAATAATACAATACACCAGGTTGGAAGAGACCTTCAAGATCATCGCGTCCAACCCATCAAACAATCCAACCCACCCAACAACTAGACCATACAGCCAAGCACCCCATCAAGTCTTCTCCTGAACACCTCCTGTGAAGGTGACTCCACCACCTCCACGGGTAGCCGATTCCAATGGGCAATCACTCTCTCCGTGTAGAACTTCTTCCTAACATCCAGCCTAAACCTGCCCTGGCGCAGCCTGAGACTGTGTCCTCTTGTTCTGGTGCTGGATGCCTGGGAGAAGAGGCCAACCTCTGCCTGGCTACAACCTCCCTTCAGGTAGTTGTAGAGAGCAATAAGGTCACCCCTCAGTCTCCTCTTCTCCAGGCTAAGCAACCCCAGCTCCCTCAGCCTTTCCTCATAGGGCTTGTGTTCCAAACCCCTCACCAGCTTTGTTGCCCTTCTCTGGACACGTTCCAGCAAGTCAACATCCTTCCTAAACTGAGGGGCCCAGAACTGGACACAGTACTCAAGGTGCGGCCTAACCAGTGCAGTGTACAGGGGCACAATGACCTCCCTGCTCCTGCTGGCCACACTGTTCCTGATGCAAGCCAGGATGCCATTAGCCTTCTTGGCTGCCTGGGCACACTGCAGGCTCATGTTCAGCCTACAATCAACCAGCACCCCCAGGTCCCTCTCTGCCTGGCCACTCTCCAGCCACTCTGACCCCAGCCTGTAGCACTGCCTGGGGTTGTTGTGGCCAATGTGCAGAATCCGGCACTTGGATGTGTTAAATCTCATGCCATTGGACTCTGCCCATCTGTCCAGCCTGTCGAGGTCCCTCTGCAAAGCCTCTCTATATACCATATAGAAAAGCAAGGGAATAAGAACTGCTGAGAGCTGGTGTCTATCGCCCATGTTTACCAGTGTCTGTCTGTCTACTAAAGGATGTTCTTCAGAGGACACAGAAAAAAAACTAGCTCCACAATAGTGATGCCTAGACCTAATGAATCAATTAACTACACATATGCAGCTACTAATAATGAGAGCTGTTTTGGAGAAGACTGAGGATCATATCATAACCCTAAACCCTGATACAACCCTGGGCTTTAGCAGAAAGGCTTTTAACCTTCCACCTAGAGAAAATCACATGGCTGTTGGGAAAGTACTTCAGAACCAGAGACATTATTTTTCTATAAGAATGTTCTTTGCTTCCCGGTCTTGTTGCTTCTCTTTCTGGGAACCTCTGCCCTTATGTAGGAATCTGAGTTCAGTAATAATATTTAGCCTTCCTGACATGCTTAATCTCCAAAGCACTTTTTGAGAATTAATTAATTAATTAGGTCTCTCTTTCCTGACGTGGTAAGGATTTGCAGTAGTCATCTTCTCACTTAGCAGACACAGAAACGTTGTGATTTGCCATGGGTCTCCTCAGTAACTAGTGTCAGAGCCATAATTAACATTGTGGGTTCCAGTTCACTGTCCTTTGCTCTGATCCTTTAATGTCTCAATAGTGTCATTTAGAAAAAGAATTTTAGAAAGAATAAGTGTCAAGGTAGTTAGCTGATTATGAGAAAGCGAAGTCAAAGTCTTCTATGCATTTTGTCATCTCACATTATCACTGTCTTTATTTGCCTGGTTCATATACCCCACAAAATATATCTGGCCTTTGTCTAGGAGCTTGGTTTTTATTATGGATCAAACCCAAACCAGAGAGGGTGCTGACATTAAACAATGTGGTCAGTCACACTCCAGTTCTCAAGCCCAAACCCCATCCCTGTTTAATTTAGTAGCATAGTTGTAGCTTTTGTGTCTGACTTCACCATTTATTAACTTGAGAAATATTTTGATCCTCATGTGACTCAATACTGCAAGAAAATAAGGATCATGATACTAAATATGCTGGATGGTGGATGTGCTTTTCTTTCTATTTTTTGTCTGCTTGAGCTCTCAATAACCATGTTGTCCCTTCTTGGTGCCACACTGCTTGCCCCTGTTATGACTTTGAGGCAGGATGGCAGCAGTGTGCATGATATTATCAAAAAACAGGGACAAAACTGGACATTTGAGACTCACTTTCCTTTGTCTGTGAACAGGAGCAGTCTATTATCAACTTGATCCATGGCTGGCTGTGGGCATTGTTCTTCCCATCTGTGACAGAGGGGGATTCCATGTGGATATTTCTCCTAACTCCTGGTTTGACCACCACAAGCACTAATTTTGGGTGTTGGTCACCCCTGAAAAGAGCAATGCTGCCTCAAGCAGCTGATTCTAAGGCTCTTTCACTAAGCAAGAAGGTCATGACTCGAATTTCCTTCTTGCCTGTAGGCAGGGAAGTCTGGGAAAGAGAGAGGAACATTTCTACCTCTGGTCTGTGTGTCTCTTTCCTGTTGCTAGAAATGATAGAGCAGATTGGATGACCTTTTTCATGAAAGAGAAGCTGGGGCTCATAGCAAGTGATGTGGGCTGATGAGCCTGCTTATTTGTTTCTTTCACTGGTGAACATGAAGAGCTGTCTCACTGCCTCTGCCACATCTCTATCTTTACCAACACTGCACAAATAAAGGTGGTTCAATATCTCAGTGCTGAGCTTTCACTACTGTCCTCACTGCTTTTAACCCCCAGGGTTCAAGGTGCCATCCCCACCATGTTGCTGTTAGATTTCCTCGGAAGCAGAGGCTGGTGTGTAGGGTCAAGGAAGAAGGGGCAACGCTACACAGCTAGTGAAAAGCTCATTGTGTGTCCCTACAGTTTCACAAGCTCTTTTTGGCCTTTCAGTTGAGTTGTTCTTAAATCTGCTTGTATCCAGGAGCTGGGCGATGGGGTAAGAACGACAGATGGAATCGATAAAGGTCTCTTCCATTGTCTGGGAGGCCAAATGACCATTATCTAAACTGAAGGCTTGACTTTTGTGCTCAAAGATACAAAATGTTGTTTTTTTTCTGGACAAGCAAGTGATCTTCAGGCTTTGTTTACCTACTTTCCATGTAAGGGACATATGATAGATGTACCTAATCCCTTGGACTGAGATCATCAGTTTGTCTTGTAGAAAGCAGAGAGTGGGAAGTAACTAATAAAAACTTCTGCTTACAGTGATCATGGGATGAATTTGACCTCTGCATCACCTTAAAAACCTCAGACTACCACAGTTCCCTTTTGCAATTATTCTAATGAGCTGAAAATATGGTTTTGGACATGCTTTCAGAGTGTTGTTGACATATAAATAGACTCTAAGTGAGGACTACATAATGTTTTCCTGTTTATGCACAAAAAATAATGGAGCAGTAAGCCAGTGACCCAGAGGTGAAAGCCTGTGCATTCCATATTGCCGATTTATTACACATGCAAAATTTAAGTATATAACTTCATTCCAGTGCAGTTATAGAGCTTCAGTGTAATTTATCTCATCTATTTTTCAGTAATTTAGATTCTAAGCACTCCCCTTCCAGCTTGAGGAACTGCCATAGAAAAATCATACATGTTTCTTTACTATTTCTGGGAGTTCTTGCCCTATAATCACCAATGAATGGTCATATGCACGAGTGTGTGCTATCAGGGATGGTGTAGCTGGTCTGCCTTGGTGGTTGGGCACTCTAGATATGTTTCTGCAGATCTGGATCACATGTACCCTGACTCAGGCCCAACTACCAGTTTTCAGTATTTGAGCTATAGCTGCAGACACCAGTGATCAATTTTCAGCACTCAGCGGAAATCAGTCAAAGGCTTAGTTTTATTTGGATCAGGGGGTAAACAAAAGCAGAATTTCTTCCCGCCATTGTCCAGACATAAAGCTCTGTGCATAGATGTGAAACACATGTGCAATATGCCTGATGCTTACTGAACACATTAGACTTCCAATGTACATGCTGGACACCTTCCCAGGTGAGTCCTGTGTGTGCGTGGTGTTTGCTGCAGTACTTTGCTTTGTTTTTGCAGTACTATGGAGCATGTGCAAGTCTGGCATTTAGATGGAGAAATGTTTGTTTTCCAAACATTCCAGATCAGCAGCACAGAGCTGATCTGCTCAAGCAACATGGAAAGAGTTATAATTTCCAGACCTGAAGCAGGTGACTGGATCCCACATCTGACTGGGGCTGACTCATCAGAAATTTTAGAGATGTGAAGATCTGTAAGGTGTTGTTGGTTTTTTTCTCAGAATTAAAAATATATATATATAAAAATACTGCAGACAGACTGTAGCCCTAGAAAAGGTAATAGCTAGGAGACTCTGGCTATTGCTTCACTCCCCATCAGCAACATGTTTTTGATGTGACCCTGGGAACAGGAGGGCATACAGCCTCCTCTAAACCACTGGTCCTTGCTTTTCTCCTTTTTCCCTAACAAACTTGTCTCAATGCAGACTGGGAAACATATAATAGGTTGTACAGGAAGTGAAATTGTACCTCAGGCTTTAGACTAAGGCAACTTTGCCTTCAAGGTTTAGGAAGGAGCATCACAGATGGATCTGGGAGTGGGTTCACTGGACTGACTGAGAATTGGGTCACCTTGCAGTAGGGGAAAGATCTCAGATTTAACAGACCAGTGGTCTGTTTCTGCATGACGAATAGCCTCTGTTCCTGAACTGCAGCAGTAGAACCAAGTTAATAACTCTGTGTAAGAGAACCACCTCAAAAGAAAATAAGAAATACCTCAAACAAGCTAGAGTTTGGTAGATGAAACCATGCCATGTCTTAAGGATATGTGTTATGTTTATTCACCCAAATTCCATTTCAGTTCCAACCTTTAGGAATCCTTTCTTCCTAAAACAACAGGAGAATAACTGATGAGAAAAGAACCCAGATCTCATGAATTAACTGGCTACTAGGTTTTGTTGTGGGGGTTTGCAAGTGGTAGTCTCTGTAATCATTGACTCTTGTTGTGGTTGCTAGAACATTTGCACGTGTACCTCAGTGAAAATGAAGGCTGCTAGATATTCAGATTTTAGGTTTCTATGGTCCAAACGCCATTGCTGTAAGCAGTTCTCCTTTAGTTGTTGTTAATAAAACACTTTAATGAAATCATTATTTACCTGTCCTGTGTCCTCCCAGCAGCAGCTCTGGGTAGACATTTCTATGCAATTAGAATTAACGCAAACCACTTAAAACTTGAATGCCTAGCTTATTTTCAAATGGGAAGGTCAGCATCATTATCCTTGGTGGATTCAATTACCAAATCCAGCATAATCACAGAGCAAGCTTCCTGTCTGCTAATCATGACTTACTCTGCATACATTATGTGCAAATATAACCAAAACAAGAGATAGCATTTCCATATGTTTTGTGCCTGTAATTACTTCTTACAGGTTGTCTTTAACTTTCTTAGTATAATGTAAATTCCTTTTATTTCCTTTGTTTTCTTAAAACCCACAAAAGAATAATAAAAAACAGTGGCATACAAAAATAAGAGAGCATCTGTATGCAATTAATCCTTCTGCTTCATTTAGGCCCCACAGAATCTGTGAATGTAAGTCTTAACAGCAGTACAAAATTGTTAAAGGCATTGCATTTGGAAATGCCTCTCATGAAGAACTGCATGAGTAATTAATGGCTTTGGAATCACAGAATCACAGAAACATTCAGGTTGGAAAAGACCCTCAGGATCATCAAGTTCAAATGATAACCCTACTCTACTCTAAACCATATCCCCAAGCACCACATCCAAGCAACCTTTAAACACATCCAGGGCTGGTGTCTCAACCACCTTCCTGGGCAGCGCATTCCAATGCCTGAATTACTTTCTTGGGTTATGGTTTAGTAGAGAACAGTTCCTTTTTATTATCATTGAAGCAGTCACCATTATTGTAAACAAAAATCCTCATGACAAAACCAAGAAGAATTGGCACACAGCAAAAAACATAGTCACCAAATGGAATGTAAACATCCGCTAATGAGAGAAAATAATTCTTGTGTGGAGAGCTTGGTCTACAACCAGTGTGAAGTCAAGAGGTGTCTTTCTCCAGCACTCAGTTTTGAGTCAGAATTGTTAAATATGTAACCTCTCTGTGCTCTGTTTAGTGCTCTGGAAGGTTAGAAGCTGGCAATTTTTAATATTCTTGAAAATATCATCCACCCTCTGGGTTTTTTGTATGTATGTACACACAAACACATGCACAGGCACACTCTGTTGAGCTTGGGACTCTGAAGTATAGAAGTTTGATTCATCTTCTGTCTTAAATTGTTGTTCTTCTGACATCCTCAGGGCATGTGAACATGCTCCCTTTTGTAACACTGGTAATATACCATCTGGATGGAAAATGTCATATATTAATATTAAGGCATGGCAGATATCTAGCTTCTGCCTTGCCATGACAGTTATTGCGAAGCTGCTATCACACCTGGGTTTATTCCTTAGTGATGTGTGAAAGACTTACCATCTCACAAATAGCAGGTAAATCAACTCCTGTGTTTGGCCATCATGGAGCGGGGCTACCTCACCACAATCTGGTAGTCCCCTCTACCCAAAAGTCTGTTCTTTGGGGAATGTTCTGAAACCACCCAAGTTTAGGCTCTCTGCCTTTGTGAGATGCATTGCTGCAGGCATGGCCTTCATCCTGCCACTAGGTTCCGGCTGACACGGTTGAGATGCCATGTTCCCACATGTCACTCAACATGTGAGAGCAGCTGGGTTTTGACCTTCCCACAAGAAGTCTACTCACTATCATGATGCAAACAGACAATGGTAAGGTGGGTGGGCTGAAATAAAGGTTGTGCTGGTTTTCTGATTGCCTGTCAAAGAAACCCTGATGTAAGGCCTGAAATGCAGAAGCAGAGAGCTTGCAAATGCTCTTGCTGACTTGCATCATGGAACAGCAAGTAAATGGTGATGACAATGTTGTAGATTACAAATTGCAGGCAATGCAGCTGTTACATGTAAAAAATCTCTAGCAATATTCTTTGGATAAATGACTTTTAAGAATTCTTATAAACATGTAGATATTTTTACTTTTTTAAATGCTTAATAGACCTACTTTCTTAAGCCAAAAAGTTCAACCCCTGCCAAAGGACAAAAATTTCTCAAGCAAGCAAGTCAAAGAAATTTTATTGGAGGTATTTTAAAGATTTAAACATCTCCTTTTACTAGGGATTTTATTAAATTCTCTCCATGCATTATCTAAATAATTCTGTTTATCTTTTTGTGAGAAAAGATTGTGAGCCCAAGCCAGAAATGGTTGAATCTTTGCAGTGAATCTCCTTTGGCAAGAGAATTTCACTCAAGGGGAACTGAATACTTTTTTAATCTACAAACAAGAGCAGAGGGTACCAAGTCACAATTAGCAGACGTACAAGAACATCAAAGATGAGGTTGTGCAAGACTTTGTGCATGCATGCCATCAATATTGGAACCATTCTGCAAGCTAAAAATAAGGAGAACATAGAAATCAATGTGGAATGAAGTAGGTCCGTTTCTGGGTTTGTGTTCCCTCAGGTTTAGGCCAATATAATTGTAAAGATCTTGGTGGTACCATTCCTTGAGATGAGAAACAGACTCACTAGCTATGGGATTTTGCATACTGGAGAGTGGGACTGTGTTTAGCAACAAGCAACAGATCATGTTCCTTTCTCTCTTAACCAGGAATCATGTGAAACTCCCACCAGGTAGCATTGCTGCAGTGTGCAAAGTCTTCCATTTAAACTGAGTTTCCAATATGTCAATAACTTTTCAAGCTCTCAGTAAGAGACCCCTAAAGCTTTACAGTCTAAATAATTCCCAGCTTCAAAGAGTTTCAATGAAGAGCTTTGGCACCTCTAGAGAGAGATTAATTCTAGGGTGGGTTTTGCCTCCTTCAGCTTCAGACATTTCAGTGAAGTATTCTGAGTGTGAGCTCCTCAACTCAGCTCCTGAGTCAACAGAGGGCAAAATAGACATTTTCAGGTGTGATTTCTCTGACCTGTTTTAGATGTGTACCTTGGGGTGGGATGAATCATGCCCCAGAAGCACTTTCCTTTTCTCTAAAGTGAGTATCAAAGGATCAGCTCAGACCTGGAGATGTACTTTGTAGATGTCTTAAGATAGGAGTGATGAATCTTGTAAAAATTCACAAAACTTGTAGTCTTCTGAACATTACAACTGAATTGAGGCAGGTAATGCCCTTTATAACATGTTTTTAAATGGTCAGAAACAATCTTGAAGTAGGGTGATGTGAGTTATATAGAAAATGAAAGCAAAACAGAGCTCTGCTGATGGATGACACTCACCTGGGCTGTGATTTTAGAAGCCAATGTGACATGCTGGCAGGCTGCAAGTTTGTCATTGTGCTTTTTTGCCCCCAACTTCTGAACTCTCCATGAGAGCTCTTCTCAGGGTCTGATGTCCCATTTTTGTGACTGTTGTCTGAAGACAGCTCCCACTTTGTTCAAGATCATTTATCTTGTCTATGGTTAGGGACATTTCTTATCCTCCCTGTCTCCCTCCTCATCACCTTGCAGTGCCAGCTACCGCTTCTGGCTTCTTTCACACTGGGTTCTGAGAGGGCCGTCTAATTCGGTCATGACTATGAATCTGCTCTATTAATATCAGTGACAAACAGATGTTGGTGCAGTGCCTCGAGAAGGTGAAAAATTCCCTGCAGTTACTTCATGGTGAGATCAGCACAGCCTTCTTTCTTCTGCTGTCGTCCGGCTCCCTCCGGCCCTTGGTACTCAATGTGGTGTTGGGTATCCATCTGGCCTCTCTCATCTCTTTTTCACAGTTGGGTCAGGCCATTTCTTCTCAGCAGGGGGTTACTCTTGATCCTACACTGTTGTGAAAGAAAGGGAGGATGGGGCTTGCATACAGCATAATATGTTTTTCTACCAGTAAGAAAGCATCTGAAGAGAATGAGATCGTTGTGGGAACACCAGATCACACAACTTCCCTTGCTGGGGCAAAAAGAGTAATTTAGCTGCTCATACAGAGCAGCTTAATTAATTACAACTCCTACTTTGAATGGTAAATAATGCTGCACACAAAGTTGTATATAAGTTTGAGAATTAGGCCCCTCTGCAGATTCCAGGTACCTGTCTGTTACCCTTATCTGGTCAAGGGCATTTCTAGTTACTCAGTTTCACCTGCAGGGTTCTGTAGCTGTGAATAGATTAATGACCCATTCTTCACCACAGAAATCTCTTGAGGTGCTAACCATCAGTTTCCATCTATCTCTCTCCAAGCTGCTTTATATCTATGCCCATTCTCATTTAATACAATATTTGACCATGATTTTCTTTTCATATCCACTGAATATCATAGGTAAGAACAAAAATCTGTTGACCAGATCATGCTGCAATTTCATTTCTCACTTTCTTCCTGCTTTGCACCCCAACGATGTCATGTATATAAGTATATTTAACCAGTCTAGTTGATGGTAGCCCTTGCTATATAACTTAGAGAACTTGTTTCTCCATGTATGTATTGACTGGTAGGGTTCACCTGTTTCTCTGACTTTATTTCCGGAGCTTGTACAATATGTTTTAAGCTACAAAGATCACAGAGAAATTATTCTACCAAAATACACAGAGGAAATAGAATCTACTCTGTTCACTCATAACCTCTTTGATCACAGGCAGTGCTGGTCCCATATGTGATCACAAATATTTAAGAGATTGTTTTTTAAAGTCTTCTAAGAGATGTGTCTTCACCAGCAAAAGTGATCACAAACTGTGCTTGGACTTTTCCTTCTGCATCATTAGAGGGGAAAGATGCTGTTGGTTAGATCAACCTCCTGGCAAAAACTTGAGAAACTTTTTAGCATGGCTTGTTATGACTGGACAAAGCATTGTGGTTTTAATCTCAAAGAAGGTAGATTTAGACCAGGTATAAGGAAATTTTTTAAGTAAGTGTGCTGAAACACCTTGCCCAGGGTGTTGCCTAGGGAGGTGGTAGATACCCTACCCCTGGAAACAATCCAGGTCAGGTTGGATGGGGTTCTGAGCAACCTGATCTACTTGAAGATGTCCCTGATCACTGCAGAGGGGTTGGATTAGATGACCTTTAAAGGTCCCTTCCAACCCAAGGCATTCTGTGATTCTGTGAAAATGCAGCAGGTTTCCACTAAGGCTCTGCTTTTGCCATTTTTTGGGCTACTTTGAGTAGTTTTCTGCCTCTTCTCTTTCTGGCAATAGATTCCAGATTTTGAGTTGTTTTCTTGATACACATTCCTGGGGTGGGTGGATGAGTAGAACAGAAGCATGAGTTAGCTTTGCTTCATTTCATTTTCAGCTTCTATACAACTTTCTTATTTTTGTAATTGAGCCATCTTCACCAGTTCTGCTGCTCCCACAACACTACAGGGAAGCTGTTGAATTCCCTTAACATTAATTTGCTTGTGCAAGGTGAAAAAAACAACAACAACAACAAAAAAGAGATTTCCTGTTTTCTTATGCAAACTATGTTGTCTTTCTGGTCTGCACCAATTGGAAAGCATTTGCAAATGCTTCTGTCTCAGTCACTGAAAAACTGCCTCCCCATATGTTTTCCTGATTAAGAAATTCAGTCCACCAAATGGCAGAGTTTGCTCAGCTGGAGTTGACTGGTTGGGATTAATAAGCAGTATTCTTCTTCCCATACATCTTCCTGTTTAGCATAAAAGAAAACAAATTACTTTGGGGCTTTTCTGCTTGATTGTTCTTACACACACACACACACAAAAGTATATTCTGTGAGCTTTTACAGTGTATCTGCCTCCAAAATGCAACATGAAAACATCTTGCAGGCTCTCTGCATCGTCCGTCGGTGCCTAACAAGATCCATGTTTGGGCAGGGCGAGAGCCAGCTGGTTAAGCTGAGAATGCTGAGGGAGAGAGAAATAACTGACTGATCTGGGTTATGCAAATTCTTATGGGGATTTATTGGTAGATTTTCTTTACAAAGACAAGAAGTGGCAAATTTAGTGCTTGGATTGATTGCTCAGGAAGCTGAAAATCCTTTGAGGAGAAGGCAAGCACTGCCCAGGCCAAGCAAAGGCGTCATTTCTCATGCTGTCTTATACATGTGCCTATTTCTTTTATTTTTTTATTTAACTTTTCCCATATGGCATCCACTTTATAGACTTCTAGGATGGACTTATGAACTTTTAGGGCTTCTGCCAGTGCATCAACCAGCAAAGAAAGGTTAAAGAAATCATATACCCTCTGAGGAGTGAGAATAGAGAGCTGGTGTCAACAGATGAGGAGAAGGCTGAGGTAATCAATAACAGTTTTGCCTCAGTCTTCAGTGGCAACCTTGCTCTGCCTCCCTCCCCATTTCACTAGGTGCAGAGCAGTGGGGTAAAGCAATTCCTGCTGTAAGGGAAGATCAAGTTCAGGACCACCTGAGGAACACCAGCATACATATATCTATGGGATTTCTGAAGAAAGTGGCTAATGTAGTTGCAAAGACACTCTCCATGATATTTTGTTATTGATGACTTTAACCTGCAGGCATCTGCTGGGAACTTTATTCAGCAGAGAGGAGGCAGTCCACAAGGTTCCTAGAGCATATGGAGGACAGCTTCCTGATGCAGCTGTTAAGTGAGCCTACCAGGGTCAAACTCTGCTTGACCTGCTGTTCTCAAATAGAGAAGGGCTGGTGGGAGATGTGATGGTGAGAGGCTGTCAAGGGTGCAGAGATCATGAGATAGTGGAGTCTGCAATATGCAGGGAAATAGGGAGGAGCAGCAACAGAACCCTCACTTTGGACTTCTGGAGGTCAAACTTCAACTTGCTTAAGCAACTTATTCAGAAAGTACCCTTGGCAGCAGCCCTTAAGAACCAAGGGGTCCAGGAGCTCTTGAAGGCAAAGGAGCTGGCAGTTCCCACATGCTGAAAGACGAGCTGCTGGGGAACGTGACTGGCCTGGATGGGCGAGCAGCTCTTGAAGGAATTAGGGGGAAAAAAAGAGGCTGTATCGCCTTTGGAAAGAGGGGGAGGCAACTTGAGATACGTTTAAGGATGTTGTTAGATCGTGTAGTAGGAGAAAAATTAGAGAGGCAAAAGCCCAGTTAGAACTTAAGCTGGCCACTGCTGTGAAAGATAATAAAAAGCATTTTTATAAATATATTAATGGTAAAAAGGGGGCAAGAAGAACCTCCACTCCTTATTGGACCTGGAGGGTAACAATGTTACTAAAGATGAGGAAAAGGCTGAGGTTCTAAATACCTTCTTTGCCTCCACTTTCAACAATATGGCAGGAGGACTCCAGGATAACTGGCCTCCTGAACTGGTTGATGGGATCAGGGAGCAGTGTAATACCCCTGAAATCCACAAGGAATTAGTTTGGGACTCTCTGAGCCACTTGGATACTCACAATTCCATAGGACTGGATGGGTTCCATCCTAGGGTGCTGAGAGAGCTGGCAGATGAGCTGGCCAAGCCTCTCTCCATCATTTTCCACCAGTTCTGGATCACCAGAAAGGTCCCTGAAAACTGGCCAATGTGATCCCCATCCACAAGAAGGGTCAGATGGAGGAACCTGGAAACTACATGCCTCTCAGCCTGACCTCAGTGCCAGGCAAGATTATGGACCAGATCATCTCGAGGGCAATCACTGCACACCTGCAGGATGGCCCAGGGATCAGGCCCAGCCAGCATGGATTTAGGAAGGGCAGGTCCTGCCTGATCAACCTGATCTCCTTCTATGATCAGGTGACTGCCTGGTGAATGTGGGGCAGGCTGTGGATGTAGTCTACCTGGACTTCAGCAAGGCCTTTGACACTATCCCCTATAGCAAACTCCTGGCCAAGCTGGCAGCCCATGGCTTGGACAGCAGCACTCAGCACTGAGTTAGGAACTGGCTGGAGAGCTGTGCCCAGAGAGTGGTGGTGAATGGTGCCACATCCAGCTGCAGGCCAGTCACTAGTGGTGTGCCCCAAGGATCAGTTCTGGGCCCCATCCTGTTTAATATCTTCATTGATGATCTGAATGAGGGGATTGAGTCAATCATCAGCAAATTTGCAGATGACACCGAGCTGGGGGCAGGTGTTGATCTGTTAGAAGGTAGGAGAGCTCTGCAGAGGGACCTTGACAGGCTGGACAGATGGGCAGAGTCCAACAACATGAGAATTAACACATCCAAGTGCCGGGTTCTACACATTGGCCACAGCAACCCCATGCAGTGCTACCGGCTGGAGTCAGAGTGGCTGGAGAGCGATCAGGCAGAAAGGGCCCTAAGGGTATTGTTTGACAGCTGGCTGAACAAGAGCCTGCAGTGTGCCCAGGCAGCCAAGAGGGCCAATGGCATCCTGGTCTGTATCAGGAACAGTGTGACCAGCAGGAGCAGGGAAGTCATTGTGCCCCTGTACTCAGCACTGGTTAGGCCACACCTTGAGTCCTGTGTCCAGTTCTGGGCCCCTCAGTTCAATAAAGATATTAAGTTGCTGGAACGTGTCCAGCGAAGGGCAACAAAGTTGGTAAGGGGTCTGGAGCACAAGCCCTATGAAGAGAGGCTGAGTGAGCTGGGATTGATTAGCCTGGAAAAGAGGAGGCTCAGGGGAGACCTTATAGCTCTCTACAGCTACCTGAAGGGAGATTGTAGACAGGAGGGGGCTGGTCTCTTCTCCCAGGCAACCAGCACCAGAACAAGAGGACACAGTCTCAAGCTTCACCAGGGAAGGTTTAGGCTGGAGGTTAGGAAGAAATTTTACACAGAGAGAGTGATTCGCCGTTGGAATGGGCTGCCCGGGGAGGTGGCAGAGTCACCATCATTGGAGGTGTTCAGGAGGAGACTTGATGGGGTGCTTGGTGCCATGGTTTAGTTTATTAGATTAGATTAGTGTTGGATGATGGGTTGGACACGATGATCTTGAAGGTCTCTTCCA
Source organism: Picus viridis (assembly GCA_033816785.1). NCBI lineage: Eukaryota > Metazoa > Chordata > Aves > Piciformes > Picidae > Picus > Picus viridis. The sequence continues at coordinate 35,040,956 of CM066566.1, forward strand.
ACCTGTTTTTTTCTATTCTAATTTGACTTGAGAGGGATGCAGCACCTCTCCTCCAAAGACAGGCTGAAATATTTGGGTCTGCTTAGCCTGGAGAAGGCTCTGGAGAGACTTCATAACTACATTTCAATGCATGAAGGGGACCTACAAGAAGATTTAGAAGGCCTTTTACTGATAGGATGAGGTTCAATGGTTTTAAACTGGAGCTGAGTAGATTGAGGCTGGACATAAGGAGGAAGTTCTTTACAATGAGAGTGGTAAAATTCTGGAACAGGTTACCTAGGGATGAGGCTAAGTCCCCATCTCTGAAGACATTCAAGATCAGACTTGATGTGTCCCTGGGCAGCCTGATCTAGCTGGAGATGTGCCTGCTTACTGCAGGGGGTTGCACAAGATGACCTTTGAGGGTCCCTTCCAACCCAAAGCAATCTGTGCATCTGTCAATCTGTGACTCCAAAATGTGTTGTTCTGACTCTATTCAACTTTGAAAATGTCATTGAATTTGACAAAAGTGTCACACAAAAGTGTTTCTAGAAGAGCAATAATTAGCTAGAGTTCTTCAGGACACCTGCAGTTGGATATTAAAAGAGCTTAGAGTTATTAAGTGTGAGGTCTCAACTGAACTGGGGTGTCTAACACCAATAGGCCTCCTATAAGGTTAGGAACTTCCCAACACCTAATGTTTTGGGACCACTGACCTAACCAGGTTAGTTAGGTGTGAGTTTTAAAAGATGATGGCTAGATGATGGTTTGATAAATATTTCCAATTTATTTTCCTCAATGCTTTATTCTAAAGCTCCTTCTTTTCATCTTTATGTGTCAATCTTTTTATTCTCTGAATGACTTTGGAACATTATGACATACTCGTGTGTTCTTGCATGTGCAAATGTATCAGACACTGATGATTCCTCTTCATAATTATTTGCTTTTTTAATTTCTTCTGATGAAAATATTGCTCTCTACAACTACCTGAAGGGAGGTTGTAGACAGGCAGAGGTTGGGTCTCTTCTACCAGGCAACCAGCACCAGAACAAGAGGACACAGTCTCAAGCTGCACCAGGGGAGGTTTAGGCTGGAGGTTAGGAGGAAATTCTACACAGAGAGAGTGATTACCCATTGGAATGGGCTGCCCGGGGAGGTGGTGGAGTCACCATCACTGGAGGTGTTCAGGAGGAGACTTGATGGGGTGCTTGGTTGCATAGTTTAGTTGATTAGGTGGTGTTGGATAATAGGTTGGACACGATGATCTTGAAGGTCTCTTCCAACCTCGTCTATTCTATTCTATTCTATTCTATTCTATTCTATTCTATTCTATTCTATTCTAAAGCAAATTCTTCCCAGGCTTTTTCTCATGTGTGGAAGAACAAGGAAAGAAAATAGTGTGTTGTTGTGTGAATAAACTAGTTCTGCTTTGTTTTCTTTTCTGAACAGACTACAGGGACTTGGCTAAATTCAAGCTTAAGTGTAGAGCTTGAGATGAGAACTGAGGCCTGAATGCTCACAGAAAAGGGTGTAGACATGGTACTTTGGGATGTGTTTTTTTGAGCATAGTGGTACTGAGTTAACAGTTGGACTTCATGATTTTAGATGTCTTTTACAACCTTAATGATTCTAGGGGGGAGGAAAAAAGCTAGGTAACTTGTTACTAGAGACTGACCTGAAAGAGTTTTTGCTTCCTGTTACCTAAACACCTTTCCACCTTCAAAAAAAAAAATAATTCTAGAATCTGTATTTTCCAGTGGAATCCAGGCTCAGGCTGCATAGCTATGTTTGATGGGGATTTAGTGGGGTACAAGAGACAAAAGCCTGTAAGTCCTTAGAAAGGGTAGAATCCACTGACTGTGGAGGTGTCTTTTTCTGAGAGCCACTTTAACTGTCCCAAATAATTCACGAAAGCATCTTTGTGAAGCATCTGTTTCAAATTGCACCCAGTGAATGCAATATTGCACAGTGCTCATTTAACACCAGAGCATACAAAGAGCTGTACTGGGTAAGGGCAGAAGTTGCCAGCACGATTTCAAATCTCTTTCGTATGGAGATATGGGTGCAGGATGGATGTGCAGTGCAATTCCCCTGGACCGCCTCCCAGCTCCCAGCAATCTGCTATTCTGGGACTACTTGAGCCAGAGGTGGTATCTTTGTGTTTAATAGCCCTTGATGGATTTTTCTGCAGCTGTCTGCTCCTATTTCTGGCATGTATTTATGCAAAAGAGCAGCAACAGGGAGCAACCGTAAGTGTCTCATTATACACCGACCAGGAGAAACAGAAAATAGCTCTCAACCTCTAAAGTTAGAAGTTTCCAGACTTTTCCATTTCCATTTCCCATTATAATTCTAGCATTTAACCAGCCACTTTAGAGCACTCATATTCCTTGCCAAGCAGCCATGCAAAGCTGCCAGGTTTCATTCTTCTGACTCGAGAAACACTTAGGTTTTGGTGCGTCTCTTTATTGAAGGTAGTGTTACATGGGTGTTTCCTAGTATCAGCTGAGTTCAGGAATCTCTGTTGTACAATCAAAGGATAATTTCCCCTTAAGAGTTACGCTGGTCTTTTGAAAGGCTATAATATTTCCCGTCTCATCTGTTTGTAGCCCGTGGCATTCTACAGGGCGGGGGGGAAAGCAGCAGCAGTGGAGCCAGGTAAATTCTGATCTATGGGCTCTTGGCAGACAATGCAGGGTTCGTCCTCCTACCCATATGTAGAAGTGAGCAGCAAAGCCTTGCTGATGCACTAGTGAATGACCTGGAACTATCTTCTGCAGGATAGTCCAATACAGGACACAGATGTACAGTATTAATTTTTTCAGTGAAGTGCAATAAAATCCTCAGACTAATGCTGTGGATGACTAAATGAATCCCTGTTTCTCTTCTGCTGAGGCAAATCATTTCCCTTTTGGCCAGTAGCTCCCTCTGCTCAAAATTTTTTCTCTCAAATTTTCTAATTGAGTAACACAGATTAATTAAACTTAAGTGTGTAATAACCCAGTACATTGCCTTTGGCACTAAAACCACTTAAGGATTTCTTATCCCCATCTTGTTTCTTCTGCAGAATTTGCTGCCCCATTTTGTTATACTGTTTATTGGCCATGTTGTGTATACAGTCACTCAAACAATTGAGATAAAAAGAAATGGAAACAACGGTTAAATCAACATCATTGAACACACTGCTTTAAATCACAGTCATGCAGATGGTGGCATTGGCTCAGCTCATCTCAGTGAATGTAGAGGAGTGGGGAACCAGCAGGACCAAGTGCCTGGGAATACAGTGTCTTACGCCAACTTTTATGCCAATGACAAAGTATTGCAGAATGACAATTTTGGAGCAATTGTTCACAGTTTTGTTTTAGCTTGTATTTTCCTCTTTCTGCTTCAAGCCTGGGCATGTGCGTAAACGCTCAATTATTCTTTCCAAGTTTATCTATTGGAGTAATAAAAGATAAAATCTCTCCCCATAAATGTTGCCTCTTTCAAAGCATATTTTCACTTTACTTTAGTGCTCATTGTTTTTCTCATCATAACTAGAAAAACCTGAAAGCAACACAACTCTAAACTATTAATGTGTGGGATTTTGAGAGCCAGTACTGAACACCATTAACACTGGATGAAGATTAATTTGTTGAATTCTAAACTGAGGCTACTTTAGAAGAGCAAGTAACATCTTCAGTTCCTGGTATTATAAGTGACTAACCTGAGGCAGGCTCAAATCCTGTTTTATGGCAACGAATGCTTTACATTATCAACCCCTTTGGAAACATCTCAGCTAGAGCTGCTAAACCCTGAGGCCCTCTAAACAACCAAACACTTTTGCAAATCTTGGCTTTCCCTTGGATCCTTCCTCATGACAGCCTTTTCTTTTCTTCTGTATTCCACCACAGACACATCTTCTCCCTGTTTCTATTTGCCTTCAGGGAAAAGGCTGTCTTTTATCTAGGTTTGTATGGTAGGCACCAATAATACTGTTTAGAGTCTCTAGACACTACTGGAATGTGCATAAATAAAACCAGGATAAATCAGAACCACAGCTTAACAAAACAAAACAAAAACAATTGCAGCAATAAAACAAATTGTGGAAAGAGGAATTTGTCAGTGGCAAGGTTCCCTGCTAGAAGGAAACTCTTATTTTTACACTTGGGATTCAGGCACATAAATACGAGCATTCCCCAGCCTTTGTCAAAGTCCAGCAGTATCTGAACTTTCTGCTTTAGAATGGTAGCTGTGATGTAGGGCCTGTAAAACATCCATCACCCTCTAGGATGGCTGTCAGAAACCAATCAGGACAATACCCAGTTGATTAAAATCCCCTGAATGGTCTTACCTGACGACTCCAAAAAAATTGGTGATATAAATAACAGTTAATAACCATACAATGGGAATATTGATAAGAACCGATCAGCATTTGTTGTATTTCTACACAAGTGTTTGGCAGTTCCTCCAGATGTGTCATAGAACTTGTTTCCTTACCCACACAAAGCTGTTCTCTCTAGAGTAGTGTTTTTTGTTTATGGTAATGATTACACTTTGATAGGTGATTTCAGACATTTAGACTTGCCCAGGGGGCATGAGCTCTCAAAGGAAGTGTCCTTATCACCTTTGTTTGAATAAGGACTATGATTTTTTACCAAATAGCTTGCTAGGTGTGGAGTCTGACAACAGAATGGAGCCATGTTTGATGCTTTGTTAGGAGAGACGACTGAGCGAAAATCCCAGAGGTAAATATCTCTAAGGATTGGGCGAAATTCCAGGTGGGATATGAGTTTTGCATGGGGGCATAGTAGTCTTCCCTGCAAGCTGCACTTGGACAAAAGCACCACCCTCAGGCTCCTAAGGAGAGGGTTCGTGGTGGAAAAAATACATAAATCTTCCAGTTCTTTTTTTGTTTGTTATGTTTTGTTTTGTTTTGTGTGTGTGTTTTCTAAAAGAGATTTGAGAATGGACAGGGGAGGTGAAGGCATTGCAGATGAATGTGGATTCTACCATCAGGGCAGCTGCATAGCAGAAGATAGTTTTCAGCCCTGCTCCTAGCTCAGCAGCCACTGGGTGCATTGATTCAATTTGTAGTGGAAAATGATGCAATTGTTTTAGTAGTTCCACAAGATAAATGTCTGTATTTCATCAGAACAAACACATAAATGAGCAGCAGCTCTAAAATCTATCCTTCTTGATGGCAGTGGAACCGAACACATTTGGCTCTGAAGTTATCAGCTTAGCTAAACTGGCAAGTCTCATTCGAACAGAAACAACTTTAGAAAGGAGAGTTTAATAAGACAGTGGAAAGTTTCTCATTCTTCTTCTTCTTCTTCCCCCTCTTTCACACAAAATCCAATACATATTTTAACTTCATTTTCCTTTCTGGAGCATAGTGCATTTCTTTAGGATAAGAATGAGCATTGTAAGCTTCCTTGGAGCCAAACACATCTGTATGAGTTAGCTTTAAGATGGTCCTTTGTTGTAACACAATTCCAGATGTAGCCGTTCCCCCTGTCCATACTCTCCACATAAGATGTGGCTTTGGTGGTTCCTTTATCTTAATACATCTTGTTAACCACAGGCCAGTGGGCTGACAGCCATATGCCCAGAGAGCTTTAAGAAGTTAAGGATAGTTTATAAATGCATGTGACATAAAGGGTGGTGGACATTGCTTTAATATTTTTCATACATCAATACTTGGCAAGCTTGTTCTCAATTAAGAATAACCTTTGGATGATAGAATCATTAAGGTTGGAAAAGATCTCTAAGAACATCTAGTCCAACTGTCAATCCAACACCACCATGGCCACTAAACCATGTCCTGAAGTGCCATGTCTACAAGCTTTTTGAACCATGTCCAAGGAGGGTGACACCTCCCTGGGCAGTCCATTCTAATGCCTGACCACTCTTTCAGTAAAGACTTTTTTCTTAATTTCCAAACTAACCTCTCCCTGATGCAGCTTGAGGTAATTTCCTCTATTGTTAGTTACTTGGGAGAAGAGATTGGTCCATACCTAACTACAATCTCCTTTCAGGTATTTGTAGAGAGCAACAAGATGGCCCCTAAGCCTCCTCTTCGCCAGACTAAACAACCTTAGTTGCGTCAACTGTTCCTCATAAGGCTTGTGCTCTAGGCCCTTAGCCAGCTTCGTTGTCCTTCTCTGGACCCACTACAGCATTTTTCTTGTGGTGAGGGGCCCACAATAAGAAAACTTCCAGACATATGAATGCAAAACCTCTTTGTATAGCCCAACAACCCTCAATAAGGTGAGGTCATGCCAGACAAACATGTGCAAGGAAATAAGAGCTTGAAAGGAAAATTTTAAGCACTTCCCTTCAGAAATTGATATCTTGAAGAGGAGAGTTTATCAAATCAGACTTACATAGTTGCAGAGAAGCACAGGAAAGAGAGGGGAAGGACATGTCTTCCCTTCTGTAAAGATAACCAGGAAGTGCTATCAGAGGTCTGCAGCCCCTCTTGCTCCCCAGATAAGTCTGCCCACTCTGAGTGCTCTGTGTGTCTTCTTCATAATTTGTCCACTTACTGGAAGACAGCAGATTTTATCAAGCAAGGTTTGCATGAGAAATGGAGGTGATGTTTTACTTCTCTCTATTGCTTCCACTTTTATTAAAGTCTTCAAACAATCACAGTGTCTCTAGATGCATAAGCAGCTGTCTACTCTGACAGGTCACATCTTTTGCAGAAGAGGACCAGCATTGAAATAAGAGAAAACCTCCCTCCATTACACACGTGCACATAGTAATTAAGGGACCATAAATGGGTTCACTGTGCTTTGAGACAGAGGTCATCAAACTGTGCTGCATGAGTCTGTGATATTATGAGAAACTGTTGGTAAGCTGCGTGTTTACCACTCCTGTAGTATATTTAAATCATAGAAGCATTGAACCATAAAATCATGGAATGGTTTGTGTTAGAAAGGATCTTACAGATCATCTAATTCCACCCCCTGCCATGGGCAAGGACAGCTTCCACTAGATCAGGTTACTCAAAGCTCTATTCAATCTGGCTTTGAACACTTCCATGGATGGGGCATCCACAACTACTCTGGGCAGCCTATTTCAATGCCTCATCACCCTCACAGTAAAGATTTTCGTCCTTATTTCTAGTCTAAATCTACTCTCTTTAAAGGCATTCCCCTTCATCCTATTACTACTTGTCCTTGTACAAAGTCTGTCTCCAGCTTTCATGAAGGCCCCCTTTAAGTACTGGAAGACCATTATAAAGCCTCCCCAGAGCCTTCTCTTCTACAGGCTGAACAACTACAACTCTCTCCATAGGGGAAGTGTTCCAGGCCTCTGATCACATTCATCACTCTCCTCTGGACCTGCTTGAGCATGCTCATATCTGTATGTTGGGGTCCCTAGAGTTGGATACAGCACCGCAGGTGAGATCTCACAAGAACAAGGTAAAGGGGGAGAATCACCTCCCTTGACCCGCTAGCCATGCTTCTTTTGATGCAGCCCAGGATGCACATATTGAAGACAGGTATTCATCCACTTCACTAGTATTTATCCATTAAGCAATATATATTTCTCCATTAAACAACATAATTTCCCCAGGAATAAATTTGGTGATGATAGGTGAGGCAGGAAGAACAAGGAGAAGACATCTCTCATCAACGCCATCAGGTCTGCACAAACCTAAATGCACATACTGCAGAAAGTGCACATGCCAGATGTCTGCTTTGTCACTAGTCTTAGCAGAAAAGCCAAGGACTTTGTGAAATGTTACTCTTCCCTGGAGCTATATTTTGAAGGGTTCAGCTCCCCTTGGTTTCTGAATCAATCCCACATCAGAGCCTAAATAGAAACATACTGACCATAATGTTCACAGTCACTAATTTCCAGTCTGAAGCTCTTAGTAAGAGTTTCAAAGGAACTAAAGAGTAGTGGGAATTTTCAGCTTGTATTTGTTGCTATACAGTAGCATGTAGCATGTATTTTCAAGCTTAAGGGAAATCAAGTTTGTTTTAAAGTCTGGTCCCAAGTGGTTGCACTGCTTTAGGATGACATTTTCAATAATTAAAAGAAAAAAAATGCCAAGAACTGATCAGCCAGATAGTGTAAGCAGCTTCAGAAATGTCTCTGGTCCTGGAGATTTAAATGCAGGAGATGGTGTGAAAGCCCCAGCATCCTCATCCATCCTGTATATAAGGAGAGGTCACCTTTCCCCAAACCTTTCACACTCCAGTCTTTCACTTGATATCTTACTCATCTGGGATGATGACTGGGCTGTCATTTCCCATCCTGTTAGATGCCACCTGACGCAGCATGGCCTGTGGATAGCAATGTGGGTGCCAACTGCTAAAAACACTCCATGAGAAAAGAACAAGTGAAACAGGGAGAGTGGAGAGGGCTTGTGAAGGGTAAATCTCTGCACAGCAGTTAGGGTTAATTACTGGGGTCATCAGGGGAGAACTCTGAGGCCCATGAGTTACCTATTAATGGAATACAGACTTCTTTTATAAGATGGGACAGAGGCCTTTTTTGACTCCAGAGATCTGGAAGAAGCATGTCTTGACCTTAACTGACAGCATCTGCTTCTGTTTTGACTGTATTGATGAATAAGGCAACAGCAACGTGGTGGTGTGTAGAGCCCCAGGGAATATTTATAAGTCACATTAGCAAGGCAATGCAAACTAAAACAGCTATTGACAAGCATGGAGTTCAGAAGCTGTGATTTTGCCTGTAGCCATGACTGCTCCCCCTTGCCACGAAAACCCTTGTCAAGACCGATCATTACAACATAAGAAGGCAAGAACAAGGTGCCATTTCCATGAAGCAAACCCAGCACTACAGGAAGGATAGAAAAGGGCTTTGGTAACCTTTATGCCAACTCATTGGGAATGTATGCAACAGGAAGGAGATGTTCCATGTCTGGATCCCTTCTCATGGGAGTTTAGGAAGGAGGTCTCCTGGAATTTTTGCAATCTATCACATGTAGGAAGTTTCAGCTGAGTTTAATAAGATGTTACTTGCTTTCTGTGCTTTTTCATTTGTAGTCTTTAATAAATGCTTTTCTGGACTATCTAGTGAGCCGTAACTCTTGTGTGGAATCTTACAGCAAGCTTTAAAAAGCCTTGTAGTAAGGATTTCTTCATTAAAGTGGTAGTTAGGGCAGTTAGCATTATTTCGATAGAAACTGAATTAGACTTCAGTCAACATTCAATAAGGGAATGTTAGACTTCTAATCAAGACAAAAGTTCCATCACTGGTCTTTTTATTTAGGAATCCTTTGTCAGATATACTACAGTCACATATCCTACTTTAAAATACTCTAGGGCACAAAACTCAAGGAAAAGAATGAAGTAGACTTTATTTCTAGATTTGAATTGCTCCTTTTAGTTTTCTTGAGTAGGGGTTAATACTTAATTTTTCTACTCTTCAATTTCCCCATCTGTAAAATAAAGATAACGCTTAACCACAACACAAGAATGCATTCTCACTCATGTTCAATTACTTCTCCAGGGATTCATATGAAATTTTATTTTGTTGAGGCAAAAACCTATGAGTGAGAAATACCACAGGAAGTTACAGTGAATCTTTAGTTTTGTCTTACAGATTCTGCAAGTTAGCAAGTGAGCACATATGCCTAAAAGAGTCCCTCTGCTCTGCAAAATGTAGTGTCAATTGTTTTGGCAAGCACAACTCACTTTTCGTTGTTTAGGGTAAATCCCCACTGGCTCTTTGTGTATTTTTTCTGGTATGTTTTAAAGAAAGAGGATCTCATAATACAGAGAACAAGCTTGAGGGCAAGGCACTTGGATTCTGCGTTCACCACTAGTTTCCCTGTGTGACTCTGGCTAAATCACTAAATCTTTACATTTTATTCCTATACCAAAAATAGTATATAACATTATTTCAGTCTTAAGGCACACTGATACAATTTCCATGTTTCAAAACCATTAACTCCAAAGCAAAGGAGACCAAGGCTGTCCCCTAGCTTAGATTTGCAGTTTCACTCAGCCTTTTGGTTATTCAGATTTAAGGTACCAACTGCACTCTTGAATAACAGCAATGTGACTGTTATCAAAGCACAAAGACTTATAAGATTTTTAATAACATCTTTTCACATTAACACACAGAAAAGTAAATTGAAACTCATTGTGCCAGATAATTTTCTCATTTTGTGATCCCTCTCCTGCATTTTCACTACTCTTCTTCCTGTATTTATTTAATCTCTTCTCTGATCCAGATGGTACATACTGTTTGCAGAACAGGGTTTTTTTTAAAAAATATTTGACTGTCCAGCATATAGAGTAAGAAAACCTTTATTCCAGGTTGCTTTTCCTGGAACATGAAATGTAAAATATGGCAACAACTGAATCTTGGACTTTGAGGGGGAAAAAAAAAGTGAGACGATAGCTTTTAAATTTTTTTATCAGAAAATATTTGCTAACAGCCCAGGGAGAAAAACAGGCTAGAAAAGGAAATTAAACTTATCAAATTATGAGTTGTCAAAGAATTCCTATTATTCTCTAACAAAAGATATGGTGCATTTGAGGGTCGGCTTTATGATTCTTATAACAAAGAGTATGAATCTTTTACTTACCTTCACCTCTCACATACCAACTCTACCAACTTGATGGCATAGGACAATACACAGAACATACATACAACAGCTTGAGATGGAAGGGACCTTCAAGATCATCTAGCTCCAACCCTCTTGTCATGCTTAGGGACAGCTCCCCCTAGACCAGGCTGCTCAAAGCCCTGCCTAGCCTGGTGGTAAACACTTCCAGGGACGAGGGGTCCACAACTTCTCTGGGCAACTGGTTCAAGTGTCTCACTACCCTTGTAGTAAAGAACTTCTTCTTAATGTCCAAAGTACATTTATAAATATATATTTAAATATGTAGATATACTTTATATATACTTATATATATACTTATATATACTTATATATAAAGTCTGTATATATATATGCAATATATATACACTTACATATAAAGTCTGTATATATATATATGCAATATATATATATAATAGATACTTTACATCTATATAAATATAAGAATATGTAAAGACTGACTTCAAGAAAGCGCTGGTGCATTAAACAGGATATTATGAAACACACATCCACCATGCTCAATTGTTTCATTAACTCTAGAAGATAACAAGAAACCTGGTCTATTTATCTGAAATTCCATTTGGCAGGAATGAAATCTATTTTTACTCTATATCCAAACACTCTGTACCGCAGCAATAAATTGTGGCCTTTTTGAGTCAAATTCCCATTGCCTTCAGTAGGAACTGAGCAAGCCACAAGTGAGGAAGGATTAACAAAGGATTTGTCAGAGATCAGTAACAAATTAGTCTATGTTGGCTAGTGATTTTGAAAGGTTTAAGTTAGTAAGAATGAGGGTAGATGGTGGAGAGTGGCACTGACAACATGGGCAGCATGCTGTCTGAGCATATCAACAGTAGCAGATAGCATAATCTCATTTGCTGCATTAACTAACATGGGGAAAGTTGCTGAGAGATACCTCTGAGAAGATAAACGGGGGGGAGGGGGGGGAAGTGTTACAAATGGATTGCACTGAAATTACAGCAGTGCTTAAATATACACACAGGAATACATCTCTGAGGCACAGATACAGTGTCCCCAGAAAAGCCCTCACACAAGCCAAGAGATAAAAGGGAGGATTCACAAACAGGTTGCCTTAGGGTCTAACAAATTGTGAATGTGGACAGGAGCTCTCTGCTTTGTAGGCTTGCTCAAGCTGGAAGTCTCATAGTAAACAGTCAGAAGAGCACACCATTGACATTTATATTGTCAGAAAGACTGCAGAATTTCCCTAAGTAGCTTCCTTTCTGAAGTATAACATATTAGGTATTTGTGTGGTGGAGAATTTCTCATGCAAAGCCAAAAATTGATATTACTAGTTATTGCATTGAAAATTTTGGCAAGTTCTTTACTATTCTCACTGTCCTATGAGTTTAAATAATACAATAATACAATAATACAATAATACAATAATACAATAATACAATACACCAGGTTGAAAGAGACCTTCAAGATCATCGCGTCCAACCCATCAACCAATCCAACACCACCTAAACAACTAAACCATGGCACCAAGCACCCCATCAAGTCTCCTCCTAAACACCTCCAGTGAAGGTGACTCCACCACCTCCACGGGTAGCCGATTCCAATGGGCAATCACTCTCTCTGTATAGAACTTCTTCATAACATCCAGCCTTAACCTGCCCTGGCGCAGCCTGAGACTGTGTCCTCTTGTTCTGGTACTGGCTGCCTGAGAGAAGAGGCCAACCTCTGCCTGTCTACAACCTCCCTTCAGGTAGTTGTAGAGCGCAATAAGGTCTCCCCTGAGCCTCCTCTTCTCCAGGCTAAGCAACCCCAGCTCCCTCAGCCTCTCCTCATAGGGCTTGTGTTCCAAACTCCTCACCAACTTTGTTGCCCTTCTCTGGACATGTTCCAGCAAGACAACATCCTTCCTAAACTGAGGGGCCCAGAACTGGACACAGTACTCAAGGTGCAGCCTAACCAGTGGAGTGTGAATTTATCTAGCTTCTGCTTTCAGACAGTAAATATCTCAGTTTATTCTTTTGGTAGCACTCCTGTTGGCAGTTATTATTTCACTCCCTAACATGGATATTTCTTTGTGATACAAGTTAACCCTGTAATGAAGGAACAGACCTTTGGCGTTGGCATGGAAACAGGAACTGTCTATCAAGAATTCTTCCGGTGTTCATCTCTTTCCTTTGACTCTGGAAGGAATTTGTTGATTTAACTGTGTCTAAAAAGTATGACAAAGAACAAGGTCTACTTTAGCCTGGTATGTGCCGTTTCTTCAAGAATTCAGATTGCCAAACCTACAGCTTCCTGAGAGAATCAACAGTTTTGTGGGTCCAGCTTCTTCTAAACTAATTTGTAATTAAGTTTCCATGTCTGTCATTCATTTTGACTAAGTCTTCCAGAGCATGTAGCTAATGAGTGTATATTATATTGGGTGCCAGTTTGAGTCCAAGTCTTCACATGTTAAGTCAAACATGATTCTCAAAATGTGATTGTGGATGACACAAGAGATGGAGATTCTTCAGCAGTGATCAAAACCTTAATCCTATTTTTTCATTCCTTTTCTCAAGCTCTTTCAGCTGAGTTGATTATTATTAAAGTACCTTCACTTTACTAAAGTGCCTTGGGAACTTTTGATACAAACATGCCAAACAGTCAATACTCTCCCTCATCTCTTGGTTCTGTAGATGGTGAAAGCTTGTGGAGTCTGCCCAAATGAGAATAGATTGATTTAGTCACTTAGGAGAAGCTGCCTTTCCTAGAGGTGATTTACATTTGCATTTGTTTTTCTTCTCAGAGCTATGGCACATGTTTGACAGACATTATATGAACCCCCTAAGAAATTGTTTGGTTTGGCTATTATGATGCTTAATCCTTCCCACATTGGGAGTCTATGAATTCTTTACTAGAGGGTATGTGTTCAAGTTTTTTGTGTTCTGTCAAGATAATGCAAGCTGACAAGTATGCAGAGAGATGATAAATCTACACTCGAGGTCTTTTTCATGGTAGGTGAAGAACGAGCTAGAATTGTTTTTATGGAGAGGAGCAAACCTCGGTGGTAATTTTTCCAAGCATCAGGCAGTGCTGCAGTCATGTGGTTGCCATGAAAAATAGTCTGAAAGAGTCACATGTCTAACAACTCCTTCACAGTCATTCTTCCAAAATGTACCTGTGGTTCAGTGGCTTAGAGATATGTGTTGACATTAACTGAAAAGGGCTGGGGTCTGAACTTCCTATCCCTTTACCTAATTCCAGGATTTAAGGGGAATTCAGAGTGTCCAGAAGCATGCAAGTGATGTTTTAGGGTAAACTCCTACCAAAACAATAGTTTCAAAGCTTCATTCAACCATCTGCTCAGAATTCTTTTCTTGTGGGCTTGATATTCTTATGAGAGTTGCCATGAAGCTTCAGTATCTCTTTTCTTGACTACAGTCACCTCTTCCCTGCTGTATCATATACCTGTATTTTCTGCCTGTTCTAGAAATTTCTCTTTACTGTTGTTTGACTGTAAAGCCTCTCTCCCCCATGCTCCTTCATCCACCTTTTATCTCTTTTGACAATTCCCTTTCACACCACCTGATCTTCAAACCTCTTGTGGTGTTCAAAGCCTCTGTCTGCTTCCCCCAAATACCTCAAATATCTGTCCTTCTCCAACCTCTCCCTGAAGATCCACTTCTATCACTGTGCCCATAAGAAATGGATTGTGATCAGCCACAGAGATGGCAAATAGGACCTGCTGATATTTCTGAAGCTGAAGTGACTGACACGCAGAGATTTAGCTTAGATAAACTCCTGCTTTTATGACTGTGACTGTCTCCACAAAGCTCCTTTGTAATATCTGCTTGAAAAAGTTATGCTTCTGTTTTCCCTATGCAAAAAGTCTCTGAAACTGAGCCACAGGTTTCTTTGTATCTTTCTACCCTGGGAAAAAGCCTTTTTTCACCCCATCAGAATGCATCCCTGTGAATATCCAAAGCTGCAGCATTTCAGCTTTGAGTCTTGGGTTCTCCTTCTGGCTGTGACACCAAGTGAACAACTTTGCTTTATGTGCAGCATTTATATTGCATCAGCCTCAAAAGACATTGATTTTTTCCTTTTACATTTCCTTTCTGTGTACCCTGTCCTTAAGGCCACATTGTGTTTGCGGAGCCATACTCGGGAGACTCCATGAGCTCTTGTGCTTTCACATCCCACATGGAGCTCCCATTGATCTCCATGGGAGTTCAGTGTGGGATTCCAGCATAGGATGCATAAGAGGAGAGATAAGAAGGCACCTGATAAGAGTTCACATGGCTGATAAGGGTTCTGTAGCATAGAGAGGAAAGCAACATTTTCACCTTAATTATCAGTCACCTTCTTTTGTCGTTCAGTGAAGGATGTTCCATTTTAATAGAGCATCAGCCCAGGCACCTAGGAACTGCCTGAAGTCCCAGAGAAAATGGCACTGATACCATCTTTAAAGTGTACATGTCCCTTCTGCTGTGAATTTTAAATAAAGCCCTGTGCATCCTGAGCAGCACTCAGCTAGCAAAGGAGTATTGGGAAAAAAAACCAACGATCAAACACAGTCCTTGGTGATAATCTCCAGCAAACTAGTTCAGTGCTGAGCAACAAACCAAGGAGTCTTTGGAATGGATTTGCTTTTTTAGTACATGCCTTAAAAAATCAATTCCAATATTTCAGTTCGTATGACAGAAACGGGGAGGCTTTTTTGAAAGGCAGTGGTGATAACAATAGGCTTATTAATACTAAAACCCAAGCTATATAATTATAATGAAACTGTTGAGTCTCATTTCTTTTATATAGATGGCAGTATGTAAATGGGGAGCCATCCGCCTTGGTATCTGCAGAAGCTATGAAATCCTTATTTGAAGAATTTCAATCTGGTTTTCCTGTAGCGTTCAGTACTCAAAAGTCAGAAAAGAAGCTTCCCTCCCTCCTCCCCTTTTCTTTCTCAATATAACAATGCATTTTAAACTGCTCCAAAATTGCAAAGCTATTTCACAGTTTCATAGAGAGGAAATGGCTTGAGGGAACCATTTGTTTTTTTATGCCTGGAACATCAAAATAAAATACCAAATGGGAAAATGAATTCTGATGTATAAAGAATGGGAGCAAGACAGAAAGGGCTTTGTGGCAGAGGGTGAGATGGTTAGGGAGCCTGAGTGGGATTGTAGAGTTTAGCAAGGGACCTTAGAGGTTGTTTTAGATATTCTGAGGCTGCCTGAGCGCAGCAGGATTCCTTATGGGAACCTACAGCTCTTTGTTACCTGTTTCTCTAAGGACAAGTCCTGCATGGTCCTCAGCATCAGGCAGGATATGTGGGTTATTAGAGATAGCAGTGATGTGAAAATCAGTAGATTTAGGGGGTGTCTCTGTCTCAGTTGTGGTAAAATAGGGGTTCCTAGAGAAATCTCTCCACTTAGGGTTTGTGAGCAATGAGCTCCGTTTAAAGCAACCAGCTATCAGGAAATGCTAAACTACACTGAGAATTTCAAGAGCTTCATTGCTCCAAATGAAAAACTAGCTAATAAGCTTTTGCATTACTGGCTTCATTGGAAGTAAGCATGTGTTTAGATGTCTCCAGAATAGGGACATTCTCAGGAAACAGAAAATTAAACCAAAGCTGGAATTAATTTCAAGATTAATGAAAAGTTTGGTGAAGCATTTCCTAGTGACTTGTTAATCATGCATTAATCAGCAGGGAAGGATCAGACCTTGGCTGCAACTTTGAACTCAACTGCTGCACATTGGTCTGGCTGAGATTTTCACTGGAAACTAGGCTATTGTGTTCTCTTGCTTACCCAGAGGCTTCAGTGAAACTTGAATGCTCTGTTCTTCTCCAGGGTACAGCACACAGCATTTAACACTCTAATTTTGAGTCTCATCCTGCAGAGTGACCTTGGGCAAAGTACTTTGTCTCTCTACTTTTACTTGCTCTTCTGCGCAGATTGCAGGAGAATCTTCCAGCCTCTGAGCACTAAGAATTGTAGTCAAGGGCAAGACGTGATATTGAGCACCATGAACGACAAGTAAGTGCCCTCTCCTGGGCCAGCAATAGAGAGAGTTGCTCAAAAGATTACATGATTCTCCTAGTGATCTTCACCTCTTAATAGACAAAGCCATCCCGGTCAAAAGAAAGAAGTGTTCGCCTCAAGGTGTAGTACCTCTTACCTGCAGATTGTTTTGTTACATTTCTAAAGATCTTGAAATGCCTCTCCGTGGGTTTATTATTTATCCTAAGGGACACAACTGATTTATTTTAGCATAAACCCAGGATGCTTTGGGAATGCAGCACAGAATTCCAGATCTGACATCTGAGTGGCCACTGAAGTGAAAGGGAATTGAGTATGTACAATCTCTTAAGTAACTCTGAGAAGCTGTGACTGAGTTTTTTTTTCCATGGGGGTCCTTCACTGATACCCAGTGACGGGACAAGGGAAATGGGTGGAAGCTGAGGCATAGAAAGCTGCATGGAAACAGGAGGAAAAGTTTTTCACTGTGAGGGAGAAGAGGCACTGGAAGAGACTGCCTCTCTGAGAGTCTCCCTCTCTGGAGATATTCAAGACCCACCTGGATGAGTTCCTGTGTGATCTGGTAAAGGTGATCCTGCTGTGGTAGGGGGTTGAACTGGATGATCTCTAGAGGTCCCTTCCAGCCCCTAACATTCTGTGATTCTGTGATTCTGATTCTCTCATAGGGAAAGAAAATACACTTCTACATAACAAATTTAGAGATATCCATGGGGCTTGTTATTCCTTTGAAGGCATAAGCATGGTCTACATAGGGTGTGGTGGTTTTGAGGTATCTTTAAGAAAGATACCGCAAAGACTAAGTCCTCCAAAAGAGAGAGTCCTAAAGAATGGACCTGGTCACCCCAGGATATTGTAACATGTTATTGTATTCTGATTTCCGGTATCGCACTATTTAAGGCAGTTTCTAGCTGATATTGCACTTTTCCTTTCCTCCTCAATAAGAACATGCACCTCTTATCCCTTGGTTTGTGTGAGAGAGACATCTTTGGCTGGCAGGGGAATTTCAAGATGCATCACAAGGCCTGGTGAAGCCTGGTAGGGCTAAATCTGGTGGAGGGGCAGTTTTTGCCTCCTCTCACACCTGATGAGGCTGGTAGTGGGGAGGACTCTGGAAGGTTTTGGCCTTGTAGACTCAGCCGAATATGTAAATGCATTCATTCTACCTGAATGTCTTTTTGTGTATATATATATATATATATATATATATATGCTTGTAAATAAAATTTCCACTTAAACTTCTGGTAGTGCAGCATTTTTGTTCTTACTCCCCAAAAAGGAGTAGAATATCTTTTCTGTCCCTTGGTCTGGAGTAGTTCATGGCCCAAAACCAGAAAAATAGGGACAGATTTGCTAATGTAGTGGTACCTACAAACCTGTTTTATGAAGACATGTGTTTATACTGCTTAGCAGTAGCTTTTGGGTGTTTCTTTAATGCTAGTGACAAAAGTGACTTGAGGTGTGGTAACTACATCATGACAAGAGGTCTTGGTAGTACAGATTAATGGCATCAAGTCATGCCCTGTTTATATATATATAATTGTGTCCAGTTCTGGGCCCCTCAGTTTAGGAAGGATGTTGTCGTGCTGGAACGTGTCCAGAGAAGAGCAACAAAGTTGGTGAGGGGTTTGGAACACAAGCCCTGTGAGGAAAGGCTGAGGGAGCTGGGGTTGCTTAGCCTGGAGAAGAGGAGACTGAGGGGAGACCTTATTGCTCTCTACAACTACCTGAAGGGAGGTTGTAGCCAGGCAGAGGTTGGTCTCTTCTCTCAGGCAGCCAGTACCAGAACAAGAGGACACAGTCTCAGGCTGCACCAGGGCAGGTTAAGGCTGGATGTTAGGAGGAAGTTCTATACAGAGAGAGTGATTGCCCATTGGAATCGGCTACCTGTGGAGGTGGTGGAGTCACCTTCACTGGAGGTGTTCAGGAGGAGACTTGATGAGGTGCTTGGTGTCATGGTTTAGTTGTTTAGGTGGTGTTGGATTGGTTGATAGGTTGGACGCAATGATCTTGAAGGTCTCTTTCAACCTGGTGTATTGTATTGTACATATAAAAATACATATTTCTGTTTATGCATATTTCTGTACACAGATAACTGCTATACATCCAGCATAATATATAAAGTTCATTTTATATATCTATCATTCTGCATAAGTGAGAGCATATTTATATAAATCTATGGCAACATACATTAAGAATGACATAATCAGTGCTCTGTGTCTTCCCTTGCCATTGGAGCTCCCTGCTCAATATCCGGGTTTTATTAAAAAGTCCAGTTAGAGAGAAAGTGGGGTGTTGTCTTTTTTTTTTTTTTTAAGAATAAAATAAAATTAGAATAGAATAGAATAGAATAGAATAGAATAGAATAGAATAGAATAGAATAGAATAGAATAGACCAGGTTGGAAGAGACCTTAGAGATCATGGCGTCCAACCTATCATCCAACACCACTTAATCAACTAAACCATGGCACCAAGCACCCCATCAAGTCTCCTCCTGAACACCTCCAATGATAGTGACTCTGCCACCTCCCGGGCAGCCCATTCCAATGGGCAATCACTCTCTCTTTGTAAAATTTCTTCCTAACATCCAGCCTAAACCTCCCCTGGTGAAGCTTGAGACTGTGTCCTCTTGTTCTGGTGCTGGTTGCCTGGGAGAAGAGACCAATCTCTGCCTGCCCACAACCTCCCTTCAGGTAATTGTAGAGCGCAATAAGGTCTCCCCTGAGCCTCCTCTTCTCCAGGCTAAGCAACCCCAGCTCCCTCAGCCTCTCCTCATAGGACTTGTGCTCCAAACCCCTCACCAACCTTGTTGCCCTTCTCTGGACACGTTCCAGCAAGCATCCAGAAATGTCCTGTGCTTGAATTTAGGCCAACAGATATTCAAAAGCACCAGGCAGTAGCAGTATGTCCCAGAACAAAGCGATAGTCACAGTTTGGTTCCCTTAAGCAGACCACACCTCACACCACACAGCTCTAGAAGACAGAGAACACACAAACCCAGGAAAATTGTAACTGTTTCTCTACAACAAGTGATATCCTGTCCAGAGAATATATTTTTTTCCCTAAGTTAATGAAAAAGGCATTACCAAAAAAAGTGAAGTAGTATGTTTACATTAAACAAACATTGTTGTAAAGAATTGCATTGAAGTTATTTAAGCTTCCTGTGTTTTTTTTTTTTTAATTTATTTATTTTGAGTACAAGTGAACAGGACAAAAAAAGAATCTATGAAGTCTATGAAAATTCTTGGATTTTCCGAGTGAGCTTTAGATCTCATAAGGTAACCCACCCAGAGCAGGTTTTGTGACTCCTGTTCTTAATGAATTATTGAGGAATCTCTCTTCAGAAACTCTTAGTTTGTCACTTGTCATTACAAAAACACATCAATAGCTGTGAAAATCAAGACAAGTATATACATTTGGTAATACAAATATGGCTGTGCTCCGGATTCTGTGGGTAAAAGCATGTTTTCCTAATCTTGGACTGCAACAGTAAGAAATAATGTTTCTCACTGGTGCTTTGAACTTGAATTCCAAAAACTTGAATAATTGTAGCAGAAGGGGCCCTGTTTTGTGTGAGGGAATTTCTGAGTTTAAAAGAAGCTGGAAAGAAAAGAGATACAAGAAGGGAGGAATATTTCAAGGAGGATCAAGGGGGAAAGTGGTTGGGTTTCAGGACTCCGGTATCTGAAATGATTGGGAAAAAAGAGAACTGCCAAGATATAGCTCATACATATTTTACTCTACATAAATGAGAAAAAATGGAAATAAAAGACTTGCACTGCAGCATGGATCCTGGCTCCACATTGCTAGTGGGAGACTGACCTTGAAATCTGCTACCACATGGTAGAGGATCAGTATCGATTCTTACATTCAAGGTGAAAGGTTGTTTTTTCAGTTTGGTATGATTTCAAACAGCTGCCTTCTTCACAAGCATTTAGGGGTTCCTTGCTCCAAGAAGACAGATGCGATGGAGTTAAATAAAGGATCATAACCCACTTCTAGGTACTTTTGAATTTTTTTTTCTCCTTCACATGCAGACATTTGGTCCTTCTAAACTACATTCAGATGCTCAAGTTCATCTGTGTCCCAAAAGTGAACTATTTTACAGATATATTTTTACTGGCTTGTAGAAGACATGACTATTATTTATAATTTCATGGTCTAGTTCAGAACTGAAACTGGCTGGAGACATTTTTTGACATCCACCAGCTTGCTTTGGTGGATGTCAGTTTAGTAATCACAAATTAGAATAACAAAACTTATTGCTTTGGGATTCCTCTCATATTCAGCATCCCAAATGAGTTACCAGATAGCAAACAGTGTTAGTTCATTACTCAAAGAAACCAAAAAAGAATGAGAAAAAGTGGGTCCATATGTCTAGTGGGTTTCAGCATGTTTTTAGGTAGATTTCACTAAATCTTCCCTGCTCCTTTCTCTGTTCCTTCCCTCTACACATCTAGTTGCCTTGCCAAGAGATAATGTATCAAATTTACAGAATAAACCAGAGCCAAATTACCTGCTAGGTATGGCTGGAGGACCTCAATTGAAAACCAGATATCATCACAACTTTCAAGTCTGTATCCAAAATATACACACTGAGGCAGGTGAGGATTACAGCACAAACTAGGAATCACAGCGGGGAGATACCTTTACCAAGGCAGCAACGGAGCATGAAGCCAAGGCTTTATCTATTCTAGCATTTCTGAAACTGAGTACTGCCACTGGCTTGTGTTCCTACACTGATTTTACTTTCCTCCAGGCTAGCAGGGTGCAATACAGAAAGACCCAGCTGTATTTTGTCTTCTCAGTTTACTCTGGTGGTTCTTCTTCCCTGGTTAAAGCTCTGCATCTGTACTGGAGCAGTCCACAGTGTATGCTGGTTTCAGCAGCTCTGCTTTAAATCCTGTCTCAGCACACACAGTGAATATCAAGCTCCATAAGTGGGATGTAATGGGAATATGCGTGTGAACGTATCACTGGTTGCTCTGAGCAGGTACACGGAGACGGGTTCATTATCCTTGTTAACCAGGCTGTCTTTTGCAGCTAGTCCTGCCCTCTGCAATGTCAAATGTGTAGGAGAAGCAATGCAAGCAGCCCAGGCAATGTCTGTGTCAGTGCTCCTGCCACAGTCTGCAAATCTCTTTTTAAAGCAAGCAGATATAAGTCTTACTTAGACTCTGCAGAGCCCAGGGAGGAGGAGAAGCCAAATCTGGATGCAATGCAGCAGTTCCCAGGATGGGCTCCCAAGTTACAACCCTGGGGCTCTCTGTCTTGTTAGGCTCTTGACCTGACTCTGGCCAAATCACTGGAGTCTTTAGGGCATGGATTTTCTCTTGCTGCTCTTAACGCTCAGACCAGTCAAACAAAAGTCCATCTAGCCTCATATCTTGTCTCTGACAGTGGCCACTTCTCAAGCCCTCATGGAGGTGTTTGAAAACAGGGCACAAATGGTGTGCTATTTCCCAAATACTCTCCTACCCCTTTGCCTGGCTAGATTATAAATTCTTCAGGACAGAGACAAAATCTCACACTGTGCACCTATAGCAGGATCACAGGCAATTTTGAGGCCAGGTAGTGCTTCTATCATATGAAAAAAATATAATTAGTGGCCTGTGACTGACAACTGAAGCTGGGTTCACAGCTGCATGTGTGTTGCTGCGGCATCCAGACAAGACAAGGAGAGTCATTTCCATGCTATGGGCAACTTCCTGCTCTATCCCTATCACTGGGATTAACACACACACTGCTAGCAAGGACCTACTGAGGGTCTAAAAGTGTTACAGATGATGAGTGTATAACAGGAAAGTCAATTATCAGCTAGTAGATACTGGTGTTACCTTCCAAGGCACAGAATTATAGCCTGCCACTTGCCTTTTGCAGGTCATCTTTCATGGTGTTACAGACCCACATTAAAATGACTTGTGACTAACGACAGAGCAGGGCTTAGTGCCTCTTTATCACTCTACAGTGAAAGGAAGTTCTTCTCTTTAATACTACAGGAAAAGCTTTGCAGTTCAGACTTCAGACTGCCTACAGAAGATTTGCATGGCTAAAAAGAATTGCTTCGTTTATGTTTTGACACCTGTCAGCTCACTGTTTGCATTACTCAAAGGGCCTGACAGAAACTATGCATTATTTTTTATTTTTACATTGTACACACACCATGGTACATGTTTGCCTTGGTCCATTACCTGCTTGGACTAATCTTTGCAGTACAAGTTTTATACTAAACATTGGAAGAAACAGGAGTTTCTGTGATGCATTTTAAAAAGTAGGTCATTGGTGCAGCTTCTGAAGAACATGCATTTAAAATAAGAAAAACATAAATATGATAACAAATAAAAGTAAGATACTGGGAAATCCATGCTCCTCTGGGAGACAATGTCTTGTCTGTGATCTTTACATTAGTCTCTAGACTGTTAAAAGAAACAGAATAGGGCTAAGGGACTTACCTATAGACTAAATGACAGGTGTTAAGAAGATCGCATACTCATTGCCACCCTCTCCAGAGCTGATTTGTCTTGGTGAGATCCATCAGGAATGATCCAAAACATCTGTGGAGCACTAGTAGCCAAGTAGTGTCAACAACTGGGACAAGACTTGTATTCATCTAGAAGATCAGGATTAGAGCCTGGGCCATGCTCTGTCTTGGCAGTGTTGGGTTAACAGTTGGAGTCCATGATCTCAAAGGTATTTTCCAAGCTAAACGATTCTATGATTGAGTCAGTGGATTCATACTGACAACCACCACCTATGAAAGCATCATCCAATTTGGTGCTCAGCCCTCAGAAAGGGCTGCATAGCATGAGTTGGTTACAGCTGCCCTGAAGAAGCCAAGCAGTCCTACATACTGTTCACATCTGAGTCACAACTTCCTCCATGCCTGGCTCTTTCTACAGCTAAAGCAACAAATAATCAACATTTGGTGTGCCACCTGTATGTACCAAGAAGTGTTGAAGGAGAGCTCAGGCTCTGTCCAAACATGCTCTCCCCAGCCTGAAGCAAGAAGGAATGAAG
The DNA here is from genome assembly GCA_033816785.1 of Picus viridis. Classification (NCBI taxonomy): domain Eukaryota; kingdom Metazoa; phylum Chordata; class Aves; order Piciformes; family Picidae; genus Picus; species Picus viridis. Next base: position 35,064,531 of record CM066566.1, read on the forward strand.
CGGCGCAGATGTGTAATAAGTTTGAGATTCACTGAATGCTCCAAAAATAGAGGCTAGAAATACTGTGTCAAGCAGACCTGAAGCAGACATAAAAGATTGCTTAGGGATAAAAAAAGCCCAAAACACAAAGGCATGTATCTGATGTTGATTAAAACGTCTCCATTCTTTTAGAGTTTTTAAACATGCTTTAAAAGAGTATTATGAATAATCTAGAGCAAATTTATAACCTAAGACTGTATGAGGAAAAGCAAGGCCAAGTACTAGGTCTTACGCTTGGGTCACAACAACCCCATGAAACACTACAGTTTGGGGGTAGGGTGGCGGGAAAGTCACCCAGCAGAAAAGGACCTGGACAACAGGTCAGCAGCCATCTGAAGATGAGCCAGCAGTGTGCCCAGGTAACCAAGAAGGCAAACATCATCCTGGCATGTATCAGCAATAGTGTTGTCAGCAGGACTAGAGCAGTGATTGTCCTCTCTACTCAGCACTGGTGAGGCTGCACCTTAAATACTGTGTTCAGTTTTGTTCCCCTCACTACAAGAAGGACATTAAGATGCTGGAGATGAAGGGTCTAGAGCACAAGTCTTCTGAGGAGCAGCTGAGGGACCTGGGACTGTTTAGGCTGGAGGAGGCCAAGGGGAGACCTTATTGCTCTCTGTAACTACCTGAAAGGAGGTTTTAGTAGCAAGGTGGGGGGCAGTGTCTTCTCCCAGGTAACAGTGATAAGATCAGAAGAAATGGCCTTAAGTTACACCAGGGGAGGTTTAGGCTGGATATTAGGAAAAAGCTCTTTCCCAAAGAGTTGTCAAGCCCTGGAACAGAAGCATGCTGGAGCTATTTGAAAGACATGTAGATGTGATGCTGAGGGACATGGTTTAGTGGTGACGTCCCAATGTTGGGTTAATGTTTGGACTCGACCTTAAAAATTGTTTTCAACAAAAACAATCCTATGTCCTTCTTTGAAAGGAAAGTTTTAAATCTTTTGGTTCAGAAACAGGACCAAATAGACCTGGTGATCAAATATCACCAGCTTTGGTTGCTGTTATTTATTTGATGGTCAGTGAAAAGGTTATGGATCACATTTAAAAGGAACTTTTGAAGAAAATGCACCAAATCTTCAAGACTGGATAGCTATAAAAATGTATAAAGAATAATAATTTTTTATTTGTTGTAGAACTGAAAATTGATTCATTGGACAAAATTAGTATCACATCCATCATATGTGCATTAAAAAATAAAATTGAATTAGCTCTGAGATAATGGGAATATAGTGGGATTGAAAATGTGATGCTGAGTGACTTGACTTAGTGGTGACCTAGTAGTATTGGGTTAGCAGTTGGACTTGATGATCTTGAAATGATCTCTTCTAACCAATATGATTCTGTGATTCTATATTTCACCACCTTTACAGTGCACACTAAGAAGGCTTCTTTCTCTATGTTGTTCCTAAGTGTCCTTACAGGGTTGCAAAAATTAGTAAGATCTCTATATGACACTTCTCCACAAAATCAATTTGTAAAGATCTTCAGGATTTTCTGAAATGAAAAGCACACCAGCTACATAAACTGTTGCTATCACTGGTTTCACAAAACTAAAACTGTGTTCTTGAACTACTAAATATTGTGGGTTTTTTTAAATCCCTCAGAAATATTGTTCTTCTTCCTTGATTGAGTACCAAAATAAGATTTATTTCCTTGTGGCTTTTATTCTGAAATGCAGTTATTTTTTTAAAGTATCATCTGGGAAGAATGGAAAGGGGGGAAAAGGCAAGAAAACAGTGCAAAGCCAAAGAATTTGTATGGTACAGCATCTACAGACTTGTCTTAATTCAGATCAGTATTGGCAGTGTGTTATTTAGGAAGTACTTTCTGGACTCTCTTGCCTGGGGGATTACATTTTAAAACCTTACCAATGGGCCATGTAACAGGAATCACGAAGAAAGTGTAGCCATAACATAACTGAATGTGTACATGTAATCTGTCTACAATCTGGAGGTGTTTTATTTATATGCCTGCTCTTAAATGTCCAATTAGTGAGTCCCTAGTGAACAAGATTACTGTAATACATGCCCAGCATGTAGTTTATAGTGCAATCCCATCCTGCTTGTTAGAGTTTCCAACTCACAAAGGTATCTTCCCCTTCCCCCAGCTTGGTATTCAAAATATGCGCACATCTACTCTGCTCTGTGAAATGTTTCTCTCGTTGTAACCCTCTGCTGGCATTAACTGCCTTCTGATGTGATAAAAAGAAATAAAAATGAAGACATCATTATCAATTAAGTATATTAACAATGGATTGATAATGAATTTAACCAAGCTGATGGCATTCCCTTCTCTTCCTTCCTGTTTGCCTAAGTAAATGCCACCATGGAGTGGACTCTCTGGTCACAAGTAAGCAATGGATGGAGAACATCCCTTCCCTAGCCCTAGAAGACATTCTCATCCAGCTTTTAACCAGCTCTGGAGTGAATAATCAGAATATTTTATGACTGAATGAGGAAGCCTCTTTAAAATGAGCCCAAAGCCAGCTGCCTTTCATCCCAATTTTTCTCCTCATCTCATATCAGACAAGTATCTCTCTTGACTTCAAGGGGGAACAGATGGGTCTATCTAACTGCATCTTCATTCTCTCAAAGCAGCACATTTGCAACCATTCACTTCCAAGCCCAATAAGATTTGATGAGAAGACTAGCTTAGGCTGATGCTTCCCTCTTAACAGGACAGGAGAAGGATACAATGTCAGAGAGAAGTGGAGGAGGAGTCAAGGTAGCGCCTAGCCATGAGCAGCCACTGAGGTCTGCAACGTGCTCTCAAGGGATCAAAAGTAAACAGTTCTTTTTCTGCACCCCTCATACACAAGAGAGGGAGGAGATGATCATTTGTAACAGCCTCATGAAGGAAGAGGAATGAGGCTTTAACTCAGGAATGATAGAAAAATGAAGAGGGTTTTCAGTCACTTCAGGAACAGGAATGAATCCAGATATCTGGTGCAGTGACTTAAACATTGAAGGAAGTAAAGAGGGAAGAGAATTATATTCTAGTATGAGCATACTCCACCGTGGGCTACACCCTGTGAAGATGGTATCAGAAAATAGAAACAGAAGATATGGTGGTCATGTGAAAGCAGTTGGGCCACCTCTAGGAAAATCCCATGGAAAGACCAAGATGTGGGTTGTCCATTTTCCTGGATGCTTTCTGAGGCTGTCATTACAAACTTCTGAAGCACAGCCCAGATTTCACATCCATCACACCTGTCCTTCTGCACTGAGAGTGGGCCAAACCCAGGAAAATAGTGTGAAGTGGCTCTCCATTGTTAATCCAGATCTATTATAGTCATACTCTTGTGTAATGTGCAAAATAAACATGACTAAATTATCATCTTTACCTTGGTCATATGTCAGTTTCCTTCTCCCTAGAAAGCACTCCCTGGTAAGTGCTAAGCTGTCATAATGATAAAAAAGGAAAAGGAAGTAATTTATTTCATATGCATTGAGAATTGCATTGTAAAAAGACAGGGAAGTCAATTTGCCTTCAGTCTTTTAACAACAGAACTCAGGGCAGCGCTGAAGTGGGTCAGCTAATGTTATTGCTGAGCATTGTGATGGGGAGGAAAGTTAGTGCTGTCTTTATGTCCTACAGGCTTTTAGGAGATAAAAGTGAATCAGAAATGAAATAATATGCTGATGAAAATTTTTGTTTGTTTGTTGTTTTTTGTTGTTTGGGTTTTTTTTTGTTTTAGCTGAGGGTCATTACATCTGGCAGATATTGTGAAGGCTTTTTATTTTTTTCTTGAGCAATACAGTGAATTTTGCTTGGAGGAAGCCAACTGAATCCAGGTCAGCCTGATTAGAGCAAATAAAATGGGCTTTGGGTATGCTAGAAAAGAAATTTGCCCCTGACCTGAGTTGCAAAGGGCACAAAAATCTCTCAGGCTTGTGCAGGTTAAAGTCTGAAGAGCAAGGCTGCAGTCACTTCCAGTTATTTAAATACCCCAAAGTATTTCAAGTTATTTTGGTCTCTGTTTTTATGGTAGAATACTGAAGCCTTCATTGGAGTCACTCAATATTCACAGCAGCATTACAAGAATCCATAACATGTCATGTCTGCAGCATGACGGGATGTAAAACATCATTGCCTGTCCGGCTAAACCAAGGTCAGATTATTAAATACAAATCAATCTGTTATTGTTTAATGTGCCGCTCACTGTGCTTCGCGTACATGGCTGACAAAGAAGCACAGCACATAAAAGCAGGTGTTGTGTGGAAGTCATTTTAGATAAAGACAGCCCACTGGGGACAAAATGGTTAAGGGGTTTGCACCTTTAGTGGAGGATAGCAGAAAAATAAGATTTGATTGACCTTCCTGGGAAGAACTTCACTAAAATATATGACAAGCTAACTAGTTATTTATTAAAAATACTCCTCTGAGCTTTCATAGCTCTGTTTATGTGACGACTATTGGCCAACTAATCCTCCTATGCACTTTGCAAAGTGATTATGTAAGAACTGTCCCCATTTTGTATGTGGGGAAACAAAGGCAGAAAAAAAAACAAATATATTCTCATGGCCACAGAGGGAATCTGCAAGAACTGGAGTCTGCAGGAATTTCACTTCCTCCTCTGCATTACTCTTACATGTACAGCATGTTCCCTTAGTGGTGATTTCTCAGCTCTGTGTTTGTTTCACTCTTTCTTCTCCCTGTCTTAAGTGACCTGATTTTATCTTTCTTTAAGTGGAGAGGCCAGCAGCTCTCTTGTTTATGTGCACAGAGAAGCTGAGAGAAGCTCTGCAAATGTGGGGCATCTGTGGTTGTAACCCTTCCCTGCCCATGATGTCTCCTTCCAAAAAATATCCATCTCCATCTGCCTGGTAAATCTATCTAAGTGGTCTGTCAGAAGGGAGAAATCCTAGGAAGGGCAAACTGCTTGTATGTAAGATCATCCCACACCAGGGATTTTCTTAGAAGTTTAGCAGTTTTGTAAACTCTCATAAATTAACTCCATAAGTTTAAGAAAAATCATAGTATCTTTTGCTATCATATCTAGAGTCAGCCTGTTTTTTTCTCTCCCCCTTCATGTGATTATTTCACCCTGAAGAAGAGTTTTCATGATCAAAACCCTCCAGACTAGTTGCTCTTTGTAGCAAGGTGTAAACACCCTCTGGCAGCTTGAAAGGTTTTGGGAGTCTTCATTCTACAAGTGTGAGGAGTGAAGAAGAGCAAAGGAGACTGGTAAACACTCTTTCCCCTATGCAAATGAGGAATTTTCACCCAGCCTACATGCATTTATTTCTCCAGAACACTTTTGAGAGAGGTTGTACCTTGTGCAGGGATTGTGCACTTCATCGTCTCTTTAGACTAATCTTCACATAGGGAATCATCTAGCTTGATGAAGTGTAAGCTCAAAGGAGTTTTCTGGGCATAATGTGCATTACCAACGAGGCAATTTTTGCTAGATACCTTCCTGAATCCCGCTTTTGTTTTAATGTGTGTCCTACCAAAGACTGTGGTCTAGCTTAATAGTCTACTTGGAGAGACATCATGGAAGGGAAAGGTGTCAGATACCCATTGTTTGCCAAAGTACTTATGAACTTATCTGTCCTGCAGAGCTAATGGGACAGAACTCTGGGTTGCTTCAGTTTTAAAGATAACACTGGATCTCTTTTCTTAGAACAAGCATGTGAGTGCTTGGGAAGCTGCCATGAGTCTGACCAAGTCTGGAAGTCAAGTGACTCCCAGGTGGTTGTGCTTGGAGCTCGATTTAAAGAAAGCCTTGAGCAGAACCTGCCAGCCCAGTCCTCATGCGAAGCACAGAAGCCTCATTTCCCCCCCCACCCCATGTAAATTTGCTGTTGAAAGAGAAAGATTAAACAGGTAGCTTGGGGTTTCCTTGTCTTAATCAAGGATTTGGATAGGTCTTCAAAAGTCTCAAGTCTTGAAACTGCCTCTCTGAAGCTAGATCTAAAGCTTGCCTTGAAATTGATGTAGAGTTGGTGCCCCAGTGGTGCAAATAGGGAAGCTAACACTGTCATGCAGCTGTAGAACTGGTAGTAAAGCAGAACTCAGCATGTTTTATATGAGATATTAGGCAAAACCCTATTTAAGAGGTTACAGGTTTGAATCTTCAGCGTACAAATAAGAAAAATCTTACAGACCTGACATCCAGACCTAAGTTTTTTTCTTCTAAGGCTTTCTGTGGGTTGGAATGCATGATTTCTCATGCTGTAAGCCAGAGAGAGTAAAAGAGCTCTATACTGCTCAGACATTTTCATCCTGTTCTTCAGCGTTTTGTTCTCCAAGGAGTAGCTGTTATTGTGATTCAAGCAAGAAAAGGAAGCTTTCTGCAAACTCTGCTATCTCTTCACAAACTAGCCTTAGGGTGAAACTGTAGACCTGTATAGACTGAAGAATAATTCAGGTACCTAGACATTCACTGCTATATGAGATGCCACAACATACTCCAGAAGATGAGCATGAAATGGGTGAAAAGCTGTGGGATACGCCAAGAGATCTCAAAACAGGACTACATGTCCCTACTTAGGCAAGTGAGGGACTCTCTTGGAGCTTTATTGTTGAACTCATCAAAGTTAATAGGTTTTTTCTCAGCATGTCACTTGTGTACTAAATACATATCATGAAATTTGACTTTCAGAGAGAGGCACAATTATTATTTTTTTTTAAATATAATTTTGGAATAATTTCTTCATTATCCTCAGCCACTGTGGGAAAGACAGGGTAGAGTCTGTGTGCATGCAGTGATGGTTTTGTGAAGCTGATGGAGAGTGTTAACACTCCCAGCTTTCCCAGACTGCTGTCTGGCACCTCATTCATCTGAAGACCTCTAAGTATAAAAGGTCTATGATAAACAAAGAGGGTCTGTATTGTGCCTCTGGGTTTCCAGTGACTTATTAAAGATTGGATTGTTTAATATTTTCCTTGAAGAGAGAAAGATTTCTGTGGTTAGGGAGACTCTTGTGTCACTGGACAAGAAAGAGCAAGGCTTTCATGTTACTTGTTTAAACCATTAAGCATTGATGTTTGGCTGTTTGACATGCCATTGTTTCTTGCTCTTTCTAACCAGTCCTGTTTCTCTGTTCCTTGTGGTTAATTATTGCTCTCGTTCTCTTTCCGGCATGTCTTCTCCTGCTCTGTTACTGGATCCATAGCGGGAAAGTGACTGAGGGAACGAAGTGCAGGACCAAGGAGCAGAGGATTAACTGTCCCCATGGGAAGCTTGAGTTACTAGCTGCTGCATATGCACATTTTTATTGCTAGCAGCCAAGGAAAAGTTAACAAAGAGCTTGTCACTTAGAACAGAATACAGAAGAGTAGGAAAAAAATCTGCAAGTAATTTGCATTGCCTACCCATGACAGCACAACACATGCAGTTCATCTCTAATTATTACTTTTTATCATTCATTATTTTCATTATGGTAACAACCACAGGTACCAGGCAGGGTTGCAGCAGAATCATGAGGGCTTCTGCTCCAGCACAAACAGGGTCAGCTCTGGAAATTTTTAACGGTATAATTATGTCAGCTAAGAATATAAATGTTCTACTAAAACAATTCTGTTGTTATGAGGCATCACATTGTATCATAGCAGATCTCTCTTCTACTTTTGCAGCTTATTCCTCTTCCCACACAAGAAAGAAATGATGCAGGAGTAAACAACTTTCTGTCATTTCAAGTATTTCTATCTGAATGTAGCTGCAGCAGTTTAATGCTGCTGTAGTTTCAGGCAATATGGGTCCACAGGTAGGCTCATGTAAAACAGACTCTGCCCCAGAAGACAGCAAGTCTCAGTAGGCAACAAGTGGGAAAGCAACCAAAAACATAAATGAGACGTTAATCTGTTGAATGGTGGCACTGGACAAGGTGCATATCTCATCCCTAGATCTGGGCTGGCGTTTGCCTGCTACAGGAGGAGAAAAACTAGTCTGAACTCAATTCTACCTCTGTGTCAATGCAGCTTTACTGAAGTTAATGAAAAGCTAGGGCAATTCTAATTAGCCTCCATCTGTCTAAAGGTCTGGTTTGTTATCTTCTGCTCTTATAAGTTAATGTGCCAGGGGCTTCTCAAAAAGTAGCTGGTTGGCACGTTTGTTTTGCAGCCTGAAAGAACACTTATAGCCTGATATGCCTTGAAGATTGTCTTGGGCATCTTCTTCCCAGTCACTAAGTACAACAGAAATACAAAGGAATTCAGCTCCTGTTAGAGTTTTATATAGTTTCTGCCTCTGTCTGCTAACAGGTATGTTGGTGTCATCTTGTGACAACAGGTGCTTGTGAAGGTGTGAGAATAAACACTCCTGCAGAATTTTCTTCAAGGCTCTGTGTGACAAATAATATAAAGCAGTCAACTTCTGTTGAGCTTTTCTCTGAGATTTTAATGCAGTGGCCCTGAGGTTGATTGATAGGTGGTTCTGGACCTTGCTGCTCCTGCAGCTGGGCTAGCAACTTTTTTGTTCAACAGATTCCTGACACAAGACTGGTAGCCTGATCTGGGCTTTGTTAGTGCTTCATATATCACAGTGCTTTGTGCTTGAGGCATGTCTGTTATTATCAACCATGTTCTCAGGATACTGTTTGTAGTAGGTGTAGAATCATAGAATGGTCTAGGCCAGAAGGGACCTTCAGAGGTCATGTAGTCTGATCTCCCACAAGTCAGCAGGGATGTCCCCAAGGAGATCAGGTTGCCCAGGGCCTCATTGAATCTTACCTCGAGTATCTCCAGTGAAGGGGCCTCAATCATCTCCCTGGGCAACCTGTTCCAGTGTTCCACCACCCTCATAGTGAAAGTGGATATCCAATCTAAATCTGCCCTTCTCTAGTTTGAAGCCATTGCCCCTCATCCTGTCACCACAGGCACTTGTAAACAGTCTCTTTCCATCCTTCTTGTAGGCCCCCTTCAGGTATTGCTATTAGGTCTCCCCGGAGCCTCCTCTTCTCCAGGTTGAACAATCCCAGCTCCCTCAGCCTGTCCTCATAGCAGAAGTGTTCTATGCCCCTGATCATTTTTGAAGCAAAGGTAAAGACTGAACAAAACAATCCTATCAGGTCCTGGAAAAAGTCCCAGGTTGGAACAGTGACTTCTAAGTTTAGCTGCATTTCTGGGATGTTTTCTTCAAATACATTATGAGAGCAGAAAACACTTATGTGTAAAATTTTAGTGTCTATGTGAAATACTTTTTATGGATCTGTATGTTTTAAACAACCTGCCAGTACACACAGATGTATCCAAGCATATGGATTAGCTTGTTTTTTCACTTCCTGATTGATTATGGTCTCTATAGTACTAATCAATAAAGTCTGCAGATTTGGGAAGCTGTCTAATCCAGACTGTAGGCTAAAGCAGAGATATAGATATCAGAGGAAAAGTGATTTGGTGACTTGGTAGATGGCAGTGAGTGAGAAATATGAGTAACAAAATTTCTGCTCTGTGTCTTCCCTGAAAGGGTTGTCAAGCCTTGGAACTAGGTTATTTTAAAAGTCAAATGATTGCCTTAAAACCAGAAGGATCCTATGAAGCTGCAATAACCAGCAATGTGGACACTGGATGCTTTCTGGTCTATGACTACAGAATCCAGCACAGCTGACAGGAAAGTAAATACTGTGTGAAAACCAATGTTAGGGTATGAAAAACATCCAAACAGCTGGACATTTGCAGAGACCCACATGCTGTTGTGAAAATTACTTTTAAAAACAAGTAATTAAAAAATGTTGTCTTTTTCCTGGCTTGTCATTTATTGCCCTAACTGTGGATGTGGTGGAACCACAAGAAAGTGTTGATCTCTTTTCCAGAATACATGATGTTACAGAGTCAGCAGAGCAGCACAAAACTTGTTACCCAGATTCGGATGCTTTCAATGGTGACCATCTCCCATAAAAGGGGAAAGTGAAGAAAAGGACTGAAGATGGATTATTGCTCTATTCAGCAGACTAACTGATCACCCTACAAAACTTCACCTGTGTTTAATGCTATCTGTTGAGTCTACACTGAATTTTGGAATTATGTTGACTGGTCTATTGAGAATCACTGGAGTGTGTAACAGCCCAAGTCAAGTACCAGGGTGATAGATCAAAGAACTTCTTACTTCAAATGTCTTATTAATATTAGCAGTAATTATGCTATCTTTCTCTTCCTTGGATAGTCCATGATGATTTTCAGATATGATTTTTATCTCACACTGATTAGAGGTTTTTCTGTTGGATTGGGTGGGGTACAATTCATGGTGTAGGGAAAGGTCCAGTACCTCTTGAGTGCTACTTTTAAGAAACGATTCCCAATTTCAGATTCATTTGGGGCTGCATCATTTCCAAGATAAGCTTCTCAGATTCTCCATACATAATCTGCCTACTCTAGGCAGGCAGAAATCAGCTATTCATGACAGAGCTTGAAATGCCTGAGGCTCTTGTCTTTGCTTATATCCATTAGAGGTAAACCATGGCTGATTACAGGGAACACTGTACTTCTGATCATGTCAATGAACAGTGCTAGCAAGTGTTCACAGGGGGCGAATTCTCATCTCATTTGCATTGGTGCAAATCATGAGTAATTAAGTTATTGCAGGCTGAGAGTAGACAAACTGCCCTAATAGGATTTTCTGTCTCAATAAAGAAATTATCCAATTCAGGCAGTGACTCTGTTTTGTCAGTTTTCCTTTGATTTTATGGTGGTGTACAGTGTTTAGTTCTGGTTCAGAGCAAAGCCCACAAGTGTACAAGGTGAAGGTCACTGGGGAGGGAAATGCAGTTGTGTCTCAGTGCTAGGACCACTTGATTGTGAATAAGATTTTGCAGCAGTTGATCCTGAAACAGTTTGTTGCTAACAATTCATGTACCTGCTGCTAGCCCTAATCAAACCCAAACTCAGGGGAAACCGGTAGCCCCCATGTGCCATGATCACTCATCACAGAGATGGGTGGAGAGAAAAGCAACCCATACAGCAGAATGACATAAAGCTGAGAGATAAAAGACATTCTTAAGAAAAGAAAAGGAAAAAAAAAAAAAAAAGTCTATCTTGAAAGATGATTTAAAAACAGAAAATTCTTCACATGACTCTTTAAGACGACATAAGCCCCTTTTTGTTTCCTGCCTATTTCAGCCTGTTCCTGGTCAAGAACGCCACAGCTAATAATTGTGTCAGAAAACCTTCCTGTCTGAAAATAATCTCTTCCTAATGGATAGATGATTCCATATGGTTTCATATGTCATAGATGGAGAGGGAACATATTGGACGACTGGCCACAGCTGGCAGTTTGTGTTAGTGCCATATGGATAAATGTTCAAGTTCTACTGTGTTGTGTATTTCAAGTAAACCATTTATCTAAACAGGTGCTGACCCGCTGGGAATGCATTTTTATGGTCAAACTTGCAGTGATATGAACTGCTTTTTTCCTCCTTGCCTTTTTCTGCAGTGCAAACACAAAACATTTAGGTATCATTTGACGCCACTCTACGTTGCACTGGATAGCTTTGTTGATGTCCATAAAAACACATCTGGGCAGACCCTTTGTAAATGAGACCAGACTATAGCTCTCTGAACTGTATGGATATTAGAAGACCAGTATCCAAAATCCACTTTGGGAACAAGTCTGTGATGCTCACTTCCACTAGATGTTCTTATATCATATTGAGAAGATTAAAGTCACCCCATTTATAAGGCTACATAAATAGAGAATTAGGCTTCCCCAACTCTTGAGCTACTGTGCTCTATCCCTGGTTCCAGCTGAAATATTTGTGCTCTTTCTCTCCATGCCATAACTGCCTCTTTGTCTAAACATGCTTCATTTTGGAATTCCTCTTGCTTGCATTCCTAATAATAAGCGTGGTTCAAGGTACTTGCTGACTGATTTATGCAGGGCTTGTGTGGCTCCCTTGGAAATGGAGCAGAGCACATTCCATCCACCTGTGTAATAAAAACAGCCAGTCTAGGGTGGGAGCACTCAAACCACAGCAGAAATAATCTTCACTTAAGTTTTGACTCACTCATCTGGCTCTCCATCAGCTCTTCTGATTGTCTGTGGTATTAAAATCATGCCTAAGGAGCAAATCTTCATGGGGGAAAAAAAGTCTCTAATTATACTGTTATTCTAGAGCTCTGTGTCACTGCCAGCATCAAATACTAGGATGAGAGAAAATACCTTGTCTGTATTTGTCAGCAAGTACTTGGTCATAACATCCATACATTTGTAATATCAACTAAACTCTTTGGACTCCTTATAGAATCATCAAATATCTTGGGTAAGAAGGGACCTTTAAAGGTCATCTAGTCTCTGCAATGAGGAGGGACATCTTCAGCTAGATCAAGATGCTTGGGTTACATGCAACCCACCTCTTTAGGCAACCTGGGCCAGTGTTTCACCACCTTCACCGTAACATTTTTTTACTTACACTTTTACTTACATTAGTATGAATCTCATTTTAATAGCTTAAAACCACCACCCTTTGTGTCGTCACAGAATTTCCTCCCCTTTTTTTTTTACATGCAGTGTAACTCTCTTGCCTTTATCAGCTGTTTCACATTACTAATAGTTCACTTGTAGTATCCTGAGAAGTCAGAAAACCAAGTGAGCTTCAGCCACAGAATCACAGAACCACAGAATGAAAAGAGTTGGAAAAGACCTCTGGAGATCCTCCAGTCCAACCACACTTATAGGAGCAGGGTCATTTAGAGCAGGTTGCACAGGATGGCATTCAGGCAGGTTTTGAGTGACTCCAGTGATGGAGACCCCAACACCTCTCCGGACAGCCTGTTTCAGTGCTCTACTATGCAGCCCAAAGAAGTTCCTCCTTGTGTTTAGACAGAATTTCCTATGTTCAGGTTTGTAATGTTAACTCTTGCCCTGTCACTGGGCACCACTGAAAAAGACTAGGCCCATCTCCTGACACCCATCCTTTAAGTATTTATAAGCATTGACTTCCCCTCAGTGTTCTCTTCTCTAGGCTTAAAAGCCCCAAGTCCTCAGCCTTTCTTCATAAAAGAGATGTTCTAGTCCCCTAACCATCTCTGTAACCCTTTGCTGTACCCTGTCAATCTGTTCCATGTCTTCTTGAACTGGGGAGTCCAGAACTGGACACAACACTCCAGATGAGGCCTCACTGTGGCAGAGCACAGGATGAGAAGAACTTCCCTCTACCTGTCACCACACTTTTTTTGATGTGCACCAGGAAGCCACTGGCCTTCCTGGCCATGAGGGCACATTGCTGGCTCATGGTCATCCTGTCATCTGCGAGGACATCAGGAAGAGGATGGTGATTCAAATTCTTATCTCCCATCATCTACCTAATGGTACCCACACACAAGGTGCACATTCCACCATTTCAGTTTATTTGTGCTCGTATACTCTGTACTTTAGTTAAGCTTTCACAGCGTAACAGTAATAAGGCAGTTTAAACAGCAAGTCCTCAGCTTTGTTTGGTGCACACTGTGCTGTGGGAGATTAAAAAGAAAATCAGAAAGTGCATGACGGAGATTAAGATGATTCTGAATTGCTGTGTAGAAGACTGAGTCCCCTTTGTGCCTCTTATCTGCTGTTTGAAGTATGGTTACTTAAGCTCTGTTTTGCGGGGGGAGGGGGAGGAGAAGTCTTTCTGAGAGGATGTGAGAAGCCATTTCAAAAGATGATGCCTCTCCGGTAAATAAAGCACAAAAGTTTCAGGTCAGCACTGAAATGGTGGATGAGATGGAGTTGAACCTGAAAGAAAAATTATGCATCCAGCAGGCTTTCAAATCTCGTCTCTGAGATAAAGAAGATCAAAGTGTTTAAACACGTTGATCCACTACTGAGGAAAATTTAGTGCTGGCAACAGAGAGCAGCTGCAACAGAGCTGGTGTGTCTGAACTCACAGCAGGGGACTAATTGCTCCTATGGATAGAGGTTTGCTTTACAAAAACAGGTCTGAAGGAACGTCATTCTCATTCACAGAATGATGAAGTCCTATCGATAAGCAGTAAAATGCTGATGTATAATACACAGCCTGGGCAGGAGGGATAGGGCCTCTGGGAGCCGAGCTGCAGTGTGAGCAAGGGGGATGCAAAAACATCCTCTGCTTTTATTCAACTTGTATTGTGCAGGGGAAGATCACATCTATTCATTCCAGATGATAACATTAGCTTTACAGAATCACAGAATCACAGAATGTTAGGGGTTGGAAGTGACCTCAAATGATCATCTAGTCCAACCGCACTGCCAGAGCAGGATCACCTATACCAGATCACACAGGAATTCATCCAGGTGGGTCTTGAATATCTCCAGAGAGACTCCACAACGGCCCTGGGCAACCTGTTCCTCCTTGAGATGTATTAAAGAATTAAATGAGGATGAAGAGCTCAATGTTGAATGTTAATAGTATTCATACAATGTATTGTCCCGGAGGTAGCCTGGAGAGGGCGGCTGTTGCCATCTGGCCATTCCAAATTTTCTCTATGATCTATATTTTCATAATATATTACATTTTTATAATTATTAACTGGGCAGGGGATGGAAAATAATGAGGCTTGTTCTAAAAAATAATAATGCAGTGAACTATTCCTAATACAATTGCAACTGTAAAGATATTTATGACAAGTTCTGGTGAAGAGGCTGCTACGGCATCTCTTTAAACAGGTTCCTTCTTGCAGTCCCAGCACTCAGCAGAGGGTGTGTTCTCATTTTATTAAGGGACTGTGTAGAAAGAAGGTCTGAAGCAAAGGTTAGAGATGGGGCTGTTCACATGACACAGAAGTTGTTTCTGGCAGAGGTAGGAATGGGATTTCTGCATTTGGGTGTGACTATTGAGAAGTTTGAGTTCTTCTGTGTAGCTAAGATCTGAATAATCTTTTATTTTATTAATTTTATGTCTTATTTTTTTTACTCAAAGAAAAATAAATAAATGCTGCAATTCTGATGCACAGCATCTGTCTCATAAAAGTATAGCCCTTAGTATCACTGTATGTACTCAGTACAAATCAAAGGCATCTTGGCCACCCCAGTCTTTCCAGTTAAGGAGAGACATTTTGCCTCTGGGAGGAAATTAAATACTTCTGTGCTGAGTCATTTCAGTACAGTACAATATGTCAGTCTAGCTCCTGCTGTTCAGCACTCATTTGGTATTTGCATTTCTTTTGATAACAGCAAATTTCACTTACACGTGTGTATATCTGCGTGTATTTGTCTGTGTTCAGGCACTTAAGTGTATACTTTGACGTTTTTTGATTGCATTGTATTGTATATCTGTGTGTATTTGTCTATCTGTGTTCAGGCACTTAAGTGTATACTTTGACATTTTTTGATTGCATTGTATTGTATATCTGTGTGTATTTGTCTATCTGTGTTCAGGCACTTAAGTGTATACTTTGACGTTTTTTGAATACCATTTCATTATTGGAACTTTCCAGAAATATCTAAATTATTCTACCCTGGCCTTCCAGGATTGGCAGGAAAGGAAGGGAAGGGCATTCAGTGGCCATAGACCTCTCCTGTCACCACAAATGAAAACCTTTCCATAGCTCTACCCTTGATTGCTCCTCTGCAATGGGGGACTCTTGTTAAAGCCATTCAAATGCAATGTGTCACCTAAATGTAGAAGGTACATTCTCCTATGTTTTCCAGCAAGGGCATCGCATCATGCCAACATTTGCCTCAGCATGATGGCCAGCATGGCAGATGACTAAGTATGCAGCAGTGGGGTAACCACAGCATGTCATGAGCTGCAGAGCAAGAATACAGTTATGTGGCAGATCTGCCAGCCCAGAAGATACCTTAGGTAGTGGCACTCCTCAGGGTCAGAAGCACACTTGGTTAGTCCCAGGAGAATGACTGCCCATTCCTTTTTGCACCTGTCATGTGTTGGGGTGTGGAAGCTAGAAGAGAAAGGTTTGGGCAGATGCACAGGGAACGGTATGTGAAGTCCCTATGAGGTCCACCTTGAGAACAACCCTTTCTCAAAACCTTCCCCAGCAGGGTTACACCCTGAGGAAGCACGGAGTAAACACTGAATGCCCATCCTCCCAAACCAGAAGCACTGATCTTCAGGAACAGTGCCCTTGCCCTCTGCTCACATGGTACTGGTCTCACTAATGCAACAACCAATTGATTTACGTCAGCAAATCAATGACACATTAAGGAAAGAGTTCAGCAGCACATTTCAGGCACAATGTGCCCCAAGCAGTGCAGAACTATCAAACTCCAGCAGTTATGTAATGTTTCAATTTCTGATAAAGCAACTTTTAAAAATATGTTAGAAGATGAACTAATATTAATCTCCTGTGCCATAAATATATCACAATGGTTGCATTGGGAGCTCTTGCTTTGTACAACTTGTTAACCATTGGTGGCTGGTATTTTTTACGCTTATTCTACTCTTAAGAAATTTACAAACAAAATACTTCAGTGAAGTTTTTGTAGAGAATCTGTGGCATGTGGGATTGAAAGCATTGCTAGGAAGCTGCAATTTTCCTCAGCGTTTTCAAGACAGAGTGTGTCAAAGTTCAGATGTACAAATCACCTACAAAAGGATCAGCTAAGATGTGTAAGATGATATGCAGGAATGTTTCTTGTCTACATGAAATGTGGGCTCCACATAGCTTAGTCCACAATTGCCAGTTTTTATTAGGGTCAAGTTTTCTATCCCCAAGCTCAATAGCTGTACTCCTGTAAACTTCTCTATGCCAGCTTACCTACCCATTGGAAATAAAAATAATAAAAAAATAGGGGCAGCTTTTACCCTTCACTGCAAAGCATTTGAAGGAGCTTGGATTATAGATCAGCACAGGATAAAGGGAAAGATTATTGCTTCCATTTAACAGCTTTAATGAATGGTAAGATTAGATTTTATTGTTGCTCAAGTCTTTGATGAAAGACCTGAAGCCACTACAGGACAACAATTGAACAACAATGGTAGAAACATCTGGTGTAAGCTGGGAAACATACTGTGATATGTTCCTAGGCAATACAGAAATTCTTTCTTCTACAAGGACATGCTTAATATACAGTTCAAATAGGCCAGTAGAAATGTTTTTACTTATGAAATGAACCCAACAGGAAAAATATTTTTTTCCACACAAAAAGGAGTAGCTGAAAAAATGATCCAGGAGCCAAGGAAGACATTTTGTTTTTCACAGTAGACCAGGAAAATATTTATTTTGGAGATGCTGTTGCCCCAAAGCCATTTTAGTACTTTGAATTTAGCAATATGGGTTATGAGGGTTTCAAAGAAATTTTTGTGGTAAGATCCAAAGAGAGGTTTTATGTACAGGAAATCTGGCTTTCTAAACTGCTTTGCAAGCCTTGATCAGATGAGTTTGTTAATTTTAAACTCTGCAAGTTTAACACCAACCGCACTGTGAGAGAGAAGCTGTTGCACTCTGATACAATCAATTAGACCACTTCAAATCAAGTTTCAATGAACCAGATTCCCACATAGGAAGCAACTCAGCTAAAGTCTCTACACTCTACCCTTTGTCCCAGCTGGCCAAAACTGGATATTCTGTCCTCAAGTTCTTCTGACCTGATAAAATATGTTGTTTACCAGGGTTATTTTTGTGGTCAGCTGTAATAGTATCATAGTATCGTAGTATCAGTCAGGGTTGGAAAGGACCACAAGGATCATCAAGTTCCAACCCCTGCCATGGGCAGGGACACCCCACACTAGATCAGGCTGGCCAGAGCCTCAGCCAGACTGGTCTTAAGCACCTCCAGGGATGGGGCCTCAACCACCTCTCTGGATAACCCATTCCAGGGCTTGACCACTCTCATGGTGAAGAAATTCCTCCTCACATCCAGCCTGAATCTCCCCACCTCCAGCTTCATTCCATTCCCCCTAGTCCTATCACTACCTGATAGCCTGAGAAGTCCCTCCCCAGCCTTCTTGTAGGCCCCCTTCAGATACTGGAAGGCCACAATGCGGTCACCTCGGAGCCTTCTCTTCTTCTTCTCTTAATGTTTTGAACAGCATAATTCCTGAAATGCTGTTTAGCCTTTGTCAAGACAACACTGAATTTTTTGGTTGAAGGGTTAGAGAAAATATAGATTGGGGTGAGACTCATTAACTGTTAACATATACAGCTGAAACTTAAACACCTAAGTGAGCCTAGGATGATAGCACTTTAGCTTCTAATACGTAGACATCAAAAGTTGGCTGAGATAAATCTGTGATGACCAAAGGAAATATGTGCAAATGAGACATAGACATGACATGATTAAAAATATAACATATATACCAAGTTTTTGCACAAAGGCCTCACAAAGTGAGGAGGAAGAGCTTGGTACACAAAGGGCAAAGGACAGCAATTCTTTGATGAGCAACAACAGGATGCATTCCACATCTTTTATGTGTGCTGCCAATTCCCAGAAATCCCATTTTCCACCTGAAATTATTACACACTGAGAAAATTATCTGAATTCTTACAGGCCTCCATTCTGTACTCTTTTATGATCTCTTTTATATACTGTTTAAAAACAAGTCTTACCCTTCTTAGAAAAAACAACAAACCAGCATAACAGCAGAGATAAAGGGCAACGAAATGGCCCTTACAATAAAATTGGAACAGATTGGGATGCGCAAAACACTCACTCCACTGGGAGACATCCTGACTGATGATGTTCAAAATTGATTTGATGGGTGGGTCAAAAAAGAAGAGGTCCTTAGAGAAAGAGCAGCTCTTCAGGATTAACTGCTTCTGTAGTTCCTCCCCTAGGGTGGCTCTACCTGCAGTCTCCAACCTCCCTCTAATGGTCTTCCTCTGCTTCCTTTTTGTCCAAAAGAGAAATGGATAACAAGTTTTAAGTCTTTCCTAACTGAATCAGTAGCAAGGGATGGTGGTCCCTCCAGGCAAATCTTACCTGTTATAGGTTGGTTATAAAGGACCTACTCCTAGATTTCTAAGGTCTACCTTCCACATGTGTTTTCCACCAAGGGTTGATTGTGTGGATGATTTTCATGATGATAATTATAATAATTTCTTTTTTTTTCTACTGACAAGCTGTCAGTAGAAATGGCAATGAAGCATTATGCCAAAGCCAATAAATATTTCCACATGGCATGTCAATTTGGTGTGAAAAGAGAAGATGTGTATGTCTGGAACATGTTTAGAGAATCGCTGAATGTAGGTTGTTAAAGACCTCTGAGATCATCAAGTCCAACTGTTAACCCAGCACTGGCAAGTCCACCACTAAACCATGTCCCTAAGTCCCACATTTACACATCTTTTATATACCTTCAGGGATGGTGACTCCACCACTTCCCTGGGCAGCCTCTTCCAGGGCTTGACAACTGTTTCAGTGAATAATTTTGTCCTAATATCTAATCAAAACCTCCTCTGGTGCCACTTAAGGCCATTTCCTCTCATCCTGTCACTTGTCACTTGGTAAAAGATACCAACCCTCACTTTGCTTCAACCTCCTTTCAGGTAGCTGTAGGGAGCGTTATGGGGATGGATGGGCTTCAGGCATTGCAAAGGAATATGCTGCCTTTGACAAAAGTGTCCTTTGGCTCTGCTGAACCCAATGAGACTCTCTTCTGCTTTCATTTGCTGTCTTCTGGAACATGCTTATGATCTCTGAATACATCAGCCATGCCTTTATGCTCTCTGTGGGGGAACAAAATAATGAGAGATTGTTCTGTGAGCAGGACTTCATTTGGGAGGATCATTTTCAGCTCATGTCTGTACGTGCTGTCTCTGCTTTCCACCTCACTCTGCTTAGCTGCTGTGTTAGACAGCAAACCCCAAGCCATCACTTGCAGCAGAGGGTGATAATGGAAAAAGAGATAGAGGAAAAAGTGCAACATAGAGACAATCAGAAGCAAAAGTGGCCAGTTTCTGTATGTATGTTCTTATTTAATCCTGGTCATGACTAAGTGTTCTCAACTCATCAGACTGTCACCTTTCAGCCATGGCACTCCGAGGGAACACTTGACTTCAGGCACACATTGAAGCTCTGCTGACTCTAATGAGACTTATGATTAATGGTAACCGTCTGCCAAAAGCATTATTGAGGATGGTGTGGACTACAGAACATGTCTAACTGCTTTGCAGGATCCACAAATCAGGCCCAGAGTTGGGACTAAAGTACTCCTGGCCAGAAATGCCTAGTCTGAACTTCTTTGGTGAGGGCAAGTCCATATTCTATCTCTTTTCAGCCTCCTAGCAACAACCAGGTCATCTATGACCATCTCTTATGCTGTTGAAAGTGACATTTTTGCCATCTCACAGGGGTTGTTTTCCTGCAAAGTGGACACTGTCACTAGAAATTCAGTTGGTACCAAAGTAATTCAGTGTGACTTGATGAAGGATGGGACAAAGCAGCACACTAAATAGAAAAAGTGCTGCTATTTCCAGGGCTTAACACTGCTTAGAGCCTTCAGGTGATTTTTTTAATATATGATACAATTTGAAATATTGTATAAAAAAAAACCCAAACCAAACAAGCAAACCCTAAAACAATCCAACCATCAAAACTCTAAATTAAAGACCACGGGTGGCAAGACATTGTTATTTCCTTGTGTGTGGTCCCTGATGCAGATGCCTTGTTTTCACAACACTGACAATGAAAACATTTTCAATTTTGGATGCTCTTTAGGGTACAGTGTAATACATCAAACTTAATCATTGCATCAGATGTCTGTTACAAACAAAAATTGATGCACCAAATGTTAAGGTTGCTCATTTTGATTAATCAGTGAGTATTGCCAATTTTGCTAACTGTTGAGAAACTGGTGCCCAGTGGCAGGACAAGGGGAAAGGGCACAAACTAGAACATAGGATGTTCTAAACATAAGGAAGAACACCTTTCCTGTGAGGGTGACAGAGACCTGGTCCAGGGTACCCAGAGAGGTTGTGGAGTCTCCTCTGGAGAGGAGACGCCCAGGAGGTGGTGGAGTCACTGTCCCTGGTGGTGTTCAAGAGGGGACTGGATGTGGCACTTGGTGCCATGGTCTGGTCATGAGGTCTGTGGTGACAGGTTGGAGGTCTCTTCCAACCTTGGCAATACTGTGGTACTGTGATACTTTAAAAATCTCCCTGGAGTTGTACTAGATAATCCCCAGAGGTCCCTTCCAACCCTCAACATTCTCTGATTCTTTGACAGAAATGGTACTGAAGTGCAAAATGTTGACTTGCTATAAATAGATCTATAAATGGTATATAGATTATTTAAAATCTATATTAATTAATCAAAACTTATAGCAGCCTTCTAGTACCTGAAGGGGGTCTACAAGAAAGCTGAGCAGGGTCTGTTTACCAAAATATACTTTAAGGGGTTTGGACTAGATGACCTCTAAAGGTCCATTTCAAGTCAGTGCATTATATGATTCTGTGAATCTATGATAATTAAGTCTATAGATTATAAATAAATATTTAAAAATGCATTAAGCTTGTACAGATTTAGAGGTGTTTGTTCAACACCTGTTTCAAGCAACAAGAAACCTCCCTTGGATCCATCCTTTAGCAGACACAATGTATACCACCCCCAACCCCCCCATTTTCACTTATTAAATTAATTCAATAATCATCATGTTATAAGAGGCATTAATTTCATCTGCTGTGGTGAAAACTTCTGATCAAGTGCATTAGCTTCAAGGCCACCCTTCTTCCTCTGAGACAGGAAGTATCTGTGTGATGAATTAACTATGGGTGAATGCTAAGTCTTTAATGAGAAAAACCATGCTCTGTTGAATTTAGTCTTTCAAGTGAAAGATGTTTGGGACCTTACTGAAAAGAATGTGTTAATCAAGAGAAAAGCATAATTGCTGTCTTGTCAACAGACACAAATGGGAAAGCCTGGCAAAAATGAGGTTGAAATTAAATCCAAAACACACACGCACACACAAAGTTTTTCTTTAAGGTTTTAGGAGAGCTGGCTTTACTCTGCACAGTGATTTATGACAATTGGGATCTCACGATTTCTGCAATTAATATTACAGGATGCTTCCTATTCAGAGGAAAGTTAATCACAATAATGCAAATGGAAGTATTATTGCAGCTATGCCTCAGAGTTCATATTTCATATTGAGCCAAAAGTTCAATATTCAGCATCTTTCTCAATGGAGCATTCACATTGTATGGATAGATGAATGTGCACCACAGGTAAAATAACTGAATTAATATAAACCAGAATATGTCTGGCACAGAGCTTCCCATTTTCCCACTTTGCTGTAAGGTCCTGATTGTTCAGGCTTTTTAAATCAGTAATAAATTATTGCAATGCACTGCTAATTACACCTCACTGAAGTTGTGTATAGTATAAATTGCACCAGCAATGAACTTGGAGTAAGTTTCTTGTGCTTATTATTAGCAAGTTAAAGGCAATTCATTTCCAACCAGGCTGTGTTTAAAAGTTTAGATGAAAAAAAACACAAAACACCAAACCAAAACCAGTGTAATTATTTCCCTAATATGAGGAGAACATTTGTAACAAACACTTTGTCCTAGATGTCTTTTTGCACTAAATACATTAATGAGAAAAGCAGAAGCAAGAACACATATTAATTTTGACATGTTTAAAAAACCCATAATGATTATTTATAAATTTTGCTCCAGCAAATATTTTCCAAATTGACTTCTTCATCTTTTTACCTCCCTCTGTGCTCCCTTAGATAATTTCTAAGCTCATGATTATTTTTTTTTAATAACTGGTGATGCTCCTGGAAATATTCTATTCTTTTCCATTTTCCTTCTGTTTTTTCTTGTTAGGCTTTGTTGAGGTTTTTGGGGGGTTGGGTGGGTTTTGGTGTTGTGGTGGTGATAGCTGTTTTTTTGTTGTGGGGTTTTGGGGTGGTTTTGGTTTGGGTTTTTGTTTGGCTGGGGTATTTTTGCTTGGGTTTGGTTTGGTTTGATTTGTTTTTTTAGGGGGATTGTTGTTGCTGGTTTGTTTTGTTTTGTTGTTTTATTGTCCCATGAGTTTCTATTGGTGAGACAGGTACAAAGGCAAAGGGGAAAACTGGATTTCAGCCTGGAGAAGAGGAAGTTCTGTGGAGACCTAATAGCAGTCTTCCAGTACCTGAAGGGGGCCTGCAAGAAGCATGGAGAGAGACTGTTTACAAAGGCCTTCAGTGATAGGACAAGGGGAAGTGGCTTCAAACTAGGGAAGAACAGATTTAGATTGGCTGTTAGGAACAGATTCTTTACTATGAGGGTAGTGGAACACTGTAACACATTTCCCAGGGAGGTGGCTGGTGCCTCATCCCTGGAGATATTCAAAGTGAGGCTTGACAGGGCTCTGGGCAGCCTGATCTAGTTGAGGATGTCCCTGCCTAATGCAAAGGGGGTTGGACAAGATGATTTTAGGAAGTCCTTTCCAATCCAGACCATTCTATGATTCTATGATTATTTTTTTTAATCCTGTTGGATTTTATTAAAAACACATGAAGTTTCTGAGATTATTTCAGAGCTGATTCAGAAGCATCAATTACTATTTCATAAAAGAAATAACCCCTGTAAAGAAATCCATGCAACAAATGCCTTTCCTAATCTTTTCCTCTGCAGCAGAAAGGTGATCTTTATTTTCATCCAAAAGGATTGTAACTACCACATTAAAACTGGTTATCACGGTGGGACAGTAAAAGAAGTTCTGCACATGGACAGGGTGAGACCTTAATTTTAGGGGAGCAAAAGAGTACAGTCATAGAGAAGTCACTGGAGTTGAAACGTCCATCGCATTAAATTATAATCCTCTTGATAGGAAAGAAGTTCTTAGGTGGGGAATACTTTTTAAACTTTGCAGATCTGGGTTCAAATCCAGTGCAAACTTCCTGTATAACATCAAGGAAAGCACTTTGGTCAAAATCTTCAGCAATATCTCAACACCCATGCTGAGTGAGAGGAGGTGCCCAAATAACTTCCAGGAGCAGATCCAACATATATCACTCTCTTTTGACTAGACTACACAGGTTATGTGCTTTGAGTGCCTGATGCTCACTTTTTCTGTCATTGCTTTACATCTAGTTGGGCTTGGTCTTTCAAAATGGCATTCAGATCATGATACATTCTGACACAAATTCAGTCTAGATAGAAGGAAGAATGGGTTTTTTTACACTGAGGGTGGTGAAACACTGGCTCAGGTTGACCAGAGAAGTGATAGGTGCTCCATCTCTGGAAACCGTTTCAGGTCGAACATGGTTCTGAGCAACCTGCTCTAGTTGAAGATGTCCTTGCTTAATGCAGGGGGGTTGGACTAGATGATTTTTAAAGGTCCCTTCTAAGCCAGTCCCATGATTCTATGCAAATATATATATATATAAAATTAAAGATCAAATGCTATCACTTTGCTGGCGCATTTGATGGGTCATGCCAGAGAAACACAGGCAGGCATAGCACAATAACTTCCAGAAGAGAGGCATAAATGAAAAAGCAACAATAACCTCTGAGTTTGTAACCATGACTGATGATGGAGCAGAACTGACCACCTCTTCTTTCCTTGCTGGAACTTATTCACAAAAGTGGGAATAATATAATTTTCCTACCTTGGCAAGTAGTTTAAAAACTAATATTACAATTCCTAATATTAAAAATTAGGAGAAGTATAGCTGTTATGGCAGTGAGGGACCATAAGTATGCCAGAGTCCTAAGAGAAGAGAATGAACAGTTCTCACCTCCTCCTCATTTCCAGATGTCCCAGAAAAGCATTCCAGTGAGCAATGGCCTCTTCTGGTTTTGTTTTCCCTCTTGTTGAAGTGAACACCAGTGAGACAGGAGACTCACTAAATTAATTCAGATTGGCTTAGATAAGAACCCTGTGATGTTGATTAAAAACCATCCACAGGGCCATTAGCAAAGAGAGATAATAAACGAAAATGTGTTGAATTGCATGAGTTTTCTAGTGGGGGAACATCAGGGAGCAGT
Organism: Picus viridis; assembly: GCA_033816785.1. NCBI lineage: Eukaryota > Metazoa > Chordata > Aves > Piciformes > Picidae > Picus > Picus viridis. The sequence continues at coordinate 35,089,349 of CM066566.1, forward strand.
CTTGAGTCCATTCTTCTTTAAACATCTTCATTCATTAGCCAAAAGACAGGAAAAGAGTACATGTTAATTAAAATCACAGATGATCCAAATTGGGAGGCACTGCATAAATCAGTGAAGATAGAGACATTAGACACCTTAGGCAGGAAATGACAAAATGAGATGCAGCTTCAGAAAATGCATGTGGAGGGGAAATAATCTGCTTGAGGACACAATCAGCAGAAAGGAGGGTTGTTCAAAAAGCAGAATTAATGGGAGAAAGCTGAAGGATGTGGACCATAGAGTAAAGGGCAGTGTAGCAGAGCAGCTATTTAAAGGTGACCTTTGCACCTTTTCAGTGGATAGCTTGGATTCAAAATTAATTTGCAATTGGCAAGATTGAAAGGTCAATGCCGTTTTGGACTATATATGCAGAAAGAGGTTGCCAAGGAAAGCTTTGGAAACCCACCTCCATCACAGTACGCTACCATGTTGTTCAGACTTCTGAATTTTATTTTTTTCCAGTTCTGCAAGACCTTGTGCAGCAGAGAGCATGCAAAATAGATGCATATCAAGCAAACCCAGGTAGCCTGGGAAAGTGACTGGCCTGGGAAATATGGCTTTAATGAAACCACACATTCCCAATTGCTGTGCTCTCTTCCCCACCTCCCCAGGCCCTGTGGGACTTTGTCTCCTTGAGACAAGGAAAGGAGTTAAGAGAGGGGGCTTAAGGCGAATCAGCTAAGGAGAGGTGTAAAAGAAGAGGAGTCTCAGTACTGTTCTACACTGTCTTTGAACCTCCTGCTTGCAGTGTGACAGGTTTTGTCGCACGGGCGTCATTACTTTTAAACCGGGGCTCTTCAATACCACAAGTAACACAGATAAGACAAAATTTACTGATGTGAGTGGAAACAAGAAGCATATGTGTACGATCTTAATTGTTTTGTTCTAACAAGGGTAAAAGATTTAAGGCAGGAAATATTCAGGATAACCACATACATTAAAAAAAAAAAGAAAATAATCACCTTCTGAGAACTGTAAAATCACACAACAGGGAAGCAACCTCTACCATGTTAATTGGAAATGCTTGAAACTACAATAGAGCAATGGGTAAATTATGCTTTTGGCAAAAGGATGGATGCTTGCAGTTAGCCAAGGACTAATTTCTAAATGCTGTACAGAAAGCCTCAGTTCGCATTTAGCAATACATGGCCTCAAGTTGTGCCAGGGGAGGTTTAGATTGGATATTGGGGGGAAAAAAATTCTTTACTGAAAGTGTTGTGACGCACTGGAACGGACTGCCCAGGGAACTGATGGTGTCACCGTCCCTGGAGGTATTCAAAAAACATCTAGACACGACACTTTTGGACATGCTTTAGTAGACATGGTGGTGTTGACAATTGGACTTGACTACCTTAGAGGTCTTTTTCAACCTTAATGATTCTACGATTCTATGATTTCCATGGGATGACTAAGCAAACCCTAGTACAGTACTGATGTGATCTTACACTAGGAACCACATGTATATGACTGCTTTATGTACCCTAATTGTCAGCAGTTGTTTTCACTTCATTTAGGACAGCAGATAACAAAAATAAAGAAAACACTGATTTACATGTATGTATGTATGTATGTCTTCTTACAGGTAGACTGAGAATAGTACTGGTCCAGGTTAAAACTGCATCCTACAAGAAGTAATTGATGGATTATTCCTAGATATTTCTAAGAAGATAAATACGAAAAGTGAGTACTAATTCCAGTACCTGGAATGTTTTAATTATCTTTTGTCATTTAAAATCAAATTACAATAGTTGTCATATTTCTTCTGCAGATTTATTTAATTACAGTCATGAGGAATTTCAGTAATTTCTTTAGAAGATGTCTATTATTGATCTGTGTTTATCTTTATTATCTGACAACAATAATCTACATTACAGTCCTGTTCAAGGGCTCATTTTTACTGTGCCAGGCACTCTGGGTGCATAGACATTCTCTGCATAAATTACTTATATCTATGAATCCACGGGTAGGGACGGGCAGGTGGAGACCCATGGATGTAATCAGAAAGTGCTGGTTAGTTTGACAGGCAATGCTAACATAACATCTGCAGCCTAACCCTTGTCAGTGCTTTCTAGATATTGCTGCAGAGAAGGGAAGACAATAAAAAGGTTATTTTATAGATATTTCTGGGAATCAGTATGGACAAAAACACAAAAGTTCTCATCTGAAAATCCAGCACATGGACAATGGTTGTGTGGTTTGACTGGATACAGACAGCCTAGTTTGGATATAAATGGGGAAAGGAAGTCAGTGTTTTTATCTGGGGGAAAATGGCCTTTGCATTCATGGAATATCATAAGGGCATATTTACATGTGAAACATGAAAGAAAGGGATTGTGCAATAATTAAGATGATCAATGATGAAGTCTGAGATAAGAGATTTACCTTGATGGGTAGAGAGAGAGAGTACGAATTGAAGAGGTTGTCACAGTTGTGGGAATGTGACAGAATGGTAGCACTGTCCACAGTGAGAGAAGGAAGGTTGTTTGGAGATCATGGCTGGGACTCCTCAAATGGAAAGAAAGTGAAGTTGACACTGCTGAAAATGCAGGAGGGGGGGGAAAAAGAAAACAAAAAAAAGGAAAAATAGACCGGAGGAAGGAAGAGAGAATAATGAATCCAAGAACCACAGAATATTTGAGGTTAGTAGGGACCATTGGAAATTATCTAATCTAACCAGCTGCTCAAAGGTTTTCCTAGAGAGGGGAGGGGAGAGGAGAGGGAGAGAGAGAGGAGAGGAGAGGAGAGGAGAGGAGAGAGGAGAGGAGAGGAGAGGAGAGGAGAGGAGAGGAGAGGAGAGGAGAGGAGAGGAGAGGAGAGAGGAGAGGAGAGGAGAGGAGAGGAGAGGAGAGGAGAGGAGAGGAGAGGAGAGGAGAGGGAGAGGAGAGGAGAGGAGAGGAGAGAGGAGAGGAGAGAGAGAGAGGAGAGGAGAGGAGAGGAGAGGAGAGGAGAGGAGAGGAGAGGAGAGGAGAGGAGAGGAGAGGAGAGGAGAGGAGAGGAGAGGAGAGGAGAGAGAGGAGAGGAGAGGAGAGGAGAGGAGAGGAGAGGAGAGGAGAGGAGGGGAGGGAGGGGAGAGGAGGGGAGGGGGAGAGGAGGGGAGAGGAGGGGAGAGGAGAGGGAGAGGGGGGAGGGGAGAGGAGGGGAGGGGAGAGGGAGGGGAGGGGAGAGGGGAGAGGAGGGGAGGGGAGAGGAGGGGAGGGGAGGGGAGGGGAGGAGAGGAGTAAACAGAGGTGGAGACAGTAGGAGTAGGGAGTTCCAAGGCTAGAGTCAAATGGAACAAAGTTTTCAGAAACCTGCATTTAGGGTAGAAAACTAGGGTGGGTTTTAAGTGGGAAATAAAGACAACTGAAGAAGAGAATGAATTAGCAGTAGGGAATGCTGACCTGATCGCCCAAGGTGCTTCAACAGGTGAAAAAAATAGGTGGGTTTGTGGGCATTTTGATAATGGATACGGAGATCTAAAAGAAGAGCTGATCAATCCCATCTTCCTGTACAGGCAGTGGGTGAATGTTGGATCTCTAAAATATGTAGGCCACAGAGCACATAAATTACTCATAGAGAAGTCTATCCCTCTTTCTCTCTCTTCCCCTGTAGACTGCTGTCTAGGACATCTAGATGCCTGAATTATGCATGACTGTTGTCCAAAGCTTGATGGGATGATTGCAGGAATTAATGTCCCTTAGCCCTTATTTCTCATCTGCAATGTGGGATCAAAGTTCCTCTTTGATATTTATCTTCTCTATTCAGATTGTAAGAGCTTTTCACCTGGAAGGTGTGCATACAGCACCTAGCACTACAAATGTGGACAGAGGCTCCTACAGGTTCCTGTATTTTCATATTCACCTCAAACCAGAGAAGTGTTGAGGTGAATGATGAATGAAGCGAATGAAATGCCTTTTAATGACAAAACTACAAATATGGGAGGGAGAGTTCTAAAGCTCATAGCCCTGAATATAAAGTGATATGTAATTGAAATTAATATAGAATTGTGAGACACAATGGAAGTGGTTTAATCCCCAGTGTTGTACTGATATTGACATAAACAATAATAGGCAGTTCCCAAAGCATGGCGATTCTGCCTGCAGATTATGTCCAGGAATTTGTTCTTTGCTCTTGGAGGAGAAACCACTTGCTGCTATAAGGAATTAAACTCTTTCTTTCCACAATAACAATGATCACTATGAATTCATTGGGAACTCAGAGTCTGTCTCATGTATATTTTTATTTAGTTAGATTTTGATATATTTATATATACTCTATCTCTCTCTATATATGTGTATATATATCTGTATTTACCAGACAATTAACTGAGCTAAATTTTGCATGCTGAATCTGTAACATTCAGAATCTTCTCCTGACTATAAACTGTAGGAACACTATGCAGGTGATGCAACTCAATCAGATCTTTCAACTTCAGTCTTGAGAATATTTCCAAAATCTTCCAATACACCCATGTAATTATTCAATATCCCTTGTCTTTAGATTACCAGGATGAGAGGAAATGCCTGACCTCAGTGCCAGGCAAGATTATGGAACAGGTCATCTTGAGTGCAATCACACTGCACTTCCAGGATGGCCAAGGGATCAGACCCAGCCAGCATGGATTTAGGAAGGGCAGGTCCTGCCTGACCAAAACTGATCTCCTTCTATGATCCGGTGACCCGCCTGGTGGATGTGGGGAGGCCTGTGGATGTGGTCTACCTGGATCTCAGCAAGGCCTTTGACACTGTCCACCACAGCAAACTCCTGGCCAAGCTATCAGCCCATGGCTTGGACAAGATCACACTGTGTTGGATTAGGAACTGGCTGGAGGGCCGAGCCCAGAGAGTAGTGGTGAATGGTGCCACATCCAGCTGGAAGCCAGTCACTAGCGGTGTGCCCCAAGGATCAGTGCTGGGCCCAATGCTCTTCAACATCTTTATTGATGATCTGGATGAGGGCATTGAGTCTATCATCAGTAAATTTGCGGATGACACCAAGCTGGGGGTAGGAGTTGATCTGCTGGAGGGCAGAGAGGCTCTGCAGAGGGACCTCGACAGGCTGGACAGATGGGCAGAGTCCAAGGGCATGAGACTGAACACATCCAAGCGCCGGGTTCTGCACATTGGCCACAACAACCCCAGGCAGTGCTACAGGCTGGGGTCAGAGTGGCTGGAGAGCGGCCAGGCAGAGAGGGACCTGGGGGTACTGGTTGATGGTAGGCTGAACATGAGCCTGCAGTGTGCCCAGGCAGCCAAGAAGGCCAATGGCATCCTGGCCTGCATCAGGAACAATGTGGCCAGCAGGAGCAGGGAGGTCATTCTCCCCCTGTACACTGCACTGGTTAGGCCACCCCTTGAGTGCTGTGTCCAGTTCTGGGCCCCTCAGTTTAGGAAGGATGTTGAGTTGCTGGAACATGTCCAGAGAAGGGCAATGAAGTTGGTGAGGGGTTTGGAACACAAGCCCTATGAGGAAAGGCTGAGGGAGCTGGGGTTGCTTAGCCTGGAGGAGAGGAGACTCAGGGGTGACCTTATTGCTCTCTACAACTACCTGAAGGGAGGTTGTAGACAGGCAGGGGCTGGTCTCTTCTCCCAGGCAGCCAGTACCAGAACAAGAGGACAGAGTCTCAGGCTGTGCTAGGGGAGGTTTAGGCTGGATGTTAGGAAGAAGTTCTTCACAGAAAGAGTAATTGGCCATTGGAATGGGCTGCCCGTGGAGGTGGTGGAGTCACCATCATTGGAGGTGTTCAGAAGGAGGCTTGATGGGGTGCTTGGTGCCATGGTTTAGTTGTTGGGTGGGTTGGATTGGTTGATGGGTTGGACGCGATGATCTTGAAGGTCTCTTTCAACCTGGTGTATTGTATTGTATTGTAAGTCACAACAAAAAAGGTTTACATTGGTTATTGGGAAAATATGTTTTACTGAAAGGGTTATAAAGCATTGGACCAGGATGCCCAAAGTGGTGGGTCTGTTACCATATCTGGAGGTATTTAAAAGATGAGTACCTGTGGCACTTAGGGACTTTGTTTAGTGGTGGACTTAGTAGTGCTGGGTTAAGAGTCGGGCTTGATGGTCTTAAAGGTCTTTTACAACCTAAACAATTCTAAGATTCTTTAGGGGACAAATGTATGCATATCTACCCTACTCAAATGAAATAGACATTGCGTTGGAGTTTGGTTACTTAGAATTATTAGGGCTGGTGTGAACTGAAATGTTGTGTCTGTAAGCATGATTTTAAAAAGCAGAGCCCTGAGAGAGATCTCACTGCAAGATAAAGAGTGTGCATCAAAGAAAGAGGGGGCAGGGGAGGGGAAAAAAAAAGAGAGAGGTGAAAAATTATCAGAGACAAAAAATGGTTTCAAAGTCAGGGTTTCATAGTAAGTGGTAACAATATAATGAGGTGACAGCCTACAGCAAACTGAGTAGAGTGAGGAAAAGGAGAGGAAATCTCTAAAATAAAACTCCCCAAATTGCTGTGAGTCACTGAACATGACAAGCTCTCTTTACAGGAAGATATCTTCACAGGAAATATTGATGCCTTCTACTGAAGGTGAATTCTTACTTGTCAACATAATATGAAGAAGGCTGTTTTTTTAAAAAAAACCAAAACAAACCATAACAACAAAAACAACAACAGGCAAAAGGTCAGAGAGTCAAGAATAAACCCCAAATCGATTGTTTTCTATGCAATCACAGAATTTTTTCCCTAGTTATGTCCAACTGAATATGGGAGTCAGCCCATGCCAACTGTGGGGCAATCACATCTCCACTTCAAGGGGCTGGTCAATAGCTGCCTCCTGAGTATGCCATGCTGGCTGGTCCAGCATTATCAGCTGAATCCAGCTGGCAAAAGGCAATGCACACAGAAAATGAGTAGGAACACTACAAATAACGGGGGCTGTTCTTTGACTGTCTCATTGAAAGGGATAAAATGCCTTCAGGGTAGGTACAGCATTTCTCAGGGTGCTTTTCAGCCAATATCTTTGTTTTGGAGCAGCCAGCATTGATCTGGAAACTGGCTGATTTTCAGAGTTGCTGCTCATTTGCAGCTCTCGATGGAAACCGTGGTTTGTTGCTGATTAGTCAGTTTTTACTCAGGTGTGGAAAGACAGTATTAGCTACCTGGCATTAGGTTCCCCAGCTTGCAAACACTGGCTGTTGTTGGTTTTCATGCCATTTTGCTGCAACCAGTGCACTTTTTTCCTATCTATTTTCCTGCTAAATCTGATAAGCAACTCTTAGGTATTTTGAGGCATTTACAAATGCTTTATATGAATAGCTTTGTAAAAAGTCCCCACTGTCCAGCTGAACCTGCTAGAAAATGTGTACATCTATTCATGTTTCTTTAAGCCCCTTGTTTTCTTAGCCTTGATCTACCTGTCACAGAAACTACATGGCATATCTTCTTGTTTGCATTACAAATCCAAGTCAAGCGTCTTTAGCAACTGTATATTTATACAGCGTCCAACACCTTGGGCTGGTGATGCATTTAAAGCCCCCAGGTGCTACAGCTACAGAGAGGGCATGTAATAGGGAGCTACCTATTCTCCAAGACATCTTGTTTCAACCCACAAGGTGTGTTGAGGTGCTGGAGCAAGTCCAGAGAAGGGCAATAATTTTGGTGAAGAGTCTAGAGCACAAGTTTTGTGAGGGACTGATTAGGGAACTGGAGTTGTTTAGCCTGGCGAAGAGGAGGCTGAGGGGAGACCTTCTTGCTCTACAACACCCTGAAAGGAGGTTTGTAGCAAGGTGGGGGTCAGTCTCTTGTTCCAAGTAACAAGTGATGTGGCAAGAGGAAATGGCCTCAAGTTGCACCAAGGGAGGTTTAAATTGGATAATTAGGGAAATTTCTTTATGAAAGAGTGGTCAGGTATTGCAACAGGTTGACCAGGGAAATGGTGGAATCACCATCCCTGGAGGTGTTTAAAAAACATGCAGACAGGGCACTTTGGGTTGTGGTTTAGTTGGCATGGTGGTGGTGGGTGGAGGTCTTTTCCAACCTTAATGATTCTGTGATTCAATTTTATGATTCTAGACAGAAAGAGATTAATTTAAAAGGTTCTATTTATCCAAATCAATTTGTCTTGCAGTGTTAATTAAGCATCAATTCGTGCTTGTTTTTCCAGGGCACTAGACTGTCATTTTTCATGATTAACACTTGAAGTTTGAGGGGGCTCTGAGCAACTTGATCTAGCTGAAGATGTCTTGGAGAGTTGGACAGAATGAGAGCTGGGCAAAGAGGAACCTAATGAGGTTCAACAAGGATAAGCGCAGAGTCCTGCATCTGGGAAGGAAAAATAAATTGCACCAGTACAGGCTGGGAGGTGATCTGGTAGAGGGCAGCCCCATGGAGAATGACCTGGGAGTCCTGGCGGACAACAAGCTGTCCATGGGACAGCAATATGCCCTTGTGGCCAAGAAGGCCAATGGTATCCTGGTGTGCATTAAGAAAAGTGTGTCCAGCAGATCCAAGGAGGTTCTCCTTCCCCCTCTACTCTGCCCTAGTGAGGCCCCACCTGGAATATTGCATCCATTTCTGGGCTCCCCAGTTCAAGAGGGACAGAGATCTACTTGAGAGAGTCCAATGGGGGCCTACAAGGATGATTAAGGGACTGGAGCACTGCCTGGTGAGGAAAGGCTGAGAGACCTAGTCTGGAGAGGAAAAGAGTGAGAGGCGATTTAATAATTGTTCATAAATATCTGAGGGGCGGGTGTCAGGAAGGAAGGGACAGCCTCTGCTCACTTGTGCCCTGTGATAGGACAAGGATGTAAACTGCAGCTCAGGAAGTTCCACCTGAACATGAGGAAGAACTTTTTTACTGTAAGGGTCATGGAGCACTGGAATGGGCTCCCCAGAGAGGTTGTGTAGTCTCCTTCTCTGGAGACTTTCAAGATCCATCTGGATGGGTTCCTGTGCAACCTGCACTAGATTCTGTGGTCCTGCTCTGGCAGGGGGATTGGACTTGATGACCTTCAGAGGTCCCTTCCACCCCTAACAACCTGTGATCCTGTAATTCTGTGATCCTGTCATGTCCCTGCTTACTGCCAAGAGGGCTGGACTAGATGACCTTTAAAGGTCCATTCTGTGATTCAAGTTTGCCTCAAGATACTGGACGAAGGATAAAATAGGCTCATCTCTGTGACTACTAAATACATTATTTATTTATTTATCTATTTGTTTGCTTATTTATTTTTTGCTTTCAAGTGCATAATTTTCTCCCCTCCCATTATTTGCCAGAGAGGGAACTGGCAAAAAAATAAGAAGGATGTCATCAGGAATTTGGCTGTGGGATGTACAAAGGGGTGAGCATAGAAACCAGTATGAATCAGAAGTACATTGTTGGTCAATCAATTTCTCCCTGTTTAGACGTGCAAATTAATTTCAGATGTATTTGTTGGACAGATGAGATTTTAGTTTTCATTTGCTTTGCTGTAGGAAGCAATTTTCAGCATAGGTTTTACTCCTCCTAGCTGTGACATGCAGGAGATATGATCTATGAGATCCTCCAAAGAACTGATATACCACAGCAACATCATAGCAAAGATCTCATCATTACCATGCTTGGAAAAAGAGATCATTTCATACCATCGGAACCACCTTTAGTTGCAGAAATAGAGTACCTCAGAGAAATCTTTCCCTGGGGATACTTACTGCTCATTTCCTTCTAGTTTCATAATAGATGAAAATATCATAGCATCTTCTTTCTGAAAGGAATATTCTTTGAAGAGCATTAATGATATAGGCTTACCCACAGCCTTTACACATACCACCCACCTTCACAAACAGGCTGAATCTCCCAGCTGATCTGGCATGGTTTGGCTGCGTCAGGACCTTACCAAGCATCTTTCAGCGTTTCCTTATACATCTCTGCATAATCTCACAGTGTTCATTCCAGACAGATCTAACAGTGCTGTGCATGAGGCCAATAGTACATGAAAACTGCTACAATCACAGCCTGTGACACCGGATAGCACAGATGTCACAGTGGCAGGTGTTGTACCCTCGGTTCCCTCTCCACTGCTGCATGACTTTTGAGCAGGGTTTGTTGTGACAGGACATGGGTGATGGTTTAAAACTGAAGGAAGGGATATTTAGATTAGATTTAAAGAACATTTTTAAGATGAGAGTGGTGAAACACTGGCATGGGTTGCCCAGAGAGTTGGTAGAATCCTCATCTCAAGAAACATTCAAGGTAAATTGAATGAGGCTCTGAGCAAGTGATCTAGTGGAAGATGTCCCTGCTCACTACAAGAGGGCTGGACTGGATGACCTTTAAAAGTCCCTTCCAATGCATACCATTCTATGATTCTATATCTTTTCTTCTTGAAGAAGATGTGTAGTTCCTATTGGAATTGTAACACTGTTTCAAGCAAGCCTGAAGCCCACTATAATGTGGCCAAAGCTCCTTGGCTCTCCTTACTTTGTAGTTCTCACTGAGCAGTAAAGCTCATGGTGCCATTGGCTACTGTTGTGGACTCTCTGCAAGCTCTAGTATGTCAGCCACAGACATGGTACAGAGAACTGACTTCATTGTGGGTCCTAGTATGAACTATGTATCCAGGGATTCTTATCCCATTTTGCTTTCACTCGTTCATGTTGGCTGAGCTAAACTCATTTTGTTCATGGTAAGGCTTTCAAATGCTCTGGCTGACCCAGGATAGACTTGTTTTAATTTACAGATTCTAATTAGGCATTGATTGATAGGGTGGAGAGAATGGTGGGAAGAGTGAGAGAAATTTGCTTTGGGGCACATAAGAATCAGTTTCCATTTTGCAGCCAAGCCTTTTCTTCTAATTTTAATGCTAACTTTTCAGCTGTGTATGACTTCACCCTCGACTCTGTAGGTAGGGAAATTTGTTTTACCATGCTTTCTCACTGGGGTTAAGAAGCTGCTGAATATCATGAGGCAAAACAGACAGGAATGTGAGTAAGAACATTAATCTCTTGTGCAACAGGATAAAAATATATGAAAGTGAGTTGTAGGATTTGTCTTCACCTGGTACAAGAAAGCACCCTTGAGTACTGCTGCTGCAAAACTCTTCAAGCATGTATTTAGCCCCTGTGAGGAGTCCTATTAAGTCCTAACATGAAGGACAGGCTTAAATAAGGAAGGCAATTTAAAATATACTTCAACAGGTGAGATCCTTCCCCTGACTCTATTTTGCAATAACAGCACAGTATTACCACTGATAATAATGGACAAACATAAATCTGGTAACGGCTTATGTGCCTTTGAAGTGAGCAGTCACCTTTTTCACTCTATTTGCTAAATTAAGTCTGGGGTTTTTTGTTTTGTTTTTGGGTTTTGGCTTGGTTGGTTGTTTTTTTTTCCCCCTCTGGATGCCAAAGAGACATGGCTCTTATCTGGTCCAGACAAAGGACCGAGTTCTTTATTTTATCACATTTAACCTGATAGCAGGAACAAGCAGCCTGACTCAGCTGAAAGTGTTACCCTGAACACTTACTATTAACAGTATATTAACCTAATGTGGCCTTGCTGGGAAAGATAAGTACATTAGATTTTAATACAGAGATCAGCACCTCTGAATTGCAGCTCAGCTCAGAAAAGACAAGTAGCAGGATATGATAGCCTTCACAAGGACCTTCCAAATCTCCCAGAGAAAAGAAATAAAAGTGCCTGTGAGAATAACAGACTAAGTATCAAGATTCCAAAGGCTGGGAAAATGTTTTTCTGAGGTGGACATCTGGCTCAAGGAGGTTCGTTCATGTCTGCATGATGAAAACTGTTTTCTCCCAGGATTGCTAAACATAAGGTGGTTGTGGGGAGGGGAAGGTGGGTCTATGCCTAAGGCATGCACTCAGATCTACGGAGCATTCAGTCCTTTTGAGAAAATAAAAATGAGCTTGGCCAGCCTCATGCAGAGTTGCTGCCCTGTTCAAGGCAAACACACAATTCACCTGAAAGCCTCAATTTTCGCTGTCTGTGCCAAAAAAATTGGCATTTTTAAGTGTAATTACCAACCACTACGGAGTAATTCTGGTAGTTCCATAAAGGACAGAACAAGAGAGGCACCGTAAGAAGCTTCATCAAGAGGCAAATGCAGAATATGCTGTTTATTTCTACAGGATCTTAATTCTCCCATATTAGACCACGTATAAAAATTCAGCTGTGCTGGGCAGTGCTCAGCAGCAGCATTTGTTCCACGTGATGTTCCCAGTTAGAGTCAGCCACATTGTGAAGGATGCTGTCAAAACATGTGCTCTACAGTCATAGGTGGTAGCCTTGATGAGGCTGAAGTACTTTTTAACACTTCTCCATGCTTGCTTACAAGGAGGCCATCCATGACTTGAACATAAAAGATTTCACCTCTACATGAGCAGAAACTTCTTTACAGTGAGTGTGATGGAGCACTGGAACAGGCTGCCCAGAGAGTTTGTGGAGTCTCCTTCTCTGGAGAGTTTCAAAACCCACTTGGATGCATGCCTGTGCAGACTACCCTAAGAGATCCTACTTTGGCAGGGGGTTTGGACTCAGTGATCTCTTGAGGTCCCTTCCAACCTCTCATGTACTGTGATACTGTGACCCTGAGAGTTTGAGGGATGAGCTGCCATTTATCTGGATGGTGTTTCTGAGTTTTGCTTTATTTTCTTAATTCTGTTGGGGGTGACATTTGCCAGGAAAAACATTTGCAGCAATAAATCTCATCAAAATCTCAACCAAAATCTCATCTATTGCTTGGCATTAATTTCAATCCTTTCCACCACAGCTGTCTACCTGCAGGTTTCATCTCTGTGCTGGGAGACAGGCGTTTGCTCATCCCGTTCCATTGCTCTCAGAGCAGCCTTTGGGTGTTATGTGATGGGAGGGCACAGAGGAAATTTTTGGTTTCGTAGTCAAATGCAGTGCATAATTTCCACATTGTTTTCCCTTGTTTCAAGCTTTTCTAATCTCTTTAACCAATTCCTTATCCCTTCTTTGGGGGTTTCTTACCACACTTACCCCACTCTCAGAAGCTCAAAAAAAACTGTGAATAAATCCATAGGCAGGTGTACCAGTGGGACTGTTACTGTTTTCCTTGTTTGCAGCTGTGCTGCTTATTTAGAGAATCTGCAGCAGCCATCCTGTGTTTCAGGTGGTTTTTGGCGATAGGGCATTGTCTTTCTCCCTCCATTGCACTGGCCAACCATGGCAAAAGCCAAAAAAAAAAAAAAAATTTAAAAAATTAATAATAAAAGCATGTGTAAAATGACAAAAGTCAAAAGCAGATACTCAGCGACATTGTTATCTGTTCAGGTAGGAGAATCATGTAGCTGCAGTACTGAGCTCTCCAGGGAAGAAATCAGACAGGAGATTTGCTGCTGGAGGTCAAAGAGTTGATGGCTTCCTGAAAAACATCCTAACAGGCAATATTCTGTTAAATTGTTTTGGAAAAGAACTCAATTAAGCAAGCCCATGAAATGATTGTAAAACTGAATATAGAATAATAGAATTGTCAGGGTTGGAAGGGACCTCAAGGATCAGCTAGTTCCAACCCCCCTGCCATAGCCAGGGACACCTCACGCTACATCAGGTTGCTCAGAGCCACATCCAGCCTGGCCTTAAAAACATCCAGGGATGGGGTTTCTACCACCTCTGTGGGCAACCTGTTCCAGTATCTCACCATCCTCATGGTGAAGAACTTCTTCCTAACATCCAATCTACCCATTTCTAGTTTTGCTCCATTCCCCCTAGTCCTATCACTACCTGACGGCCTAAAAAGTCCCCCACCAGCTTTCTTGTAGGCCCCCTTCAGATACTGGAAAGCTAAGGTTTCCTCAGAGCCTTCTCTTCTCCAGACTGAATAGCCCCAACTCTCTCAGTCTGTCTACATACATCTTAAAACTGTTAACACTGAGATTTGATGACCATATCTTGGTACAGCAGAAGTGCCCCTCTGTAGCACCTCTACGAGTATTCTGCTTTTCACGTTGGCAGATCGAGTTCTTCTTCACCATGACACACAGCACCTTTCACAGGTTGAAAACAGAGCGGTGGAATATCCTAAAGTAAAAAAAAAAAAAAAGAAAAAAAGAAGAGGCAGCTTGTTTGCTTGCTTGCTTGCTCAGGTTTATTTAAGCCCAGTTACACCCAGGGGTAAAACAGGGATGCAACTGGGACATGTACTGCTTCGTGATGGCCTGACTTGCTGAAGCGATAAAATGCATGACGTTTCCTGACACATGCATATTCTTAGAAGCCGCTGATGAGACAGAATGAGTGGTAGTGCAAACGTTTGCTAACTTGGGGATGGCTACTGATACAGAAGTTATGCAGAGCTATCTTTGAAGCCTGTAACAGCCAGGCACATATGTAACTAGAATCAGCCATGGGTGTTTGTTCTGTGAGGACACCTCACTGATACAGGCCGGGCAGCAACTGGCAAGGACTTGGGTGTGCTGGTGGATGAGAAGCTCAGCATGAGCCACCAGTGTGCACTTGCAGCCCAGAAAGCAAATCACATCCTAGGCTGCATGAAGAGAAGCACAGGCAGCAGGTTGAGAGAGATGATTCTCCCCCTGTACTCTGCTCTGGTGAGACTCCACTTGGAGTACTGCATCCAGTTTTGGAGGCTCTATTACAAGAAGGATCTGGAGATGCTGGAATGTGTCCAGAGAAGGGCCACAAGGATGATCAGGGAGCTGGAGCACCTCTCCTATGAAGACAGATTGACAAGAGTTGGAGCTGTTCAGTCTGGAGAAGAAAAGGCTCTGAGGAGACCTTATTATGGCCTTCCAGTATCTGAAGGGGATACAAGAAAGCTGGGGAGGGACATTCTAGGGTGTCAGGTAACGATAGGACTAGGGGGAGTGGAGCAAAACTAGAAATGGGTAGATTCAGATTGGATGTTAGGAAGAAGTTCTTCCCCATAAGGGTGGTGAGACACTGGCACAGGTTTCCCACAGAGGTGGTAGAAGCCTCATCCCTGGAGGTTTTTAAGGCCAGGCTGGATGTGGCTCTGAGCAACCTGATGTAGTGTGAGGTGTCCCTGCCCATGACAAGGGATTTGGAACTAGATGATCCTCAGGGTCCCTTCCAACCCTAATAATTCTATGATTCTATGATTGTGTCAAACCCCCTAGGAATAAAACCCTAAAGGGGATGTTATTGGAGACATCTAAAAGTCAAGCCACCTTGGAGTGCTAAAAAAAGCAGATTTAGAAGATGCAGGAACTAGTGTGTTGACCATCGCTTTTTTGTATTCAGCAGGATATAGATCTGGGAGTGGACTATGGGCTGCAATTTGAAAGTGGTCTCATTATTTCCCCTGAAATGTTTAACCATAACATTATGGTTTAATCCCAGCTAGCAAATAACTCCACACAGCCCCTTGCTCACTCACTACAAGTGGGTTGGAGAAGAGACTGAGACAGGTAAAAGTGAAAAAATTCAGGACCTAAGATGATGACAGTTTAACAGTGAAGTAAAGGTTTTCTAAGCAAGCAACCCAAAAGAAGGAATTAATTAACCACTTCACATGGGTAGGCATCTATTCAGACATCTCTAGGAATGCAGGGCTCCATTTTATGTAGTGGTTGCTTAGGAAGACAAATGCCATCACTCCAAACATCCCCTACCTTCCTTCTTCTTCCCTCAGCTTTATACATTGACCGTAACAACATATGGTGTGGAAAATCCTTTTGGTCAGTTGGGGTCAGCTGTGTCCCCTCCCAGCTCCTGGTGCACCCTCAGCCTGCTCACTGGGTTGAGTGGTATGAGGAACAGAGGCAGCCTTGACTCTGTGTAAACATTACCAGAAATAACAAAATCATGCCTGTGTTATCAGCACTGCTTTCTTCATGACAAATCCAAAACATAGCCTCATAGTGGCTACTGTGAAGAAAATTAGTTCTGTTCCAGCTAAACCAGAGGAAACTGTAGAGGAATTGTCAAGTTTGTAGCTTTCTGAGACAGCTTGGGCTCTCTGAGAAGACACCTGTGTCTTTTTCCCTCTTCTTCTTTGGCTGCCTCCTTTATTTTTCCAGGCTTGAATCCAAGCTACATGAGTGCATATTGAATCTTAGGTCAGTTACTCCCCTGTGAAAATAAATGTATTTAGAAAGTCTTCTAGAAAACTAGATCATATGTTTTAAGGCAACACTGCATTTCAGCTCACCAAAGCCTCTACCACTTCTGTCTCCTTTACAAGAATTTTCATAAGAAAAGGTAGCTGCTCTCAGACTAATAGAGCTTCTCCTCCCTGTGTTGATCCATTAAATGAGGATGCTAACAGCAAAAGGGAGATAATTGTACTTTAATTGGGTTCTGCTGGTTCAAAGAAAGAGGGGGCAGCAGATGCCTTTTGGTTCCCATGGCCTTCTAGATAAGTTTCCACATAATGCCAATTAAGAGCAAAATAAAGACTATGCAAAACAGATGACAACTGCTGCTCTCCAGGAATCATTCTTTTGTGACTAAAACAATGGAGCCTTCAACCAAGGGTGCGCTTTTTGCTGCTTGTACTTTCCCTTGATTTTTTTTCCAACTGCATTTTGCTTAAGATTTGCTGCCCAGTGGAATCAGACTGGAAAAGTTTAAGATAAACATGACAGTGGGAGTTTTCCCATTGTATGTGTCTGTGTCTGTTTGTGTGTGTACAATTGCCAAAAGCAGAAAGTCGAATCACTTTTTTCTAAATCTACAAGTTATTTTTATTTTGGTTGTATTTCAAAGGGAACTGTTGTATACAGGGAGGGGGAAGGGTTGGTGTTTTTTTTCCCTTCTAATTTTCTGCTTTTCTTTTTTTATTGTTGTTTCCCCTTGTTTGTTAGTTTTAAGGGCAATTATTCATCAGGGCCTTTTCAACTGTCAAAATGCAACAAAAGGTAATCTGACCCCTTTCTATTCCCTACCCCCACACACGCCATTCCCCACAACAAAAGCAGCCTTTGTTGGGAAGGGTCATCATTTCACAAGGATCCTTCTTCATCGGACAAGTTAGAAAGGCTCTTCTACTTTATACCAAGGCCTCTCATAAATCCCTGGAGAGTCAGAATGTTGCAGCTGATGCTCTGCCCTGGGTGATGTTACCTGTGAACAATTGGCAACTTGACAAATTGACAGATACTTCAAATGTTTTCTTTTCCTTCAAGCAGGATTTTTAACTTGCTACATGAACTGGTTATCAATTTATCTACAATACATATCCTGGCAGCAATCAATCTCCATCTAAAGGGTGGTCCTTTACCAGTGACTTGGGTTCACAGCTCCCTTTGATTGGGATGAACCCTCTAACTTCTCAAATTATGTTTTCTTTCACAGCTCCTTGCTGTTGAGGAAGCACACAGTGAAAAGAGCACTGTTCAATGCCAGAACATTTTGCAGACAGAATTATGCTCCTTGTAAACGGATCAATATATGCCAATCTTCAGCTTCATATAAATATTTGCTTAGATACTAAATTGATCTTGTCCTAGATTTGCCACAATTTAAGTCTACGAAGCTATAATCAAGGCTCCTTGATAATAAAAAGAACCCATCAGCAATTACACTAATTCACTTCCCCATATTCAAGGCTATTTCAGCATTTTACTGATAAACTCCTGTTTTCAATCAAATTTGCAGTGTGAAAATCAACATTGCACACCAGTTAATGATGCTGGAGTGCTCCGTGTGTGGCATTTTGAAGTTATCAGTGTGGAGACACAAGTGATTTCTGAGGGGCTTTTACATGATATGGAAGCTAGGCTTTAATAAAATATATGTAAAACCTTCTCTCAAAGCTCAAACTGAATTTTCTCCTTGTGGATTTGGATGTACTTTTAAATTTGTGAAAGTTTACAGTAGCCAAATTTCTTGGAAACAGAAGCATCTAAATATGCTTCTGTCATAAATTCTGTCATGTATTTCTCATCACCATGATCACTTCGAAGCTTTAGGATGAAATTATCTGGTAGTGTGAGTTATACCAGAGACGCTTTTCACTAAATTTTGGACTTCCCATCTCTGCTTTTTCTTCTATATAGAGGAAAGGGACAGAAAATTGTGCCTGTTATGGAATGTTACTTCTATTTGGCAAGTGAGGAAATGTGGTCTAAGAGAGATTTGTATTCTCGCAGAGGGAGCCTTTTGAGGAAACAAGTTGAAGTCTCCCAAGGTTCATTCTGGTCTGTGTCCCAACAGGAATATTTTATTTAGAGAATAGAAAAATAATTTTTACAACGAGTTCAATCAAACACCGGCATAGAGTAGGAAACCCCAGCCTTGGTGATATTAAAAATTGGGTTGGATGAGACCCTGAACCACTTGGTCTAGTTCCTCAGTTAGATCCAGCCTCAAACTTGGCCCTGCTGTGAGCTGGACGGTGGAATCAGTGGCCACCAGAGCTCCTCTCCAACCTAAATAACTGTAATGCTCTGAGGTTTGGAAGTTCCCCTTCCAGTCAGAATATATGTATACATATATGCATACGCATCTGATAAGAACCCAGAGGAAGGCATATCTTGGTAAGCAATAATGGGAGCAGGTCCATGGGTAGATACTGGTAATGGCATCAGATGAAAATTGTTATAGGCTATGCTAACTGGAGGAAAGGGCTAAAATCCCTCTACTTTCACAGAAACACAGAATCACAGAATGTTAGGAGCTGAAAGGGACCTCAAGAGATCATCTAGTCCAACCCCTCTGACAGAGCAGGATCACCTATACCAGGTCACACAGGAACTCATCCAGGCAGGTCTTGAATATCTCCAGGGAGGGAGACTCCACAACCTGCCTGGGCAGCCTGTTCCAGCGCTCTGTCACCCTCACAGTGAAATAATTCTTCTACTTTCCCGATGCCCAACCATAAGACACAGTTCCTTATGGTTTTTCAAGATTGAAATGATTGTTATTTTGAAGCATGGCATTCTTTAGCTTTACCCATGGTCATCTTGTAACACTGGCCAGCAGCTAACTTACACAGCCTCGTGGCGGGGAGGAGAGGACTGGAAGGGCAAAACTGCAAAAGCTCATGGGCTGAGATAAAGAGAGTTTAACAGGCAAAGCAAAAACCATGTGCACAAGGAAAGCAAGATTAGAAATTTATTCACTACTTCCCACCAGCATGCAGATGTTTAGGTATCCCAATGAAAGCAGGAATCCATCACACATAAGGGCTTCTTGGGAAGACAAGCATAGCACCATATCAGCTACCTTCTCAGCAAAAGCCGGTACACCCATCACTGACTAGTTTAGGGTTTCTTTTCTGAGCAAGACTTTGCTTTCTGGAACATACCCTAGATCTGAAACATCTAACCTTATTCATAACCATTTAACCAGGCTGACAGTACTCTACAAAGAGATACTTTAGATGATCATCTGAGTCCATCACACTATCTCAACATGTGTGGTTGCACCCATTATTAAAATGGATGTGAGTTAGGAGTGCTGTACAACACATGCTGAAAAATATCACCATTATAACTGAAGAGCCACACGTGCAAATGAAGGCTTTAGGTATGTCAGAACACTACATAAATAATGAACAAACTTATAATTAAGTCAGGGGATAGCCTCAAGAATTTCATTCCCATTGAAGATTATTTGGGATTTTTATAGCCAAACCAAAAAAGTTTGGTTTGATGCTTCATTTGAAGTATTTCAAACTCCACTGCTACCTTATAGTCTTTCCTAATGCAGAAAAATATTTCTTAAGGACATGCTTTTGCTCTCTAAACAAACATTAACATCCTATATGACATCAGATGCACACTGTATATTCCAGGGTGCACCTGTGCTGATAACCCTTCCACCACTGCTTGAACATTTCATATTTCTTAAGCAGCCTGAAGCACCCAAAACAATTAGTAAACCAAATGCATCGTGCTTTCCTGAGAAAGGCAAATAGAATTAGACCTATTTTACAGATAAGAAAACTGAGGTAATTCACCAGCTGATGTCTGAAGTTAAGCACCTATCTTGTTGGTTGCAAATGTAAAATGATCTAACCACTGACAGCCCCGCAGTGCTGCCTCTTTACCTGCACTTTTGATACTCAAACCTTCAGCTCCCCCTGTCCCTTCCTCAATCCCCAGTGGTGGCTGTCACAATATTTCAGTCTTAATTGTCCGGAGAGCAGAGGCCCCTGGTAATCATCAAAAGGCAGTGGATGTGCAGCACCTTCTGAGTCCATTTAATGCCTGGCATTGCGTACAAGCCGAAGGTGACTTTTCTCAGGCTTGTCACCTGAATGTGCTGCAGACAAATGAGCTCTGGACAGAAAAATAAGAACTGCAGAGGGCTCTGGAAGCATTTGCTTGCTTGGTCTCCAAAAGGTCTTGCAAAATGTTTTGCTGATAATGTGAACAAATTGATATTTAGGGCCTGGACTCTAAATCAAAGAAAACATGTGGGAAAGCACCTAGTAAGCAGCACTCATTATCAGATTATCACTGGTTCCAGAGCCTGCAGGGCAGGATCATTTTCTGTTTCCTTTATCAGTCCTGCCAATAGCTGGACTCCACTGACATGTGGAGTTATCCCTCAGGATTACTTGCCACCTTCTTCCTAATGGCTGATCATTAAAAAAAAAAAAAAAAAAAAAAAAAAAAAGGCAAACCACTGTAGCATCTATTTCCTTAGAAAAATAAAGTGAAATAATTTTGAATCCGTTTTCTCTACCAGCATGCTCAACGCCATCCGGAGATGTTGCCCATGGGTGATGTAATGAATTTTGCAGAGCAATTAACAACTGGGGTATCTCTGCTGGTGCTGTAGAGACGTGTGTGTGTCACATCACATCAGCACAGCCGTCCTGTCCCTGTGCGTGCCTGACCTTGCTTTCTCTTGCTTAAGGCTTGGCTCCCAGCAGCTGTGCTGGCACCAGAGATTAGAAATTCAGCTGCACAATAGCAGGTGGAAGGCTTTATTCTGTACTGATGTTAAAAAAAAAAAAAAAGAAAAAAAGAAAAAAAGAGTTTAACAAAACAACAGAAACAAAGCCAATTCATTTCTGAGTGTTCCTCCCTTCATGGTCAGCAGTTGTCAGGGTGGAAAGGTGGAAGTGGTAAGGGATTGCTATGCCTTGCATGCAGGATGGTGTCTTCTTTCTCAGAGCAGCTGCATAGCCCTTGGGAACTGAGTAATAGGAGAGGGATGCGCTCAGGAGCAGGGGTGTAATGCATGGAAGAGCAATG
The DNA here is from genome assembly GCA_033816785.1 of Picus viridis. NCBI lineage: Eukaryota > Metazoa > Chordata > Aves > Piciformes > Picidae > Picus > Picus viridis. The sequence goes on from CM066566.1 coordinate 35,110,478, forward strand.
CCAGAGCAGTCCCTTCCAATAAAACACTGGAGTTTTGTTTGTTTGTTTGTTTATTTGTTTGGGTTTTTTTTAAAATATATTTATTTTTTCACTGGATTTTAATAACCCTTCTCCGATTAGAAGAAACAATAAATTTCCATTTTCACATTACAGTAAAATAATGAATAGAGGAGTTGCAACCTGCAATCACCCTGCTTAATCCTACTTGAGGCAGTATTCATCTCACCTGAAAACCCTTAAGTGTCTTACAAATTTCAGATTGAAAAAGACATTTTAGCTGGCTAATTCCTTTCACCTTCACTGAATATATAAAGCAGGGCAGCTAAATTGAGCACAAAAATGTATCTTTCCTTCTATTTTCTATACATCAGGGGAGTCTAGAAAACTAGCAAGGGGTAGCTGTCTCATGAGATGAATCCCATTTCCTAAGTCCCCTGGGCTTTTTCCAGATATAGACACCTCCAGAGGAGATCCATGGGTCTTAATGAGGAAACCACCCTCAGGAGCTTCCATTCTGTCTGCACCAATTAATGGAGGAAAATCCAGGACAAACTATCTTTTTACCTAGACACATCAGCCAGGTTAAGTGAGATGTGAGATGAAACTGAACCCTCTGTTGCCCAAGGGCCATGCAGGTGTGAACATCACCTGGACATCTTCATAGAATAATAGAATCATTTAGGTTGGAAAAGACCCTTAAGATCATCAAGTCCAACCATTCTTCGCCTTCCTCATAACAAAATCCACAACCTTACACTGTGCAGCTTCAGAGCTGGCACTGTGGGAATGCTGTCTCTCAGTTACCATATGGAAAAATCATTTAAAATTAACCTCAAGGCTTCTTGATGAGTGTTGCACATTGATTGATTGAAAAAAACTCTAAGTGATGTCTAATGGATGTATTAATCATAGCAGACACAACTTGAGAACATTAAGATAAAGTCCTTACTTAAAATACAGAGATGGTGAGATCAAAGTTGACTTCTTGTCCTTTCATGCCTGATGACTTTAAGGGGATGTCATCCAAAAAGTGGAGAATTGGCTTAGATTATCTTAAAAAGGAGACTAAGAGCAAACAAGAAGCAGTAAAAATACCAGAATGTGATGATATGAAAACCTGTGCTTTCCTCAGCATGCTCTTTAAAAAACTTAGAGGAATTAAACTTTCGTTCTGAAGTTTTATATTTCATACATTTGTATGTTCATTCAAGGGAAATATATGATCTGGATTTCTCAAATAAAACAATTTTTTAGTGTAATCAAATAATAAAACACTGTCACATTGATCTTTCCAACCGTTGAATAACTCCCATTGGATTGTTGAGTGTTTAAGAGACTCAGCTGAGTTTTGAGACCTGAGGCATGCAGCAGATCTCAAAAAGCACTTGGCATAGAGGTAGCATTTGCTGTGCCTTATTTTTATCTCTCTGCAGTGCAAACATCAACATTTTGGCTAGTCACCCTGGACTTCATCTATAGACAATGAAGGGAAAGAGAGTTATGTGGAGCTCTTTATCTGGCATATTTTATGTGTGTACATTAGGATAAGATGAATTGCACCTGTAAAACCTATGTAGAGAGCTACACTGCAGACATTTTAATGTGGATGGAAAATTTGCACCCTTTTCGTTATTTGAACAGAGGTCTGATGTTATCATCGTGTCACAGAGATTTGCAGGCTTTGTAGTCTACCTTTCTTACATTGATTATATATCCTCTAATGAAAATAAATACAAGTGTCCATCTTTGATGTCCAATTTTTTGTCTTAGCCATGGTCTTTAACCTCACAGGAGATTCAATATTAATAATTAGCCTTGTTCCCCATAAATTTAAGCACAATGACTCCTATTTAAGTTTGTGGATCATTCTTTACTTTGTGGGTCATTCTTTGCTTCCCATGGATGGGTTATAACAGAATCAGAGAATGGCAGGATTTGGAAGGGACCTCTGTGGATTATCTAGTCTGAACCAGATTTTCTTAAAACAGTTTGCACAGGAATGTGTTCAAAGTAGGTTTTGAAAGTCTCCAGAGAAGAAGACTCCACAACCTCTCTGGGCAGCCTCTTACAGAGTTCTGGCACCATTAAAGGAAAGACTTTTTTTCCTCATGTTCAGATGGAGCTTCCTGTGTTCTAGGTTGTGTCCATTGCCTCTTCTCCTATCACTGGGCACCACTGAAGATGAATGAGAAAGCTTTGAGGAGTTGGAGACTTTGAGTGGACTAATATTTTGATGGTCTGACTAAGAGGAGCTGAGAAGATTATGGTAAACAACCTATTTCCTGAGGAGGTGGGAGAAAATTTTCCTGAAGAGGTGCTACATAAAAACTATTTTCCTCTCCACAAGATTTAAAAAGAGGCATTTTTAAATAGCATACCACACCACCTCTTCATCTGGGAAGCTGAGACACGGTGTGGATAAGTGGTTTTGAGAAAGCATTTTCCTGAATTGGTGTTGAAGGTGCAGATAGTACTGAAAAAAATCTTTCTCTCAGTAACAAAATTGCTCTTTTTCTGTGGACCCCTGTGACCAGTCACAAAACATTAAGACTTCCAAATGTGTGTGTGTGTGTGTGTGTGTGTATGTAAAAAAAAAATAAATTAGCTGAGCTTCTGCAATTCCTGGTAGGTAGTGAAGACTGAATATCAATTTAGATACTCATTTTTGGGAGTTAGACAGAAGGATGGATGCCAGAGCAGATGTGATGATCTGAACTGCCTACTTTTGTGGGTTCATGTTTAAAGAGTGAGTTAAGCATTGTATGCTAGGGTCTGAATGTTGACTTGAGGACCCATCTTTCCCACAAGGTCAGTATGGATATGGTGGCTAGTCCTCCATACCTTGATAAGAAGACATTTTGGAAGATTCCTCCATGAGCTTTACTAGTGGACACCATATGTGTCTTCTACAATGGTAGCAGAAAATGTGGCAGAGAAGACCTGATCACATGGGTCACACCCAAACTCTGGGCTATTATGATCCATCAATGTCTTCAGCTTTGCTAAATCTTTACATCTACATACATCTACATGGAACAGAGTCTTAAAGCTACACCCCCAAAAAAAAACCCACAAACCTTTTTAGCATTTGTACAGATAAGGCCATTTCTATTGGCAAATATTTTGCTTGGCACCGATTCAACGTGTACTAATAGCTTAATAATTTTGGCAGACACACCAATGAAAAATGTTACTGAACCAGACCCAATTATGCGTATAAAATGTAAACAGTTGTGTCTGCTGGGGATAACTGCAGTATGTTGTCAAGCCACGGCTGTAAATTACATATGGTAGATTGCTCTAAATTTGTTTTTGACAAACGACCGTCTGATGAGGTTGTTCCAGGGCCACACAACTGATGGAAGGACATTATCAGCAGAGCGTAATACCAGCATGGCTTTTGTTTCAGCTCTCAGTCCAGCTTGCCAAACTTTGGCAGCATTGACATAAGTTTTTGGGCTTCTTTTCTGCTGTTCACTTCCAGTAGACCCTCCACAATATTCTCATGCTGAAGTTATAATGAGTTAATTCCTGATAACTATTTCTTGTTCTTCGTATTAGCCATGAGTGGGACATCTATTTAAGCTAGTTCTTACTCTGGAAGAATTCCCATGGCACTGGCAGAAGCTGAAGTTTTATAGTAAAGTTTTGAAAGCAACACAAAGCCCTTTATTGCCTCCTTTATGCACCCATTTTGCTAAGCTGGATATACATATGCTATTGAAGCCACCATTCAACCCTCCAAACAGAAAAGCAGCTCTGGAACCGGTTAAAAATGCTTTCAGGAAGAACTTGAATTAAGCCTGGGCTGCAATTAAAGAATCACCACACCAAAGGCAGGGGGTTGGACTCTGAAAAAAAGGGGAAAAAATAATGAAGCTTTTCAGAAAGCAGCAATGAGTAGACCCCACCAACCCAGCACCTGGTGAAACCATCGAGTCTGCCCTCCCACCAGCTTAAATTAGAGCAACGCTGCCACGCAGCAGGCTTCTGCTAAAAGCAGGCATGGAGGGAAAGGTCTTAAAAAGAGGCTTTTCTGATGCATTCAGGTAGAAGAGTGTAAAGTAAATAATGAAGACGAAGGGCAGTGCACAAGAGTGTGACTTTGCATTCCTTTCGCGCCCGCTGCTGTGGAGAGAAGGAGAGAACACAGAAAATGAACTACTGCAAGCCACCATCAGTGGGGAAAGGAAGTTTGAGTTCTGGCTGTTTGGAGTGTAGCCCACCACCAATCACTTCCCTTATCAGACATTTCCAGAGAGCCTATAAACATGCACACTTCAGTAAGTGGCACATTATAAATATGGGTGAGTAACGGCATTGCAGTGGAAAATAAAACCAGTCTATTATTTATCACCATCTTTCTGTGATCATCATATTCCCATTCAAGTAGGTAGCTATTATGAGAGGTTATTGACAGGGCTTTGTCAAGCTTCATATGAGTAAGCTCAATTTCTAAATAACAGTGGCTTGTTTATTCAGTAGTTCCTAATATCCCATTTTCACCTAAAATTCCCCATCTTTAGAATTCCTTTAGTTCCACAGCAATATTGCATTATTTTTTTCCCCCAGGTATTCAGTGACATAGAGCAAGCCAAGGAGAATTATTGGTATGGTTAACTGGAAAATATGTTTGTTAGTATTAATCCAGATGGATTTTTATTTGTATATGTTACACACGTTGTGAAATACATCTGTAACAAGGAATGAAATTTGAATATGAAATAATGATTATATGGCATGGAAAATATGGAATTGGCTCATTTTGTGTTGAGTTCAATGTTTTTTGAGCCAGATGAGATAAGAAAATATAAATAAAGTTATAGGCTTGAACAAACATGGTCTAACTCTTTGAGTGTTCCTGATACAGAATGAGTAATTGTGATAGGACATGACTAGACTTCAAGCAAAGATTCATTACAGAAGATAAAACTGAAGGCAAAATTCTTCAAACACAGGAAGCTGTTTGATTAGTGAGGTTGACTTCATTGCAATCTTACTTCTCCATGAAATGACATATAATGACTTCCAGTGTGCTTTAAATGCACATCTTTGTTGCCCTCATGCACTTTTTCTTCTGAACTAAGCTAATGAAAAATGTAAAGCAGTCAAACACAGGACTCCTCTGACATCACACCATATTTGCTCTTCTATTCTAAATCTTTACTACACTGCCCAAGAAACTGACCCCACATGATATGAACATAGGTCAGGACACCTGAATCTGATTTCCTCCGTTTGTCACCCTGGGAAACAATGGGAACTCTTTCTTCATCCTTTGTGTTCAGCCAGTGAGTGGACCAGGAAGCTAGGCAATTATTGCTGATGATGAATAGGTCTTACAGGGCTTCATCCAAAATGGAATGCAGAATTGGCTTCAATATTGCACAGTCTGCATGCAGAGTGGCATCCAAGGTAGATATCTTGAGGAATCACTCTCACTTGGATTTCAAAGAGGAAGAAAGCTCCAAAGAGCAATGAAGCTGCTGAAGGGTCTAGGGCACAAGTCTTACGAGGAGCAGCTGAGAGAACTCTTCTAAATACCTTAAGGGATGGTGACTTCCCTAGGCAGCGTGTTCCAGTGCTTGACAACTCTTTCTGTGAAGATGTTTTTCCTATTTTCCAACCTAAACCTCACCTCACACAAATTGAGGCCATTTACTCTTGCCCTTTCACTTGTTACTTGGGAGAACAAACTGACCCCCATCTTGCTACAACCTCCTTTCAGGTAGTTGTAGTGAGTGAGAAGGTGTCCCTTAAGTCTCCTTTTCTCCAGAAGAGGTCTAGATGTGGTGCTAAGGGACACGGTTTAATGGTGAACTGGTAGTGATGGGTTAATGGTAGGACCTGACGACCTTAAATGTTTCTTCTGGTAAAAAAGGATTCTATGGTTCTCTTTCAATAGGGAACAGTGACAAAGTCCACCAGGGATTTTCAAATAGGCAAGGAGTGTCCTATTGCACAGTGACCTGATAGCATAATGCAAACATCAATAGAAGTACTATCAGCAAGAACGATTTACAATAAGGCTGAATTTTACCTCTTTGAAGAACCTGATATTTTTTCCTAGACCTACAGCCATAAGGACTGTTATCCCACCTACACCCTGCTGACTTTTATTTTAAAAGATTCTTAGAGATTTTGCATATGAGCTGCTCACTTGTTGACCTGCCAGCATTTGGGGGTTAGCAGGTCTACAAGTAAAAAGAAATGGTTTGAGAAAACAATTTTTACCAAACATAGGAAAAAAGGAACAATGCTTCTTTAAAGGGGTCCTTTTGAAATACACCAAAATCAGACAAATTTAGTGAGACTTCAATTCTCACCTGTAAAAGAACAAAACCACAAATCCAAGGAGCTGCATGCAACAGGGTTTGCATCAGAAAGATGGAGACCTGACTCAGGAAACAGAGATCTGCCAGTATCTTCATCCATTATACCCAAAATTTCAACTCCTCTATTTATAAGTGGTTAAATTATATCCAAGTCTGACTTTAGCTTCCTATTGATGAAGAAATTATTAATCTGCTGGAAGTTCTTGTTCCACTCAAAACTGAGTCTCCAGTTTGAGCATACCTCAAATATAAACACACTACTTCTTATTGTGTAAATTAGGACATTTGGATCCCACTCAACTGTCCTGATCAGGCACACTTCCTAACTTGTCCATTATGACAATTACAGTTTAGAAATGTTCTTACTTCAGTATTTGGTGACTTGCTGTGGGATGTGATGTATTCGCCAACACCCTTGCTTGCTGCTTAAGGAGAAATTTTGCTGCACAGTTCCCTGATGAAGTCAGTGGGATTTTTTTTTGCTTAAAAAAATGGCAGATACGCATCACAGTTGCACCAAAGCCTAGACATGCAAATTCACAGTAAGATGCACAGCTGGCCTTGAAGAATATGCAAGATACAAGAAAAAGTTTTTGGCTCAGACATGAAGACAGTGCCAGGCTGGAGAAAGAAGCACCCCAGGGAGAGAAGCAAATCCTCTGGGCTCGCTGGTAACACAGAATCATAGAACTATAGAATAGTTTGTGTCAGAAAGGACCTTAAAGGTCATCCAGTCTCAAATCCCCTGCCATGTGTGAGGATATCTTCCACTAGATCAGGTTGCTAAAAACCCATCCGCCTGGCCTTGAACACTTCCAGGAGGGAGTCATCCTGTCCTTAACTTTGCAGCGCGTTGCTCATGAACTGGATAAACTGACTGGCTGGAGATTACATCTTTGGTAGAGCCAACTGATGTGCCAGGAACACTGGGAGTCTGCTGGCTTCAAGATTGGGAAATAATTTTCCCTTGGTAATATTATCAGGGGGAAGATGGTGGGTTCTTTAAAGGTCCTACCTTTACAGGGAATTTACCCACCTTTACAGGGAATTTACAACACTGGCCGTGCTCTTAGTCTGCTCTGTTTTTTATCTGTGGCCCATGTAGATTTTACCTCTTGTGGTTATAGGTACTGAAGGTCTTGGCATTGTTACACTGTCTAGAGGAATGATTTATGACCTGTGCTTTGTGTGTGTGAGTGGATGTTGTGTGGGCAAGGGCTCAGCTTTGTTGCTGAATAACTTGGTGTTTGCATTAGGAGCCTTGCTGCCAAATCAGGCATCTTCGGGGTGGGGCTGCTGTGTCTGATGTGGGCTAAGTTGATCCCTGGGGGAAAGCTGGATACAACAACAGAGTGCCTTAATTTAGGTGGGTCTTAACGTTTGATATAATTGTCTGTGATTGTAGGAGCCTAGACATGAAGGCAGTCCCTTCTGGTGCTCAGTGTGATAATGATGACTTATGAATGGTGTTGTAGCTCTTTTTTACCCAATTCTTTCTGCATTTGGTAAAGAACAAAACAATAGAGTGTGGAGTTTCAGCTCTCTCGTGAGTTTAACCAATTACTGTTTTCCTTCAAGCTATATGAATTGCGTGCATTTAATATTTAGTTATCTCCAGACTGTGTACACTAATTTTCATTTATACAATGCGTCTAGTAACTGAGGTAGAGTGAATTTCTTTTTCTATTTCTCTTTTGAATGAAAGCCTTGAGGGAAGCCCACAGTTTTTGATCGTGCTTTGCTTTGATGTAAGCAAATGTTTAAGTTATGCTCTGGCAGAATGTCTGAGACTCGTGTTCATGAATGATGCAGGATTTGTCCTCCTTCCTTGGCGGCTCTATTTATAGCCACGACTGTTTTTATTTTCCATGCAGCCATGAAAGAGAAGGTGAGAAGGAAGCAACCACAAGTCCTTTGTCTAGGCATAGCTAAGTTTGTTCTTGTGCTTTTGCTGTATTGCTGTATTCTTCCATGCTGCATTTCATCCATCTAGCTATAGACCAGATAAAGGTCTTTTCTGTGCCCTGGGGCCCAGAGACCCAAATCTGTACTGCTCTGCTCCACAGGATCATGTAGTCTATAGTGATGTGGTTGCAGTGGAAAACAATGAACTTATTTCTGTGTTCCCACACAGTACATTCACTGTCCTGACCTATGTGTTATGGTTATGCCAGTGTGTAAATCCAAACCAGCCTATATCTGTGTGCAGAAGAAACCAAATCATGAATTCTGGGGTGTTTTTTTAATCTTTGTTTTCCATTTCAGTGCTGCTCTTTGTCTTGTTAGACAGCAGTCCAAGGCTGTGTCTGGATCAGAATGCTCTGCAGTGTCAAGGACTGGGATGTTGTGATAAGATTGGGCAGGGTGCTAGCAAAGGACAGTCATTCTCCAGGGCAGGATGTGCAGCTCTGAGCTGCTGCAGGATAGTAGAAAAGGAGGCAGGACTGCTTCCAAAATGTGCTTCTTTGGTGCGCCCAGGGCACTGTTTTTCCAGCATTTGATGGTAAAGCTTCCACTCGGCTCCTAAGGGAAATGAAAATTGCCTGTCCCTGGCAGAAACCATGAAATACAGTAGTGTGCTGGTAGGGAATTAGCTCCTGCACACCTGGTTCTTCTGTCAAATAAACCTCTGCTTTTCCATATCCTTCTGTGATTCAAGATTGCTATAAATGTCTGCACTGACAGTATATTAGACCGAAGGAGTCTGGAATCTGACCAAGAGATACCTTTAGAAAGAGTGATATATAATGCCAAAAAGAGACAAAATGTGCTGTGCTCAGTTCACACTCAAGTGAGTTCCCCTAATCAAGACAGAAAGAGGTGGAATTGGATACATCCACAACACAGCTTTTTCTTTAGGGTAAGAACAGTAGGAAATAAACTCTGAACATAGATGGTGATTTCAGGGACACAATAGCAAGATCCAAGAAAAAGTGGCAATTAGAGGCTTAATTAAAAACAAGTTACTCAGAAATGCAAGTTAGGGAAGAACTCGGCAATTAAGTTGTATATAACAGAACAAAAGCTTTGCAAACCCTGCAGAGTTTGTTCTGCCAGGTTGCTGTCCTTTTTCTCCAAAGGAGCTCTGCCTGATTCTGTGAGTGATCAGATCCGTGCCTGGAGTTTGTGAATTAATTTGTTTTCCAATTCCTTTTATTTCACCATTTCCTCTTCTTTGTGCTTTGGGAATCTGGTTCCACTGAGGCTAGCGCTCAGATCGCATTCTGTAGCCAAGGAAACAGTATCTCAGATGGATGGGAACTGGAGAGGGTCTCAGCATCTCACAGAGCTTGATGTCTTGTGGCCAATTTTAGAGAACTCTCAGTGGAAATCCAGCTGCTAAGAAGATATTTTGCAGTCTCACATCTTGGGATTTTACTACACTAAAAAAAAAAAAAAAAAGAAAAAAGGCAGCACACATTCCCTGAGCACAGTACATTCTAGCTCTTCACTTTGTTGGCTGTGTCTTAGTACTCTGTGTGGTACTTTGACATTTGAAGACTCTCAGTTATCCTATGTAAAAAAAAAAAAAAATCTAGAAAAAAATTATGGCCTGACTTACTGTTTCCCAAAATTTTGGAGGTTGCCCTTCATTAAAATGCAACTTTTTGAGACTAATTCCCCATCCCAATCTCTCTGGATTGTTTCCCTACTTCTTTCTTTCTTTGTTTCATTTTGCTCTTTTTTTTTCTTTTTTTTTTTTTTTTTCCTTTTCTTTTTCTGCTGTTCTTTAAGCTTGGGAAAGATCTCATCTATTTCATTATTGCTACTTGGATACAGTATAAACAGGCTACTCCCAGGCCAGTAAGCAGCAGTTACAGTGATGTCTATATGACATGTACTGCTAAATATTGACAAAACCAGCTTTTTACTAGTACCCGTTTATTATTGACTTGTCCAAGGTCAAACATCGGGGCAGTGGTAGAGTGCAAGAGGTCACTTACCTGGATGCCTCTGTCTTTGAAACTCTTTCTCAAAGCTCTGGCTGACAAACTAAGGTACCAAAAAATACATATAAAAGCACAGAGTGAGCATAGGATCAGGGAAAAGATTTTAAAAGGACCTTCCTTAGGAAGAACTGATAACAGACACCTGCTGTAGGGAAAGAATAGAGAGGCTTTAAGAAGGACCAAGAAGCAGATCCTGGATTTCAGAGGGGGGTTGGTTACTTTACAAAAGACATGTTGGCAGTGAATTGTTTCTTCAGCTGAAGAAGTACAACCAAGAAATTATTACATTCTCACTACTATGAGATGTGCTATTAAAAATGCTAAACAGTGAGCCAGCCCAAAGTACAGCCTGGAGATCAGCCTCTCATTTTCCCTACCTTCTTCTTTCCTTTTCCCAAAAGCAACACTGATTAGTGCTCGTCAAGAAATAATACAGAAGTAGCCAAGACACAGACTTCCCACCAAGCTGTTGAGCCTTGTCCACCTCTGAGATCTTTCTTGCCATTTTGCAAATCTAAGAGTCAACTGCTGCTTTTCCCCTTCCCTCTCCCTTGTGATGAAATAAAATATAATAAGAAAACGGAGTGAAGAGAAGAAACCACGTAGGGAGAGAAAGAGGGAGAAGGTTACGTGGACGCTAGAGACACTAAGGCTGTGTACATCTGTGAAACACACTTCTCTAAGCCTAGCAATTGTAGCTATAGCACCATGAGTGTACTCAACAGGGTTCTACTTGAGTTTCAGTTAATATAATTTTAGAAGCACTTTAAAGTGCTGAAACCCATTGGAAATAAATCTGAAGTAACCCAGTGGACTGATTTTTCTTCCACCAGCTTCCACTTAAAAAATAATATACACAAGCATCCTGTAACAGGGGCCTAGCTCCTGTTTCCATTTATGCTGGTGGAATGAATGCCACATGATTCTATCAGTAAGTAGCATTAAAATATTCAGGAGTGTCACTCAAGAGAACTAGATAGAAAAAAAATTTATTGATTTCATTTTTTCCCCCATAGATGTTTGTTTTTTTAACTTAGTGTTTCACTGCAGTCGAGTTCAATGCTAAAAGCAACATGAATACTAAGTGAAATTATTTACATTCACAACCTTCCTAAAGCAGCAAAATCTCACTGCATAAACACAGGACTGATACCAAGATGAATGAGGGTGTTTGATGTGCCTTGTTTTTCAAATGTATTCCCAGGAGATCACAAGTCCTCTAATTCTTCTATTCATTTCCATGGGTTGGCAATAATACCTGATGGTAGGTGGATATAAAAGCGTGGTGATACTTAGTTCATGTTTTGAAGAAGCCACATGGAGGTAGGGATTATTATATCAAATTCTGCAGGACTCATGTAACATGTTTCCTTATCTTTCATTTACTACACATTAGCTGAACAAATTACCCCTCTCTACAGTTTAACCAACTCCTATGGATCACGCTATCAAGCTAAAAATAAATGAAGGTGGATTAATGAAATAGTCAAGAAATATGTCCAAACACTCAGCTGGTGATATCTTTTCGTCAGTGTTTTGCTTTCTAAAGAACAGCGCTGCACTATTGAACTTCAACTGTAAAATGCTATGGAGCCTTTTTTACCACTTTCCTTCTCCTACACCCATTTAGTTTTGTAAAATTGTGTAAAAATCTGCAAGATGGGAATGGTAGGCAACAGCTTGTCTTTCACTTTTGCCATTCCCAGATGCATGGCTTTGCTCTCCTCCCTGCTCCTTGCTCCTGGACAGCTCCTTCCCAGCCCTTTCCAATGACTGGAGACATCTCGAAACACAATGAAACTAGTTTTACTATCAGAGTAACCTCTCTACTTAGCAGTTTAGAGGATGCTCTCTATTACACCTTTCTTTGTTTTTTCAAATGCTCTTTAGGACTTCTGAGTAGCATGCTAGTGAGTTTATCAAGACAAGCTGCTTGAAAAAAGTCCAGCCCAGGGCAACAAGGATGATTAAGGGAGTAGAACATCTTCCTAGGAGAGACTGAGGGAGCTGGGGCTCTTTAGCTTAGAGAAGAGGTGGCTGAGAGGTGACCTCATCAATGTTTATAAACATGTAAAGGGTGAGTCCCAAGAGGATGGAGCCAGGCTCTGCTCAGCGGTGCCCAGAGACAGGATAAGGGGCAATGGGTGGAAGTTGAGGCATAGGAGGTTTCACGTAAATGTGAGGAAAAACTTCTTCACTGTGAGGGTGACAGAGCACTGGAACAGGCTGCCCAGGGAGGTTGTGGAGTCTCCTTCTCTGGAGATATTCAAAACTCGCCTGGATGAGTTCCTGCATAATCTGGTGTAGGTGATCCTGCTTTGGCAGAGGGGTTGGACAAGATGACCTTTTGAGGTCCCTTCCAGCCCCTGAAATTCTGTGATTCTCTGATGTCTTTAGCTGCTCCCATAAATCTGCCCAGGCAAAATTTCCATGCCACGTTAAGGTTTTGTGCACTCAGCATGCTTTCCACACTCAAACTCTATCCATAGCCAAGTGTGGAGGATCTGGCTGCTATCACTACTGAAATGAGCAGGAATCTTTTCAGTGGCTAGCCTGCCAATTCTGAAGAATTGTGTCTTCAACTCATGTGACTGAGGCTGATACATCTGATGCTGAATTGGCTTATCTATGATTGTCTCCAGTCCACTATGAGAACTTTCATGCAGCTGCAAAACCACTTTGAATACTGTATTCTGCATTCTTCTCTAGGAGGCAGACTATCTAGTCATGATTATTGTAAGTACTGTCTCACAAAATCAGAGAGGTTGGAAGGGACCTCTAGAGATCATCTAGTCCAAGCCTCTGGCTAAAGTAGGGTAACCCAGAGCAGGCTGCGTAGGATCACAGTGTCCAGGCAGGTTTGGAATCTCTCCATAGAAAGACTCCACAGCCTCTCTGGGCAGCCTGGTCCAGTGCTCTGTCACCTCATAGAAGTTTCTCCTTATGCTTAAGTGAAACATCCTGTAAAAGATGCTCCAGTCCCCTCAAGCATCTTCATAATCTCCACTGAATTCTCTCCAGTAGTTCCTTGTCTCTCTTGAAGTAAGGTGACCAGAATTGGAAACAGATGCAGCCTTGCCAAAGCAGAGTAGAGGGGGAAGAGAACCTTCTTCAACTTGTTGATCACCCTCTTCTTAATACACCCTAGGACACCATTGGGCTTCTGTGCCACAGGAGCACATTGCTGGCTCAAGATAAATTTCTTGTCCATCAGGATTCCCAGGTCCTTCACTGCAGAGCTGCTTTCCTGAAGGTCAACTTCTAACCTTTACTGGTGCATGGGGTTATTCCTCTCCAGGTGTAGAACTCTACACTTGCCCTTGCTGAACCCTGTTAGGTTTTTCTCTGTCCAACTCTACAGCCTGTCCAGGTCTCACTGAATGCCAGCATAGCCATACAACAAACAATTACTTGTCATGAACATTTGATTGCATCTGATTTTGGCATGGCATTTGTAATAATAGAACAAGTCAGAATATAAGGACATGTGATTTTCAACTGTGGCCATCTCATTCCCACCAATCAGTGGCAAGATATTTTTATGCAGACACAGTGCAGAGATGCCTAGAGAAGGTGCACTTCGAATGAGAGAAGGCAAACAAGATAAATGTTCATTTTGTTGTACAAAATGCTGCAAATTATATGCCATGGTCATCTGGATAACTTGTCTCAGGGGTGGTTTCTTTAAAAGAAAGTAGCCATGCAACAATAAAATCCACAGGAAGGAGTAGTCCACTGAGCACCAGCTGAAGGATAATACTGTCTTCTCTTTTCCTGGCCAAAGATTATTAAATAAAATTAACAACCAAGATTAAATGTCTTCTCTTGCTAGACTGGGAATAGAGTTGCAGCACATTTACACTCCCATAAATGAGATCAAATTTGGCCCTTCCTAATTAATCCGGGATCATAGTGAGACCTCATAGTTCTGTACTCTGGAAAGCTGGAAATAACTTCAAAGAATGCATTTTAATTGACAAGTGCATTCATTGCCAGAGAGAGGTATAACATGAAAAGGGGATTAACACCCAGCTGTGCTCTGGAGGAAATTTAAGGCACAGACATACTGTAGATCAGATAAAACCTGCATTAATGCTCACAAATGTGAAATTTCATTGTCTTCACTAATGCTAAGCAGTGCACATCTGCCAATTAAAAGTCTCTCCATTCTGGTGTCTTCTACCCAGTGGTAGGGCTGCTCACCCTGACTCACCGTTACTATTGAATTACTGTGCAGTTATAGCTGCACATCTTCGTAGTCAGCAGAGTATTTGCTTCCTCCCTGGGGGTAATGCAAAGCTGGAACAAGCTGACAGTTTCCAGATCTCCAATGAATATACCTCACTAAAGCAAGAACACAGGGATATTTTGAAGCTTAAGTGATGTTATTCGGGGGCTCTGATTCTCTCTGTCAAAGCTGCTATGAGAAACAACTCCTGCTTTCAGTCAAGCTATCTTCTCAACCATCCTCCTGGGCCACCTTCCAACAGCTGTTGTGATAAGTTAAGGATTATTTAGGGCCCATTACAAACTGCTGGGGATTGCCATTGAGTAAGGAATCTAGACCATGCTCCGTACAAATAATAAGCAGATGTTTGAGAGGGGAGGAGGCTTGTACAGCAGTTTTGCAGCTCTGGAGGTTTTCCTTAGAAAAACCCATCTTGTCATGCCCAGGCTATGAATTCAGGCTTTATTTGGATCAATGAATTGCCTTCTGGTTGTATAGAGGATTCCACAGCATTGTGATATAGGTATAGATCTCCATTCAATGGAAACGGTTTGCATTCCTATTAGGCAGTGGCAAACTGGTTAGAAGCTTGGCCCACATCTGCCTCATTTGGGCTACTGGATTTTTGCAATCATTGCTGTGGATTTGCCCACCTTCATTCTGAATTATCCAGTAGAGTAATCCTGAGAAGTGGAAGAAAATCTACCAGGCTATTACATTCCAAATCTACCAGGCTATTCCATTCCCAATCCAACACAATCTGAACATGAGCCAGCAGTGTGCCCAGGTGGACAGGAAGGCCAATGGCATCCTGGCCTGTATCAGGAATAGTGTGGCCAGCAGGACAAGGGAGGTTATTCTTCCCCTGTACTCAGCACTGGTTAGGCCACACTTTGAGTACTGTGTCCAGTTCTGGGCCCCTCAATTCAAGAAAGATGTTGAGGTACTGGAACATGTCCAGAGAAGGGTGACAAAACCAGTGAGTGGCCTGGAACACAAGCCCTATGAGGAGAGGCTGAGGGAGCTGAGGTCGTTTAGCCTGGAGAAGAGGAGGCTCAGGGGAGACCTCATTGCTGTCTAAAACTACCTGAAGGGAAGTTGTAGCCAGGTGGGGGTCGGTCTGTTCTCCCAGGCAACCAGCAACAGAATGAGGGGACACAGTCTCAAGTTGTGCCAGGAGAGGTTCAGGCTGGATATTAGGAAGAAGTTCTTCACAGAGTGATTTGCCATTGGAATGTGCTGCCCAGGGAGGTGGTGGAGTTGCCGTCCCTGGAGGTCTTCAAGAAAAGACTGGATGAGGCACTTAGTGCCTTGGTCTAGTTGATTGGATAGGGCTGGGTGATAGGTTGGCCTGGATGATCTTGGAGGTCTCTTCCAACCTGGTTGATTCTATGATTCTATGATAAGGCTGCTCATTTATACAGAACACTGTGTTTCTGTAGTGCTTTGGGAAGTCTAGTTTGAGTTGCTCATCAGGGTTTTGTAATCATTATTTATTTTATTCTACTTCTCAATGGGATCTGATCATTAGGAAAATGTTTCATTTCATTAATCAGAATTTTTCTTTTTCTTAATCAAATCTTCTTTTGAATTCGTCAGCACTGATATCCATCCTGGTTTTGCCTTGATACTTGAATCCTCCAGATTTCCGTGGATTTTTGTGATCCCTTTGTCTCTACTGCCTGCTAATCTACATATGTTTATTGCATATGTTTAATAGATAAGTCATTCTTATCTCTTCCCTTTAAGGTTTCCTACACATGCACACTCCCCAGCATATTGATATGCTTTTGGTAGTGACCTAGAGATGCATGACACACTCTTAAGTCTGCTCATATTAGAGTCCTGTAGAGCAAGATATACAAGTTTCCCTGCTGCAGGAGGTACTAATGTAACTGTGGAGTCTGTGATGCCACCTGGTCTATGAACTGAATAGACTTCTAGCTGCCTTCCCCATCTGCCCTCCTAAGAACACCTTACCTCAAATGTAGGAAGCAACACCATCACTGTTATTACTTGTGTCCTGTAACACCACTGTGATGTAGAATTGTAGTATAGGGGATAAACCCACCACAGCTGATTTGTAGAGTGCTGGGGAGTTGTAAAGCAGCTGGGACATCTGCTGAAAACAAAGAGACCTCAGTGTACTCCCCATTCAGCCTGAAGGGACTAATCCTCACAGTTCTTATAAATCATGCCAATCAACAAGCAATAGTGCAGGAAGTGTGGAGGTGTGATTATCTTTGGAAGCAAGAGACTAAGAACAATTAATGGAATAAAATAATAAATGTGGCCTGTGCTCTTTACTATGAAATATAAGGTCGATAAGGTCTTCCCTTGTCTTCTATTCTCCACGATGAAGAATCTCAACTATTCCAGTCTGTCTTCATTTTAATTGCATTAGTAATAGGGTCTGAATTTACATATCCTGCATTGGGATCACTAGGACTCAATTAGAACAGAACAGAACAGAACAGAACAGAACAGAATAGAATAGAATAGAATAGAATAGAATAGAATAGAATAGAATAGAATAGAATAGAATAGAATAGAATAGAATTAACCAGGTTAGAAGAGACCTTTGAGATCATCAAGTCCAACCTACCATCCAACACTATCTAATCAACTAAACCATGGCACCAAGCACCCCATCCAGTCTCTTCCTAAACACCTCCAGTGATGGCAACTCCACCACCTCCCTGGGCAGCCCATTCACAGTATCACAGTATAACCAAGGTTGGAAGAGACCCCAAGGATCATCAAGTCCAACCTGTCCCAACAGACCTCACAACTAGACCATGGCACCAAGTGCCACGTCCAATCTCCCCTTGAACACCTCCAGGGACGGCGACTCCACCACCTCCCTGGGCAGCCCATTCCAATGGCCAATTACTCTGTCTGTGAAGAACTTCTTCCTAACATCCAGTCTAAACCTCCCCTGGCACAGCTTGATACTGTGTCCTCTAGTGCTGGTGCTGGTTGCCTGGGAGAAGAGACCCACCCTCACCTGGCCACAACCTCCCTTCAGGTAGTTGTAGACAGCAAGAAGGTCTGCCCTGAGCCACCTATTCTCCAGGTTAAGCAACCCCAGCTCCCTCAGCCTCTTCTCACAGGGCTGTGCTCCAAACCCCTCACCAGCTTTGTTGCCCTTCTCTGGACATGTTCCAGCAAGTCAACATCCTTCCTAAACTGAGGAGCCCAGAACTAGACACAGGACTCAAGGTGTGGCTTAACAAGTGCTGAGTACAGGGGCAGAATGACTTCCCTGCTCCTGTTGGCCACACTGTTCCTGATGCAGGCTGGGATGCCATTGGCCTTCTTGGCCACCAGGGCACACTGCTGGCTCGTGTTCAGCCTACTATCAACCAGTACCCCTAAGGCCCTTTCTGCCTGGCCACTCTCCAGCCACTCTGACCCCAGCCTGTAGCACTGCATGGGGTTGTTGTGGCCAATGTGTAGAACCCGGCACTTGGATGTGTAAAATCTCATGCCCTTGGACTCTGCCCATCTGTCCAGCCTGCCAAGGTCCCTCTGCAGAGCTCTCCTACCTTCTAACAGATCAACTCCTGCCCCCAGCGTGGTGTCATCTGCAAACTTACTGATGATGGACTCAATCCCCTTGTCCAGATCTTTGATAAAGATATTAAAGAGCATGGGGCCCAGCACTGAACCCTGGGGAACACTACTAGTGACTGGCTGCCAGCTGGATGTGGCACCATTCACCACCACTCTCTGGGCTCAGACCTCCAGCCAGTTCCTCACCCAACACAGAGTGCTGCTGTCCAAGCCATGGACAGGAGTTTGCTGTGGGGGATGGTGTCAAAGGCCTTACTGAAGACTACATCCACAGCCTGCCCCACATCCACCAGGCAGTCACCTGATCGTAGGAGATCAGGTTGGTCAGGCAGGACCTGCCCTTCCTAAATCCATGCTGGCTGGGCCTGATCCCTTGGCCATCCTGTAAGTGTTGTGTGATTGTACTCAAGATGACCTGTTCCATAATCTTGCCTGGCACTGAGGTCAGGCTGCACCTTCAAGAACTCTTTCTTGAAGAAGGTCCAGTCCTCCTGGACCCAGGGATGTTTCCCAAGGTACCTTCTGAGCTAGTTCCTGCATCAGGTCAACACTTACTGATCTGGAACAAGCCAACTATCCTTTTTGGATGGATTAACCCAACTTCTCCTTACCTCAGAGCTTCTAATATCCCATGACAAGCTCAGATGGTCCCTTTCACCTGTTTCTTCTATTCCAAATAGAAATTTCAGATGATGTGCACCCTCCTCCCCACCTTAAGCTAACAAATGAAAAACAAGTTTTGTTGCTGCTGTTGATGTTTTAGGGTATCTGGAATTAAGAAGATACAATAATTGCATTAGCACCCTGCTACAACTCTTTGACATTCATTTCAGTGGCTCAGGTCATAATTGCAAGGGAAGTATGAAGAACATCAGTATGAAGAACATCCCATTGCAGCAGGCATAGATGGATTATCTCCACTGCACAGCCTTTTCCAACTTCTTCTTCAAGGTCCTATTTCTTATCTCCAGCAATGATTCACAGGGCAGTGACACAAACAGCATGGGCTACATGGACCTTCTACGCCACACAAATCCCCCTCTCTGTTTCATGGCCAGCATTTGCAGCCAAGCGTGACGGAATGCATCTGACCCATTTATCAGACAGCTCACAAGTGGTTATCAGGGCTTGCCAGCCTCAAGCTTCTTGAGCTTTA
Source organism: Picus viridis (assembly GCA_033816785.1). Taxonomy (NCBI): domain Eukaryota; kingdom Metazoa; phylum Chordata; class Aves; order Piciformes; family Picidae; genus Picus; species Picus viridis. The sequence goes on from CM066566.1 coordinate 35,129,723, forward strand.
AAGAAACAAATGCTCCTGATGCACACTTCCCAGCTCTGCAGCATGTTTCTCCCATCATGCTGCTCTTCTTTCATTTCAGCAACCATTACTCTTACAGCAACACATTTTTCTCCTGTTTACATTTCAGATTCTAGACTGTACCCTACTTTTAAGCTCTTACACACCTTCAAGTCCTATTTGCTCCTTTTATTGTTCTGTAGGCTGATTATTCTGATTTGGGAAGGTAAACTCCATGAGAGTTTCACAATATACAATCCATAGCCACTGGAGGTTTCTCCTCAGCTTTCTTTGCTTAGCATGTTTCTCATCTTACCATCTCTCTGTGTCTTCCAAGTGAGCAGGATCATTCACTCTCTGCATAAATTTCTCCGCTTAGATGATATGAAAATATTCCCTATTGAAGTTTGAGCCTTGCAGGTATAACCTCTGGACGTTGTCATGAGACCCCAATATTCTTCTCAGGAGAACTGTAGAACATGACCTCATGATCAAGTCACCACATGCAGGTGCTTCCCATGGATGAGATTTGCTTTCAAATGGTATTTTGAGCTAATGAGGTCTACAAGAGCAGCAGGTATTTCACTCTGTGCATCAGACTGCTTCTGACTTAGGAAGTTGCCTGGTCCTCCGCTGCCAAACTCACGTCTTTCTACAGAGGTAAAGCATATGTCTGACAGTTGCTCTCTGGAGTCTATATAGTAAATGTGGCCTTAAAAGCAATAAAGATAAAAAGAAATGTCCAACAATCCAGCTCTGTTTTATTTAAAAGAGAGCTAGAGAAAGAAAATGGCATAATAGTCAAATTTAGTAGGAGCATGTGAAGTCACCACTGAAATATCCACTTGAGCTCATTGAAGCATCTGCATATTTGAATACACCTAAATAGGAAGGAAAAAAGCCAAGACATGTGGCAAGGGGAGGGAGGAAGGGATTTTAACTGTTAAGCCTACAAGCTTAGGGTGAAAATACGCTTTCCAGGGGATAATGCTTTCCCCACAGTGACAAAAAAGGCATAAACATCTCAAAGATGAGACTAGTCTAACTACAAGACTTAGACTAGATTGGGAGCAGGAAAGAGATCTCCATTCAGATCCCAGTTCTGCTGCCAGCAGAGGCATCGAGTGATTCACCACATGGGTTTGTCCCCGAGTTCTCTTCATTGCCTCTGTTTCCCCAGCTGTAACTGGAGCTCTGCTTTCCGGCACACCATCTGTGGTCATTTCATAGACTTCTTTACCAAGAAAACATTTCTATTCTTAACACAGCTTGACAAGGAAACTTCTGTTACTAATGAGTGCACAGTCCTTTAATTATTCTACCTGTCTACCTCAGTGTGATATCCTCATTTGGGAACACAAAACTGATACAAACAAACAGAACCTCGTAAGTAGAAAGGGCTTGGACAGAAAATAAGGTAGATCTTTTTACGGTGATGCATAGGCAGGAGCATGGATCATTGCTAGAAATAGCACTGCTTAGGTGCCTGCTCTTTGGACAGGGCTAGAACATTTGACCTGTCTTGCCCACCCTTTCTGTCACCTTGTGATTCATGATTAATTCACTTGATGGATGGCACTTTACGGATGTCAAGCAAAGTCACAGCCCGGGCCTTCAGGGAGAGCACACCTCTGTGTCGAGCATCCTGAAGATAAAGAGCAGCATAAATACTGCTGAGGTAGATTGCCTTGATCCTGGTAGGTCTCTGCAGGTGTTTTTTTCATAGAAAAATGCACCGAGAACCCAGGCTTTCCTGCATTCATTGGTATGCCCCTCCAATATTTGCTTGTTCAGCTTTCACTCAAACAGGAGAGTCATGGGTAATGGATAGGTAATTTAATATAATGTTGGGAATTCAGCTTGGAGACAAGCTTTTACATGAGGCCAATGAGCTGCTCTCATGTTCAGTCATGGCTCTGCATTTCTGCCTATGGCTCTGAGGGAAAGTTTTTGTCTGGATTTTGTTTTTATCTTATTTTGATTTTCATCTGAGAGTTTTCTTACACTCATGAGTTGCCAGCGCTGGTGAAAGGGCCAGTTCTGCAGACAAGGCAGGATTAAAGTATTTTTTCTCCTGGTGGATCCCATGAGCTCATGGGCTTCGAAACCAATTGTTCCTAATGCACCTTATTAAGGTGAAAACTCAAAGGTAGAGAGGAGAGAAGGGAGAGGGAAAGACATCTGCTTCAGAGCGTAATGAAATCATAGCCACATGCAGGCATGGGTGAGATCAAGGGATGCTTTTAAAATATTAACAAATCTGAAAACCAATCCCCAGGGGTGCTTTAGGAATATTTGATTTGACAATAACGCAATTACAATCCGCTCTTTGCCAAGAACCATGAAAGATAGCATTCACATCCAATAATCCCCCCAAATGGCATCTTTCTTTCTTAAACACCCCTTCATTATTGTTCCCATTGTTTGTCCATTTGCAGAGCTTCATGTAATAACTTGAAATCAGAGATTAGAGTCTGGATGGAAGCCTGGCAACATCTTCTTTCTGGCTAGTATTGCCTTCACTCCCAGACAACCTGCTCTAAATGATATCTGCTCCATCAATGTACTTGTAATGAAAGACCAGTTCCATTTCATTTGCTCTTCTTACTCTTAAAAAAAAAATAAAGGTGGGGGGAAGAAAGAAAATTAGAAAATAGAATGCTGTGAAAATTTACACTGTTTAACCACCTTGGGAAGAAAGGGAAGGAGCAGGGATTTCCTTAAAAAACAAATCCAAGGTCCCATTTATTGCTCCATTCATGCCTTCCAGCTGTGAGATTACCAATGCCTAGCTCTTCCAATGTCTCTGAAATGCACATAAGGTGTGGGTTAAAGAGCAGGATATCACACTGATTTCATGACTTGTGTAATTAACTTACAATCAAAATAAAAACCACATTTTCATTCACAGAAGTATCTGAAAACTACTGGAAGTATGGAAGTATTATTCCCCTGCAGTTTGGCCAGCTGCAGTTTTGGCTCTGCTTATGCTAATAAACTCAACACTACTGGGGAGTTGTTGTTTATGTTGTTGAATAAAAACTAAGCAACAATTAATAGAAGTTCCTGGCAAAGTTTTGACCTGGGCCAAACATTTTTTGAGCACAGCTCAGGCAACAGCATGGGCCAGGGACCAGTCCCAAAATGCAGAAGACTGCAATCACCCTGTTTTGGAGACTAGGAGGGTTTATTACATAGATGGAAGCTTCTCCATGCCAATTGGCCTCAGTACCAGGGAACAGTCCCAGACTGTTATTTACTGTAATAAAATATTTAATTTACTAGTGTAGATATCTCCTTTGTGTCTCAAATTTCAGCTGCACTATTCCCAGATTACACTGGTGAAAAGTCTGGTTGAGGACCAATACAGTATTAGTATTCCTGTTCAGCAATAAATATGAACCACCAAAGCTATTTACTGCTTTTGTTTCTGCTTGCTTGTTTGAAAAATAAAAGTGGTCTAAATACATTTGTTTCCAAACTTACAAATTACTGAAGCTTTTTTCCTATATCTTAGTGAAATATATTCATTTCAGCCTTAGCCTGGGGCCGACTGGAAAGCTGATACAGTTCTCACCCCAGAAAAGGGGTGGGAGGTGTCACAAAAGAAGGAACACAGAGAGGCCAGCTAGTAATATTGATGTGACTAATATACTGCTTAAGCACTCAGGTTATGGTTTGACTTGATGATCTCAAGGTCTTTTCTAAACAAATGATTCTATGATTCTCCTGGAGTATTTCTGCCTCTGCAGTCTACAGGAAAAAGTGTTGGCCAGACCCTAAACCAAACCTTTGGCCTCGCTTCTGCAATTACCTTGTTTTCTAAATCCTGGAATCAGATATGTGGTCTACATTTCTCCCTCCCCTATGAAACAGCTGCCTGTTCTGATATGGATCAGCTATCTTGAGCTGAAAAGCATGAAGCAAGAGCCACAGGTGTGTACACCTTAGGCCAGGATCTGTCTGTGATCCTAACTCCCCTTTCCCGTACATTTATGCAGAGCCTTCCCATCAAGAGCAGTTTTGCACAGCACTGTAAAATCAAGGACTTAAAACATTACGAAGTCCACCTTTCTGCTTGCACTCCTGTTGTTGTTGCAGCAAAGATGGTGGAAGGGAAGGTGAAAGGAGGCTCATGTCTGCCCTCCTTGTGCCAATACAGTTCATGCAGTGTTAATAAATTCAGTTAGAATGCTGGGCTTTTCACTAATGAGGCTCCAGGATAGGCACATTTATTTATTGCTGCTGCCCTCATAGAACCTTTGAACTCTAGAAGAAAGGGTGATGTGGAAAACCAGGCTTGGGAAGAAACATTCCATGTTGCCAGAATTCTGGCCAGATCACCTCTGTCACATCCCTTCTCCCTGTTTTTGGCAGCAATGTCATTGTGTGCTTTCAGAGCTGCAGATGACGGTCACTCAGAAGGGCAAGATGACCACTTGGTGCAACTTCTTGTTCTTAATTTTCCATCCAAGGATATGCCAAAGCAGTCACTGATTGCTGTTCAAGGTGGGATGGGGAGCAGACCAGAGCATCTAGACCATGTACTCCCATGATGACTGGTGCCTTTTCAATGCCACTTCATGCCCTTGGTTTCTGCATGTACCTCCCCAGTCTTCCTCAGAAGCAACTACTTAAGAAACAATCCTCCCCAAATCTAAGCCATGGAAACCTCTGCTTGTTTCAATTAAGCATATAATTATACAGAGAATGTTGTTTGACTCATTGGCTTCAGTCCAAGCCAACACACAGACACCAAACAATGCCAGGGTAGGAGGTAAAACACATGTGAGTAAGATTTCCATTTACAGCTCCTTGCTTTGATGCTGTACTCATCCCCCTTACACACATCCTTTCCTGAATCACAACTTGTAGGTTAATGCAAGCTTAGCTCAGCTGCAAAAGCTCAGCTACAGGCTTCTCCTACACATTCCTGGGTAAGCTGAGCTGTGAGAGAGGCAAAAAGATGCTTAAGATCCTTCAGTTTGTCTGAAATCTTCACACCTTCTCCATCCAGATGTTGCAACATCTGGGGTGCAGAGCAGACAGCAGTTATAGTGAAATCCTGACCAGGACAGCAGGGAGAAGGGATGTGGGAGCTGCTTTTACTCTAAACAGCATTATTGTCTCTCATAAATCCTCCTTCAGCCCATGCTTTGGCTAGCAGCAGATCCTGGCTGCTTTACACACAGTCTCACTGTGTAACAGTGAACCAGACTGGATCCTTGGTCTGAAAAAAAAATGCATTTGATTAAATTTAATTTTTGCAATAATTTTCTCCCAGAAAAGGGCCACACAGATACTTTTATTGCCTCAAGTAATGAGACATTCATAGGTAAAACCAACCAGACGCAATGAGATAGGAGATCTTTCTCTTTTTTTGACTATTCACACATTTCTCTGCCTCAGAAAATTGTGAGGTGCATGCATCCTGTGGTATGCTAGACAATTCAAAAGTAGTAACAGGAAAAGGAAATAAAATTCAGTTTCTTATCACAGGAAAATAAGGAAAATATATTTGAGAAAGGAAGACCATAGAGACTCAGGTGGTGGTGGGGAAATCCCTTACTTAATTGGATTAATCCCCAGTTTACAGCTCAGACAACTGACCTACAGATTTGGCTTTTTATAGGATTTCCATCATCAGGATATATAAGTGTCTTAATATTATCCCTTGACAGAGTAAACAACTGAATGCTCTTCAGTTTATGTCACAGCACCACATTTCCAGTACATCTGGGACTGGACAGCTAAAGATACTGAGCCCACCCTCAGAAGCCAAGGAGCATGGATCAACCTCTGTGTTGTCTTAAAAGCAAACCAGATTTTTAGAAGAATCACATATTCCACCTCCTTTTGCATTTAACCATTTGCGGGGTGCATCTGCCAGTAGCAGGACTTTGTGTATGTGCCCACACAGAGGGGCAAGGGTCAGATTTACACATCCACACACTTCAAGAAAGCTTCAAAGACATCCCAGCTATTGTCATTGGCAGGAGTGTTTTTTTCCCCACCTGCTTTGGGATGCACTAATCACCACTGCACGAGCCACAGAGCACTTGGTGTACGTTCCCCACCTTTAGCATCATCATGGGTGTTTGCCGCCAACCTTCTGCACCTATGAGGATGTTGGGAGGTGTTTTCTGTCTTATATCCATTCCCATGAATTCAGTTGTATTTTGTAAGGTGTTTGTTTACATGAGTCCTCACTGCTCTCAGGGGAGCCATTAATTTATCTGCTTTGCTTTCCGTCAACAGGAGCTGACAGAGGGAGGTATGGGTTAACTGCTCTGTTTAGAGCGAGTGGCAGGTGCTGGTATCACTCAAGCTAAATGAAAATATAAATATCTCTTTACCTGCCCAAAGAATCAGCTTAAATGCACAGACCCCAGTGCTTAGGCTCAACTTGTTTATAAGCCAAATGACCCAATGAAGCAGTGAATGTATTTAGTGACAGCATGAAGGTTGAGGCTGCACCAGACCTCAGCTACATATAATTATGGAATGAAAAATTCAAAACTGCCTTAATTATAGTAGGCACTACACTTAGAGTGCCAGAAAGGAGCCTAATTTTAGACAAATACCTGCTCAGTCAAACCCAGTCCCCCCTGAAGGTCCTCAGGGGGATTCTTGCAAATTGGAGGTTCCCAAGGTCACAGGAAACATCTGACAAAAATTGCCACTTTGCTTTCTTATATGTTTCTTCATTTTGGCTCACTCTGGGCAGGAGATTTCCAAAAGACTCCTATTTCTTAATTTTATTCCTTTTCCTCCTCAGCACTGATGCTTTTGAAGGCTGAAAGATGGTGCAGTGCAGCCCATATCATAAATGTGAACATTAAAAGGTTGTGTACAGGGACCTGCCCTTATAAATCCCCATTTTACTTCCCAAGAGAAATAAATGGCAAATACTTCTATGTAATTTAATGAATCAGATGCACAGTCCATAGCAGCCATTGCTGGTTTAAAACCCAAGGCCAGTCAGGAGATGAGACAACAAATTCACTCCTCTCTGGTCAGAAATGGAGTTAGAACAAAGTGTTTATTAGAACATCTTAAAATATAGTTTACAGGATGAATGAATTACAAAACACAAAGCTCCAAGGCAGTAGAGAAGACCTAATCTTTTACTTTATTTTTTAATGCAATAAAAAGTATTTTTCCTCTATGGGAAACCAAAAAATATTACTGAAATGAAAGAAAAATTAAAATAAAATGCTGACTCTATTTGACTGCTTTGCTTTCAAGTGTTTTCAACTTATCCTGAAAACACTGTGGTAAAGACATGATGGAGAAATCAAAGTATTAATAGAAATTCCAGTTAAAGATAGAGAAAACTCAGTCTGCAAGGACAGAAAAATGGATGTGGCCATGAAGCAGAGGAGTTTCAGCAAGGCAACTTTCAGGAAAAGAGCAGCAGCTCTTTTGGCAGAAATGGAGCAATATCATCTCTCAGAGTTGCAAAATGATCATTTTGTCATGGCTGGCAGGGGTTAGAGCTGGAAAAGATGTATTAGAAGAGCTGTTAGAAACCTCTTGGTTTACAGTCTGAGAACTAGTTAGAAATGGGCAGCAGGCTGAAGGGGGTGATTCTGCCCCTCTGCTCTGGTGAGACCCTACCTGGAGTACACTGCTTTGAAAATCATAAGAACTAAATACAGGTTTTGATTAGCTCACATCCTGGCAAAATATTTCTTTCATATAAAGTGCTTTTTTAATTGAATTATCCTTTGTGATTTTTAAAACATACAAAGTGATTGGACCTCTGCTATTTATCATTCTTCTCTGCAAGAGCTTGCCAACATAGGAAGGAAATTGGGTCAAGAATTTATCACAAAAAAGCAGATAAGCATGTTCTTTTATGTCCTTGATTCTGATGAGCCTAATAATCTTTGCAAATCATTAACATGTCATGGCCCAGAATCCATCCTGGAACTGTATGATCTCACCTAATAAGTTTCTTGTTCGACTCCTGGACTCTCTCAGTCATCTTCTGATATATGTCTCATGGATTATTTATTGAAATGGCATGCTTAAAAGCATCAAACAAGAACCCGCTCCTTGGCTGTGAAACAGCTGAGAATAGTTATATCTGTTTTTCATAAAATAGGCCCAGAAGGTTAAATGCCTTGTCCAAGATCACACAATAAATTAATGGTATTTAGGCAGAAGAGGAACTAGTGCTCTTTCCCAGACTCTTGCTTCTCAGCAGTAGACATCACTATCTCTCCATCTCAGGAACAATTGCATGGTCCTAAATGGTTTATTCACTACCCAAACTCATGGCCTCAATCTCTCACACTCTTGTGTCATTTGACCCTTTGCAAGGTCAGAAATGCACACAGCACACGGCAGAGATGGTGGCCACATGCTAAGCTTCTAAACTTGGTGTGGTTTGGTGGTGGGGTTTGGTTTTTTTTTTCCCCTGTTTTTTTTTTTTTTTTTTTCTCCCCATAGATTCATAGAATGGTTTAGGTTGGAAAGGACCTTAAAGATCATCTAGTACCAACTGCCTTGCCAAGGGAAGGGACAAATTCCACTACACCAAGGCCTCATCCAGCCCGGCCTTTAACATCTCCAAGGACGGGTCATGCATGACCTCACTGGGTAACCTGTTCCGGTGTCTCACCATCCTCACTGTAAAAGATTGCCAGAAGACAGGCTTTCCAGAGAAAGAAAATCAAATTATGACTCCTAATGAAATGTTCACAGTTCAGGGATGGTCACTGAGTAAGTTTCTGTGTTTACCTGAATGTGCCCTACTACATCTCAGTTAAATGGTGGAGCCTGCTACTGAATTTTGCTTTTTTTCTTGGTCTTATCTCCTAAGACATATAAAAGATTGAGTTTGTTGCATCGCATTTGCAACAAATAGAAATAGTTAATGTTTATATAGCACTTTCTGCTTTCTAAGCACTACACAAACACTAACTAATTAGCCTTGGGTTAGTATAAATTAATGTAATCATATTCTGGTTTGCAATCTATTTTTATCCTTTGTTGACCAAGAGCTAGCTTGATGACTTCTAATCTTTGGTCTAACTATTCATTAAAGGTATGACTAGAAGAGCCATTTACATCTTCAGTTGCCTTCTGCCTTCCCCAGCTCCATCATTTGCTTTTCCCTTTTCTTCCCATAATGTCTTTTTGCAGAATATTCCTCAAGCTGGATTTCTGAGCACGGTAGCAAAGCTCTCCTTCAGCAGACAACTGAGCCCTTTCACTCAGTTTCTTAAATGGTACAAAAGCTTTATCTTCAAAAGAATGATTTAATCTGGTTTGCCACAGAAAGTCAAAATAAACAACATCACTTAGTCAATAAATTAGTGATCTTCCTACCAACAATACATTGTTTAGTTTCTATTTGTACTTGGATAAACCACTTAATCTCTTACCTAGCATTTTATCTACCAACAAAATGTAAGAAATATTTGGCTTTCATGAATACTGGCACAGAATCCAAGAGCTCCAGCAAACAGGTTCTGCCACCAACTTCCTGCATAACCTTATTCAGGACATCTCTCTTCTTCCTAACTCTTCTGCCTATAGAATGGGAGAGATGCAAAGGTACCTTCTGGAATGGTTAAATCATTAAGAAACCACAATCATGCAACAACATGAATGAAGAACTCTACAGTGCGGTTAACCCAACACAATTTAGATGCCTGCTGTTGAATGAATCAACCAACAGCATCCTGGCCTGCATTAGGAATGGTGTGGCCAGCAGGAGCAGGGAGGTCATTGTGCCCCTGCACTCTGCATCGGTTAGGCCACCCCTTGAGTACTGTGTCCAGTTCTGGGCCCCTCAGTTTAAGAAGGACATCGAGACACTTGAACATGTCCAGAGAAAGGCAACAAGGCTGGTGAGAGGCCTTGAGCACAAGCCCTATGAGGAGAGGCTGAGGGAGCTGGGGCTGTTTAGCCTGGAGAAGAGGAGACTCAGGGGCAACCTCATTGCTCTCTACAACTACTTGAAAGGTGGTTGTAGCCAGGAAAAGGTTGGTCTCTTCTCTCTAGCAATCAGCACCAGAACAAGAGGACACAGTCTCAAGCTGCAGGAGGGGAAGTTTAGGCTCGAGGTGAGGAGAAAGTTCTTCACAGAGAGAGTTGTTCACCATTGGAATGGGCTGCCCAGGGAGGTGGTGGAGTCACCGTCCCTGGAGGTGTTCAAGAGGGGACTGGATGTGGCACTTGGTGCCATGGTTTAGTCATGGGGTCTGTGGTGACAGGTTGGACTCGATGATCTTTGAGGTCTCTTCCAACCTTAGTGATACTGTGATACTGTGATACTGTGAACTTTGGGTGAATGAATCAACAGGTGGTTGGACTCAATGATGTCTTTGGGTCCTTTCCAACCACTGATATCCTGTGATCCTGTGAACCTAGGGTCCCTAGTCAATGAGGAGAAAGAGTCATTGCTAGGTCACAATTTATCTGTAGTAAATGTCCAAAATATTTATTTTTTTAAAATTAATCTTCACCTAAAAGTGTTTTGGGTTTTTTGTTGTTTTTGGTTTTGTTTTGCTGAATGTAGGAGGAATCAACTGTGACTACTCTGGCTGCAGATACTTTGAGAATTGATGTCCAAAATTAGCTGAGACAAATTCTAGGGCATCTTGTTCACACTGCAATGTAAGCTTACAACAAAAGTCTTACATTGGAACCTAACTTTTACCTTCTGAGGTTTTACCATGGTGATTAAAAAAAAAGTAAATGAAAATAAACCTTGTTTTTACTCTACAATCATTGGGCAAGTAGGAAAGCAGGAGTTTGCAAGGATAATATAAATGCAAGGTTTTGTCTTTCTACCTAAGCTACAGTGTCACTTTTCATTACCTTACTAAGCCCCCTCCGTGACACATCTTGCAGTCCTGCAGCATTTGTACATCTGGAAGAATGCACCGAGGTCAGTTTTTGAGGTTCTTACCCTGTGTATGTTAGCACTGATCTGCAACCCAGCAATAAGGTGTAAGTCCTCTTGGCAGCAATGCAGTTCATGCCAAGAAGACAGTGATTTGTGGAGATGTGGGGTGGAATTCTCTTTGTAAGAATTGCATCTGCATCTACTTAAAATCTCTTCTTAGAGGTGATACTTCTTGTTACTCCAGGGAGGGAGCCCTTTGTTTAAGAAGAGCCTTTGTTTAAGAAAAACACAAATGGCGATTAGTTTTTATTTCCAATTTACTATTTTTATCTCTCAGGTTTTCCCCATAGGCATTTCACCTAAGAAAAATATACTGCCTAAGCTTGTGTAATTGAAAGTTAAGCTTTAGACACAGTAGGGGTTATACTGATTAATCAATCCCTAGCATCTCTCACTGCACGCTGATTATCTCACAGAGAAGTTTTAAATAAGTCCATAGAAAATCAGAAATCAATTCATGGGCCTTTGCAGTCTTTTTACTGATAATTCATATTTTAATAAACTTAGCTTGAAGTCAGACTCTTTGGGGGATTTTATCAACAAAAAAAATAAAAAAAGACTTTTTTATATCCCTGTTGAAGGAAAGCAAGGACAGATTAGCCAGTACCACAGCATCTGAAACAAGAGCAGGGACAGGTTCATACATGATACTGTAGTAAAAGAAAGGACAGGAAGGCCCTGTCACTAATTGTGCAGTGGTTTGAGGAGTTACCTGAATCTGGACAAGATACATGTTTTTACCTAAAAATAAATAAATAAATAAATAAATAAAAAGGGAGAGTAGCACACATTTCCCCTGTGTTGTTTCATCATGCCTGATTAGGTGAGAGGTTCCCTCTGCTGCAGGAAGTTCTCTGTCATATCACTCTGCAGAATGTCGGGAAAAAATACTGTTAATAAATAAGCAGGTACAAAAGGAATCTGTCCCTAGCAATGCTTTCTGAGCAGACCTTAGAGTATATTCCTCCAAATTCAGTTGAGCCCATGGTGTCCCCTGCCATTTAATTGCAGCAGAGAATGCCAATGGAAGCGTAAACTATTACTCTATTATTTTCACAGCCAAGCCAAAAAAAGATTGAGATATTTCAAGTTTTACATTGCACCTCTCCTTCAACTCAAGTTGTCACTCTGTGAGCAGCTCAGACCCCTGGGTTGCATATGGAGAATGTAGAACAGGAGATGGGCTCTGAGCACTTTTTCACATCTGAGGTACACACCAACGTGACACTTTTACTGAGGGTTACCGATACCTGACAAGGTTTATGCTTTAAACATTATCTTCCAATAGTTCTCTCTTTCTTAGTTTGCCTGCAGCAAACACAGACACTCCTGATAGTGTCAATGTTTTTAGAGGTAGGATTAGAGCCTGCAGTGGTGACTGCAGGGAGAACAGGCAGACATGCCTTCTTTCATGAAACAGCCCCAGCCTTCATTCAGTTCTCTTCTGTGAGAGGACAAATAATGTATAATATGGATGAATAGGGTATGTCTGAGAGTGGATATGAGTTCAAAGCCTTGTTCTTATGGAAAGGGTTGTGAGCTCATCAATATCCCCGCAGAGGAGACAAGAGCTGTACACCCCAGGTAGTGAGTTTAAAGGTGACAAGTCCTTTTTCACACAACAGGTAATCACATTGTGGGACTGCCCAGAAGATGTCGAAAGGCCAAAAGTGTTAAATGAGATTAAACAAACTCTCAGAGGACAGGTCCATGAAGGACTGCCAAACTCAGTTGTCCAGTTAAAAAATTTACTGGACTCCAGCCTTCTGGAATTGAGAGCAAGGACCAGCTTTACTCCCTAAATCACTATTCCAAACCCTTTTCCCCTTCTCCTCTTCCAAGTCACCACTGGGAGACATGGTACAGGGCTTGATAGTCCTTTGGTCTAACCCAGTACAGTCATTCTCCTGTGCATGATTTCAGGACCTCTTCACAGGGTGGCCAGCTTTTAGACACAGCTGTATAACACACAACAGACATGAATTTACAGAGTATAATCAATTATTTGATCAATTAATGAACAATCCTGTAAAAAGTTTTCCTATGTAAAAGAGTTCAGCTCACTAAGATTGCTGGTTCTGCTTCGTGTATCTATGAGCAGATAAGAGCCTTTCTTTCTTTCTGCTTTCCCTCAGAAGCTCATAGAAATGCAAACAATTCCTATGACTTTATCAAGTCCCTACAGGAGTAATAAAAGATGTATAGTTTCCTGTTCAGTTTACTTGGCAGAGAAGCTGGGATACAGAGAGAGCATATCTAAGTGTGAGCATTCCCTTACCACATGGTGGGATAAAGAGGTTGAATGACACATGGGAGTTATCATGGGATTCTTGCTCCATTTTCCTATGGGCTACCATCTTCTAATACAAGGTCCCTGTAGACCACAGCAGATCACTGAGAATTACATACAAATCTTACCCAAGAGTGGGTACAAAGCTTACTATAGCAAATGCAAGTTTTTGGTCTGGCTGAGATGGAGTTTATTTTCCCCATAGTACCCCTCACAGTGTTGTATAGTGGTAGCTGGAAAGGTGCTGAGAACATACTAGTGCTCCAGCTACTGCTGAGCAGTGCTACTACAGCACAGAGGCTGTCCCTTCAACATTAGCCAGTAGGCTGAGGGAACATAGCCAGGACAGCTGACCCAAACTGACCAAAGGGGTATTCCATATCATGTCTGCTCAGCAATAAAAAAATAACAGAAAGGGGGAGGTAAGGGGCATTTATTATTAGGTTTATCTCCCAGAACAACCACTATGTGTACTGGGTCGTACTTCCCAGGCAGTTTGTTTTCTTTGCTTACATGCTTGGCCTTTGCTTCTGCTATATTAAACTGCCTTTATCTTCACCCATGAGATTTTTTTCCATCTTGTTTTCTCCTCCTTGTCCTGCTGAAGAGGGTAGTGGTAGAGCAGCTTGGTGGGCACCTGGCATCCAAGCATCATCAGCCCACTGCAGTGGGCCTTGTACCAGTCTTTTCTTATTGTCTAGAAGATGACTAGAGACTCATCAAACACATTTTGCCTTTTGGAAGGCAAAACAGACTGTTTTTCTCTTCTAGAAGAAGATGTCTCTCCCAAAGTGATTGAGGAAGTCTGTGCCTAGGGCTTTCACTTAGGATGATTGAGACGCACCCAAGATTTTGTCTTGTGTGTTTCACATTAGGAACTAAAATTTGGTCTTCTGTATCCCAGGTAAAAGCCCGTATCAGGAGATAGAGGGTGATGGAGGAAGAATAGAAATGCTTGAATGGAATTCATTGAGTGACTACATGAAATAGACATGCTACTTCTGCATTTGATGCCACCTGTGCTTTCTCACTCTGGGACTCCCTGACACACACTGGTTTCAGTGGCACATCACAGACCCAGGCCTTGAGTGTGACATAGTTAGCCAGGGAAGATTTGCAGGCTGAACCTAAATCAGTCTACATTGTCAGGCTGGCTCTCTGGGCATTTATTATTTAAACACCTTTATGCATTATCTATTAAATTGAGGTTCTGAAGAAAACCAGACTCTCCCAAGAACAGACTAATAAAGAGAGTGTTATAGACTAATAAAGAGTGTTTCAAGATAAAAAATAAGATTGTTCCAAAGTCATTTCCATACTGGAAGAAGCCAGAGTAGCATTCTGATGACTGCAGCTGCAAACTGCTTACATTAGTCAAAAACTATTTGAAAGCTTTTTTAACTTCTGGCCTCAAAATCTTCCCCTAGCACAGGTTAAGGGCTGAAGCCCATGAGGGAAGACTGAGATATTTGCAAATGAGAAATAATTGAGATAATTGCATTCCAGCCCCCTTCATGCTTTCCCACCATACTTCAAATCTTAACTACTGTTTCAAGCTTTTCTGGACATCCAGCTCATTACAGGTTTAGATTTATTCACAAAAAGGTCACAAAGCACATCCCTTGGACAGGACATTACCAATTGCCTAACAAGTCTCTTATGAGTAGAAGAAAAGCTTAGTGGTTGAGACCACAAAAGGGAGTTTTTGTTACTTTCTTCAAGCACTGGGTTGGAGCCAAGCAGTGTTAACTAAACTCTTCATTCTTCTCTCTCATACTTGCTTCTTTCCAAAGCCTTTGCCAAAAATGTGAGGGGATGTTATACCTACAGCTTAATTTATTTCCTACAAAGGCCTCCTGGGATTTGAATCTCTGTTATAAATCTGAAGCTTAAAGTTTAATAAAAAAACACAAGAGTCTTTTATGTTAGAAAGAAGAATTTCTCAAAAACCTGGTAAATAGCATCACACTGTTTAAGCCATGGTTGTGTGTTTGCTGAGATCAGACCATTGGAGCCTCTGATCACCTAGCAGTACAAATTTGATTTGTATCACCCCTAAGTACATACCTAAGTATCTGCTGAATGCATCATGACATTCAACACTACATTTATGCCAGCTTTGTTCTTTAGAGGTGTGGAATGGCAGGCAATATCAAGGACCTTTATGGACAAATGAAAATGACCAAATAAGGTCTTTCAGGTTGGATATTAGGAAAAATTTCGTTGCAGAAAGGGTTATCAGGCATTGCAACAGGCTGCCTAGGAAGGTGGTGGAGTCACCATCCCTGGAGGTATTTGAAAGAAACACATATGTGGTGCTTAGGGATGTGATTTAGTGCTAGTGGCTTAGCAATAGTTGTGAGTTTTTGAACTCTAGAGGAGTGTTTGGACTTGATGATCTCCAAGGTCTCTTCCAACATCAATAGTTCTATGGTCCTAAGGTTTCCTAGGTTCAACATTGTGTCATGAGACCAGAATATGGAGCCTCAAACTGGGCATTTGCATCCTTACAGAAGTGTGGTGGGACTCTCACAGTGGACTGCGCTGTTCCACATAAGATGTTAAATTTGAGGTGATGACTTAACTTGGAACAGAACATTAGTAACCACAGCCACAAAGTAATTTAATCATCTGAACTCGCAACATCTTGGTTGCAGTTTAAGATCCTAAATAACAGTGCTGGTCTGGCTCCAATATCTGTGGTTTGGAGAAGATTATTGTACAACATGGTGCAAAACTATCTCTTTGGACTCTGAGTAGGACTTTTATCATTCACCATGGGATTTTACAGGTCAGAAAATTGCAATTGTACACGGTCCACCATCCCTGACTGAAGAGCCTTCCGTAAGCATGAAAGAGCATCTTGTTAATAGTACCTGAAGTTCATACTACTACTCTCACATAAAGATTTCAGACATGAACTGGCCAAGATTTTTTAAATTAAGTATTCTGCTGTAGTTATGTGACTTTACTCTCAAAACATCCAGGGGTCAGTGTCTGTTCTCAATTCTGTTACATTCTTCTTGAACCACCTTAAGCAAGTGGCTTTGACTTCCCGTGCCTCATCTCTTCCTCTATAAAGTGGAGAAAAGGACACTTTCTCACTACTTACCAGCATCGGGTTTTAGTTAATGACTTGATTTGTGGAGTCCAAAGGTTTGTTGCTCGGTATTCTGTGGCTATGCACATTCTACAAGGGGCAGCAGCAATAAAAAAATAAGGGGAAAAAAAATTGCCCTAAGCAGTGGAATGAGAAGACTGACTTTAAGAAGACAAAAAGCAGTCCCTGTCAAGTAAGACAATGCCAGTTTTGCATAGGCAGTTTTGTGGAGGAAAATAAACAACAATGGAAAGTCACTTTGCTTCCTCCAGCACAAAGGTGGATTGAAATCGACCCACCAGGATTCATGCTCACATTTTCATGGAGACAAGATATTTCACTCCTTCAGCTTTCTCATCACCTTGTTGCCATAACTCTATAAGAAACACATAAAGCTATCTCTACCATTTAATGCTTCACATTTTGACAGAAAATTGGATGATATGACATGCTGCCTTCCAGAACAGGCGCTGTCTATCACCTTGCTGCTAATCTCTGTGATTAGTGACCTGCAATGTAAGTCAGCTATCAAAGACCACCTGTCCCTTTTGCTGTAAGCGCCTCCTAGCATATCACTTTGTGGTGTCACACTCTCTTGTCTAGGTTTTGATTGATGGAAGTTTGTCGTTTGAGCAGTGACTCAGAAAATAAATCATTCCCCTTGCCATTCATTGAGTGTGCTTCTGCAGCACAAAGCCGGTGCGGTTAATCAAAGCTCCAAAGAGCAACAAAAAAAGCAATAGTACCAAGAATGAGGAGGATAGATATAAAGGCTAAAACATAATAAAAAGGATTATTTGGGAGCCCACCAAAGCAAAAGCAAAATAAAAAGAGCTGCAAATAAGCATCGTGTTTACTGCACTACTGCACTAGAACTCGAAAGCTGATTTTATTTTCTCTGCTTCTTGACATATAAGCAATGATGAGAGAAGAGTCCCACACCTCTGAAATATACAACTGTGTCAAGGAGTCAGAGTTTATAGGCTGGAGCATGTGAGTAAGCCCTTCTGGGGTCAGTGGGATTTTTCTGAGTGGAGTAAGTAAAGTCTGAAGGATGCCTCTATTGTGAATTGTGTTCCAAACCAGCTTGTGGTCCAGCTGGGATTGCACAGTCACTCAGAGAGCTGACAAAACCAAGAATGGCTATTGCCATTAATTAGCCTGGAGGAAAAAAAAAAAAAAAAAAAAAAAAAAAAAAAAAAAAAAAAAAAAAAAAGCAGAAATTTGATATGTTATGCAGACAGCAGTATGATGAAAGAATCAAACTGAGCCAGAAATGTCGCATTATAAAACAAGAAAGTCCTTTCCAACTAGAAATGGTTCAGAACACACTTTTATGGAGGGAGAAAAAATAAAGGAATAGAAAGGACAATATTAGAAGCACTAAGTTTTTTTATATGAGGTACAGCAAGTTTATGGAAGCTTTTAAAATTATGAGGAGCAATCATGAGCTAGAGGAGGAAAGAAACTGGTTGAGTATGTAACTGAGATGAGTGTGATTCTTTGTATTTGCTGTGTGCCAGAGAAGTAAGGAAAAACTGTGAGGTGTTGATGGTGAAATTGTACCAGAAGTGAAATCAAGACTCAAGGAGTAGCAAATAAAAAGTAATAATCTATCACAGAAACACTACAAGGAAAATTCCCTGATGATGCAACTCCATTGAAGGCAAGATATCTAAACCATCTGGGAACTGGGTCATAAAAATGAGATGACAAGTGCTGCATGTCCATGGAGAGGTGTTGGAAACTTACTTAAGTCAGATATAGGCAGCAGTTCCTTAAAAAAAAAAAAAAAAAAAAAAACCAAACCCAACCACAAAAAAACAACACCACAACAGAGAACACAAAACCTTCACTATGTGTTTTGGGGGTGACCTTTCTAGCAGAGAAGTGTCTCCTTACAAGCAACAAGAGAGAGAGTGAAAGAAAGGGCTGAGGAGCATTAAATTTATAAAGACATGAATGAACTGGGAATTGAAGCACTGCTATAGAGGAATGTGTATGTGAGTGGTGCAAATTTACAGGGCTATTTTTTATGTACTCTAGGAGTATTTTCAGTTTTTCAGCACCTTCCTTGACCAAAAAGAAAAACCTTAATCTGGTGGGAATTCATTACATTTCCTGATGTTTTTTTCACAATTTCTTAAATTTCAAGGTTACTAATGGTAATTACAGACCCTGTTTGTACCTTGTGAGTCCAACTCTACAGAAAGGTTTTCTTGGTATGTGTGCCTCTCCAGCTAGAGGGTTTTTTAATCATAGAATTATCATAGGTCTGGGTTGCAAGGGACCTCCAAAGGTTATCTAGTCCAACCCACTCTGCACTCAGCAGGGACATCCTCAACTAGATCAGGCTGCCCAGAGCCCTGCTGAACCTCACCTTGAATATCTCCAGGGATGGGGCCAGAACCAGCTCCCTGGACAACTTGTTCCAGTGTTCCACCACCCTCATAGTAAAGAATCCTTTCTTAATATCCAGTCTAAATCTATTTTTTTCTAGTTTGAAGCCATTGCCCCTCATCCTATAACTACAGGCCTTTGTAAACAGTCTCTTCTCTATCCTTCTTGTAGGCCCCCTTTGGCTACTGGAAGGCCACTATTAGGTCTCCCCAGAGCCTCCTCTTCTCCAGGCTGGACAACCTCAGCTCCCTCAGCCTGTCATTGTAGCAGAGGTGCTCCAAACCCCTGGCCCTTGGGAGAAATTGCTGCAATATTCATAGGTAGAGAGAAGCCACCTTTCTTTCTTAGAGTGTACAGTAACTGTTTCATGCTCACATTTTGTTATCTCCATCCCCTGTGACAATAAGTATTCATTACAACAGCGCTTACTCCAGTGCTGGTACGAAGGAGTCTGTTTTGAGGTGTTTTATTAAAAGGCATAACAAACCTGCTCCTTTTAATAATTTCCCACAAGCAGAGCTGGAATAAAGGAAACAAAACAACTCAATAGCAGTCGCTAAAAACAACAAAAGTCACAATTTTCAAGCCAAAAAAATATTTGCTATTTTTTTATGGGTGGAAGACTGAAAAGAAATCAAATGTTCTGTTCCTTTTGCCTCTCTCCCATTCGTTCGCCATTGGAATGGGCTGCCTGGGGAGGTGGTGGAGTCACCATCCCTGGAGGTGTTCAAGAGGGGATTGGACGTGGCACTTGGTGCCATGGTCTAGTCATGGGGTCTGTGGTGACAGGTTGGACTTGATGATCTTCGAGGTCTCTTCCAACCTTAGTGATACTGTGATACTGTGATATTGTGAATGTGCCAGTATATTTGATTCAACACAGAAAATATCTACCAATATTTGGTGGATCTCTTACATGTTATAACTATGTTAATCTGATCCTTAGCATAACAGCATTGCCTTTGCTATTGCTTCTACATCCAATCTTTCATTTTTTTCACCTCTTAACCCCTGTTTGCATTCATGATATTGAACTCACATAGCTCATGAATGAATTTCAGTCAGTGAGTTCTGTGGGTTTAAACATGTTTAAAATCAAAGTAATGCTCAGATCTCTGTGGATGATTTAAGTGAAGCTTAAATATAAGACAGTCACCTCTTCCCTGTCCCACTTCCCTGCTGCACACTCCCCCATTCTTCCAAGTTGTGTTCAGTAGTTTCCATGTATTTTGCTGACAAATAAGGAAGTATGAAGTTGGTCTGCTGCAATCCCTGGAACACATTGCGAGATAGGGATGTGGACGTGCTGGAGCGTGTCCAGAGAAGGGCCACGAGGATGATCAGAGGGCTGGAGCACCTCTCCTATGAGGACAGACTGAAGGAGTTGGGGCTCTTCAGTCTGGAGAAGAGAAGGCTCCGAGGTGACCTCATTGTGGCCTTCCAGTATCTGAAGGGGGCCTACAGGAAGGCTGGGGAGGGACTTCTCAGGCTATCAGGTAGTGATAGGACTAGGGGGAATGGAATGAAGCTGGAAATGGGGAGATTCAGGCTAGATGTGAGGAAGAAGTTCTTCCCCATGAGAGTGGTAACCCTGGAATGGGTTATCCAGGGAGGTGGTTGAGGCCCTGTCCCTGGAGGTGTTTAAGACCAGGCTGGACGAGGCTCTGGCCAGCCTGATCTAGTGTGGGGTGTCCCTGCCCATGGCAGGGGGGTTGGAACTGGATGATCCTTGTGGTCCCTTCCAACCCTGACTGATTCTATGATTCTATGATTCTATAATTAAGTGTACTGCTGTACAAACTGTTGGAATTGGGTTCCGTCGTTGCAAAGTCTGAGGTTAAGAGGACAAAACCCAGCCAGCAGTCTTAGCAGAGTCAGAATTGCAAATAGGAGTGAGACCCTCTGTTTTCTTTGTCCAGGTGCAGGTGTATCCCACAGCTGCCCCTCCTTCAGTATCTCTTCAGCTCAAGTATTCGCTTAGTTATACTTACACCAGACACTGTGACAAGTGCAGAATGCATAACAAGTTGTTGTCTTCAAGCTTCT
Source organism: Picus viridis (assembly GCA_033816785.1). NCBI lineage: Eukaryota > Metazoa > Chordata > Aves > Piciformes > Picidae > Picus > Picus viridis. Next base: position 35,150,480 of record CM066566.1, read on the forward strand.
GCATTAGGGTTATGATTTTTAGGTTATCAGAGCCTGTGGTAAAAGTCTTCACAGGTTCAGAGGTTTGAGAGTCACAAATGCTAAGTTACATCACATCCATTTAAACCAACATGCAACGTTCACAGCACATCCCTCCTCAACTGTTGCACCACAGCTGTGTTGTGAAGCAACACAAATCCTGGCATACAACCTGAAGTAAGGTTGAGGTCTAAGAGTCATGAAGGAGTAAGATTTTATTAGTATGTTTGGGATTTAGGCTTTTGAGAGGGAGGTGATTCTACTCCTTGACTCCACTCCTGAAGTGCTGTACCCAGCTCTGGGGCCTCCAACATAAGTAGGACATGGAGATGATCCGAGGGATAGAGAGCCTCTACAATGAAATCCAGCTGAGAGAGTTGGAATGGTTCAGCCTGGAGAACAGAAGGCTCCAGGGAGGCCTTACAGTAGCTGTACAGTACTTAAAAAGAACCTATAAGGAAGGTGGAAAGGGAATTTTATAAGGGCATGTTGTAATAGGACAAAGGGTAGTGGTTATAAGCTGAAAAAGGGTAGATTCAGATTAGATTTTAGGGAAAAAAAATTGAGCAGCCTGGTCTAGTTGAAGATGTCCCTGCCAAGGGGAAGGGAGTTGGTATTAAACAGTCTTTAAGGTCCCTTGCAACCCAAACCTTTCTATGATAATGTGATTCAGTCCTTGCCAATGCATTTCCATAGATATTTACTATTAAAAACACCAAAAAACTGATAGGTATTTTCTCATCCTCTCCCTTTCTCTTTTTAAGTACTGCTAGTAAAAAACAGTATGGCATTTAGAGACTCAGCATCTGTTCTTTAGCAGTCAGGAGGATTGAATTCCTGAGGAACTCAGCCTGTAATTACAGATTTCAATGTTTGGTTTGTGGGTTTTATCAGTACTTTTCCTCATAAACCAGTTTAGGTATTCAAAACTATATTTTATCATCTTGCTGCAAGCCATCGACTTTTTTTTTCCTCTGTGGCTTCTGTTGCATCCAATAAACTTAAAAAGACAATTTATTAATTATTTTGACAAAACCACTTTTAGCACATGTTTAATTTCTGTTATCAATTTTCTCTGTGTGCAAATATGTATGCTTGCATACCAGTGCATATATACTTTTTTTTTCTCACAGGCATAAATCCCAGGTCATGCTGTTACATGAAGCAGAGCACTATCATTTATTTACACTTTCTCAGCTCTGCTTAAGTTCTAATACATTTCCAGCTGAGCAGAAATGAGCTCTCTAAACAGAAAGATATTTTCATCCCATTTCTATCCATATCTCACCCCGATGTTTCTTTTCTCCCTCTCCCTACCCACTTGCCTTCTTACATTGTCTTGTTCTTTTGTTCATCCCTTCTAACATCACACTCTATCGAAACACTTTCAAAACCATAGGACGGTGTTTTCCCAAAGTCCTCTGGCTGTGCACATGGAGACATTTCAACATGGCCTGATTTCCCAGAGATTAGGTGACTGATGTGCTGAAAATGTGCCTCCTTGATGTGTTTGAAGCACTTTCTACGAAAAGAAGACACAGAAAATCACAATCAGTGTCGAATTCCCACGTGTGTGCCTAATTCACAGAGATGCAGGCTGCTGCACGTATGTGTCCCACAAACTGTGGCGATTATTAAATGTCACACACAATTGAGACTTTCTTTCTTGCTCTAAAAGGGTTTTCCTGCTGTCCATTAAGTAACCTCTCTTGTGTTCATTGCAAGAATGCACAAAGAAGGAAAATTTGCCTTCAGGTGCCCAAAGGCATGAACCTAGATCCTATTTTATTCTCTCTTTCAGGTTATTCCAATCTGACCACCACACGGACTTTGTTATTTTAATGTTGAGTACTCAGACAAGGGTGCCATGGATGTAAAAGAAAGGAAACCCTATCGATCTCTGACTCGGCGCCGCGACGCTGAGCGCCGCTACACCAGCTCTTCAGCTGAGAGTGAGGACAGCAAGGTACCCCAGAAGTCTTACAGCTCCAGTGAGACCCTGAAGGCTTACGATCAGGACTCCAGGCTGACCTACAGCAACAGGGTGAAAGACATGGTGCACCAGGAGGCTGATGAATTCTGCCGATCAGGTAAGTACATTTCATCACTTGTTGCTTCAAGTAGCATGAGTGAGAATCATACCATAGAATCTTAGATAGGATTGGAAGGCACCTTTAAAGATCATCTAGTTCAACTACCCTGCAGTAAACAGGGACATCCTCAGCTAGATCAGGTGACTCAAAGCTTGAGCTTGACCTTGAATGTGTCCAGGGATGGGGCCTTGTAATGCGTTGAGGCAGACCCCCTCCCCACCACGGGCAGAAATAACAACTCAGACAAACGGATTGCAAAAGTAGTAGAAAGTTTAAATGGAAAGCGGTGAGTGTGTACAGAGAGCCAGAAGCACAGTGACAGAAGAAACCCCAAAGCAGACCCAGAAACATCCCATCCCCACCTGAGGGTGCACCCAAGACCCCCAGGGCTCCTTCTCCGACCCCCAACTGCTAGGCTAGTCTCAGCTGGTCAGATCTGAGACTGCCCATCCCCCCGTGGCCTTGGGCCTAGCCAGGCCCATGGCCGGGAGACATCTCCCCCGGTTACCGGGTGACAGCAAGGAGAAGAAAGAGAAAGTGTCAGACCCTGGCACTGGATCTTATAGCGGTGCAGAGAATTATGGTAGGAAATACCTGGTTTCCTGTGTCCGCCCACTGGGCTGGACTTCTGGACACAGGAAGCACACCACGTAGCAGAGGGCACCCAGTCCAAACTGCTACAGGCCTCCACCACCTCCCTGGGCAACCTGTTCCAGGGTTCCATCACCTTCCTAGTACAGAACTTATTCCTAATGTTCAGTCTGAGTCTGCCCTTCTCTAGTTTGAAATCATTATCCTGTGTCCTATCACTACATGCTCTTGTAAACAGCCTCTTCCCAGCTTTCTTGTAGGCTCCCTTCAGGTACTGGAAGACTTCTAGAAGGTCTCCCTTGAGCCTTCTGTCTTGGAGTTAATCAGCTTAGTGCTGAGGCTGGGTGAGAGGCTGCTTTTGAAAGACTCTGGGGCCAAAAAGCAAGGTATACATAGGAACGCAGCAAGGAACTTCTTCAGTGTATTGTGCAGACATTGGATGCATGCAAATCAGTGTCCTCAAATGAGATACCACTAGTCTAGGATACCACATTTTCTATGCCTTAGTCTTTCTTCCTCCAACAGCCCTTTGCCACTTTCCACCACAAGACCATACCTCTTGTGCATCTGCCTTACCATACTGACATAGAAAGTCCCTGCCTCCTTAGGAGACATCATGTTCCTGCTTCATCATGAAGGAAGTCAATATGGATGCTGAGGCAGAGACAATGAGGGAAGAGTGCCACTGTCCATTTGGGCCATGGTAAAACTCAAGAAGCCTGAAGGAAGGGAGGCAACAGAGCTGCAACAGAGCTGCACATGGGAGGAACCACTCTTAGCATAGCATGTGGCCTGCAGGCTGTACATTTAGGATGGGGACATGCTCCAGTATTAGAGAAGTGGTAAAGAGCCACTTTGAGGACTTACAAGTATTCATTTAGTACATCTGTTTTACAGTACTTGTGAAGATGTGGAGGTTCACAGATTACTGTGAGCTCCCCAGTCCTAACAGAGATTCTAGATACTCTCCTTCTTACTGCTAGCCTTAAGTCAGTGCAGTTGCATTTTCACTGCTGCTGTTGCCTACATGAGGTTGTGGCAGTTTGGGCTGGGTGCCTCCTGCTGCTGCCATATGGGGTGCACCACTGGTGACCCAGGTGTCCAACCCAGTGGGTGGACGCAGGAAGCTGTGTATCTCATCCCCATAATGTCCTGCTCCTATAAATCCATCTGCAAGGTCTCACACTTCTTCTTTCTTCCCTCACTGCCCCCGTGGGAGATCCTCCCTACCTGGTGATGGAGGGGAGTTATCTCAAGGCCTCTTAGGCCTGGCTAGGCCTAATACCAAGAGGAGAAGGGGGAAGGGCAGTCTCAGAACTGGCCAGCTGAGATTGGCCTGATGGGGATGGGGAAGAAAGAGCCCTGAGGGTTTTGGGTGTACCCATGTACCCTCAGGTATGGAGAAAGGGAATGCTGGGATGCTTCTGGGTGTGTTGTGAGGAACTCTGTATGCTTTGGGATCTCTTTTGTCATTGTGCTTGTAGTTCTCCGTAAAACACTTCACTGCTTTTCCATTTAAACTTTCCACCACTTCTGAAATCCATTTGTTTGAGTCTCGTTTTTCTGCCCTGGTGGGAGGCAAGGGAAGATCTGCCTTCAAACTGGGACAGTGGTAGAATTCTGGCCCCTGTTATACTCTCATGTTCTTTTTTTCCACAGAGACACAACTGTCTTAGTTTTGAAACCAAGCAGGGCTTCACATCAATTATTTTTAGAAGTCCATCAAGAAAAGCATAAAATGGCAAAGTGAGTCAAATAGTCAGCAGCATTCCAGACAATGAACATAAAATAGCTGACCCAGGCTACTCTGGGTGTATCCTCTGCAGTTTGGAAAAGCCAGCTGACCAAAGGGAATGTTCATAAGTCCACTTGTTTAACTTGGGGGCTGCTTAACTTCACTGTTCAAACACCCATGCACTTGTGGTTTTGGTGCAAGGCTCTTCTCTAAGTCACGCACAAGCAAAATGGTTTGCAGAAGTCTCTTCATGCACATGGCTTTGGTGTTTGTATTTCAGCGTAACTGCAACAGGCAATAATTAACAAAAGGGCCAATGGGTGCTGTAAGTAATACTTTGCAATCATAAAAGGAGTTTCCCTCTTAGCAACTCTGAAGCACTTCATCCCCTCTAAGGAATCTGCAAAGTTATAAAGAAAAGGAAACCTTTGAGGTCATTGAGTTTCTCACTTCATACAATATATTCACCATGCAGGATAGATGTGAATTAGCACAGGTCAGTGGTTTTCAACCTGAGGGTCTTTGAGGCCATGCAGGTCCATGGACTTCTCCTAAGAAGCCCACAAAAGATAAATAAGAAAAGCCAGTCTATTGACAGGGAGCATAAATTTGCTATACACAAGTTCATACTTCCCCAGGAAAATTTTGTAGGGTGTTGAGAAAACAGTAAAACTCACTGCTGGGTTTTACTGTTTCTTCCAGCAAGTGACGGAAATGAATTGAGAAGTTAAGATTAACCATATCAGGGCACCAGTTCTGCTTCTGATATATCACTCACAGATTATTCAATTTATAATTTTCTCCCATCTTATCCTCAAAGTCCCCAAAGTGGCCTGAGGATTGTTAACAGCCCCAGACTTTCTCTGCCACATTTTCTACTGGCAGAAAGCCATGAATGGACATCACGTTTTGGTGCACTTGGTCTCCTGCCAACTGAAACCAAGCCTTATTACCCTGCTTGACATCAACAAGGCAAAGTGAATTTCTCTCCTGCATTGGTTTTGAAGGCAGAGGAGGGAAACATTTCAAATTGACCAAATAAATTCAGTAAATAAACAAGTCAGCATTTAAATGGTTTTAGCTAGAGTGAGAGTGCCAGCAAACATGCAAGTCAGCACAGGAAAAAATAGACCAGATCTGAATTTAAAAGTCTCAGATATTTATTATCCTCCCTTTATTGACTTGAGTTCTTGCAGCTTAAAAGGCAACAGTGAGCACAGAATATGAAAATCGATGCATCTCCTGCTGTTTATTGCAAATAAATCTGATTTTCAGTTAATTGTAGCAGTCATTTTTCATTATTTATGAGTTGCTGTTACTGGAGAGCACCGGTCATGCTGCACATTGATATGTCTGATGATGTTGAGCGTGGCATGTTTCAGAGGAGGGTGGAACTCACAATCAGTGTCTCAAATATGCAAACAAAACCAAAAGAAGATATTTTCCATTACTCCACAGAAGATGTCTTAAAAACTATCCTGCCCTTGCACAAAAGTCAGAACTGGAAGAGAAGACCAAGGTCTCTGGGGAGACCTTGTGTTTATAACTTAGGTCATTTTCTACCTCATGCCACGCAGTGATTGAGGATGCTCTGTCAGACTGCTTTGCAATCAACTTAAATGGATTAATTTGCCACAAGGTTGCATTGTGCTTCCCATGCAAGGCTCTAGGGTTTGATAGAGGTGTAAACTCCAAGCAACCTTATCTGTCCACTCTGTCTGAAAGTTGACTGTATTGTTCAGTCAATTAAAAAGGTGTGAAGTTCATGAATGCTTTATATAGTTGGAGTGCTCTCAGCTGTATGTACATCGGTAAGAAGCTGAGCCATGGTTATTACTTCCTGACGTCAAACAGCTCTTTCTCTGAGCTTTAGAAGGAAATGTTGCGCAGTCCTGTTATTCACCTTGCATTCAATCGTCTTAGCTGTTCACTGTAAGTTGCAAAGTCAGCTGAATGAAGACATTTAGTGAAATAGCATTTACTTAACCCAGCTGATCATCCAGTGGAACACTGAAACAGGTTGCCCAGGGAAGTGGTTGGGGCCCCATCCCTGTAGATATTCAAGGTGATGCTCAAAAGGGCTCTGGGCAACCTGATCTAGTTGAGGATGCCTCTGCTTGCTGCAGGAGGGGTTGGACTAGATGACCTTTGGAGGTCCCTTCCAGCCCAGAGCATTCTATGATTCTATGACTCAGTGTATGCATGTGAAAGACTTTCACCATGGAGCAGGGCTCAGGGAAAAGTTAGTGTGTTACACAAGCATGAAACCAGACTATGTAAAAGTAGAAATCTGACTGTTTCTATTAGATAGACATTATCCACCATGTCATATTTCACAGAAACAAATGCAAATGTAAGGAGAGCCACCTGATTGTGTGGTTTTGATCAGGGAGAGAATCAAAACTCTGTTTTGGATACAACTTTGAGATCCAGACTTGATAAACAGATTTTAATAATGAGTAGTTATGAACTTCACTGTTCAAAGATAAGTTTGCGCCTGAACTTTGCTGGAGATGATATACTCAAACTTGTCTTCTTGGAACACATCTGAGTTGCAACACTGCTCTAAATCTAAGTCAAACAAGCATAGAATTGTTTTGGTTTGAAAAGACCTTTAAGATTACCAAGTCTAGTCATTAACCTAGCACTGCTAGATCACCACCAAAACATGTCCCTAAGTACTACATCTGTAGGACTTTAAAACCTGTGGCCTGTGCATAGGAGGCCAATCTGGAGAAAAGGAGTTTGAGGGGAGACCTTATTGCTCTCTACAACTACATGAAAAGAGGTTGTAGTGAGGTAAGTGTTGGTGCCTCCTCCCTAGTATCAAGTGATAGAACAAGAGCAAATGGCCTCAAATTATGCCAGAGGAAGTTTAGATTGGATATTAGGAAAAAAAGTTATTTACTGAGAGTGTAGTCAGGCATTGGAACAGTTTGCCCAGGGAGGTGGTGGAGTCACCATCCCTAGAGGCGTTCAAAAGCTGTGTAGACATGGCACTTTGGAACATGGTTTAATGGGAATGGTGGTGTGGTGTTGACAGTGGGCCTTGATGATCTTATAGGTCTTTTATAACCAAGATAACAATTCTATAATGCTATGATTCTACCACTTTGGCAGATTTAACCTCATTTTTATTGCAACCTCTCTGGGCAGACTGTTCCCATGCTCCATCACCCTCACTGTAAAGAAGTTTCTCCTCATGTTGAGGTGAAATCTTCTATGTTCAAGTCTGTACCCATTGTTCCTTGTCTTATTACTGTGCACCATCAAAGAGCTTGGCCCCCTCCACTTGACACCCACCCCTCAGATATTTATATACATTGATCAGATCCCCTCTCAGCCTTCTCCAGATTAAACAGCCCCAGGTCTCTCACTCTCTCTTCATAGGGGAGATGCTCAAGTCCCCTAATCATCCTGTTGTTATTCCTCCTCAGGTGCAGGACCCTACACTTGTCTTTATTGAACTTCATGAGGTTTACCTTTACCCAGCTCTTCAGCCTGTCCAGACCTCAGATGACATCTTGACTGAATCTGACCACTGGTCTTGGTATTTGGCCATGATCCAGGGTCTGATGCCTCCTACCAGTTATAGATAAATTTCTCTAATCCATCCAATCAAGACATAGCATAACAGAAGCAGGAGCACACTGTGCCACATAAATGCAAAGTGCAGCTAAAGACATCCACAGGTGCCCAAAATCTTTTGAAGATATTCAGGGCTGAAAAATGAAAGTATGCATTAATAAATAAATATGGATTAAAATGAAGCCACTAATTGCTTTTGTCCACCTCTTCATGCAACTCTCCAAACAAAGCATGGAGCCTCATTCACATTGATTTGGTCTGATTTTGAAGTTCTGCAGGTAACTAGACATGAACTCAAGAGTCATTTTTCAGGTTGTGTTTTTAGTCAGTTACACAATGGCATCTGTTTGCAGCCAAATAACCTCCACTGTGACTGTATCAGAATGAATAGCTAAACTGAGTCAAGGTGTGAGTGGTCAGCAAGGGGAAAGGAGCTTGCCAGAGGAAATTTAAATCCCCAGTATGTAATTACAGGGATTTCAATAAGCAGAACTCACTCAAATTTCCCATTGTAGTAGAGTTGCCAAGTGTATGGTAGGACTTTTGATCATTGCATGCCTCATTTTGCTTTTCTCCCAAGAAGATTACTTTTTACCTTTTTTAAAGAATTCCAGTATTTATCCATCTGTATTTGCTTTCAAATTTGACCATTTTATCGAACACATCCTGAGTAAAGGTCAAGTTCCAGAAGTAGGAATCCAGCTGTGTTTTGGTCTTGGCAGGATCACTTGATCTCACGCTAAGCAAGCCCACAAAACAGGTTAATTGGTAGTATGATCATAGAACCACAGAATGCCTTTGGTTGGAAAGGACATGTAAAGGCCATCTAGTCCAACACCTCTGCAGTGAGCAAGGACATCTGCAACCAGGGCTGAAACAATCCTCACTATCAATACAGACTGGAGGATGAGGTGATTGAAAGGAGCCCTGCCAAAAAGAACTTGGGGATGCTGATGGATGGCAAGCTGGACATGAGCAGACAGTGTGAGCTTGAAGTCCTGAAGGTCAGTCACATCCTGCGCTGCATCAAAAGCAGCACTGCCACCAGATCCAGAGAGGTGATTCTGCCACTTTGCTCTGGTGTGACCTCTCCTGGAGTACTGCATCCAGGTCTGGAGCCCTCAATACCAGAAAGACATGGACCTGATGGAGCAGTTCCAAAGGAGGGCCATGAAAATGATCAGGGGCTGGAGCACCTCTGCTACAAAGACAGGCTGAGGAAGCTGAGGTTGTTCAGCCTGGAGAAGAGAAGTCTCCAGGGAGACCTAATAGGAGCCTTCCAGTACCTGAAGGGGGCCTACAAGAAGGATGGAGAGACTGTTTACAAAGGCCTGTAGTGACAGGATGAAGGGCAAAGGTTTCAAACTAGAGAAGAGTAGATTTAGATCGGATGCTAGGAGCAAGTTCTTTACCATAAGAGTAGCGGAACACTGGAACAGGTTGCCCAGGGAGGTGGTTTGTGCTTCATCCTTGGAGATGTTCAAGGTGAGGCTTGCCAGTGCTCTGGACAACCTGATCTAGTTGAGGATGTCCCAGATGACTGCAGAGGGGGTTGGACTAGATAACCTTTGGAAGTCCCTTCCAACCCAGACCATTCTGATTCCACGATTCTATGATTCTAACTAGATCATGTTACTCAGAGCCCCATGACACCTGACCTTGGATGCTTCCAGGGGTAGGGCATCTACCACCACTCTGGGCAGTTGTTAGGACCCAGATCCTGCTGCAGCCCACTTGAATACAGAGTATGAATGACTCTGCCATTGACTTGTGCTGGAAGAAGCCATCTCCTATTAAAGAGTAATCAGGCTGCTGTGTTTTCTCCCAGGAGCCAACTTCTCTTTGCGAGAGCTGGGCCTTGAAGACGTGACACCCACACATGGGACTTTGTACCAGACTGATATTGGGCTGCCTCACTGCGGCTACTCCATCAGCACTGGCTCGGATGCTGACACGGAGGCAGATGTGGTCATGTCGCCTGAGCACCCTGTGAGGCTCTGGGGACGCAACACCAAGTCCGGACGCAGCTCCTGCTTGTCAAGCAGGGCCAACTCCAACCTCACCCTCACTGACACGGAGCACGAGAATACTGAAACCGGTAAGTGGTGACAGCTCCTGTGCTGTCAGCCTTGAGTACTACCAGCAATGCTTCTCACCACTCCAGCTTAATCTTCCTTAGGTTTTGTGTTGGGTGTTTTTTATCAGGCGCAGTGAAAACACTCTTCTAATAGCCCCATGTCGTGGCCTTTTGTGCTGTCCTACAGAGTGTTTGTTAATATACTGCTGGAGAAGCTCCTACTTATTTATCACAGCGACAGAGATCATTAAGTAGCTGCAATACTCTTTTTGCTTTTTGTAGTGACCTTTCAGACAAAAAGCATTTAAATCTCCCTCCCTGGCCAGTGCTGCTCTTATCTTTGCTACAGATTTTGGGGGCAGATAATTTCCTTCTTTTCCTTGCTGGTTCCTTGACAGGAGCCGTTTCATTTATGTAAATCAGCTGACTGCTCTCTGAAGGAAACTGATGGTGAAGTATTTTTAGAAGCCTTTTTCTTCATGTGAAATAAAAGCTGAAGGTCACAGATATTTTTTTAATCTCTGTAACTTTGTGTCCCCAGCTGTGGGGACTCCTGCCTGTGTTTTGTAGGTCTCCAAACCTTTTTGGTCAGCAGTTCTGTCAAGCAGTGTAGGAAGGAGAGAGGATTTTGATTCAACTGCAGCTTGACCCAGGAGTTCACCGAGCCCTATATGCCTTTGCACCTTTAATTCAATTATGGCACAGCCTGCTTCTTAATATAGCTGCTGCGTACAAGTGATTTGGAGCTTGAGCTAGCACAGAAAGCTGATGTGAAATGACTGTATTGCTTGTTCCCTTTATGCTTTTTGCCACAGTATTAGAGTGACAAATGATGATAACTTTTCCTTGGGAAGCCATGACATGGTGAGACATACACCACCCACATGATTTTATGTTTAACTCCAACAAAATTACAGTAGAAGCTTATTAGGTTTCTGCTCAGAGATAATGATATATTAGGAAAAGTTCAAAGAGAGAAATGGCCTTTTCTTTAAAGGATGTACAGAAGAATATCTTTAAATTAATGTACAATATTTTTTTATAGTTTCTTAGCATAGCATCTTGCAGGGCTGCACCTGTTAGGACAGGCAGACGTGCAGTGCCAGATTATACCATTTTCTTTCCAAGCCTTGTGTTTTTATGAAATATAGAGGGATGATCAGGGTCAATTAGTATTTTACACACTCCAAGAAATTGCTAGAAAACAACTAAAAGCAAACATCCTGCACTTCCATCCCATTCTCTTGTGCTTCCTATGGTAGCGTATGGGCAGCTGTGATCCTACCCTATATATTCTTCTTTCCATGCCTACGAAGAAAAGCAAAGTACAGAATTTTATCCTTTTTTAGTCTTTTTCTCTTCTTTTTTTTTTTTTTTTTCCTTAAGAGAGAAGAATATTTTAGCTTCTGGAATCTTTTTCACTGGTTTCTATAATGTTATCTCTACATGTACAAACACAACCTTGTACTTACAAATGTAATTATACTACCAACAATACATTAGCAACAGCACATGCCTTGAAAGACTTTACTGAAAGTAGTAGCAGAGGTAGTAGTAGTCGTGTCGGGACTGAGATAACCTCCAATTCCTCTTCCCTTAAATGTAATGACACACTAACCATTTGTTGAACTATCACTTCATAGCAATTAGAAAAGGTGGAGAAGACATCTAAGGGCGTTTTAAGTGCTGTACATATGTAGAAGGAATTTCTTTGAGCCATAGGCAATTGCAGCCTTAGATATTGAGTACTTTGAATAAGAAAGATTGCATCAAACTCAAAATTATCATGTCTGTATAGCATAAATAAAAGCTAGAGAGCAGTGGTGTCCAGTATGTAATTGTATTGTTCATATCGACAAACAGGAGGTGGTGGAACTTGAGCAAAAATATTAGAATCCAAACTGTGCCATTGAAGAGCTTCAGATGATGCTTAGACTTCCCAGGGAAGATGACACAGATGTTAGCCTGGCACAGGTCAGAAAATCTGTTCCAGAGTTGAGAGAAAGACATATCATTTCAATATAGGGAATGCAGCTGAATTGGTATTATAAACGTATTCAGGTAAAGGCTGCAAGGGAGGAAGGGAAGAAATACTAAAGAATAGTCTTAAATGTACACTAATTAAACCCAAGATGTGCTTAGAAACTCTGTGTAGCAAAGACAAAGGTTGCTCTGAATTTCCTTCCTCTGCCCGTACTCAGTGTTACTCTGGGCCCTCTGCTGCCAGCTATCACAGGGGCCATTTTGAGCAATCCCAGCTTTATGGGAGTGATGTTTGCAAGAAGACATGAAATTTTGCTAATGGCAGCATAAAGTAACATGACTCAGTTTACAGGATACCTTTATTAGTCAATATTAATTGTTGACAGTATTGATAGGAGTTACAGCCTTTAGCTGAAGTCAATATGGAGCTTTATGAACCTGTCATCAATAGAAGATTTTATGGGCCCATTAAAACAACTTTTCCAATGAAGGTTAACATCAGCAATTTTTATGCTATTCATTATTTATCCAAAATAAATAATCGGAATTTACTTCTGATGTTTGTAAATCCAAAGCTGTCTAAGGGAGATTCTGCCAAGGCATTTATTGTGTCCTTAGAAAATGAGAGGTTTGGTTCCCTCAAAAAGCAGATCTGCTTTTATTTCAGGAGTAGTGATGCTTCGAAGGAACAGATATGCTGCTCAGTAAGTGCAGCCACAATCTACTCCTCTGTCTTCAAGGAAACTGGTGAAGTGCTCTGGTTCCATGACATATTACAGACCATCAATCACTTCCCTAGGCAGCTGGCATGAAGAGACATGTATTCCTGAATCTAAACTCTTCCCAGGCTTTCCAGGAGGTTGAATACTTTTACTACATTGAGAATTTGGTTTTACTGAAGTGCTGGCTTGAATTCTAACTCTGGCATTGCAGTGAGTTCAGATCCTGCACACTCAATGGCTTTCCCTCTATTGGGCAACACTTTTTGCTCCACCTGGACCCTCAATTTGCGGAGTATGGAGAGAGAGGGAACAGCTCAGGTTACTGCACTCTATCTGGGGATAATGCAATCACTCTTTGCTGCTAATAAAGCAGGTGCTTCATGTAGCTCAAGCATCATTCTGCAGCATGACCACCTAGGCTAAGCTGAAATTGTAAACTCCTATTAAAAGTTCAGACCCATTTACAGGGAGCAGTTTGGTTTCTTCATTGCTAGACTTCCAGGAACTTCTTTCCTACACCAGTTCTCATTGTTTCTCAGCAAGACTGATTCCAGCAAAAGAAATTCCTGAAGTGGTCATTTGGATCTGAGCCTGGAGTTAACTGGCATTACCTTAGGTAACCCTGAACAGGCTTTGTACTGAGCCAGCAATTGTTTAATATAGAGAAGAGCACAGTGAAGGAGAACAAGGTAATAGACTCCCAGAAATTGACTTATTTGCAGCAATTTAGCCACATTCCAAAAGCAAAATACTTGTAATCATAAAGACATCATCATAAAAATACAGTACCACAGAATAATTTATGTTGGAAGGCATTGCTGAGAGTCTCCAGGCTGGTCCCCTGCTTGAAACTAACTTTGATGTCAGATTGGGTTGCTCAGGGCCTTGCTCATTTAAACATTGAGTATCTCCCAGATGGAGAGGCCACAACCTCTCTGTCCTGGTCATGATGTAGACCACACTTGTTGCAAAAAATTCTTCTAAGAGCTAGGCAGAAGTTGTGCTGCCTCAGCTTGTGTCAATTGCGTCTTGTCTACTCAGTGAGCATCTCCAAGAACAGCCTGACTTCATCTTCTGTATATCCCCCCACACCTAAAACAAATAAGAGCTGGGTCTCCTTTTAGCCATCTTTTCTTCTGAGCTGAACAAAGCCCCCAAGATCCTTCTCTCCTCATAAATAGTTTGTAGGCAGTTAAGCACTGGTCGAGACGGTCAGAGGAATGCACTGTCAGCGGAAGTCCATTGATAAAAGTTTTTAAGTGTAAACTGGATAAATACCTGCTCATAATGGTCTCGACTGGATGATGCTTTAGTCAGCACGGCTGTACATGCTGGTCTTTCCAACTTCCCTCCTTCTCCAGTTTCAATAGTTTGTAGTATTGCTGAGCTTTCTTTGACTTCAGGGGCATACAAGACTGTTCAGACGGTATTTTGAACTTCTCAGGCTTTTGTGTTTCCAAGGGCACTCCTAATAAATGTAAAGATGGATGATGTTCATGTCTAAGCACCCATGAAATGGACCTTAGCCTAGATCCACCCAAGCCATTATGAATCATTCTGGTAGACCTTACCCCAGATCCACCCAAACCATTATAAATCATTCTGGTAGTACCTGCATAGATTCAATGTGGTAGAGAGCCTACTGGTTTATTCAGCACTAGTTTATCCAGCTGTAGGATTATTTTCAACCTGGGGCCAACTGTAGCTTAACTTTTCACTATTCTAGAGAAGACTGGGAAAACTAAAGATTTGCTTTCTTTTAATCTGGACTTAGTTTTAATTTTTGCCAAGGCATGCAGTTGGTTAAACATGTGAAGGGGCAGGAGAGAGAGAGAGGGGCTTTCTTCATTAGCAAGACAAGTCAGCAGTGATTAATGCTGTGTACATGTGCAAAGCAGAGCTGATGTTTCTCTCTGTCATCATCTCCTCTTGGGAAGAATGTGGGCAGTATCAAGAGGCCAAAAGGATCTCACAGGCAGGGTGAGTAACATCAGATGGCTCGAGACAGTTCAACCAAGCTGGAGATGTTCAATTGTGATACATTATATAAAGAAATTCTTGCAGCAGAAATGTTGCTGATGTGTCCCATTTTCTTATCTAGCTGATGGAAAGATTAGTAAACATGAATTAAAATTCCACATCTAACCACCCTGGAAGCCAAAATGCAGGCTGTGGGACCACTGCTATCAAACTGCTGTACTGCGCTGCTTCTGTCCACCTTAATCACCACTCAAAAATACGTTGGAAGCATGTCACCCTGCAAACAATCCTGCATGCGTTTCACAGGTGTAAAATGGCACTGCTGGACTCAGCTTTCCCATTTAACGATGAACTGGAGGCAGGCATGGTCAGCCTCAACACTTCTACCCAATATCTGTTGGTCATGACTGTTTAGGAAGAGCAGTTTAATATCCAGGTCTGTTTATTTTTGGCTTCACCTCTGAGGTGACCAATCAGTAGTACCAAAGTGGTGTGGTGACTATAGCAATACAGACATTTACTCACTGGTGACATGATTAAGAGCACCAATTCATTTTGCTATGCTGGACCCATATCCTAGTGAGAGGACTAATTTTTCTTTTAGTCACTACTGTTCTGGGATGCATTTAAATGAGCTTTAACACTGTCAAGCAAACGACCAGCCCAATATCCAAATCCATTCTCCAAGCCTTACCAACTTGCTCAGAAAGATAATGGATATGTTACAGTTCACTTTTGCTTTCCCATCAAATAAATTGCCTCTCTGGATAAATCTCATAGGCTTTTGTTAAAGCTGAAAGCACACTAGCAATCAGGAGCTGGAAAACACACATGGTAGCTCTGCCTGCTCTACCGTCACAGACCCAACCCTTACCCATTTTAATGGACATAATACATGGTTTAAAGACCATTTCTTGCAGTAACTGCTACACTTTCTGTTTCCACACTGCTTAAGCCATTACTGATGCTAGAAAGAGTTCTTAAAGGAACTGATAGGAAAGTAGGACTCAATAGAATTGAATGCTCAGAGAAGACATTTAGAAGCACAGGGGTACATTACAGCAGGAAATAATTAAAGAGAAATCTTTCAAAGAAGGAACACCAGAGAAATGATATAATTTTATTTCTCCTGGGTAGTTAAGAAACCTAACACTTTCACTTATTCAGTGGTATCTAATGCAGATCTTGCTGAAGCCTTTGAAAACTCTCATTTCCATCAGCAGTGTCAGATCAGCTCCTGGATGTATGGTGGTAACTGCTGCAAAATAGCTAGCACACCAGTGTGATATAAATCCCAGTTCTCTAAGTTAAATACACCATAAAATACTGTTTACCTCTAGGTTTCTTCTATACATTTTGGCTTCTTTTAAACCAGAAAGCTGTCTTAATGATCAAGCCACATGCTTCAGAATTTGATCAGCATTTTCCAAATATTTTCTCTTCACAGCTGTTCTGCAATTGCTAGGGGAGTTCTAGTAAAGTGGTCATTATTTCTGTGTGGTTTTCTTCTTCCCTTTGGCTGTTCAGAGCTCATCTCTTAATGTTGTTAATACTTGTTGCCAAAGGCCTTGCAAGGTTCTCCTAAATAGCTCTGACTGTCCACAGAGGAAGGATTTTTACTGAGTCTTCTTTACATTCAACTTCCTGTTTCCCAAATCACGTTGACCCAAATCACTGGCCCAAGGTACAATTCAACACATCAGTGCAATTAGCAGTGCCAGAATTATTGTGTAATCTTAGCAGGACAAATTACTTGTTAATACCCCAGCTGATAATCCATGGTGACTCTTCTTTTTATTAGCATGTTTTGCTTTCAGGCTCCATACACTCTGTTGTTCATACAGTTACCGTGGTTGCAGCAGCAGCATCTGTTTTTTTCTCTCTCTCATTTAAATTAAAGAGTGTATTATAAAGCACTTCCAGTAAAGGAGTATTTGCCTCAGACTTGTTTCTCCTGCAAACCATGTGGGCAAAAAAGTGGCTCTTCAAAGATGAAGAATTCAGAAAGAAGAATTAAAAAAATATTTTAAAAATATAAATAAAAAAAATCTTCTCAATAAATAAGAAAAAGCTACACTTTATTAAGCTTCCTTATACCTTTTGGGTAAGGGAAGACAAGAATAAATTAGAATTACCAAGTAAAGACCAGGCATCTTCTGGCTGTCACCTTTCACTTGCCTTCTATCAGTTGTAACCTCAATAACAAGATGCTTCAGCTTGAAATAAAAATTAGCCAGAACCCTTACCAGAAAAGATCCATCACCAGGTGCAGAAGTTAGGGAAGAACTACAAAAATGAGTAGCAAATCCAGAAGGGAATTTTCACTAATCCCCTTCCCTGTTTCACCTCTTCTAAGCTCTTACACTGCTCCTTTCCAGGAAGGATTTGCAAGAAATTTCCCATTCAAGGAGTACATGGGAATTGCTTGGATATTCAGCTTACTGAAGCTGCCTTATAGAGATATTCAGACACTTGGTGAGCACTTGAAATGTGAAGGTTAGAGGATGGAATTTACCTTCAGGCTCTCCAACTGCAAAGATATTCAGATTCCTATAAAGAATATTAATCCTAAAAAGGAGACTTTAGCTACATGACCATCCCTAATGCTACATTCTCCACTGAAAAATGGCTCCCTTGAAGGCTGCTACATCTTCCTTACTTGTCATCCAACTTTCTAACCTCTGACTTTCTTGATGATGGATTTATTGTATTTTTTATGTCCTCTTATCTTTTTTCCCCTTTTTAAATATTAGCCCTGAGAGGCTTCTTGAAAGTGAAAAGCTGGGGAACCACCTCAGTTCTTCACAAGGGTTGCAAATTTCTACCTTGATGGAACAGTAAAGTGATGGGGTTTAGGGAAAGAGATAATCTCTGCCCACATTCAACAAATCCTCATGTCCTCTGGGTGTAAAGCAGCCTTTCAAATGAGGATGCCACTGTCTCTCAGATAGGATTCAACCCACTCAAAGAACTGATTGTCCCTTTGGTGGCACGTGGGTCACCCCAAGGACCACAGAGTGAGCCTGCAGCATCCATGTTCACAACTGAGGATGTGAAGGTACACAGGATGTATCTAAGTTTAACTCTTTCTTTGCTGCATTTATGATCAATATCTTCACTTTGTTCCACGGTGAAGGAATTCCCTCTGATTTCTGGGACTAATGTCTCACCACTGGCCTCCTTGCCTCTAGAGGAAGTCTCTCCATTTTCTTATTTTTATTCTCCTATGGTATGTCCCACAGAGAATGTATTTTCTGTATTACTGCAATCTGTGCCTGAAAGGACACTGACATTAAATCCCTTCACAACATTATTTGGTTGGAATGAACTGCAGTTCAGTACAGGTTAGTGTGTATGTTTCACATGATAATTATTATTGTGATGATGATGAAGTCATTAAGCAGGAAAAAAAGGGCCCAGATTCTAGAAACTCATTAATAGCCTGGATACTGGGGGAGAAGGCATGTAGAAACAACATTAACTGGTAAAAATTTAAAGTTCTTTTCAACTGTGCTGTTAATTTTTGTCCTTTCCTTTGCCACCTTAAATTTCCATGTCACAGATGGAAATTTTTTTTCCCATTAAGGAAAATAATTGCATTTATTAATAATGCTGGAAAGCTGCCAAGTAGTCTGGAAGCAAATCTATACATTTTTTACACTATATCCAACTGCCATAAATAACTCCTTTCAGAGTGAAACACCTTAGGGGGAATACAGATTAGTTCAGCAACATAAGACCTATTGCTCTTTTGATAGCAATACGTTGCTTCCAGCCTGGTTTTGAGGAAGAATTTCTGTGCAATGCCAATAAGGAATGGCTAATGTCATGGAGTGAGGGTTATGGACAGGGCACTGAGGGCCAGAACATAGACAGCAGGGCTTGGTTCAGGGTGGACCTACAGGTCAATTGGCGTTTGGAGCAGCATTTTGTTTTTAGGGCCAGGCACAAGTTCCATCCTCCTGGGATAGATGAAAGAGAAGCAGCATGGGGCAAAGCAGAAGGCTCAAAGGGGACAATAAATCCAAACTTGGACAAGACAATAGCTGAGGGCTCAGAATGATCTGGTATCTATCTCTGCATCCAAAGGACCCCTGCCCTGCAAAGTTAAGCCTACTAGTTAATCATGGACCAGAGAGCCAAAGCTTTCCCTTTGCCTTTTCCCCTTTTTCTGCTTCATCCTGGATGGGCAAGGTCACACCAAGCTCCCAGCACTCCATCTCTGCCTTTCAAAGACGTACCACACTATTGCCTGCACAGGGGAAAGGGGCACAAGGCTTCTCCCTAACTTAGCATATCCAGCTGCACGTGTCTGTATTTCTGAGTTCCCATTTGGACCACTGTATCTTCTTCTAGTTCCAGTCTGGTCCAGACTCCTTCCATGCCCCTTGAGATCTGGCTTTGTTTTTTCCAGTGAAGATGCACCTCCACCCATAAGCAGAACAAAGTGAGAGGAAAGAGAATGTCATTTGTGTTTAACTCATGCTGAGAAGTGCACACTGAGCTCCAAATAAAGGAAAGCACAGCTTCTGCCAGGAGAATTTGTTCATTAAAATCTCATTGCTTTATTTCTCAGAGGCTTTTGATTAACTTCTAGGCAAAAATGCCATTTTATTCAATTGAGGGCAGTGATTGAAGAGGAGACACTGCCCTAATTCTGCAAAGTTTTCAGTATTTCTTTGAACTTCCCCTAAAAACTCTAATTATGTGCTCTAAGGCAGGTTGTCAATATGTTCTGTCCATCTCAGCCCAGATATTTTTTGAAACATGTATATAAACTTAAAATACTAATTTCTATCTGGTATTCATATAGATTAAATATTTTATAAAAGTAACTTATTTATGTTTCAGACAAAAATAAGTCTTTCCCACATGTCAGGATGGTACAAAGACATTTGAGGAGCAGATGTGTTACATGGATCAGAGACTTCACTCAAGACTTCAGTCCAAGAGATTTAATCCATAGCTCTGCTGCAGACAGTGTTTAGTCTGGGTTTTATTTCTCTGTCTCAGTTCCCTGTTACAAAATTAGGATGTTATTTCTATTTTTCTCCTCCCCCTTGTAGTGATCTCAAATATTTTCTAATCAAGCATATGGATAGCAGTAAACACAGTAACTACACTCCAGATTTATCAAGGAGTCTATTAAACATCCTCAGCACTGAAGTTTTTTAATAATAGGCAGCCCCTCAAACATGAACCAAGCCAAATCTTGTGGTTCATATGCCAGAAGGACAGGATGTTATCCAGAGGGACCTGGGTAAGCTGGAGAAGTGGGCCCAGCTGAACCTCCAGAAGTTCAACAAGACCAAGTGCAAGGTCCTGCACCTAGGACTTGACAATCCTCATTATCAGTAGAGGCATGGAGAGCAGCCCTGCAGAAAAGGACTTGGGGGAACCGATGGATGAAAAGCTGGACATGAGCCAACAATGTGCACTTGCAGCCCAGAAGGCCATTTGCATATGTGCATGCCCAATTGATTAGCCAGGAGATCAGGAGAGGTGATTCTGCCACTTCACTCTGCTCTGGTGAGATCTCACTAGGATACTGTGTCCAGCTCTGAGGCCCTCAACAGAAGGACATTGACCTGCTAGAGCAGGTCCAAAGGAGGGCCACAAAAATGATCAGTGGGGTGGAGCACCTCTGCTACAAAGACAGGATGGGAGAGTTGGGGTTGTTCAGTCTGGAGAAAGCTCCAAGGATACCTTATAGCCTTCCAGTACTAGAAGGGGGTCCATAAGAAAGCTGGGGAGGAACTGTTTACAAGGGCTTGTAGAACTAGGCCAAGGGGTAATGGCTTTAAATTACAGCAGGGTAGATTTAGATTGGATTTTGGGAAGAGGGTTTTGCTATGAGGGTGGTGGAACACTGGAGCAGGTTGCCCAGGGAGGTGGTGGAGGCCCCATCCCTGGTGACATTCAAGGTCAAGCTTGATGGGGCTCTGAGCAACCTGATCTAATTGGGGATGTCCCTCCTTACTGCAGGGTGTTAGACTAGGTGACCTTGAAAGGTCAGTCATTCCATGATTCTACAAATTTGGGGGTGACAGACCCCTGCTTTTTATTGTTGCTGCATCTGTTTATAAGCCATGAAACTGGACTGAGCAACTATGAGACAAAAAGTATCAAAGAATCCATGCAGCTTAAGCTGGAGATCACAAAAACTTCCTGGGTCCTCTAATGGTCACAAGTACCCAGGGCACTCACTGATAACAGCATGAAAGGCATCATAATGTTGCCATCTCACCCCCAGTGGGGCACTCAGGCAGTAGCTTTTTGCTCCCCTTGCAACTCTTCAAAGGCAAAACCTTTTCATGGCAAGCAGCATGAGCTGGCCGCCAGCTCAGCCCTCTTCTCACTGATGTATTTCATGACCTCCCAAACTGTCACAGGGCTTCCACAACCAACGTCTTCAGTTAAACACTCAGAAACTAAATACCGTCATCAAAATGACAACTTTCTGCTGCATTCAGAAACACCCTGTGATTTCTGCCCTGGATTGGTCACTTTGTCCTACGGTGGAGAGAAACACTAATTTTAAAAAAGAAAAATTAATTTAAATTAAATACACATTTCTTTTTTTAACAGATAAATTGTTTAAACAGAATGGGAAATTATGACAGGCTCAACTAAGGCTTAAATTCAGAATTGTGTGTTACAGCCTTGTAAAGCATTTTAAAATCATTTCCAAGCAAACTGCCAAAGTCTTAAAGGAAGTCAAAGTAGTGAATTGGCTGCACCTAGAGCCAGTCTGTGGAGGTGCCAGATCAGCTCCTGACAGCTGCTGCCGCTTCTGCAGGTGGAAAGGGAGGGTTTTTTCACATCCAGTCATTCAAGTAGATCAGCTCAATGAGCATCTAGAGAAGTCAGAAATCCACCAGCAGCTGAAAAGGAGGAGAGGGAGAAATCTGCGTGAATAAAACCAGAGACAAGCTGCATTACAGCAACTTCCAGCACACTTTATATCTGCAAAGATGACTGATTCCAGAGGTTTCAAGCCCAGGTACCCATCCACATGCCCTCACAAGGGTTGTCCATCCCCTGGCCATGATGGTGCAATGGCTTATGAAGCCCAAATCTGATTTACCCCACGCCCCACAAGAACTCTGTGATTTTAAAGTCTTTACTCAAGGACAGGGTGTCAATGAACAGAGATTGGTTTCACAGCTCCCATGGGACCTCTGCCATCCCCCACAGAGAGAGATCAGAGGTGTAGAAGAGACATAGAGATGTGGTGCCAAGGGACATGGCTTAGTGGTGACCTGGCAGCATTAGGTTATTGGTTGGATTTGATAATCAAAAGGTCTCTTCCAACCAAAATGATTCTATAATCAGTTCAAAGCAGGGTAGAGAAGCTGAAATGTCACCCACCAGAAAATCTTGCTGATTTGGATCAAATATGGGCCAGTGACTTAGAACTGGGTAACAAAAACACCTGGGAGCTATTTGAGCCAGCAAGGAAGAAGCACTGCTGAGCTCTCTTGGAAATGCACCTCTGTTTCAGTTCCCCAGCGACAGCTAGCACTATCTTTGTCAATGCCAACTCATTTTCTGTGCAAGACTTATTTTCTTCTTGTATCTCCAGCAGGTTCAAGTACTTTTATTACACTCAGTTTGGAAGGAGGGGAGTGAAATGATGACTAAATTCCAGTTTCCATGTAAATGCAGCTTGACGTGAATTCAAAATAAATGAAAACCAAGAAAAAGAAAAAAAAACCAACAACAACAACAAAACATATCCAGCAATCATCCACTGAATAAGAAATCTGTTGTTCCCCATTTTCTCCTCATAGAAAATGTAAAAAGTAGGAATCTGAATAAATGCATACTGAACGATATAATTGCTGAAATAAATATGTATAGATATAGGATATTCTTTGATTTAGCGTAAAGAAGCAGCAAATTATACCAATCAGTGAGAATCAACCAGCACACATGCAAAACAAGATTAAGACTGATTATTTAACTCAAGATTCTCTGTTTCCTGGTTTACACCACGATTACAATTTAAATCAAGCCGCCCTGCCATGAATACTTTAGGGACAATGGTTTCTCCCTCATATAATGTGTGGGTTTTATAGCCCAGGGAACCTCGTGCTGTTTGTAAGGAACGTGGCTCAACTGAGCTCCATCTCTAGCCACATTCTTTGTTTAGTTCTAGCTCGTTTTAGGGGTGGAAATAGCAATGTCAATCCTCAGCTCAAAGAGCAGGAATCTGGAAGCCCACAAAAAAAATAATAATTCTCAAAGATGCTTTTTCTTTTGGGAGCCTTGAATGGAAATTAAATTGAGAATCAGCTGCAACTCCAGCACCAGGCTGCAATGGCGATTCCCCAGTAACATAGGGGCTGGAAAACCAGCTGTAGCCCCATATTAGAGTATTAAGGAAATGTCTCCCTCTCTCCTAGGCAGCATCACTTTGGCTAATTGCATTCCACTTAACAAAATTCCCTTTACACCTGCAGCTGGACGGGGTGTTTCTCCTCCATTAAATTGCTCTGTTTTGCTGCTGTGCTCTACCAGGCAGCTGTTAATGTTCCACCCCAGAGGTGTCTGCAGTTCAGTGATGGGTGAAATGATTAAGACTAGCAAGGCACTTGATCACTCAGAATGAAAGGTGCTACATAAACATACCCCATTAGTTTTATTAATGCTCAACAAAGCTAACTTTTCCTATAGCTGGTTCTACTCCTCCTCGGCATTTAATGCAACAATGTTCCCTCTGGGAGACATGGCAGGTAAATGCAGCACACATGTGGTTTTCTGGATGTGCTCATAGAACGTTAAAGGTTGGAAGGAACCTCCAGAAATCAAGTCCAACCCCCCTGCCAAAACAGCATCACCTAGGGTAGTCCACATAGGAATGCAACCAGACAGGTTTTGAGAATCTCCAGAGAAGGAGGCTCTACCACCTCTCTGGGCAGCCTGTTCCAGTGTTCCATCATCTTCACTGTAAAGAAGTTTCTCCTCATGTTGAGGTAAAGTCTTCTGTGTTCAAGTTTTCATCTATTGTTCCTTGTCTTATTACTATGCACCACCATAAAAGAGATTGGGCCTCTCCACTTGACACCCAGCCCTCACATATTTATAGACATTGATGAGATCCCTTCTTAGTCTTCTCTTCTGCAGACTAAATAGCCCCAGAGTTCTCAGTCTCTCTTCATTGGGGAGAGGCTCAAGTCCATTAATCATCCTCATGGCTCTCCGTTGGACTCTCTCTGCATCATTCTTCAAAGAAGCCTGTTTCCCAAACTGAAAATTTCACCCATCATACATTTGGGATCTACCATGAGATGAGTACTGCGTTTGTAGAAGACTGAAGGAGTGTCAGTCTTGGGCCACTTCTCAGGAAAAGGAAGGTGATGGTCTAGACCATTACAGACACTCACCAGGAGAGTAGAAAACTTGGCATGGGATGAGTCTATAAACAATTTATGTAAATACAATTTAGATGTATTTGTAAATTATACACCTAAACCAGACTTGTTGTACTGGGCCAAATGTGGCCTTCTTGTACCTTCCCAAGTTGTAGTGTTCCTCAACCCTGCTTGAATGTTTTTGATTGTTGACTGTGCCTCAAGTGTGGTTCCCCCTGAGGACAGTCATTGCCATTTTGTCTTCAAGAGACCCCTTCCACTGGCATGCTCTCTGCTCTCGACTCATTACAAATTTGTTTCCTTTGGTCACTTGATTTCTGTTGGAGCTGTCGATGATGAAGGCAGAAAGCAGAGAGACTCACAAAAGTTCCATGGCTCCTATTAAGGGTGAATAGGAAATATCAATACCTCCTTCTGATGGGGGTCGTGCATCTTCATGGAGGGTTATCTTCTTTCATGTGGGCTAGTAGCAAATAGACTGATTCCCATATAAATTTTGGGTTATTAAATTTTCTTCTGCTCCTGTTAGACTCTGGAATTTGTGTGAATTGAATCAGAGCCCTGGTGAAAAATCAAGGGATAGTCCTGCACCTTTGCTATACTCATTGGTGAGAGAGTTTCTGGGGCTGAAAGGGTAGGCATGTGGACACTGGAAGTCAGCACAATGCTTTTCAATATTTTAGTGGTTAGTGGAAAAGTTAAACTTATGGCTGGTAACGTGCTTGGACATTAAAACTAGATAGTGTGGTAAAACAGCACAAATACAAAGCTGTAAGGACAGAACCTAAACTGGCACATTACAGTACAGGCAAGTGCAATGATCTACAGCGGTACAGGAATGCACAGCTATTGAATGCAGTGGGGTGACAGCACAGAGGTCTTGGCTTCTGCAAAAGTCATGGAGGCAGGGTAAGCAGCCTCCCAGAAGCCTCTCTGTGTGATGCTCTTGGTATCTTTCAACTCAGGTCTGAATATCTTGCTAGAAGGCAAACAAAAAAGAACAGGACAACCAGGTGAAAGCATCTGTGATACAGAAAACTTCAGACTGGCTTCTGTTTGTAAGCTGCATGACTGTGGAACAGGTCAGTTTCGAAAGTGATGTTTGAGAAGGGATTAGTGCTTTTTCCCTAGGGAGAGGGAGCTGTGGCTGTTTAGCCTGGAGAAGAGGAGGCTCAGGGGAGCCCTTATTGCTTATTGCTGTAGCCAGGTGGGGGTTGGTCTCTTCTTCCAGGCAACCAGCAACAGAACAAGAGGACACAGTCTCAAGCTGTGCCAGGGGAAGTTGAGGTTTAATCTTAGAAAAAAAGTTCTTCACAGAAAGAGAGATTGGCCATTGGAATGGGCTGCCTGGGGAGCTGGTGGGGTCAACATCCCTGGAGGGGTTTAAGACAAGACTGGATGAGGCACTTAGTGCCATTGTTTAGTTGATTAGTTAGGGTTGGGTGATCAGTCAGACTTGATCTTGGAGGTCTCTTCCAACCTGGTTGATTCTGTGTGATTCTATGCTTTCTATGTTTTACCATCTCAGAACAGAAGCTTCTTTTTTTAAAAAAACTTTTAGGAAAAGCCATGTTCTGGCCTCTGATGCAAATGCAGCTTCCAATCATTTTTATCTCAGTCAGTGGTTGAAGTTTTCATTCTCAGTATCAGACTATGGTTGGCTCCACTTAAGCACAAAAGGAAAGAGAGAATATTCAGGAAACATTCCCAAAGATGCCCTAGACCCTAGCATTTATTATTGTCCCTGAGCAGTACCCCAACAGATCCATGTCCTGATAGGCAGTGATGAACTGAATCCTTAACCTTCTTTTAGTTCTTTTTTTCTGGCATGTCTCACTGTAAGTAATCTTTTCCAAAGCTTTAATGTTCTCATGAGCCATGTCCTGTTTATCACTGTCCTCCCTGGATTGGATTTGGTGAGTTCATTCTTGGCTTTGTCTAAAGTTCTTGCAAATACATTTGCATCCTTCAAGAGAAGAATGTCCAGTCCCTGGTATAGATGGGAAGAGGTCAATTTCCCTTTTCCCCAGTAGACATAGAAAATAGATTCTGCAGAGGAATCACTCAGATGTTTTCCTGGAGAAACTACTAAAAAAATCTCTCCCAGAGCTGCGTCACAGATTGATGTCTTATAGATGGTGGCATGTGGGGGTTGAGAGGATAGGAGGGACAGATGGTCTATAAGGTTCCTTTGAGCTACAGCCAGACTCAAAGAAGAAAAAGGAAGATTGGTGAATTTCTGGAAGAGCTTATTTCCTCCTTGGACTTGAACAGGTTGTTGAAATTCATCCAACAGTCTCTAAAGCCTTTTGGATTCTAAGAAGACGACATAGATCTACAGCCTCATTATTGCCTATTCGGCTATAAAACAAGAGCTGTAAGGAAGGAGGGAGACAATAGGGTTTGCTTCCTTCCTGTGTGTACGAGCTCATCTCCAACTCCAAATTTACTGATATGGCTGTTAGGAAATAATTATTTCAGCATCATTTCTTTTGGCACAAGTATCTGTCTGATCGTTCTGATTCCATGTAGAGAGTTACTTTGAAATTAATATTTCCAAATAATTTTTCCAGGAATAATTATATTGGTACACTTCCAAGTCTAGATAAATCTATGAATAGGATTCCAGAATAAGATGAAAAAAAAAATAATTAGAAATCAACATATTCTTTGCCTGCATTTTTTTCTGAAGTATGCAGACACACTAGCAAAAACACTGTCTCAAAACTGGTTATTGACTGGTTTAGAGTATTTTTATGTAAGAATGTATAGAATTACAGGGAATTCAGAAGGTCACTAGTGGGAGATGTGATGGTTGGAGGCTGTCTAGGGTTCAGCAACCATGAGATAGTGGAGTTTTCAATATGCAGGGAAATAGGAGGACCAGTAACAGGACCCTCACTTTGGACTTCCGGAGGGCAGAATTCAACTTGTTCAAGAAACTTACTCAGAAAGTACCCTGGGCAGCAGCCCTTAAGAGCAAAGAGGTACAGGATGGCTGGACCTACTTCAAACAGGAGCTCTTGAAGGCACAGGAACTGGCAGTTCCCGTGTGCTGACAGATGAGCCGGCGGGGAAGGCGACCACCCTGGATGGGCAAGCAGCTCCTGAAGGAATTAAGGGGAAAAAAAAAAGAGGCTGTAGCACCTTTGGAAAGGGGGGAGGCAACTCGTGATACGTTTAAGGATGTTGTTAAATCATGGAGGAAATAAAATAGAGAGGCAAAGGCCCAGTTAGAACTTAAGCTGGCCAATTCTGGGAAAGATAATAAAAAGCATTGTTATAAATACATTAATGCTAAAAAGAGGGGCAAGAAGAAACTCCACTCCATATTGGACCTGGAGGGTAACATTGTAACTAAAGATGAGGAACAGGCTGAGGGTCTAAATACCTTCTTTGCCTCCATTTTCAACAGTAAGGCAGGAGGACTCCAGTGTAACTAGCCTCCTGAACTGCTTGATGGGGTCAGGGAGCAGTATAGTTCCCCTGAAATCCATGAGGAATTAGTTTGGGACTTGCTGAGCCACTTGGATACTCACAAGTCCCTGGGACCAGATGGGATCCATCCTAGGGTGCTGAGAGAGCTGGCAGATGAGCTGGCCAAGCCTCTCTCCATCATTTCCCACCAGTCCTGGCTCACCAGAGAGGTCCCAGATGACTGGAAACTGGCCAGTGTGATGCCCATCCACCAGAAGGGTCAAATGGAGGAACCTGGAAACTCCAGGCCTGTCAGCCTGACCTCAGTGCCAGGGAAAATTATAGAGCAGATCATCTTGGGCACAATCACTGTGCAGCTGAAGGATGGCCAAGGGATCAGGTCCAGCCAACACAGATTTAGGAAGGGCAGATCCTGCCTCTCCAACCTGATCTCCTTCTATGATCAGGTGACTGCCTGGTGGATGTGGGGAAGGCTGTGGATGTGGTCTACCTGGTCTTCAGCAAGGCCTTTGATACTGTTCCCCACGGCAAACTCCTGGCCAAGCTGTCAGCTCGTGGCTTGGACAACAGCACTCTGCACTGGGTTAGGAACTGGCTGGAGGTCCATGCCCAGAGAGTGGTGGTGAATGGTGCCACATCCAGCTGGAGGCCAGTCACTAGTGGTGTCCCCCAGGGATCAGTGCTGGGCCTCATACTGTTCTTTAATGACAATCCGGATGAGGGGATTGAGTCAACCATCAGTAAGCTTGCAGATGACACCAAGTTGGGAGCAGATGTGGATCTGTTAGAGGGCTGAAGGGCTCTGTAGAGGGACCTAGACAGGCTGGACAGATGGGCAGAGTCCAACAGGATGGCATTCAACAAGTCCAAGTGCCGGGTGCTGCACTTTGGCCACAACAACCCCATGCAGAGCTACGGGTTGGGGTCAGAGTGGCTGGAGAGCTGCCAAACAGAAAGGGACCTGGGGGTACTGATTGACAGCCTGCTGAACATGAGCCAGCAGTGTGCCCAGGTGGCCAAGAAGGCCAATGGCATCCTGGCCTGCATCAGGAATAGTGTGGCCAGCAGGAGCAGGGAAGTCATTGTGCCCCTGTACTCTGCATTGGTTAGGCCACACCTTGAGTCCTGTGTCCAGTTCTGGGCCCCTCAGTTTAAGAAGGACATTGAGACACTTGAACGTGTCCAGAGAAGGGCAACGAGGCTGGTGAGACGTCTCAAGCACAAGCCCTACGAGGAGAGGCTAAGAGAGCTGGGGTTGTTTAGCCTGGAGAAGAGGAGGCTCAGGGGTGACCTCATTGCTGTTTACAACTACCTGAAGGGTGGTTGTAGCCAGGAGGGGGTTGGTCTCTTCTCCCAGGCAACCAGCAACAGAACAAGAGGACACAGTCTCAAATTGTGCCAGGGGAAGTTTAGGAGAAAGTTCTTTACAGAGAGAGTTCTTAGCCATTGGAATACCTTGCCCAGGGAGGTAGTGGAGTCACCATCCCTGGAGGTGTTCAAGAGGGGATTGGACGTGGCACTTGGTGCCATCAGGTCTTGGGTGAAATGTTGGACTTGACGATCCTTGAGGTCTTTTCCAACCTTATTGATTCTATGATTCTATGAAAATATCACTGTATTAGGAAAGCTGGTATGGTAGACCAGGAGTTATGATTTCTTGAGGTCTTATGAAGTCCTGCAGATGGTTAGAAAGGAGTCAGTAATCCTCTTCATTGTGACATGCCACCACACCTCTCCTATGAGGTCATTGAGGTCATTCAGCCTGGAGAAGAGAAGGCTCTGGGGAGACCTTATTGTGACCTTTCTGTACTTAAAGAGGGCCTACAGGAAGTATGGGGATGGTCTTTTTATCAGGGCCTGGTGTGACAGGACAAGGGGTGATGGCTTTAAACTAAAGGACAGTACACTTAGAGTAGATATAAGGAAGACATTTTGCAAGTGGCGCAGGTTGCCCAGAGAGGTGGTAGATGCCCCACCCCTGGAACCATTCAAGGTCAGTTTGGACATAACTGAGCAACCTGGTCTAGTTGAAGATGTTCCTGTTTACTGCAGGAGGGTTGGATTAGATAACCTTTAAGAAGAGCAGTTGCTAGCAGCTCAATACTTGCCTATGAAAATGGCCTCACATACTCTTCCACATTAGCTCTCAAGCCAGACCCTGCAAAAAAAGGCATGACCCTGCTCCAGGGTCATTTTTTTCTGTCGTGACTGCATTAAAGTTTTCCAGGGTGGGTTGTTGCAGTGTTTGCTTTACACAGCCTCAAGGAGTCAAAATTTTAAAAAAAAAGAAAAAAAAAAGAAAAAAAGGAAACTGTTGCATGACTCAGACTCATCCAGCTTCTTCTTACCATTTACTGTTTCTTCCACTCAGATTTTGCATTCAGTATCCTTACTCACATGACTCCATTTCCTCCCTCCCTTTCTTCACCTTTATTTCTTCCTGATGAGCAATTCAGACAGCAAACTGTTCCTCTCCTTCACTCCTATCAGTGACTCCATTCAAAGTCCTGCCCATGTTCTTATTTTCCTGGCAGAGCTATATTCAGCAAATGCATTTGTTTCTCTAGCTAGAGAACAAAAATATCTTCAAGCAAACTCATTTCCCTTCCAAACTACTTAGGAGAGTAGTGCTGGGAAGTGGGAGGAAAGTGCTTTGTCAAGTATTAGAGGAACAAGAGAGACATCTTCTCCCCCTGATATCCCCCTTTATTATTATTGGGAAGACTCTGTTAGTCTCTCTCTTCCCTGGGGACCTGAAACATCTTGAAAAGATCTTTCATGTAGGCAGATAACAAACTCACTGCAGAGCTGCATCAGAAAGGGAAAAATTACTTGCTAGTAACGATATTTATCACAATCCTTCCTCCTTTCCCAATCCTACAAAGGAAGCTATCTCTCATAGAAAGGTGAAGCCTTGTGCCTTTTTTTTTCCCCTTTTTTAATTTTTTTTTTCCTGGCAAACAACCCATTGCACAAATTCAGTGTACATGAGCTTGACTGATGGAATTTTTAACCAAAAAGTGGCTTGAAGCAGATGACAGCCAGTATGATTTATTTGAGAAAGAGCCAGTCTGATAATACACACCACAAAAAAGGCCAGGTTGCTTCTGCTCAATGAATTGGCACAAGGGCTATTTCCCCAGCAGAGCAGAATCAGTGAAGCCTGGGCCAGATGTCTAGGGGACTCATACTTGCACGGGACTGAACTCATCAGCAGAGTCCACTCAGCTTTTCATCCCACCAGGACAGGAAAACAAAGTTACGTGGCACTGTGAGTCCCTGCTTTGAAGGAGACTTTGATTTCAACTGCTCTGCATGGTTGTTAAAAATCTCACAGTACTTTAATGGGAAGGGTGCCCCAGGTGCTTTGTGCTAAGGTGTCTTTCTCATCAGCAGCATATAACTAGCACTGAACTAACTGGCCACCATCCTCAATATTTCAGGCATCCACATCCTAAACTAGTAATCATCTGTGCTAAAAGTTAAGAGAAGTAAACCTCATGAAACTGCTGCAAAGTGGTAGTGTGCAAGTCTGCAAAGTGATGATGTGGAATCTAGCCAGGGGGGTTAAAGGGAACACTAAGAATTTCTATAGGTATGTTAATGGCAAGAAGACTAGGGAAGGTGTGGGCCCCCTCAGAAAGGAAAGTGGAGAATTAATCACAAGTGATGTGGAAAAGGCTGAGGTACTCAATCACTTCTTTACCTCAGTCTTCACTGCAAGGGTCTCCAGCCACACTCCTGGTGTCATGGCAGACGATGCCAGGGACGGGGAGGAAGAACTGCCCACCATAAGTGAAGCTCAGGTTCGTGATCACCTGAAGAACCTGAAAGTGTTCAAGTCCATGGGACCCGACGGGATACACCCACGGGTGCTGAGAGAACTGGCAGATGAGGTTGCCAAGCCCCTCTCTATTATATTCCAGAAGTCATGGCAGACTGGGGAAGTCCCCACAGACTGGAAAAGGGGAAACATTACTCCCATTTTCAAAAAGGGCAAGAAGGAGGAACCGGGGAACTACAGGCCAGTCAGTCTCACCTCTGTGCCCGGAAAGATCATGGAGCAGATCCTCCTGGAGGCACTAATGACTCAGAAGAAGAGTGAAGAGGTGATTGGGAGTAGTCAGCATGGCTTTGCCAAGGGCAAATCCTGCCTGACAAACCTGGTGGCCTTCTATGAGCAGGTGACAGCATTAATAGATGAGGGGCGAGCAACTGATGTCGTTTACCTGGACTTGAGCAAAGCCTTCGACACTGTCCTGTACCACCTCCTGGTCTCCAAGCTGGCGACACATGGGTTTGATGGATGGACCACTAGATGGATAACGAACTGGCTTGATGGCCGCACCCAAAGAGTGGCTGTCAACGGGTCCATGTCCCAGTGGAGGCCAGTGACAAGCGGAGTCCCTCAGGGATCAGTCCTGGGACCTGTCTTGTTCAACATCTTTGTGGGTGACATGGACAGTGGCATCGAGTGCACCCTCAGCAAGTTTGCTGATGACACCAAGCTGTGTGGTGCAGTGGACATGCTGGAGGGAAGGGATGGCATCCAGAGGGACCTTGACAGGCTGGAGAGGTGGGCACAAGCCAACCTCATGAGCTTCAACAAGACCAAGTGCAGGGTCCTGCATCTGGGTCGAGGCAATCCCAGGCACAAATACAGGCTGGGCAGGGACTGGCTGGAGAGCAGCCCTGAGGAGAGAGACTTGGGGGTGCTGGTGGATGAGAAGCTCAACAGGAGCTCTCAATGTGCACTTGCATCCCGGAAAGCAAATCAGATCCTGGGCTGCATCAGGAGATGTGTGACCAGCAGGTCAAGGGAGGTGCTTCTCCCCCTCTACTCATCTCTGGTGAGACCCCACCTGGAGTACTGCATCCAGTTCTGGAGCCCCTATTACAGGAGGGATGTGGACGTGCTGGAGCGTGTCCAGAGAGGGGCCACAAGGATGATCAGAGGGCTGGAGCACCTCTCCTATGAGGACAGACTGAAGGAGTTGGGGCTCTTCAGTCTGGAGAAGAGAAGGCTCCGAGGTGACCTCATTGTGGCCTTCCAGTATCTGAAGGGGGCCTACAGGAAGGCTGGGGAGGGACTTCTCAGGTTATCAGGTAGTGATAGGACTAGGGGAAACGGAATGAAGCTGGAAATGGGGAGATTCAGGCTAGATGTGCGGAAGAAGTTCTTCACCATGAGAGTGGTGAAGCCCTGGAATGGGTTATCCAGGGAGGTGGTTAAGGCCCTGTCCCTGGAGGTGTTTAAGACCAGGCTGGACGAGGCTCTGGCCAGCGTGATCTAGTGTAGGGTGTCCCTGCCCATGGCAGTGGGGTTGGAACTAGGTGATCCTTGTGGTCCCTTCCAACCCTGACTGATTCTATGATTCTATGATTCTATGATTCTAAGCCTGTAAAATATGGGTGTGCATGGGCAGCTGCAAGCAGGGGTGGCTTGCTGGGATGCATTTCCAGTCCTGTCAATTTTATTTGTTTGGTGTTGCATGCTCTGCCATCAGCAAGATTTGGACTAGAGCCCAGGGCTCTGACACCCAGTCCCCTGAATCTACCCAAAGATGGTGCTGAGATGGTCAGTGAATAGGAACTGATCTGGCATTACTGGCTTCAGGACATGATTTACTGGCTTCAGGACATGATTTAAGGGCTGTGGTGGTGTTAGGTTGGACTCAGTGATCTTAGAGATCTTTTCCACCCAAAAGGATTCTACGATTGTGTGAATCCAGCCCTCTGAAGCACTCATAACATAATCAGCTCACTGAATTTATGAGGCTGAAAACAAAGTTCCTGGTTCTAGTAGATGGTGAACTGAACTGATTAAATTAAAGAGGAAAAATACCCACATATCAACTCTCTTTTTCACAGATGTCAAAAGATAAATTCCTCCAAAGTATCCATTAATGAAAATGAAAGTACCATGTTAGTTGTCTAAGGTTCAGGTAAGTGAAGTTGTCTGCCTGGTAATGTTTCCCCTTATGTCTTGTTATATGACGACTGAAGATAGTTTAAGATGCTGAACATCTTGTTAACATGGTGAGAATGAAATGGCAAAAATAAAGTTATCTATAGATAAACAAATGACCAAGAAAAAAAAAAAGAAATTAAAAAGCAAATTTCTGGAGGATCACAATTCAGTCTTCAGCATCTCCCTGTCTGAATTTCTTAGCAAGCATCAGAGTGCAATAGCTGGAAAGAAGAAATAGATACACAACAGACATATCCAAAGAGGACAACTTCTCCGGTTTTAACAGAGAGCTTCCATTATCAGGAGAAAGATGTTTCTGATAGAAATGTACATAAATATATGACTTTTTAATAAGGGCATGTAGCTCATTACCCTCTGCAAATTAACCATATCTAATCATATATTTCCTAAAAAATAAAATAGCACATTGCATCTGTTAGTCTTCATTCAAATACAAACCAAATATGCATGAGTACTGTAGTATAAACTGTTCCATCTGTTTCCATGAATGTATAGTCACGCTGGTCACCCCCCCACACACAACAGAAGGGTCTTTTGCTCTTAGCATCTGCCTGCTCTGAAGAACTGGGAGTAGTCAAGCAGCATGGAGTAAGAGCAGTACTACTGCAAAGCAGCTCTTCAATCCTGGTGCTCGTGCTGCCATGGTTGTCCACAGCTTTAGTATTGCTGGGGGCAAATACTTCAGGTTTTAGCACTAGCATAAAATTCAGCTTCAGTCTAGATTCTTAAAGAATGATAGGATCATGGAATGGTTTGGTTTAAAAGGGATCTTTAAAGGTCCAACCTCACATCAGTGAGCAGGGACATCTTCAACTACACTGGGTTGCTCAGACCCTGTCCATCTTGACCTGGAATGTTTTGAGGGAAGAGGCATCCATCACCTCTATGGGTAACCTGTGCCAGCATTTATAGATACATTCAGAGTCTCTAGACAGATCTCTGAGATAACTCTCTAGCCTCCAAAAGCACAGCTTTCTCATGGATAAACATGATCATAGAATCATAGAATGGCTTGAGTTGCAAAGGACCTTAAAGGTCATCTAGTTCCAAGCTCCCTGTTATGGGAAGGTACACCTCCTACTAGACTAGGTTGCTCAAAGCCTCATCCAGCCTGGCCTTAAACATTTCCAGGGATGAGAGTCCACAGCTTCTCTGGGCAACCAATTCCAGTTACAATATTCGTTTGCATTTCCAGTAGCATGGAAATTGCAGTCATCACACTACAACTTATTTCTGAGAAAACAGGATCCTTCTTCTCATGTCTTTGTGCTGCTTCACTTACATTACAGCAAAGCAGACAGTGAAATGGCAACTTCATAAAACAGCCAAATTCCCGAGTTGTGCCTAGAGAGATGCTCTCAGTCATCACAACACTATAAAAATCACATCCTGAAACAGCAGCACTGGTGGGTGCACCTCAGGGAGTGCTGACCAAGTGGGGTGGGGTGAGGTCTGATGAAGAAAGGTGCTGTGGAGATCTGTCCCAGCTGGCCACTAGTGCCAGCACTGACATTTTAATTAGCCCTGTGTACATGCACACCTATAGAAAACACACTGCACCTCTTTAGCACCAGGATGGGTTCACTAAATATACATGAACAGAAATTACTTTAGGAAGAGCCTCAGCACTCAGCTTCCCACCTGCTTCTTTACGACAGCTGCCCAGATTCTGTAAAGCACATCAGATGAAAGGCTCTGTAGGGCTACACCTAACAGATTACATCTAACAGATGAGCAATCAGATCTGAACTGACCAGGGACAGATCATCTGAGGCAAGAGGAGAATCCTTTGGGGATTCTGTTACCATGAAAGTAATACAATTCAGTATTTGTACCAGCAACTCTGAAATTCAACAGCAGTCAACCTAGTACTAGCATCCTTTTAAATATCATCTTTCATTCCTTAGCAAACAGCAATATCATATAACAACATTAGGACAGGAAAGGGAGGGGAGCTGCACAGCAACCAACCACATGTGCAAGAGGCAGTATGTGTAGGTAGGAGCATAAAAATCAAAGTCTTGATAAATTTGCAGGTGTTCTGAAAAACAAAGATGCAAGTCTTATGAGGAACAGCTGAGGGAACTGGGGTTGTTTAGTCTTTGGAAGAGGAAGCTGAGGGGAGACCTGATCACCCTCTACAACTACCTCAAAGGAGACTGGAACAAGGTGGGGATATGTCTCTTCTCATATGCAACAAGGACAGGACAAGGACAGGACAGTCTCAAACTGCACCAGGGGAAGTTTAGGCTCAAGGTGAGGAGAAAGTTCTTCACAGAGTTGTTAGCTATTGAAATGGGCTGCCCAGGGAGGTGGTGGAGTCACCATCCTTGGAGGTGTTCAAAAAGGGATTGGATGTGGCACTTGAAGCCATGGTTTAGTAGTCATAAGGTCCTGGGTGACAGGTTGGACTTGATGAACTTTGAGGTCTTTCCCAACCTTATTGATTCTACAATGATTCTATGAAACAGCCTCAAGTTATGCCAGGGCAGGTTGAAGTTGGATATTAGGAAAAATATCCAAAGGGATGTGGGGGCCATCAGTGTGCCCAGGTGGACAGGAAGGCCAATGGCATCCTGGCCTGTATCATGTATAGTATGGCCAGCAGAACAAAGGAGGTTATTCTTCCCCTGTACTCAGCACTGGTCAGGCCACACCTTGAGTACTGTGTCCAGTTCTGGGCCCCTCAATTCAAGAAAGATGTTGAGGTACTGGAACATGTCCAGAGAAGAGTGATGAAACTGGTGAGTGGCCTGGAACACAAGCCCTATGAGGAGAGGCTGAGGGAGCTGAGGTCGTTTAGCCTGGAGAAGAGGAGGCTCAGGGGAGACCTCATTGCTGTCTAAAACTTTCTGAAGGGAAGTTGTAGCCAGGTGGGGGTAGGTCTGTTCTCCCAGGCAACCAACAACAGAATGAGGGGACACAGTTTCAAGTTGTGCCAGGAGAGGTTCAGGCTGGATATTAGGAAGAAGTTCTTCACAGAGACAGTGATTTGCCATTGGAATGTGCTGCCCAGGGAGGTGGTGGAGTTGCCATCCCTGGAGATCTTCACGAAAAGACTGGATGAGGCACTAAGTGCCTTGGTCTAGTTGATTGGATAGGGCTGGATGATAGGTTGGCCTGGATGATCTTGGAGGTCTCTTCCAACCTGGTTGATTCTATGAAAATTTCTTCACAGAAAGGGCTATCAAGCATTGGAACATTCTGCCCATGGAAGTGCTGGATTCACCATCCTGGGGGTACTTAAAAGATGCATGGGTGTGGTGCTTAGCGACATGGTTTAGTGATAGTGGTTTAGCAGTAATGGTGGGATTGCAAGCTTAATACGGATGGTTGGACCTTGTGATCTCAGAGTTCTCTGGCAACCTCAACAGCTCTATGATTCTATGAATCTCTGATTCTATATACCAAGCAGAGCTGAAGCTTAAGCACAGGGCAAGTAACAGAGACCACCAGCAAGATGGTTGAGGGACGTAGCATTCAGCCAGGGGACACAGTCCTGCTGATACCATGAGCCTATGATGCTATATCTGTACATGGAACAAATCCAAGTGGGAGAGCTATCTGAATATCTGTATGGTGGGCATTTGTTTTTTATTCAGAAGAAAATAAATAAATAAAAGGGATTAAATAAATAAACAAATAAATAAATAAATAAATAAATAAATAAATAAAACAAAAAAAGCCCCCACAAAACCAACAACAACTACAACAACAAAAAGAAGAAGAAAAAAAAAAAAAGAAAAAAGGCAATAAATTTGAAAAAGAAAGAGAGAAAGACTGAAATGTGCTTTGACCATTAAAGACAGCTGTAGGGGAAAGACAGTGTAGAAATAAATGAAAACAGCTGCCCAAGAGTTTGTAAAGCTTTGTCTTTTTTGCCTTTTTTTTTTTTTACTCTATAAGGTTATCTTTTTAATATGCAAAAAGAGCAGCAGCCTATTGATTAGCCTTAGGTTGCACTGCACCAATTTCCTGGGCAAACTCAATATCAATAACTCAAAATCAGGGAATAAACCAATAAACATGGACTGCAGTTGACCTTAACAGTAACCTTCACACTGCTTCAGTGGAAAAAGGGAAAAGCAAGCGCTGAAGATGATAATGAAAGCTCTTGTTTTAGCACATATTAATATGCACAGCCATCAAACGCTTCCTGCTAGATTTTCATTTCATGAGCAAATTGGATGAGACTTAGAAGATCACAGGGTGAAATGCTGGGTTTGAGATCCAAGTGACTCACACCTTAATAACCCTTTGCTGTGATGGAGGTATGCCATGAATAAAAATGTTTAAAGGGGTAGTGTAAGGGGCTTGGTGTCAGGGGACTCAAATTCTCCTCTTGCCAACCTTTTTCTCTCTGGACTTTCGTTTCCTTCATGGTAATGCTGACTCTAACCCTTATTTCTTTCCCTCACTCATATCTTGATGAATGAGTTCAAAAAGAAGAATTGAAACTGAAACCATTGGAAAAAAAAAAAAAAGGCAATTTGGATGGCTATGGCACAGGGGAGCCTGGGGTTACTGCAAAGCCTATCTGGGTTTCATCTGTCACAGTCAGGACTGGAGGAGGAAGGCAGGGAAAGGATATGATTGCAGACTCTAAATATATCAGCCAGGTAAACACCAGGGAGGGAGCAGAGGTCTTTAAACTAAAAGATGCTGTTGGCATAAGAACAGATGACTACAAAGAGGCCAAAAATAAATCTACACAGGAAACTAAAAATTTTCTTACTGTTTAGAGAATGAGTACTGGAATTCTGTCTCAGTCAGATTAGATGAGAAAATAACTACTATTAAGAGGAGGAGGCGTGTATGGACAATACCTTTTATACTTGAGGGATAGAGTTGGTGACCTTGAACATCCCTCTTAATCCCACATTCCTTTTTCATTTGTGTGTTATCCAACACCTGCAGTGTCCTGTATAAGGTGCCAGAGAGAGTTGTGTCATACAGGTCACTTCTTCATACCCTCAGCCCCTGTTTTAATACACTTCCAGTTCAGAGGGCAGAGTACCACAGCAGTGAGAACAGATCAAAGACAAGCCATATTTGAAGGCTTTCTTGCCATGCAGGAAAGCAGAGAGATTTTTTAATTGCAAGCTATCCCAGACAGAAAGGACGCCTCTGCATTCATCACGGGAATGCAGGAACAAGGGAAATTCAAAAGTAGCCTGAAATTCATCTACACAAGTACTGTTATCCTTTTGGTTTATGTATTTTTGCCTGGCTGTAAATTTGAGCCATTCAGCGTAAAGTCAGAGCCCTGCTGGGCAAAGTGCTGCTCATTTCATGTTAAGGAACACTGCTTGTCCTAACAGAATTACAAATCTTGCTGGAGAAGG
The DNA here is from genome assembly GCA_033816785.1 of Picus viridis. Taxonomy (NCBI): domain Eukaryota; kingdom Metazoa; phylum Chordata; class Aves; order Piciformes; family Picidae; genus Picus; species Picus viridis. The sequence goes on from CM066566.1 coordinate 35,189,419, forward strand.
AGCTTATTGTCCCCACCTCACACATGGGGAATTGCAACGGGGGCTTCGTTAGGGCTTTCTCTTTCTAAAAATGGCCTCAGCTTGGGCTCTTACAGGCTCAATCTTACTTACAGCTTCTCTGATAATAAGAGCAATTGAGTATGAAGCCTGACACCAAAAATGGTAACTTTTTCTGTTAAACACATTGCTGTTCTGCTTCTTACACTGTTTGACTCTTGGACCCGAGCTACCACCCCTGCTGCCATGTGTTCCTCCTCGTGTTTTGTGGCTGCCAAAGCCACTTTCAACCTACACTAGGACTGAGCAAAGTGAAAGGGTTTTTTTTTGTGCCTCCACTAGGCAGAGCTGCCTGGCCATGCACTTTGTAATTTAAGCAGAGAAACAAACCCATGGCTCTCAGTTTTCATTTCTAATAAGACTTTAATCTGAACACTTACTATTTCACATTTTTCAACTACCGTTCTAAGGTATCCAGTCTCCATATTATCTTCCTCTCCTCACCACTAATGCTCCCTGCCTAACTGAATTATCTATCACCCTTGACAACCACTTTGTTCAGCAGTGATGTCTTAGTATCAATACCTAGCATTTGCCCTCAAAACTTTTGACATGGGATAAGAGAGCAAAACAATTAAAACATAATATTCTGCTGCATGATGATAATTTTCCCTCATTGGTGAACATTAGGAAATGGCATTATTGTAAAGACCCAATTACCTTTTTTATGAGCATTGTATATTTGGAAAGTAATAAAACAGAGTTATAAAACTCAAATGATTAGGAATCTCAGAGATGCTCTGCATTTTAAGATGGGGGGTGGGTGTGGGTGGAATATACTCTTAATTGCATCTGAGAGCAACAATTAGTTACTTTCAAAGCAATAAACATTACCTGGGAAGCAATAAACTGAAATGCAGGAAAGTTCTTTGATGGATGATTCCCAGAAGATATAAGACAAAAGAAGGGAATGTGGTTTAGTGGTTAGAGTAACAGCCTAGAAGTCAGGACTCCTGCTGTCTTATGCAAGCTGGGAAGCTGACTTACTAGATGCTCTAGAGTGCAATATTTTGTTTTATTCAGTGTTAAACTGGGGTTAATAATACCCAAAGAACTGATGTGAAGATAAATATGCAAGTGTTGTTCAATGCTTTGAAATTTAGGGTGAAAGAAGCCACTATAAATACAAAGTACAAGTGACTGAAAAATGTGGAAGGTATTTTGTTGAAGTCTGCGTAAAATCCTAGCACAAGTGATAATGGACTAGGCAAGTTCCTGTCATCTACAGGTCACAGATCAGTTGCTTAATTTGAGCAGGGAAAGCACAAACATGTTTAATTTCAGATCCCAAAGCATTTAATGAAGCCTCATCTCACTTCCAGTGATTTCCATAATGTCAGCTTTAGCCCTACAACCTGAGTATGTTTAATGCAATCCCATGCCCTCCACCCCTTAAAATACCAGTTTTGTCCTTGGGTAACATGATCTTTCAGGGTGCAGGCAGAAGAAGTGAGCAGAAAGAGATAGACGATGAAAGAGAAAACCTCAAGAAAGAAAACAAATTCTGATGTTTTTGTGTACCTTTGAAAATTATTCTATTACCTTATCCTTGATGGCTACAAGCGGATGCCACACAGTGGTCGTAACTTCGTTAGTCATCTCCATTCCTAGAATTGTTTTGGAAGCACTGATGAGCACAAAAGCAGAAATGAGGATTTAGACACATTAATTGAGTGATAAAGTTAAATCTATTGAGAAATATGAAAGAGAGCAAGATGTAGAAGCAGCCAGAGACAAGACCACCCCTTATGTTGGGTTCGCACGTTCTTGTCAAACTTCTCGTCTGCGTTTTCCAGCACAACTAGAAAAATGTGGCCTCTGGCTGCCCTTTTTGAGCACATGGAGGCCATTTAAAAATGCATAACCAAGTTGCTGGATCCTCCAAGAACACACATCCAAATAGAGGTATGTCTTATAATTTGATGGATACCAAAAAAAAAAAGAGCTTTAGGGGACTAGTTACTTTTTCATCCATACAAGTCCCTATGCAAACCTGGAAACAAAACTATTTTTAGAGCCTTTGGAGCTGCTTGTCCTCATTTCCTCTGCTGCAGCCAGGTTTTGGGTGGATATTGGACTTTGTAAGTATTATTTTTACTTTGCATAACTCATTTCACAGATACCAGAAATCATTTAGCATATGAAAAACATGAGCTGTGTCAGATACGCTTTCCCCCACCCCTCAGGTCCAGACTGTGATCTTCAGGGACAAACACTGTCCATAAATTAATTAGATCATTTCCTTCCACTGATACAAATAGCCTGGAAGAAAATGAGATTGCATGCATGCTTGGTTTTCTAGTATTTGTTTCTGGGCCAAAACATCTTTTTTCCTTAATTGTAAAGACTTTTGACCATATCTAAGCAAGAATTATACCATCCCTTTGCATGTAGCTATCTGATATTGCAGTGTTTTATTGTGTCATGCTGACGTGGTTGAGTACTTGACATAAAGGTGTCTGTGTACACTTTGGGATTTAATGCTTGTACAGGATCTTTGAGGTCTCTTCCAACCTTGGTGATTCCGTGTGATTCTGTGATACAGCCTCCTTCTCTGGAAACTTTCCAAACTCACCTGGGCACAGTCCTAATCGAGGTAAACCTGCTGTAGCAGACAAGATGTTCTCCAGAGATCCCTTCCAATGCCCACCATTCTGTGATTCTGTGGTAGAGGGAGGAAAATCCGGTTTGAGACTCAGAGATGTTTGAGATCATCTGGGTTTGTCCTTTTAGTTTCATCACTTTTCATAGGTATTCACATTCAACTTTTATGGAGCAAAACTAGAAATGGGTAGATCCAGACTGGAAGTCAGGAAGAAGTTCTTCACCATGAGGGTGGTGAGGCACTGGGACAGGTTGCCCATGGAGGTGGTAAAAGCCCCACTCCTGGAAGTTTTTAAGGCCAGGCTGGATGTGGCTCTGAGCAACCTGATCCAGGGTAAGGTGTCCCTGCCCATGGCAGGCAGATTGGAACTAGATGATCCTTGAGGTCCCTTCCAACCCTGACACTTTTACTGCAAAACAAAGAAAACATCCTGGATCTCTGTCCTTCTTCATTGAAGCTGAAGACCAGTGCTCCCCTCTACTTCAGTTAAGGGCCTGTAGTTAGATGCCATGAATCTGGTGCAAACCCCTATCGATCTCCTTGGGATATAAGCAAGAGCTTAAAATTAGGCGTAGCTGAAGGTCCTCTGTAAGATCAGGACCTCAGGGCATAATGCCACAAGATGCCAAAAACCTTTATGGTTCATTTAATCATCAAGAGCGTAGGATATTCAGCATCTTGCCAAGCTGGCCTCTCCAGCTGTGTTATATCGGTTTTGATTGCTCTTAGTTTACTCATGTTCATGCCCCGTTTCAATTTGATTTGAATGAAAACCAAGCCTCCAAAGGCTCTCTGCTGAAACCTCCACAATCTACCCAGTTCTGCCAGGAAATGTGGAAGAATATTTTAGCTGCAATTTTAAAGCACAGAATCACAACAGCTCCTGTTCAGCTCCTGGGTTTGTTTTTGGGGCATTCATGACAGAAAACATGAAGGGAAATACAGGGAAAAGTCATTTGAGGAATGATTATGGGAAGCTTAGAATAAGAATGGAAGGAAGAGAAGAAAGCATACAGTTTGATGGCTTGCTCATTATGGTGAATGATAAAAATCCTATTGACTTTAATAGCACATGATCAGGCTTCCCATGTGTAAAGTTAATATTGAATAGGAAGCAGCCTAGCTTCTGAAGGATTCTTCTGGTGCTACCAGCTGGAACCTAAAAAACCCATATAGGAGCAGAGCTTTCATTGCCTTGCATTTTAACAAGGTGTATGCTAGTAAAAATCAATTTCAGAGTGGGTATTAAAAGTTCAGTTTGATAAAGGAGCATTTGAGTACTATTTTAACCCACTTTATACCAATATAAATGATTTTTTGTGTTGCAAAGAACCAGGGGATCAAGTCTGACCCTTTTCCATTTTTAAACCACCAGCTCTTGGGATATGTTCACCATTGGAATGGGCTGCCAGGGAGGTGGTGGAGTCGCCGTCCCTGGAGGTGCTCAAGAGGGGACTGGATGTGGCACTTGGTGCCATGGTCTAGTTGTGGGGTCTGTGGTGACAGGTTGGACTCTATGATCTTCGAGGTCTCTTCCGACCTTAGCGATACTGTGATACTGTGATACTGTGATGTTGCGCTCTGCCAAATTAGCTGAGGATCTGGGAGAAAAGGAAGCATTCATCAATTCAGATTTGTTTTGCTCACCTGGAGTGGTGAGGAAGGAAAAACACGTAGCAGCTTTGCAGTCATGCAGCTTCTGTGAGGTTAAACTACTTTTTGGTGAAATAAGATGAAAACATCACATTTGAATTATTTGCCTCCACAGTCGTAGATACTGTGACTTAGTCCAGATTCAATCTGCATTCTTCAGCCTCTGAGCAATTGTTGGCAAACTCCATACAAGTGCTGGGGTTGCAACATTTTCACAAACATCTGCTAGAGCTCCTTGATAACCACTTTCATTTTTCTTGATGTGTGTGAGGGTTTTAGAGTCAGAACTATATTTTAAAAGCTTTGGAACAATAGCATTCAAGCCATGGCAAGGCCAACAGGAGCTGGTAACTCTCATTGCTTAATTGCAAAGAGCATTTGAGTCTTGGACATCATCCTGGTTCATACTGTTATTAAGTTGAGAGGGGAGCAGTAAACTAGGCTTATTATACCCACATTCTGTGATCCTCTGTGTCTGACATTCCTAGATACAACTTGGGAGCAAAAATACTGGATCTTTCCCTTGATCTTCAGTAAAGTCCAGATGACAAGAGATGAAATAAGTGAGAACATGGATGACATTCCCATATATTGTTCAGTGTTGGGTTTTTTTTTTTTTCATTTCTTCTCCACTGAGCATATATTTTTCTTGACTTCTTATCCTAATCTCAAGCACTATTTGCTCTAGACACTGCGCCCACCTCCAGAAGTAGCTGTACATAATGATTTGTCTCTTAGACACTCTTATACCTCTTTTAAAAGGTTATTTCAGAGCATTCAGTCATATGCAAAGGGATTTAATTACCCTGCCTTCAACCTGCTCAGGCTCCAACATGAGTCAGTATATGGCAAGGAATGGAAAAAAAAGATATATAAATTGACTCCTGCAAAAGATGTAAAAGATTCAGTCAAAAGAAATGATTTTCCTGCATCTGCATGAATGTAATTCCACTGTGCAACCATAAACAGAAGAGAGGTTATTGCCAATATGTGGCACAGAGTCTGTATGCTCTCAAGATTATCGAGTAATAATGGTTATTATGAACAAGGTTATGAATTTTTATACACACACATACTCACGGGCAAATACTCAAAACCCTTCAAAAAGTCTGAATATTTCTAACTCATCAGAGGCTCTTCCCTCATCATTTAGAGTTTTCTGGACTGTTAATTTTAGTTCTCTCATTCATTTTGTTTAAATTGTTCATTATCTCATCACTGCCAGAGTAAGTTGAGGCTTGTTGAAAGCACTCACTGTGAAGTTGTCTAACACTGAGGCTTCGAAAAGTTGGAGACACTTCCAAAATTATTAAGAATTACACTTTGTGAGTTATTTGACATGGCCAACAAAACCCCCAAGTTCAAGTGCTATTGTGAGGATGATGAGGAAATAAAGAGAAAAAAAAAAATGGCTTCAGGTCTATAATGCTTTGCACTGCTAGTAAATGCTGCTCTTCAAATGTCCCGGCATTTGCATAACTCTCTTCAACATGACAGATAAGAATAGTGAAGTAGAATTTATTTGTGGCCTTTTTTTTTTTCATTATTACAGGGAAAGTGATTTTACTACGTTGTTGAAAATGGATTTCTCTCTTTTTTATTTTTCCCCTTGTATTATGAAACTCGCCCCATGTAGAGCATGCTGAGAATTCATCTTATTAGCATATGTAAACTGATAAGTTTGCAAGGCATTTTTCACTTGTGCTGGAGCTAGGTCCAGGCAAGAAATGAATTTGGTTTCACACCCCAACACAAAAGGAAATAAAGCTTTATTTAAGTCAAAAAAATGTCACAGTTAGAGCAGGATCAATGTTTTCTGCTGAGCAGATTTAGGCTGTGTCTGAAGGAGAGCAGAGAAACACCATTTCCAGCCCTCTGCTGATGCTGCAGAGCTGAGTCACCTCTGAAAATTCATCCTCACACACACACAAACCTTGTTCACCACTACAAAGCTCATTTTGCTCCACTGCCAGCCTACATTAAACCTTGCTGTCCTATACTGCTGTCCCAACATCCTTCCCCCTCCTTAGTACAGAGGACTGCAGTGGTGGTGTTTATAGGTTTAGCCCCTTTATTCCTCACCAGTTCATCATTCAACAACCCTGTCATGTTGTGCAGTATCTTCCCTCTCCTGAGGTATAAACAGGAATTTAGCTCCCTCTTTGCCCTTTCCCAGGAAGTGAGAACATTAATTTCTAGCCAGATCATGAAAGCCATATCAGGAATTCTGGATTACTTCCTTGCTTTGCCCCTGCATCACAGCATGACCCCTGAAAAATCATTTGTATTCACATTCAAGTGCACTAAAGCTGAACACAGTCTGGGATGGAGGGCCGCAGAGCTTTTCCAACTTGCCATTTCCCATGTAGCAACAGGAAAAGGAGAGGGGCAGAGAAAAGGGTAGACATGGTGCTTTGGGACATGATTTAATGCTAGGCTGATAGTTGGGCTTGATGATCTTGGAGGCCTTTTCCAACCACAACAATCGTACGATTCTATGATTCTAAAATCCACTCTTAAAGGTCTCCATTTGCAACAAGTCTCTCCTTGCACATCTCTCCAAGGTAGGAACAAGGTGCCACATATGAACAACAGCAAAGTTCTTTGAAATACCCTCAGTCATGCAAATTTATGTGGTTCTTAGAGGTCCCTTCACAGGAGTATTTCCCTCCTCTGGCTCCTTTGATCAACAACTTTCAGAGGAAAACAAAAAGGAACAAAAGGTCAAAATACAATTCCATGGAGAGAAAAATAAGTAAACTGCTTTGGTGTGACAGGCAGCTGGGTGATGGGTGCATGAGTCAGGTCCTCTTAGCAAACTGTTGGAGAGGTATCAGGGATGGATGATGCAGTGACTGAACAAGGGCTTTGGCTTTTTGTCTGTCTTACAACACATCCCAAGACACAGAGTTAGTGGCCACTGCAATGTTTTAGCAGCAAACTCATGGCTGTTAGAGCAACCACACAAGGGCTCCCTTTCCTATCATTTTTCTTTCCAATTTCATCCTACCAAGAGATCATTTCTACACATGGGAGGCAATCAGTTTTTCTGCCCCATTCCACTAAGAGCAGCATGGATTCAAATTTCAGTTGCCACTTGCCTCTTCTGAACTTGCAGGGTTCCTCCTTTCTCCCACCATCCCAGCTAGTTGTTGTACTGAAGACCATTAGTTGAGGTTTTTAAGCAGAGCTAGTTTGGTTAGGGCAGGAGAATACAGAATCATGAGATCACAGAATCAAAGAATCATAGAATAGTTTTGTTTGGAAGAGACCTTTAAGATCATCAAGTCCAACCACTAACCCAGGTCACCACTAAACCACTTCTGTAAGTACCACATCCACATGTTTTTTACTACCTCTAGAAATGGGGCTTCACCACTTCCCTGGGTAGCCTGTTCCAATTTACCAGCTTAACAACCCTTTTGTTGAAGAAACGTCCAACCTGAGCCTCCCCCAGTGCAACCTGAGGCCATTTCCTCCTGTCCTATCTCTTGTGACTTAGAAGAGACCAACACCTATCTCATTCCAGCCTCCTTTTAGATAGATCTCCCCTCAGCCTCTTTATGTCCAGATAAACAATCTTCTCTCAGCTGCTCCTCATACCACTTGTTTTCCAGACACTTCACCAGCTTTGTTGCCTTTTTTTGGATATTCTCTAGCACCTCAATACCCTTCTGGTGGTGAGAGGCCCAAAACTGAACCCAGTATGTGAGGTGCAGCCTCACTAGTCCCCAGTATAGGGGGACAATCACTTCCCTAATTTTGGGGAGGTGAAGGGTCTCCAGGTGATTGCAAACTCAGCATCAGATGGGATCATTGCAGGAGACCTCACTTGCATACCAGCCTCAAAACAGCTTCACTTGGGATGAACACTCCAAAAGCCTTTGAGGTAATTTGGCACCATCCAGGTCCCAGTTGGCAGCTGGGGAATGCCAATAGCTTTTGACTCTGGAGTTGACTAAAAGGCAGGGAAATATTAGAAGAAGCAATGCATTGATTGTGTTATTCTCATAAACTAATTTTTAACATGTGGCAAAGAATAGCGTGTCTGGACCTGCTTTCATGCACGCTGGTCTCATAAAAGCACTGTGGGCAAACCATGGTTCTTGGTGGGCTTGCTTTTATATTTCCTCCCATTTATTCATTACAGGCTTTTCAAGTCTGAAATCTGTGCCTACACAATATCCATGCTGTCTATTCAGTTTTCCTAAATGGGATTTATGGTGGGGAGGAGGAGTGGGTGAAGAGAGTAAGTCAGTATCAATAACGATAAGTTACACAGATGCAGGAGTAAGCAGACATCATGCAAACGTTTGGGCTTTTTATGCTTGGAGTGAAGCCTGCTGGTCCATGGTACATGAAACAGAGCAATCCTGGCTTTCTGCAAATGCACAGGGATGCTCTGCTCTCCCTTACAGTACTGTCCAGAGAGCAGCATCCCATCTTCCTTCAAATTAGGCTGCATTTGCTGGAGTTCAAATCATAGAGGCATCAGAGACAACCCTAGAAAGATGCCTTCCTTCCACAGCTCCCAATGGACTTCAGCAAATGTTTGTGTCTTAGCAGCACATCATTTCCTCTAGGAATAAGATCAGTGGGTCCAATGTATTGTGTCAGAGTAAGGACCTCTGGAAGAAGGGGAGTAATGAAACTGGAGGTCCTATCTTGGTAATGCAAAGACCTCTTCCCTTTCTCTTTTCAGCTTGGTGGGTCTGGCACACTGCAGACACCATTAGAAACAAATAAACAAATACAAGTCAGGTCAGAAACACCTATGACTGCATTTTTGACAGCAATAACACAGCCAGATGGCAAGCTAGTAGGAGATACTTAGTGGAACAGCTTTCTCATGCCAACAATGTTTTCATGGAAGTCTGGCAAAGCAACAATTTGATTCATGAACCCCTTCCCAGCTCCACATAAATGCAAGGTACTTTATTCTTGTTTCACAAAAAGTTTCTGATCATACCTCAGCGTTAAAATGGGATGCATGTATTTCAGAGGATTCTTGAGGAGCAGCTGACACTCCTCACCTAGGACTAACCTTCTGTGCCTTGAAGCCTTTCTCAGATGCTCCAGACAGGGATTACAATTGCTGTATATTCAAAAGTTAGAATTTTCTATTAAGCATCCAATCCTGTCACTCCAATTATCCCATAAAGGTATGTAAGTGCTGAATCAGATGCCTTAATACAGAGAACCATCCTTCACAAGATATTCTGGTTTGAAACTGGGTTCATCCCTGCAGGTCTCTGTAGGGAGGTGGGTGTCAGTCTCTTCTCCCAAATAATGTGCATAGGACAATGGCTTCAGGCTGCACCAGGAAAGGTTTAAAGTGGATATTAGGAAAATATTCTTCCCTGAAAGTGTTGTCAAGCCCTAGATGAGGCTGCCCAAGGAAGTGGTGGAATCACCATCCCTGGAGGGATTTAGAAGGTGTGTAGATGTGGTGCTGAGAGAGATGGCTTAGTGGTGGACTTGGCAGTGCTGGGTTAACAGTTGGACTCAATGAGATAAATCCCAACAAAAACAATTCTATGATTACTTAAACCCCACTTGTTTATATTTCCAGCTATTGCTGTGGTGATCCAGGCCTGGAACCTGAGACTCTGGAGCATCTTTCCTGCTACCTTTCTCTCTCCTCCTCTTTAGTCAGTGGCAACATAAACACCAATGCTGTTTACATGGGTGAAACCTGCTGGTTCAGTCTGGGTCCTGCCTCTTCACCTATCCTGCCCTGTGGCTGGATAGGAATGGTGATGAACAAAATTTGGACAGGGAAAGCAACAGAGGTCACTTCCCACATTGTTCAGGCAGATCAGTTCAGGATGGCTTCAATGTGGAAGTAAACAGGAACAGATTTCTATAATCTTAAGGGAAAACAAACAAACAAAAAACCAACCAACCAACCAACCAAACAAACAAACCCACAACCCAAAAACACCCTGTGGTGGGTTGAAATTTCCCCCAATATTTAATTGCCAGAGCAGCTCAGCTGGAAGCAAATGAAGGTATATTTACAAGCAAAACTACAATCTAAAATTAAATACAATGAATATATACAAAACACACAATATTTACAACATTTATAGGTATTTACAAACAGCACAAGAACCCCACTAGACAAACCAGGGGGACTCCTAATAGCTTCCTCTTCCCTGCTCCCTGGACATGTTAGAGGAGAGAAAGAGCAGAAAGCTGTTTGTTAAAATACTCAGACACAAAAAAGAACACAGCCAAGGTCAGCAAAGCCAAGCAGTAGCACAAGTTAGTGTCTCCCAGAGCAAGGAATAAGAAAAGAGTGAAAGGCTATACAGACCAAATTTGTTAGTAGACAATCCAATGGGATTGTTTAGAATTTACCATTATTTTCCTTTTTACATCCAACAGTAATTTATTTACATTCTAACACTTTCTGTTCAAGATCTGTGGAAAATTTTCCAGGCACAGCTTGAAACTACCACACACCCAAAAGCAAAACCTTTAGATTTGGGTGTTTTTGTTTTGTTTTGATTTGGTTTGTTTTTTCTCACAAAGACATCAACTAGTTAGTGGTTGTTAATTAAGAAATGATCCCAGTGAAAGCTGCTGCTGCCAGTCTAATAAATCATTCATTAACAGGCCATTTCAGTGGGGTTGTTGTTTCCAAGAACCATATTTAGCTGCTTGAAACAACCTTCAAATACTTAAGGGGTGGGCTTGGTCATTACCTGATGGTTAATGATGCAGGGCTCTATGAGCTGAGCTGGGAAGCAACAGTTGTGCTCTTCGGTTGTTTTGTTGTTTGTGTTTGGTGGTTTTTTTTCAGATCTGGATGGTTTCAAGGGAGTGTTAGGGGATTTGTGGGGTTACTATGGTGATTGGTACCCAGTAAAATCACAGATGGATGATGGACATGTGTTAAAAACACAGACATGCAAACCTTGCTTCTCTCTCTACTTTTAATACTCAGAAGATTGCAATATCTCCAGACTATCAATTAGGGTGAAAATGCCTCTTGTGCTTTTCTTCCACCAGATTAACAGTCCCTGAAATGTAAAGAGCTGAATGCTTCACACTGCACAATTACCCTGAACCATGACTGCCTTTTTTTTTTTTTTCTGCACTACGTTATGTTTATTAGGGTTTTAAAACCAGCAATACACTGCTTTGATTACAAACCTGTCAGATCTTCCTTCGGTTCCAGCCTTTGCTCTTTTGCTTGCAACTTTGTCTTCTTGCTCAGAAAGCAGAGGCTGGATCCAGAGATGCCAGATCAAGGCTTTCAGCCTGTAGGATAGAGGGATCCTCTCCACTCATTGCACGGAGAGGCTGTACCATTTCCTGCCTTAAGAGTGGTGATGTGACCCTAAATGCCAGTCACTAATTTCCTTGAGTGGTAATTCCATTTCAAAGTTAAATCACCATTTTGGCTCACATGGGAACCTATTCTACGGATACAGCATTTCGAGTTCCAAAAAGCTATATTAAAGCATGTCAGGAGATTGTAAGTGTATGGACAGATGCATATGGATAGCCCACCTGTAGTCTGTAAATAATTCAAATGTTAATTGTTGTGCTTGGCACTTCAGTGATGGCTTTTACTTCACTAACACCTCAAGCCCTCAAGCAATTAACAGGATCCTGCTGTGCAGGTGTGATAGACTTGGTTAGAAAGGGCAATCCATAGCCTAGAGAGTTTGCTTTCCTGTTTCAAAATCCAGCCTTCAGAGAAAGTATCACTAAACAAATAAACAAATAAAAAATAGCAAGTCTATTTTATTCAAGTCAAATAGCTGTGAGCTACTTCTTCTGATTAACGGAGTTGCCTTCAGTAAGTCGCTGGGCTGACACAGAATTGCTCAAAGTCTTGTGCCATAGAGGCAAATTTTCAAGGATGCCCATACCATTAAAAATGTTGTGGCTAATAAAGATGCTTTTGATGCTTTTGTGATGCTCCAGCTCACAACATTTCTAGGAGGAGGGAAGATTTGGGCTATACAGTGTTTAAGATCCATGATGCTCAGCTTAGCCTTGCTGTTGTTTTTTTTTTGAGGTGCTAAATTGTAATATATACCCTTGTCCATGCAAGAAGAAAGAAAATAGGCTCTTGTGTTGAAAACCCAGCCCAGAAGCCAACCATATCCTGGGCTAAATCCAAAGTAGAGTGACCAACAAGTCAAGGGAGGAGATTCTGTCCCTCTAATCTGCTCTGCTGAGATGCCACCTGCAGTGCTGTGTCCAGCTCTGGAGTACCCAGCATAAGAAGGACATGGACCTAGTGGAGCAGGTCCAGAGTTATCCATAAGAATGATCAGAGAGCTGGAACATCCCTCCTGTAAAGAAAGGATAGGATTTGGGACTGTTTCACCTGGGGAAGCAAAGGCCGTAGGGAGACCTCATTGCAACCTTTCAGTACTTAAAGTGGGCCTATATGAAAGGTGGGTCAGACATTTTAGCAAGGGTTGTTGAAAAGGGACAAGGATTGATGATTGTAGTGGGTTGAGGCAGCCCCTCCCCACCACAGGCTAAATAACTACTCTGACAAACGGATTGCAAAAGTGATGGAAAAGTTTAAATAGAAAAGGGTGAATGTGCACAACAGAACCAGAAACAGTGACAGAAGAAACCCCAAAACACACCCGGACACATCCCATCCCCACCTGAGGGTGGGCCCAAGACCCCCAGGGCTCGTTCTTTCCCCCCCACTGCTAGGCTAGTCTCAGCTGGCCAGGCCTGAGACCGCCCCTCCCCAGGAGATGTCTCCCCCAGTTACCGGGTGCTGGCGAGGGAAGAAAGAGAAAGAGGCAGACCCCACGCTAGATCTTATAGCGGTGCAGGGGATTGTGGTAGGAGATACCTGGTTTCCTGTGTCCACCCACTGGGCTGGACTTCTGGACACAGGAAGTATGCCATGCAGCAGAGGGCACCCAGCCCAAACCACCACAATGATTTTAAATAAAAGAGAGGAGATTTAGACTAGATAGAAGGAAGAAATGTTTTACGATGAGGGTGGTAAAACAGTGGCCCAGGTTGTCCAGAGATGGTAGATGCCCCTGGAAACACTGAAGGTCAAATTGGATGGGGTTCTGAGCAACCTGAGCTACTTGAAGACATCCCTGCTCACTGCAAGGGGTTTGATGACCTTTAAAAGTCCCTTCCAACCCAAACTATAGACTGATTTTAAGTGAAATTTTCCCCTGGCTGTGCCTTTGCCTTCATGATTGCCCCTTGTTGAAGCCTGGGCACTCACCTGTTTTCCAGTCTGGGTTGCAAAGTCAGTGTGCTGGTGCTTGTCCACTGCAGGGGATGCTGCACAAGCACAATTATCCAGAAAAAGAACTACTCAGATGTTGTGGTGATGAGTTCTTCAAGATCCTTCTGTGCTAGAGCTTTTTCTTCTCTTTTGGCCAAGTCTAACACAAATGTGAAAGAACCACCACTGCCATTGACCGTATTTCTTTTGTTGCTCATCAGCCTTTCAAGGTCCTCATTATACCCTGAAAAAAATGTCTCTGGAACGTGTTCCCTTTTGTCTGGTGCGTGGCTCAGGAGCTCTTCTCATCCAACACATCTTGATTACAAAAGGCCAGACTTCCTGGACTGTATTCTGGGATTTCTAAATAAAACATGCAGGTCTCTGCAGAGCCTTTTACAGTCTTTTCCAGCCTTGTGAAACACACACAGAGGCACTTTCTCTTGTTAGCACCACTGTTACTATCAAATAAAACCTCCATGCCCACATTTACAAAGGCTATCATGGAATTTTCTAATCAACTTCACCCCATACACTTCAGCCTTTCTCTGCAGCAGTGAATTATTTATATCTTGTTGGGGGGTGTGTGGGTTTTTTTTTTCTCCATGCTGGACTTCACTGTGGTGTTTTCTTAACTCATGAGTTGTTTGCCACTTATAAAAAAACAACCAAAAAAAGACTTAGAGCACTGTTAAAAAGAGAGGATCAAAGTCTTATCCCAGCATCCTGGTAGATTTGCCCCTTTCAAAACACTTGAAAACAGAGACAATATGCTGTCTGTGATTTGATCCTACCTACTCTGGGGCTTTGTGTATTTTTCTTGTTCACATATTGTATTTCAATGATGCCAGCCCAATGTTTCATTTTGAAAGCTATTCAACCACCTTTCTTTAAAGTCTGTATTTTAATAGGTGCCAGCATCACATGAGCTGAGCCCAGGCATCCTGGTGATGCCAACAAGTGCAGAAACCCACATAATGGTTTAATAGATATGGGTTTTGTCAAAATTGGGTTTAAATATAACTTAAACTTTATTTTATTTGAGTGCTCTATGAGCATTAAGAGAAGTTTTGTCATTGACCTCACAGGCACAGTTTAGGGTCTTTGGGTCACTGTATCTTCTTTCCCACCTCTACACACAAGATACGTGGGAGGTTTGGCACAGAGAAGTTACTTTTCTTAATGGTGTCCACGCTTTTTCAAACCATATGTTACTAACTTCTCTGAGTCAGAAGAATTCATTTATACGCCACTGAGGAATATTTATTGCATTTCTCAGATTACCTCAGAATCTGTAGATCAGTGTTCATTATAAATATATATACACATATCTGCGGATACAGTTGAGAATATCTTGTTGCTAAAAGGTCTTGGAAAGTTGGAGCAGAGGGAAACACACAAACACACATATAAGATGTATAAGGCGTTGGACTAGATGATCTTTCAAGGTCCCTTTCAGCCCCTGAAATTCTGTGATAACACATCCACCTCCTTTTTAGAACAGGAAAAATCCCTCCAATTTCCATTCTCTCCTGGGATTTTGAGCCACCTTCTTGTGGAGGGTTTCTCATTATTTTTCCTTCCTCCTCCCTCTTGTCCTAGTGGCCTTTACATTTTCTGCAGCCAAAATTCAGAGTTCATTCTTCCCTGCTTCCACTTGCACCCTTAACAAGGAATGAAGCACTCAGGAGCAGATGTGGACCAGTGCTGTTAACCCGCTGATTTTCCTTTGTTTCTATAGATTCTGGATAAAGAGGATGGTTCCTTTCTGAGTTGGCTTTGAATAGAAATCTGCTCTGTCAGCATCAAAATCAGGCTTTAAATAGCTGTTCAGTATTTATTGTGGCAACACCACAAGGGGAAAAGTGGGTGAAAAGCCTGAAATTATCTGTCACTGGGTATTTAATAGCCCTGCCCTGATCCTCCAACCTGTCCCACAACTGAACACTTCCCAAATCTCATGAACAATTAGTCTGAGTAGTCATTATGTGGCAGAGAATTTTAACTCAAGATAAAGAAACTTTGATGAAATCTCCATTTAATCATGAAATTGTGGAATGATTTGGTTTAGGGTCATCTAGCCCAACATCTCTGCAAAGAACATGGACATCTTCAACTAGATCAGGTTGCTCAGAGCCCTGTCCATGGGGCATTGAGCACCAAAACCTGTTCCAGTGTCTCACTACCCTCATAGTAAAACATTTCTTCCTTCTATCTAGTCTAAATCTCCCCTCTTTCACTTTTACTTAAAACCAACACTCCTTGCTTGTCCTGTCACAAGAGGCCCTGCTAAATAGTCTGTCCCCATCTTTCTTATAGGCCCCCTTTTAAGTAATGAAAGGCCACAATAACATCTTCCTAGAGCCTTCTCTTCTCCAGGCTGAACAACCACAACTTTCTCAGACTGTCCTCATTTGAGGATGGAAAGCAGAGGAAGGCGAGACCTAAGCAATCCCAAGAGTAGCAGGACATTCTACTACATGGGGGTTGGACTAAATGACTATTGGAGGTCCCTTCCAACCCAGATCATTCTATGACTCTATGATTCTGTGATCCTCAGCTGATGCTTGTCTCTGGCTGCACTTCTGTCTAGAGGAGAACAGTTTGAACCATGAGAAAATTGGGTCCTATGTCTTTGAAAACAACTTGGCCACTCTAAGGAAAAGGCATATTGCATCATTTCTGAACTGTGCTTGGTTTCTAAGAGTCATTGCCAGCTGACCAGAGGTAGGTGAGGACATCTACCAGGGCCATTTTTCTCCCTCCTTCTGCCCCCAAAAAGCACATATTGCAACTTGGGAGAGCACACATTGGCTCCTAGGGAAGACAAACTGCAGAATCATTCCTTACAAGAAAACTTCTTGAAGCATCACAGAAAAATAAATAAAAACAGTGTCATGAACTCTGCAGGGGGAAAAAAATACACTTCTCTCAGCTTTCACTATGTGATATAACTGCCATCCTCCTGTGAACATTCCTGGCATGCCAGATTACATCGTATAGGAGATGGAGCTTTATGTTAAATTATGCACTGCAAAGGAAGAGGGCCAGAACACTGAAGACAGCAGTAAGTGTTATTGGATTTACTTCATTGCCTATTGTATAGATTGGAAGCAACTTAGAAGCTCATAATTCCTCAAAACAGAGAAAACTTTGCCACCCACAGGTTGAGAATTTTGGTGAGAAAGTTGTTTTCATTTCGTGAACAAGTGGTTTAAATGAGTTTTGTCTTCACTGCCAAAGACCTGCACTCAAAGACTTTGAATCTCCTTTAAAAAGTCATGAAATTCACTTTATAATCATAAGACTTCAGCATAATGAGAATTCAGACTGCCTTTTCTCTTTAGCTTGTGGGTTTTTTTGAGCTTGCCAAGCATGCACATTCTGGCTTTCTCCTGTAAACCAACAAAAACCAACTACAAAGTCAAGCGATGGAAGGAAGTGCCAAAGTTTTACAAAATCGTTGCCCAGACCAAGATTTTCAGCACTACTGTGAAGTTTTCAACATTGTCTTATCTCATGGATGAGGAACTGGCCTGGAGCAGGAGGAGAGTGACAGGAGCACATAGGAGAGATGCATTAGCTGCCACAAGTGACTCTTCTGTGTTATAGCTGACAAGTATCGACATGGTCCTAGTTATAAGGTACCCCCAAAAAAAAAAAAAATGGAGAAATTAATCCTTTTAAGACTGGATCATTAGGAAATTGATGGAAGGGAGAAAGTTTGCCTGCCTACCCCAAAAAAATGTATGAGCTAAAGCTGCTGTTGGATATAAAATAAGGCTAAAAGGCTCAAATTCCCTTAGTAGGAATAAATGTGTTTGTGTGTACACATGCAAACACACAGGGGTGGGATTTTATAAGTTTCTGTTTGGAAAAGGTATAAACTGATTTACATCAAGTGAAGGTTTGGCTCAGAGACTAACATTACACACAGGATCACAGAATCATTAAGGTTGGGGGAAAAAAATTATCATCAAGTCCAACCATCAACCCAGCACCACTATGCCCACTAAACTATGCTATACATTTTTTGAGCAACTCCAGGGATGGTGACTCCACTACTTCTCCAGACTGCCTGTTCCAGGGCTTGAACACACTTTCAGTAATGAAATTTGTCCTAATGTCCAATCTAAACCTGCCCTAACACAACTTGAGACAATTTCCTCTCATTCTACTGCTTTTTACTAGGGAGAAGAGACTAACCACAACCCCACCACAACCTGAGACAATTTCCTGCCCTAACACAACTTGAGACAATTTCCTCTCATTCTACTGCTTTTTACTAGGGAGAAGAGACTAACCACAACCCCACCACAACCTCCATTCAGGTATTTGTAAAGAGCAATAAGGTTTCCCCTCAGTTTTCTTTTCTCTGGGCTAAACAACCCCAATTCTCTCAGGTGCTCCTCATAAGACTTGTTCTCTAGACCCTTCACCAGCTTTGTTTCCCTTCTCTGGACATGCAGGATCTGGACAGCTCTCCTACGTGTCATACCTCCTGAAGCCCAACTGCTCTTTTGAATGGTATTTCATATTTGGAATTACCAGTTCTCAGCATTAGTGAGGCCAACCCACCAGTATAATTTTCATGTTCTTACATACTGGGGCTCAGTCCTGCTTGACGAAACCTGCTGATGTCAGGCGGCTCAGAGCTGGACTCTGCATGGGGCTGATGTGCTTCTACTGCACAGCTTAAGCTGCCAGGACATCACACTGTAATTCTATTTACAGCTAAAGATAGATATGAAATTGTACCTTGACATTTACATGAAAAACTCTGTTTCTGTTAGTTTTGGAGCTTGCTGTTTTATCATGTTCTATCATTACAAAGAGCTAAGCCTTGCAGACAAGGTGTTTCTTCGATCCTTGACAGTTTGCATTAACAGCTCATGCAGCACAGGTAGCTCGTGGGCTGAAGGGAAGACAACCCAACTGCCAAGCACAGAGCCAAACTGCTGACGTTTTATTCCTCCTGATCAGGTAACTCACTTATAGACCTGGTTCTGACTTTGTGCAGATTTTGTGAATAATGAAGAGAAGCAAATAGCAAGCAAGGGTGCTCGATGGTTCAGTGAGCTCCCAGCTTCATGTGGCACTTTAAACCTTGGCCAATCTCAAATCAAGAATACTGAGAGAGGATAATTCAGCTTAATTCTTTTAGTTTTAAGGAGCTTTTCTCTCCATTAATTATTTTGCCTAGGAAAAAGACACTGCTTTTTCCCATGCTTTCAAGGTGGAAACACATTGATCACATCAATGTGATTCCTGACCCAGGCTGCAATGCACAGGCTAAACTCAAGCATTTGCTAATGAAGAGCTGTGCATTAAGCCAGAATGTAAAAACAAAACAACAAAATACCCCACCAGAAACTCCTCTCTACAACAAAGAGCCTTAGAGGCTCACGCTGCTTTTGCCATTTAATTTGCTGCAGGATAATTAGAGCCTCCTACGATCATTTTCACTTTACAGAGAGAGAGATGGAGACCCTTCAGTACGCTCTCCCTTAGTGCCCAAGGGGTTCTCTCCTGTAGCTGTTTTCTTGCCAGCATGGGGTACAGGGGCTGGCAATTGACCACAGCACTTTTACCCACAGGTATAGCTATGCTTATGCCTTTAATTTTTCCATGAAAGATAAGCTTATTCATTTTGCTAGTATGTTAGAAAAATACATTAAATGGATCTGAAGTGTTTGGAGACAGGAGAGTTTGTATTCTTTGTGGCCCTGGAAGATTCCATCCCCACAGCAGTGAAGGCTCATTTTGTTCCATGGTTTTCTATAGGTCATGAGTTCAGTCCTTTTTTTTTTTTTTTTTTGACTCATAACATGTCTCTGGAAAGAAAACAAGTCCATATTCCTATATTGTGACATGGTACAAAGGTTGTTCTTTTTTCCCTTGGGATTTTGACTCTCTACTCTGGTGAGTCTCGGGTTTAATTGCCAAAAATTTCCTATGTCTGAGTTGCAATGAAGGACATTTTAACTTCTACAAGGAAAGGATGAAAAACCTGGGGCTGTTTAGCCTGGAAAAGAGAAAGCTGAGAGGGGACCTTATCAATGTTCATCAATAGCTAAAGGGTGGGTGGTAAGGGTATGAGGCCAGACTCTTTTCAGAAGTGCCCAGCAACAGGACAAGGGGCAACTGGTACAAACCAGAACACAGGGAGTTCCACCTAAACATAAGGAAAAACCTTTTTCCTGTGAGGGTAACAGAGCTCTGAACAGACTGCCCAGAGTGACAGAGTGGCATTAGAGTCTCCTTCTCTGGAGACATTCAAAATGCACCTGGCTGTGACCCTGTTTGAGCAGGAAGATTGGACTAGATGATCCCCAGAGGCCCCTCTCCAACTCCCACCATTTTGTGTGTCGGTTGATTCTGACACACATACAACTAGACACAAATCCAGACATGGATTATAGCAATGCCACCAACTTCCACACCTCTGCATATAGACCTGATTATTGGTAATAAGAGTTTTTTGTTGTTGTTTCGAGTTTGGGTTTTTTTTAACTTACGTTGTGTTGGACACAAGCAAGAGGTCACTAAAGAGATATCTGTGTATGCAGTGTACTAAACTATCCTTAGCTTGTGAGTATTTTAATCTACTTGATGAAATATCTTTCTAATCCTCTTTAACATACTACACAAAATATTTTATTTACTTCTGTTTATTTATTGAATTATTGAACATTATTCTTGCTAAAGAAACCCCTTACATTGCATGAGTCCTGCAACTCATGTTCTCTGGTACTATTATACTAGGATGAGAGGAAATGGCCTCAAGTTGCACCAGGGCAGGTTTAGATTGGATATTAGAAGAAACTTCTTTGCTGAAAGGGTTTGGGTTGGATATTAGAAGAAACTTCTTTGCTGAAAGGGTTCTCAAATACCTTCAGGTTGCTGAATCTCCATCCCTGGAGGTGTTTAAAAGATGCAGAGATGTGGTGCTGAAGGACATAGTTTAGCACCAGACTTGGCAGAGTTAGATGATGGTTGGACTTGATCTTAAAGGTCTTTCCAACCAAAGTGATACTATGAATCTATATAGTTTGTACTGGACTTGGGTTGCCCCCATGTATCCCCTGTCTTATGCTAGCACTTACACTATGAGATATAAATTACATAATCCAATCTCACAGCCACCATGTATCTCACTTTGTGTGGTTAAAATAAGATAAACCTTCTGGTGATGCAAATTAAAACTAGTTCCTAAGTAGGAACACTTATTTTAAGAATAAATTATTTTAAATCCCCAAAGATATGTGGAGATGCTGATCACAGTTTTGTAGTAGATAAGCTTCTGATTTTTTTTGTAGCTTCCAATCAGTTTCAAATATATCACACTTACAAAGTGGAGTAATCTGTGTGCATGTGTTGGAGGTACAGCAAACTAGGAAGTGTTACACTATTTTTAAGTCTTTGCCAGTAATGGATTAAACCCAGGTTTTATACTTAAATCTGAGAATTAAACTTCTCCATAAAACTTGGCAGAGCAATCCTATGATCTCTCAAAGCCACGTTTTAGTCTAGCCAATGGCATTGCCAAATTCTGGCTCTGGTAGGATGTGGATAAAAGACTCTGAGACCCCAGGCTCCTTGCAGACAAGCTCAATGAAGAAATCTGCACTATATTAGATACTGAGAGGGAGTTTTTCTTTCAAATATTTCTCTGAAAGCAATTTTCTACATGTTGGAGAAAGAAGCTCTTCCAGGCTACTTCATGTAAAAAGGGGCAGCCTGTGGATTTGATGTGAATCTGGAAGCCACAAGAGCAGAACAATCTTGTGTCTGAAAATGGTTCATAGGGTGGGTCTGTGGTGTCACTGTGAGAACTGCTTCACTGCAGGGTCTGCACAGACTCCACACAGGAGACCATTTGGAGTAAAGCATCCAAAGACTTTTGGTGGCTAGACTATTTCAAGGACAGTTCTACTGGGAATATGGATAAGACAGTCCATACCTTTGTCATTACTGATATGCTGGCTATGGGGCAGTCCTCTTGGGAATGCTATGAAGAGATATTAATTCTATAATAAGTTGAAAAAAAACTGTTTAACTATCCAATACCCAAAGAAAGACTACAAGGAGCTAGGAAGAAATATGCACCTTTATAGTGCACCTTGAGCTATCCCAGATGTACGGAGGCAGAAGGAATTCATAGCCCTGGCCACCTATGTGAGGGATTTAAACACGATCCCCAGGGGTGCTGCCCATCCACTTTAAGGCATTAACAATGTAAAAAAATTATGACAAAACTCAGTTGGCAATGTGGCAGGTGTGGCAAGAAGGAGTGAAGGTGTGGGAAGGCTCTTGGTGAGCCATGCATGACTGAAGGTCTTTTCTGAAGTAACCAAGCTAACTGTCACAGATGACTGAGAGAGTTGTTAGGCACTGGAATGGGCTACCCGGGGAGGTGGTGGAGTCACCATCCCTGGAGGTGTTCAAGAGGGGATTGGACATGGCACTTGGTGCCGTGGTTTAGACATGAGATCTGTGGTGACAGGTTTGACTTGGTGATCTTTGAGGTCTCTTCCAACCTTGGTGATTCTGTGACTATAAGGAACTGAGTTATGAACCAGTTCACATCAGTAGGCATTGAGATACAGGTGTCTCTCCCTGCAGAGAAACTGCTCTGCTCTGGTGAGACCCCACCTGCAGTGTTGTGTCAAGTTCAGCACAGGAAAGACATAAACCTGTTGGACAGGGCCCACATGAAGTCCCAGCAATGATAAAAGGGCTGGAACCACTCTGCTTTGAGGTCAGGCTCAGAGGTTTGGGATTGTTTAGCATAGACATGAGAAGGCTCCAGGAAAAAATATTGCAACCTGTCAGTACTTATAGGGGGCATATAAGAAAGATGGGGACAAACTTTGTAGCACTGCCTGTTGTGACAGGACAAGGGCTGATGGTGTTAAATTAAAAGAGGGGAGATTCAGACTCAATAAAGGAAGGAATTTTTTACAGTGAGGGTGGTGAAACACTGGCCCAGGTTGTCCAGAGAGATGGTTAAAGCTCCATCTCTGGAAACATTCAGGGTCAGGTTGGATGGAACTCCAAGAAACCTGACCTAGTTGAAGATGTCCCTGCTCCCTGCAGGGATTTGGCCTAGGTGACTTTTAAAGGTAACTCTAATAATTTTATGATTCTATGCAAAAGACAGGCCAGTCACATTGGGGTGTCAGCTGAAGTAGTTTTGCTCAGGAATCCAATAAGAAATTCTGCATGCTGCCCCTCTACCCCCAAAAGTAGGAGCTACAAGCTGCTTATATCTCTGAGAAA